>OY998240.1:2653555-3382201 GCA_963922005.1 Cornus suecica
TTGTTATTTCTTGTTTTAAGGAGTTGAAAATTTGGATTGATTTCAGGTGAGTGTTCCATGCAATAACTTATATGACATCGTGACCGTCCGATGCGGGCACTGCGCCAATCTATGGTCAGTGAACATGGCAGCTGCATTTCAGTCCCTTTCCTGGCAAGATGTTCAGGTGATATATACATATATATATATCTATATCTATTTCAGCTTAATTTTATGGTGATCCATAGGCTTCTGAAATCTAGGGTTTTGATTCTTTCTAGGAAATCAAAGTCTTCTTCTGGCTGGATCTGTATAAATACACACATATACATATACATATACATATACATATACACACAGATATACATACACATACTCTCCTCTGTGAACCATAACAGCCGCCATAACCAAACCTATAATTTTTTGCTTTTTGTAGAGTATGTTTTCCGGCCACAGTCCCCTATGTGTCAGAGCCCTGTCCTAAACCATTTCTAGGTTTTTATTATTATTTTAATCTAGATACCTATACTTGTTTTTCTAATTTTATATTTTTAAAAGATGATTTGATTGAAATGTAATGTGGCTTATAGATCTTAGGTTTTTTGTATTTTTTATCCTATGGTTTCTTTTTATCAGATTTTGTCCTCTATTTTGGTAGCACATTCTCAAAAATTGCCTTCGGGGTTTCCAAAAGCTAGCCCTAGCCCTAGCCTACTGTCAATGTGTGGGTTTTTATTATATTTTATTTATGATCCCTAACAGATTCAGTCACTTCAATGTTTAGTATTTTTTATCTAAGAAAACATCATTTCATCCAGTCATTCAATCACATCTCGATCTGTTTCTTCTCTCTCCTATTATTGTTTATGATTAACCATAGACTAGCCACATTTTTAACATTAAAAAAGTATTTCATTTCCCATTTTCTCAAGTTATATATATCTGTATATATTTCTTGCACACAAGCATATATTGAAACTTCTTGCTTCTGTGGCTAAATATATCTGTATTTATTTACACATATATATATACATATATTGAGACTTTTTTATTTTTTAATTATGGATCAGGCATCGAACTACAATTCACCAGAATACAGGATTGACTTGGGTGGTTCTTCCAAATGCAACAACAAAATCACAATGCGACCACCGGTCACAAATACCACTGAGCCAAGGGTTGTGAATCGCCGTAAGTTACAACTTATATATAAATATAAACATATATATATTTATTCTTTTAATTTATTTCAATATTCTCTTTTTCAGCTCCCGAGAAGAGGCAGCGAGTACCTTCTGCATATAACCAGTTCATAAAGTAATGAAACTCTCTTCTCTCTATGTATAACCACTTGAATATTTCTTTTATCCTTTGTGTTATATCTACAAAAATTAATGCGATGTCTATACATATATTAATATATAGAGAGGAGATTCAGAGGATCAAGGCCAATAATCCAGATATTAGCCACAGGGAAGCATTCAGTACTGCAGCAAAAAATGTGAGTGCCCATAAAAAAAAACTAACACTTTTTGTAGTTACATTAATTGTGAAGTAAATTTTTGATGAATTTGATTAATTTCATTGCTAGTGGGCACATTTCCCTCACATTCAATTCGGGCTGATGTTGGAGACCAGCAGCCATGCTAAAATTAATTAGGTAAGTACTTATACATATATTTCCTGTAATTGTTTGAATATTTCTTCTTTACAATGGAGAGACCTTATAAAAATGAAGTACTTATTTTGTTTTGATATATGAAATTGGCACTCTATGAAGTCAATAGGTAGTGAAAGCGACTCAAACTTTTCTTGGGAGCGTGCTAATATCATTTTCCTGTCTTTCTTTGTCTCTGCTACTTGTACAATATCCAAAAAGAAAAAAGAGAAATCATCCTCGCAAAGATGTACATTGTGTTTTACATTTTACTTCAAATCAGATACACATTGATAGAGAGTAACTTAGTGAATATACTATATATATATATATATATATATATATTTCCTTTTGTGTGTGAAACAAAAAACTTGACAAATTGATGAGAAGACTAAAGGAAACAATATCATATATAATAATATTTCATCGCACTTCTTTTGTTTTGTTATATGTTTGTTTTATTTTTTATTTTTTATTTTTTGTATTTTTCAAACAGCAGAAGTTAATTGATCCAAAAGCATCTTGGATCAATTTATATTTATAGCTAGGGAATTGAAATTCTAGAAACTGAAATGATATAGGCTAGAAAGTAAGTTATTTTTGTTATAGAATGTTTACAGCTGATCTGCTTCAAATGGAAATTTATCTATTATTTAACATGTTTTGGGGATTACAAAAGAATGTTACACAATTCATTAAAAAAAAAAGTTCTTTACCATGTATAATTATAGAATAGAACCAAAAATGAGAGGAGAAGCAACCAACCATGTCCAAAGAACAAATCAAAGATTTGGCACAAAGAAAACTTACCATCTCATCAGGACCTAAATTCTTAAATGTTTATTATTGTTCCAAAAATAGTGGATATATAGATATACCAAAATAGACTGGATACTTATTCAATATCATTATATGCTTATATCATTATATGAGCGAACAGATGCACGTAGGATGTGTTCCCATAGATGTTTTCTGGGGTTTTTCGCTGGCTGTGAATGTTAACCTAGCTTATTGAAATTTCTCATTTCATTTTTGTTTAATAAGAAACTACATTTTCCTTCTTTAAAAATGGCAATAATATTGATCAATTGAATTTCTAAGAAATCTTTAGTTTTATACTTTCGGGTGGGATGGTTTTTGTGGTTAAGATTTTATGCTTACGTACTTTCTCTAAAGTGTAATTATTTTGCCTGAAAATCAGATTCACAAATGAAGTTAAGAGTTTCACAATGCCACTAGTGAACTCAATACCTGGTACAGCAATTTATATTGTAGTGATTAAATAACAATGACACTTCTACCATTTTTTTTTCTCCCTATGTTTCTATTAAATCTCTTCAATAATAATCTTTCCTTGTCTGATGTTTTAAATTTCATTCTTTGCAGGGCTCTGAGAAACTCCAAGGACTGCTTGTATTGATTTCTTCAGTTACATCCCCGTTTGTGTACTCGAAAAAGCCTCGGACTTAAATTAACTAGTATATCTTCTTCAATTTGTTGCATGTATTTGTTCCACAACATGTGATTGATCAGATTTCATGTACTTTCCTTTGTGTCATCATCAATCCTTCATTTCCTAAATTGCAAAGGAGTATTTTTAATCTCACAAGTTGAATTCAGAGTCATTGCTTAAGGATATATATATATATGAGGTATTATACCATGTTTCTTTCCCTCTTGCATCATACTTACAAGCTAGTTTTTGTGACAGTACTGTATCCAAGTTCATGAATAGGCCGCACGGTGCACTCATATATAGTTGCATGTCGTGTATATATATGTGTGTGCAGCATAGAGAAGAAAATATATATATATTTATACAAAACATTGCCTGCAGTGATGCATATATAGTACTTCTTGATAGGGCTGCACAAAAGAACAGTAGAACCGGAACCGGCAGTTCGGTTCAGTTCCCAGGGCAAATGGTTTGGTTCCGATTCTAATTTTTCAGAACTGTAAATTTTGGTTCAGTTCTGATTCTCGCTTTTTTAGAATCGAACGAACCGGAATCGGAACCGAACCAATTTTTATATAATATATATATATACATTAATACAGTATTACTAATATAAACTTAGGTTTATTCCTATTACAGTAAATTACTTAAATTAATAACTATATATATAAACAGATCTAGGTGACTAGGGCAAACGGTTCTTTATTAATAATAAAATTAACTCAGTTTTGATATAATATATATATATATATACACACACTATATATTAGTTTTTTTTTTACTTTTCCATTTTCTTCTACAAATTGGTTAAGTGATGATTATTTTTTGTTTTGAAATACAAGTGACTTAGCAGCCATACCGACCACCGACCCAAGGATGTTTTTGTTTTGTAACTTTGAAATGCAAATTTTTTATTAGGGAATGTAATATTGAAATAGTACTATTCCACTAATTATGTATTTATTTTGGCTTTGGAATCGTAAAAAATTTGAAATACTTTATTCGGTTGAATTTATAATTATATATATTTTTTATATTTGGTATTTTTTAAAAAAAATGGGATAGTAGGAACCGGAACCGAACCGAAATTTAGGTTCCGGATCGGTTTGGTTCCTTACCCACTCAGTTCGGTTCCAATTCATATTTTTAAGGAACCAAACCCGTACCGTGTGCAACCCTACTTCTTGATAAGTATTCATAATTGAATTGTATTATCAATTTTTGTTTGTGACGAAAGGAAGAAATGTTTAGATAGGTGGTGGCTTATCTCCAAAAAGAGTTGCTTGAGAATTTTCGTCCTTGGCATTTCATCATTGAAAATTTAATTGAAGAAAGAAATAATTTTTACAACATGGCTAAGATTGTACTTGAAAAATCAGACCTAACTGAAGGTAAGAAATAATACTAGTTTAGTATGAAACATGACCTACACGTTATATTCGAGATTATGTCAATGTTTTTTTTTGTTTTCAAGATGTATAATTTATGTAACAAATTTTTTTTCAAAAACAAATATGTTGATATTTATTTATTTATTTCAGGACTAAATATATTTCATATTTGTAACCGAAAAGTTGTAATATCTGGAAAAAAAAAAAAAGACTTCTTCTGTCCAAGCATAGACCTTTATAAAGGAGAATTTCATGGACCACCATTTTAGTCCCGAGGCAGCACATGATCTTTATATTCAGACTCCATCTATCAAAGCACTAACAAGCATTTTCATACAGTGCTACAATTCTTTTTACAGATTTTAGTGGACCATTAAAAGAAGATTTATGTGGTCCAACCCATATATATATATGTGTGTGATAATGTCATGACTTTTTATCTACATTTTAATACTAATAATAGAGATAAAATGATAGAAAGTAGCCCTATATGAGAAAAGATCAAACAACAACAGCGATTGAATTACAGTGTCATTTCAACTTTTCCATCTTGATATGGAGGATATATATAGGCTTTTCAATAAGTTGAGGTGTCTACGGCCTAACGCCATAGGCAATGCATTTCAAATAGAATATCCGTACACATGTTCATATATATACATACATATAGATATATAGAGATATAATTTGAGAGGGAGGAGTGACAATTTATTCTGTTCTATATATATACAAGTTACAATAATTGCATGGTATTACTTTTAGGCATGCCCTGTAAAAGTTCAATGTCAATACTACAATAACATAATGTCAATCATGAACAAATTGTATTGCACTATATATATATATATATATATATATATATATATATATATATATATATATATATATATATACATGGTTCAGCCAATAACCCTATATATATATATAGGGTTTTTACACCCGCCCAAAACGAAAACAAAAACTAGGGTTTTAACCCTCTTCTGAAAATCATGAATCCTGAAAATCAGAAAACACACAACAAATAATCGACACAAAGATATACATGGTTCAGCCAAAATAAGTTTACGTCCACGGAGAGCACCGCTTTATTATAATCAATGATAGGATTACAAGCTAGGGGATGATTTGCAGATCATACACACGCACACACATAGTGTATACTTACGTTTGTATCACCGGAATAATATAAACCTATATTATTCATAACTCTCTCAAAAAGAATCTCAATCTGTAATTCTTCTGATCTCTCTTCTCAATCTGTAAAAAATCTTGTGTTTATGTGTTTCTCTCTCTCTATATATATATTTGTGTATCTATATAATAGGAATACCCCATGTATTTATAGGAGAGGTAAATCTGATGGACAAATCAATAGGAATCAAATCTCAATTAGAATTGGAGTCTTCAAAACCTTCCTTTTATAAAACCCGAATTTGGGCCATCAAGTACTCGGTGAAACTCCTACCGAGTACTCGGTGGATGCACAAGTGCACAAAACCTCCTGGCCAAAAATCACCCTTGTCCGCAAGTTCGCACACTTGCGTACTTACCGAGTACTCGGTGGATTCCACCAGCTTTGCTTCAAGACTTCCTTTTTTACCAATTCTCTTCTGGATCCTCGAGGAACGGAGTCACCAACTAACATATATATATATATATATATATCTTCAGTAATTAATTTTTTGTTAGGTAGATAGTTACACAAAAAATGTACGTTATGTGACTTCATTCTCTCATTGCCCCTTTCAAGCAGAAGAAACTATATCCAGGACAGGTGCTAAGATTTTCTAAATTTTAAGATATTCTATGTGAACATACAAATGTGAGGTTCATGTATTAAAGTTTTTTTTTTTCGTCCCCATATATAAGGTTTCACGCTCACAGAACAAAAATATAAGAGAACACAATTTTAAAAATTGAGACAATAAAAATATTAACTATATAGAATGTAGTCTTTGTGTTTTATAAAGAAAATAATTTAATTTACATCTAAAAAAATTATATGCAATACAACTTAATTACAAAAAATTAAAATTCAAGGTACATGTGATCTTTCTGTTTTTTGAACTGCTAAATTATCAACATATTAGTGTGTATATAACTTATTCGTAAAATTATATAAATAATTTTAGAAAGTAGTTTGAACTTAAAAAAATATGAATTATGAGTAGGGTAGATAATTTTGTATTTTGAAACTTTAAAACATTCAAAGTCTAAATTGAAGCCCCAAGTTGAAATAAATATACGTGGTATCCCAAGTCAATAAAAAAAAGAGATATAATACATGCAGAAGTTCTATAACTTGCGCATATAAATCACCATTTATCATAATTGGTTTGAAATATTACTTCAAACTTATTCCCATGGTATCCAATAATTTTCGTAGGACACTCATCATACAAATCAAACTCATTTTGGAACTCTATCCAAATTCAAAGCCGACTTTGTTGGGTTAAACCACCAACTGCGACAATGGTCCCCAACCCCAATTGAATGGATATATATAACATCACACATGCACCCATATATACATGTGTGTGTGTGATATGTATGAGATAAAAATGCTGAAATCAAGAAATGAAGAGGAAGCTGTAGAACAAGGAATGTCGTTGGAATCTACAAGTGGGGTAATAGTAGATGGCAAGCTGGAAAATGTTATGACTTGGGAAAAGAAGAGTAAAATAGTACGCTGTCACTGTGAATACAAACGGCTGAGGCAGAATCTGAAACGTCAAAATCAATGTCTGTTAAGCATTCATTTCCTCTCATGTCATTTCATTTCTGACTACCTCTGCCCCACTCCTTTTTGGACTCTCTTTCTCTATGCTTATACACACATATATATGTATAAGTGCAAATAAATGTTGGTGTCTGAATAAATTATTGCATGAATTTTAATTATACAGATCAGATAGGTCATATTTTGTTACGTGGATTTAGTAAAAATATTGACTTACATGACAGTTGTAATGGTCAATGTTTAAAGTGTACCTGAAACAGCATAAATTATAATTATATGCCTATTTATATATATATGATTTTGATAATCAGGTGCTGTGCGGACCAACAGGTGTTTCGCCCATCAAAATAGGCCCACCAATTCCAGGTGAAACTAGTTTCAGCTTTTGAGGGCCTACTTAGAATAGGCCCATCAATTCCAAAACATGGATGACTCTTTGATATTGCATCTGGGCTTGGGCTTCATTAGTTTTGCCCGTAATAACCTAGTAGTGGTGTTTTCCAAACCCAGTAAATTAATGCTTGCACCACCACCCAGAACATTTTATATATGGTTAATTTCATTTACACCCCTTGAACTTTGTTTAAAAGGTATTTTGATCCCTTCAACTCTGTATAAATGCATTTAGACCCCTAATTAGGCAAACTTTCATCAATTTCACCCCCTGACCACTTATGGGCGTTGACTAGGTAGGAAAAGACAAATTTGCCCTCTACCAAACAACTATATTTTAAATATAAACCTATCCATTTACAGGAATAAGGATATCCTTATTCCAATTGAGGGTTAAGGTAAAACTCATCCCCAAACACCCTAATACTATATGGGTTAATTTCATTTACACCCCCTGAACTTTGGTCAAAATGCATTTTGATCCCCTTAAAATATTATTTTTCGAATATCAATTAAATTTTTTGCAAAAATTATAAATTCAAAAATATATATATATTTTTTGCAAAAAAATTATTTTTCGGAAAAAATAATAAATATTTTTTGAAAAAATTTATTTTCGCAAACAAAATCATATTTTGGAATATAATAGTATATATATTTTTTGCAAAAAAATATTTTTCGGAAAAGATCATATTTTTTAACATAATATATTTTTTTCGCAAAAAAAATCATATTTTGGAATATAATATATACTTTTTCGCAAAAAAAATCATATATTGGAACATAATATATAATTTTTGCAAAAAAATTATTTTTTAGAAAAAATTCATATTTTGGAACATAATATATACTTTTTCACAAAAAAAAAATCATATTTTGGAATATAATAGTATATATTTTTCGCAAAAAATTATTTTTCTGAAAAGATCATATTTTGAAACATAATTTATATTTTTCGCAAAAAAATTCATATTTTGGAACATAATATATACTTTTTCGAAAAAAAAAATCATATTTTGGAACATAATATATAATTTTTGCAAAAAAATTATTTTTCGGAAAAAATTCATATTTTGGAACATATTATATACTTTTTCGCAAAAAAAAATTATATTTTGGAATATAATATATATTTTTCACAAAAAAAAAATTTCGTAAAAAAATCATATTAAAGTTGTCAGATTGGCGCCTACAACAAGTTACATGGTGAGGGGGGTGAAAATGATGTATTAAAGCTGTCATATTGACGCCTAAAACAAGTTATATGGTGAGGGGGTCAAAATGATTTACTAAATTGTACCATTTGGTGCCAAACTCAACCTACTCTTGAATGAGGGGTCAAAATGATATAAAACATTACATATATGGGGCCAAAATTGTACAGATAAGGGGAGAAGAAGTAGGGATAGGGATAAGGGCATTTTAGACATTTCACACACTGCCAACTTTGAAAATGTACTATAAGTTTATAAGGGGGTCAAACTGATAAAAGTTTACCTAATTAGGGGGTCTGACTGCAATTATGCAGAGTTGAGAGGGTCAAAATACCTTTTGAACAAAGTTCAGGGGTGTAAATAAAGTTAACCCTTTTATATATTATGGATAGGTATGACTTTATGATTTCTCTAAAAAGTTGTTTATGACTCTATTTATTTTAATTTTTCTGGATTTTAAATCAAAAAGATTTTTTTTTCACTTTCCTTTCTATCTATTTTAATATTGTCCTATATATTTATGTGTACATTACATGCAAGGCCGTCTTAATGAAATTGGAGATCTTAGACAAAAAGTATAAAAGGGGTCTTGTTTGTACATTTGTTGAATTTTTGCTTAATTTTTTTTTATTATATTTTGATTATTATTTGTAACAAATTTATCAATAGCACCTTGTTAAGACTGAATTAATTTATGTATTCTTCTTTTCTTTTTAAGTTTTTCATATCCGGATTCATACGTCTAGTCGACATAATCAAGCATAAGAATAAAATTGATCACAAATAAAAAAATAAAACAAAGAATTATAGAATAAAAAAATTTGACAAACTAAAAAACAAAATTGAAGTATAAAATAATAAAACCTGATTTCGTAGTACAATGTCCAAAGTCTCCCAAATTGCATTCAAGAGAGTTGGATAGAGTGAATTTGATAATTTTACTAAATAGTGATTTCAATGAAGAAGAGAGATTGTAAATCAAGAATAAGAGAAAGAATATGATATATAAGAAATACGTTTAAAAATAGTCAAAAATAATAATTATATATAGAAAGTAATAATATTGAATCGGATAGAAATCTTTTTTAAACACTAATTTTGTTATTGGATGAAATCTTATAAAAAAGGAAATATATACAATATATTAAGAGAAATATATATATATATTACTTCTAAACGTCTGAAGGCGTTTTATTTTTTCCAAATAATAAAAATAAATAAAAAAGATATTAATTATTACACTTCATCCACAAATATTGACGTTTTATTTTTTCCAAACAATAAAAATAAATCAAAAAAATATTAATTATTACACTTCATCCACAAATGTCAACAGCCCTACCCACTCCTTTGAAAAATTAAACCCATTCACTTTTTCTCCACCCTCAATAATTTCTAACACGTTAAAAAAAAAAAAAAACAAAGGAAAATCAATAATAATGTCTAACACCCCAATTTTACCTCTCTCTATTCTAAAAGTCTTTGATTAAAATAACCATAATCAATCATTCACCCACCCCAATTTCCTCTCTCTAGAAACCTTGCATTTCTCCCTCCCGAAAAAACTGCAAAATGGGTTCCCTATTGATTTTCTCTCTATCTGTAATCACAATTTCTCCCTCTCCCTCTCTTTAAAAAAATAGAAAGGGTGTTCATGTGATTTATGAATTTTATTCTTGATTACCTATATGTTTATATGTTCCCTCTTGCTTTGGCCTCATTATCTATATGTTCCATTTTTCGTTGGATATCACTAGAGAACCACCCAGGCAAAAATACTTTGATTTTCCTCTGTGCTTGTATGTTTGCTTCTGTGATGAATTTTTTTTATCTTCCTCTCTGTGCTTGTGTGTTATGAATTTTTTAATTGATGTGTTTGATTTGTTCATGTTGGGATTTCAGGGGAGTTGAACAAGATGTTGTCAGGGTTAGCACCATCAAGGATAGAGTCTTCAATGATTTATCGGACTTTGTGAAGTGGACGAGGTATATATATATATATATATATATATATATATATATATATATATATGTATGTATATCTAATTTACATATTTATGGTGGTGAATATTTAAATTTTTCCTCTAATTTCTTTTTAATTTCTTGCTAACATGTTCATAATTGATTTATTTATTTAGGGGGTTAACACTGTAATAATCGTAAAATATATGTATATATATTTATATATATACTTATCAAATAAATATTTGAAAATAATTAGAATGGATAAATGAATATTTTTAGGAATTTTGAAATGTAAAATTGAAATTTGAAAAGAGTTTGGTTTAAAGTAAATGATTAGAGTCTCTGAAGAGATGTGATATATTAGGCTACTGAAGGGGATGTGGAGAGTTAACTTGGGAGGTCACGATATTTCTATTATAGCTGGAAGGACAATGTAGCACTCAGGAGCTTGTGAGCAATAGAGTGCACGCTATTCATCTCGAGCCAAGTTAACCTTGCATTATACGTTTATATATAATTATGATTTATGAGTTGTTACAAGAATATGGAAATATATATTTGTGAACTGTAATTGATTGTAGTACGTTGTTTGTATATGTGTAATCTAGTTTTATATATTTGTGTTGATAATAAACCTAACATAATTGATTACACAAAATTTGATAGAATTTGTATAGCGACGATTAAATAGGAAATATACGATTCTGTCATTATTATAGTATATGTGATTTCGTTTCGCTGTTGAATATAATAGGTTATTGTAGGATAGTTGTATTCACGTTGTTGAATACAATATGACAGTGTAGGCTATTAACTAACGTGGTATCATTATTACAATAGGTTATTGTTAGTATATTGCTAAACAATAATTATTTTATCGTTACATTAGGTTATTGTTAGTACGTTGCTAAATAACAAGTATTTTATCGCTATTAAATATCATAACAATAGTCGTAGTGGTGTATATCAGATTATTGCAGTAGTGGATGTACAATGTTATACAGTAGCTTATCATTGATATAAGTGTAAGTGGTTAACCTAAATCATTATCGTATACTTAATCGTCTGTGTAAATAATAATTGGATGTTATTACTACTTGTTGTTAGTTAGGTAATGTGATTATACAATGTGTAAACAATATATGATTAATTTATAAACCATATATGATTTCTATTTTAATATGACATGATTTATAATAGTGGTTTTGGATTTGGGTTAAGGGTCTCGTGGGTAATGAGTACTATTAAGTTATAATCAGTATGTTTACATGAATAATTGGATTAGGAAATGTTTTCTATTTAAACCTAATATATTCAAAAGAGTATATATATATATAGCATGAAACGATAAAATTATTGGTTGTATCCTTTGTAAACAATAGGTTACCGGAGAAGATTAGTGGATGGTGTTGTTAACACGATATCAATCAATATTAATGTGTTATTTGTATCCTTGCGAAAAGTATGTTATAGGAAAACATTAGTATATTAATTATCTGCAACCTATGTGAACAGTAGTTTAAATGTATTCATTTCTACGCTCTCTAAATTACGTGTTAGTTAATATTAGGTCATACGTGCATATTGTGGTTACTGTGTATTCTGTATGTAAATATTCTGGAGTATCTATTAGAACGCTTTATGATTGTTTCTTATTTAAATTTAGCGGTTAATAAATACTAATGATTTGCATATATTTATAGGGTGAAATGGGTGAAAATTTAAGGAACCAATATTGTTTATAAGGATTTAAAGTAATCTTATATATCATTTTTAGAATATTTATCTTGTTGGAAAATAATTATGAAAACTGTGGAATATTCTAAACTTGTTTTGGTAAGACTCTTTCAATATATATATATATATATTATTTATTCATTTACTTGTTTACTGTGAGATGATACAGTATATGCTATTGTAGTTTGTGACAGTGCGATGTGAATGTTTTGTGTCAATCTGAGACTAACTTTGAAGTAGGTTGTTAGGCATGGTCCGGGACCTGCCTTTGAGGTGTGCACTACCTGTTATTATGGCCATTGGGCTTAATGTGCCCTTATGTGGATGTGGTCCGGGACCATCTGGGTATTTAGACGTCTACCCAACCACTTATGTGTTAACGGTAGTCAGGGACTATTCGTTGCACACCATATCGTTGAAGGAGGGGAGCCTGGGGCTCAAGTGAGATCAGTTGACGAAGTTTGTTCTTTAAATAAATTATTTGAGTAGCTCATGAATTCTAATTGGTATTATATTTTGTAACGTGCCTGAATCCTTTTTATATACGGATATATAACGCCGGGTTAACTTGCTGAACAATGATTATGTTTAGCTTTTCTTGCTGAGCTTGTGAGCTCACCCTATTATTATTTCAGGTACACGTTGATTAGCTTGTGGTGAGGACACTCGAAGGTCGTCATATTTTGTGCTTATTATCAAGGATTTATTTTTGTTCCTTGTTTGAGAAAACTGTAATAAGCTCACATGTAACTGATTGTTAATGAGTAGTTTGATATAATAATGACCTTACTTATAATAATTTTAGTTGTTATTGAAGACACTTTGGTTTAATACCATTAGTGTTAAGTGTTGGAGTAAGGTTATGTAGTTCATGCCCGATAATTTTTAGTAATGGAAAGTATTTATTTTGTTGTGATTTTTAGGGTGTGACAAACACTATCAAGGATAGAGTCTTCAATGATTTATCGGACTTTGTGAAGTGGACAAGGTAAATATATATATATATATATATATATGTATGTATGTATATCTAATTTACATATTTATGGTGGTGAATATTTAAATTTTTCCTCTAATTTATTTTTAATTTCTTGCTAATGTGTTCATAATTGATTTATTTATTCAGGGCTTCTCTAATTTTCTGTAATAAATGGTGTCTATTATGAATGGTACATGCTTCAATATTAGTTAATTCCAAATCTTCGCCTTTTTTTAAAAATAAAATAAAATTCCAATATCAGAAAAACTATTTTAAATCATGACTTACATGGATCTTGTATAGTATCTTATACTTTTTTTATGTATCAAAATTGTTCAGAGCGTTTGTTTTCCCTTTTTCCGGCACTTCCTGATATATCACTTCCCTAAGAAAAATCATAATGAATAAAATTCTTATTTTTAAATTAATTTTAATATTTTCTCTAAAATATATATTATTTTGTTTGAATTTTTATTTATTTATTCCTTTATTTCGGATGGCAATAAAAAAACACCTTATTATAAATTCCATGGATAAAATGCTTTCTGTTTTAACTCATGAGTTACATGAGTTATGTATAGTATCTTATAATATTTTTATTTTCTCTTTTTTCAGCACTTCCTGATATATCACTTTCCAAAGAATAATCATAATGAATAGAATTCTTATTTTAAAATTTAATTTTAATATTTTCTCTAAAATATGTATTATTTGGTTTGAATTTTTATTTATTTATTCCTTTATTTCGGATGGCAATAAAAAAACACGTTAGTGTAAATTCCATGGATAAAATGTTTTATGTTTGTTCCAGTCACATGACCTGGTTACGATGTCAATGATTTGCAAGCATTATCCATTACAAGTTTAAATAAACAGATTAGAAAATATATAATCTAACATTTTTGGCTTCATATATACAATACATAATTTAATATTTGTATAGGAATATCTTAATTTTGAATTTATAATCTGCATATTATGCCTTTATCTAAACTCAATATTTGTATAGGAATATCTTAATTTTAAATTTATTAGTTTCCTTATCATTTGACATGTTTAACTTCTTTATTTATTTATTTATTTATCATTTTTTAGTTTATAAATATATGACTAATTTTATTATACTCAAATTATCTTTGTGTATATAATTTTTTACCTACATGCAATGCACGTATCTATCTATCTCTATCTAAATGTGTGAACGATGATAATATTTCTAAAGTTTTACATTGGATTCGGACCCTTATCTATATCTAATATCTATATGTATTCTATACTTTCTCTTATAATGGCCCTCTTACTGTATTTTTTTGCCATAGGTTGCCACTTTTCCCAAGCTCACTTTACATGGAATAGAGCCTTCCTCGAATGAGGCCATGGAACGACTTCCATATAATCGTTTGGTGGGTGACTTTGACAACGGGCGGCGGAGAAACCAATAGAAGATGCCGGAATACTAGCGTTTTTTCTATCACATCAGGGGTGTATTGTAATTTTGTTTGCCTTGTGTGAATGTTGTTTAGGCTCAAGTGTACAATTCTTGCGTTTGATTTAATTTATAACTATGAGAATTGTTTATATAATTTTAAATTAAATACTCGAATTAATTTAGTTCCTAGAAATTTCATGGATAAAAGCCTTTCTATTTCTTAATTGTGATTTGTAAAGATGATAAAAGAATTATCTATAGAGAGAAAACAAAAACAAAGAATGAACGACGCAATTGTTATGACTTAATTTAGTGCTTAGAAATTCCATGGATAAAGTTCTTTCTATTTCTTAATTGCGATTTGTAAAGATGATAAAAGAATTATATATAGAGAGAAAAAAAAAAAAAAAAACCATGACGCAATTGTTTTATAAGATGACTTTGGATGCATTCATGGATTGAGGTTATTTGACAAACTGTATTAATAATAAAAAATAAAAATTTACTGCATAATATAAGTTTCACAAACTAAATAAATGCTTTCTATTTCTTAATTGTGATTTGTAAAAATGATAAAAGAATTATATATAGAGAGAGAGAACAAAAACAAAGAATGAATGATGCAATTGTTATGGTAGACTAATTTTACATGTTAAAAGATGGCTTTGGATGCATTCCTGGAGTGAGGTTATTTGCAAAAACAGTAGTAATATTCTAATAAAAAGATGGATCAAGTATTGTACTGCCTTCTTTTTTTTAGTAATGAATGAGATGAAAATGAAAAAGATTTCGGAGTGAAAGTCAAGGATTAGAGAGATCATTTTAAGTGGTAGTTTTGTTTTCTTTTCATTTACATAAATAAAGCTAATTGTTTTTTTCCATTTTAAAATGCAAAAGATTCATCATGATATACGAAATATAGTATATACATTTGATTATCAAGAGCAAAATTGAAGCATTATTACTAAATTAGAGATTTTATTCTTCATTAGGTATAATATAGTTGAAATGAAATTAATTTGCAACTATAAATGGAAAGCTTAAATTAAAAAAAAAAAAATTGTAGAAAACAAACAAATTGTGAGAATGGCAAGATCTATTATAAATTAAGATTTATCCGCCGTGACAAGGCATCCAATGCTTCCATATTGAAAAATTACCTCGCGATGAGAAAGCATCCAATGATATAGAATTTTTTTTTTTAATATTATGATTTATCCAAGTGTTAAGTCATGTTCGGACAAGAAGTCTAACACTATATTAGTTTATATAATGGCTATAAAATAAAATAAAACTTTTAAGTGATATATATTTACAAATACGTATAAATGTTGAGGAAGCTTTATTATTTGTTATGCAATTATTATTAATTTTTTTACAAATAATTTATCACAATGTTTTAATAAAAGATAGGTTCCTTTTACATAAATTAAATTTTAACACGAAATTTAAGTACTTTCTTGAATATTGCATATATAAACTCTTGTTACATATTATATTTGAAATCATAATATGTATTTGTATGTTGTATTTTTATATAGAATGATAATTTTAATTTATGTTTATATTGTGTTCATATTTTTATTTTTATTACTAAACAAAGACTAATATGTTTTTGTATAAAAAATAGCATAAATTAATGCCAAAAATATTTTCCGTCTCGTGCATCGCACATGTTGTCAATTAGTGCATATATATATATATATACAAGACACTCAAAAATTTGGGTCCGATCAACTGTCTAAATGGTCTTACTGTTGAAAAGGAATTGATTGTAAACATACTGAAATCTTGTAATAATTTTTTATGATATCATCTTCTACCTCAAAGCGATTCTAATCTCAATGTGATATTGGCTCCTGATTTCATTGCGTCTCAAATGTAAGCAAGAGCATCTTTGATAATATAGACATCTTAATTATGGAGTATGATATTTCACTTCATTCAGATACGCGTCTCATCTTTCATCTCGCTCTAGAAAATATCTAACGCTTTTTTTTGTACGACTTGAGCCTTTAATAATTATGCTTGGACACAGTAAAAGTAGCTTCTTTCATTTCAAAATATCACTCCTAAGCATGACAAAAAAAGGCATTGACTCTCTACAGAAACCAATTACATCAATATCAAATCAACCCAAAAACATAGATGCTAATTCAATCATGATAAACCATATTCATCCAAAACTTTAGGTAAAAAATCATAGAAGACATTGATTTCATTACAAGACTTTACCAAAAATATCTCAATTCAGACTGCAAACATAGTTCTTTTCTGAACTCATATTTACACTCTTGTAAGTGAGCTCCTTTGTCAAGTTCTCTTTACTACTATTTCATTAAATCAAATTTATTTTGTATGAAAAAAACTAATTTTACTAAAATATGTGAACAGTAAAACCGTTATTTATTTGTTTAATCCCTACATAAACTGTATCATTTTTGTTCATGTATGTATCCGACGCCGGACATAATAGAGATTATTCTGCAGGCTAATGTAATAGGTAATTTGCAAGGAAAAAATAAGATAATTCGACCCAAAATTCAGAGAACACTCTGGATTTCAATAAAATTGTTTATAATCAAGAATGCCAAAAAACAACCCACAAGTCGGGTTAAAATAGCTGAAAATTGACCCCTAATGGGATTTTTACCAAAAATAGCAAACCCTAAAAGTCTTACCAAAACGAAATACATAAATAAATCAAAAGATTGCCAAAAATCTGGCTCAAATCGAGTTCAGAATCATCTCATAATTGACAAATAAAATATTACCATAAATATTAAAAATTAACTAAAAATAAATATTTGAAAAGGAAAACAGCGGATTTAGGGCTCGAAACGAGGTGCACCGAGCGTAGCTGGGTGGCCACGACATGCGCGCCGAAGTTAGCTTTCCGAATTGGGGTCACGGGCGCGAATCGGACACTTGTAGCTTTAATTATGGCCAAAAAACCGACACGTGTACGGAAACCGCCCCAATTAGGCTAGATCACGATTTCTTGTCATCCTTGCGCTGATCCTCCCGCTCCAGGTAATCTAGCACCATCAATGAGCAATCTGACAGCTCGGCATCGTCTGACTTGGATCCCCCTGCATCAGTATCACTCACATGTATAGAATTACTACTATAATCCATGTGGATACCTATTTTTGTGTCATCATCGGCATTTTAGTCAAAATATCGCAATTTAAACTCAATGGGATAAAAATACAACACTTCGACTCAAAGCCGATGTGTATGTAATTATTAATAAAAATATGATGCATCTTCAAGATTCTGGTAGTTTTATTGTAAATGAAAGATATATATATATATATGGCTATTATCAGGAATCCCTCATGTGATTTCAAAATTGTTCAAAAAAAAAAACCCTGTAGTTTTACATTTAATCAACTTGTCATCTTCCCTTTAATTTAAGACAAAATTGTCCCTTATCCCTGAAACCCGAGGGGGGGGGGTTATTGAAATTTTTTGAACAATTTTGAAATATAGGGGTGTTTTTTTATTATTGCCCATATATATATATACACACGTGTGAAAGATTGGAGAATATGAAAAGAAGATTGATATGAAACTGAGAATGGATCAAAGTGACTAGTGGTTTCATATGATCCATCCGTGGGTAATTATTCGGGTGTGATTCGAGCAAAACCCAACAATGCCAGCAAAGTGCACCCATTTGCAGCAGTAGAATAAAGACTGCTTCTCATTTCCACCCATCCATTGCAATTGCAGTCCCCACACTCTACTAACATTGCATAAGCTAGCCACTTTGATTCCAAATTCAAACCCATCAATCAAATCAATGACCCATTTAACTAGACTTGTCAACTAGCCCATTTGGCTCAGCTTCAATACTGGTCTAGTCAAGCTGTGTCCATATCAGTTACTTCTCATAATGGTTACATTACATATATACCAAAACAGAAAAAGAAAAAAAAAAAAAAGAAAAATTGTTACCACCACTACTTCTATTTATGAGGAGAACTTCTACTTCTGCTTTTACATAGAAGAAATAAGATAAGTAAAAGTGTTTCAGAGAAGTTGGTACCCAATAGTTTATTTCAAAACGCTCGGCCAGAGCTCAAAAGTTCATTAAAAGAAATAAGTCGAAAATCATTCAAAACAGCTTTTCAATTGGAACATGCAAAAAGAGTGTTTGAAAAGCGAATGCAAACATGGCCATAGTATAACTCCCAGCTAGACAAATTCACGAGCTTGGCTCGGCTTATTCGCATCTCGTCAATTCAAACCTAATCATTTCACAATGTCAATCGCCTTATATGATGCTCAACATGTTGGAGCTTGCAAGAAGGCAAATAATTGAACAAGAAATGGAAGGTGTGAAAGACACTAGAGATCAAAGTGAGGCAAGAGACACATACAAGATTGTTTATATAATCCATTTCTTGCTTGGAGCAGGCAATTTGCTTCCATGGAATGCTCTAATCACTGCTGTCGACTACTTTGGCTATATGTATCCAACCAGGCATGTCGAAAAAGTGTTCTCTGTGGCTTACATGAGTTCTTCGATGCTGGTTCTCATAGTGATGGTGAGTTGGGGCCGTTGGAACAAAATGCTGAGCTTTCGAGTGAGGATGAACTTGGGCTTTTCTCTGTTTGTGGTCTCTCTTATAGTAACACCAGTACTAGACTGGGCTTGGTGCTGCGAGGGAGCACAAGGGAGATCAAGTGGAGCCTATGGCGTGACGGTTGCATCAGTTGTGGTCTGCGGTTTAGCTGATGGTTTGATTGGAGGAAGTTTGATAGGGTCTGCAGGCAAACTACCGAAACAGTATATGCAGGCTGTTTTTGCTGGAACTGCTTCTTCAGGTACTACGGAATCATCGAAAACTCCAACTTTCTTGCTCTTCTCTGATTCAACAAAAATAAATTTTGAGTTTATATGTATTTTTGTATTTCTCTTACTGGTTTAGTGAGTCCTAAGAAAGGCAGGCTCTGCTGATACTGATTCTATATGGAGATAGCTACAAAGGTCCTCCATAGTCCATAGGGTTCACAAAGAAATTACTCCTAGAAGATAAATTTTCAAACCACCATGTTAAGACTCAAAATTTATACAACTAAAAGTAAAGATCAGTTGAGCACAGGAAAATAAAGATTAGCAGATACATACAGAGAGCAACATATCCTCATGATTCTACATATTAAGAGTGACCTTGAAGAGAAAAATTTAATCTCAGCTTAAAAGTAAAAAAGTAGCCGGTAGATAAAAAATAAAATAAAAGACTTCTGAGTAGTTTCACCAAAATCATGTATTGGCTACTCTGTTCACATGCCAGACTAACATTGTTGTGGCAAAAATTACCAACAATCTTGAGAGTTCATACTAACCCTTACTTGCTAACAGGTGTTCTGGTTTCAATGTTGAGGATTACAACAAAGGCGTTGCTTCCCCAAACGCCACAGGGTCTCAGAACAAGCGCTCACTTCTACTTCATAGTCAGCGTAATCATATTGCTCGGCTGCATCATTTGTTGCAATCTTCTGTTCAAGTTACCAGCCATGCAACAGCACTACAAACATCTTCAACATGACTTGCCAATATCAAGCCCAAAATTATGGAACGTGACAAAAAAAATCCGGTGGCCTGCTATTGGAATATTCATGATTTACGCCGTGACTCTATCCATCTTTCCAGGATTTATAGCAGAAAACCTTAAATCCAAGATTCTCGGAGATTGGTATCCGATTATGCTTATTACAATGTACAATGTCTCTGATTTTGTAGGGAAGTCTATAACTGCAATATATGTTCCGAAGAGTGTTGAAAAAACTGCAGGGGCTTGCATTGCCAGGGTTTTGTTCTATCTCTTCTTTGCAGCCTGTCTTCATGGCCCCAGTTGGCTGAAAACTGAGGTACCAATGGCATTTCTGACAATTTTGCTCGGACTAACCAACGGATATCTGACAAGCGTCCTCATGATCCTGACTCCTAAGTCGGTTCCATCTTCAGAATCCGAAATGTCAGCAGTTGTGATGGCTGTGTTCTTGGGGATGGGGTTGGTTGCTGGCTCAGTTCTTGGCTGGTTCTGGATCATTTGAAGCCTATTTGAACTATGTGATTATATCGGCAAGTTAATCCTAGAGTAGGCATAAAAACTAAGGATGTCCAGTCAGTCATAGAGGACTTATTTGTAATCTTTTCCAATGTGAAATTTATCAATTCTGTATACTAGAAAATAATGAATTTCCATACAGACTATACGGCATAATATATCCATCCAATGTTGTGTTAGGTTGCTGTCCATGGAAGAAAACAGAAACATAAGAATTGGGATATAATATATGCCTTCATGTTGATGGAAATAGAACAAGAATAATAAGTAACAAAATTCTTACATCAACCAAGAAAGTATCTGTATCTGTATCTGTTAAGTATGTTATAAAAACCAGAACTTGATCAAATGTTTGGTACACTTGATAAATCGAAACACTGAACGAAATGATAATATAGGCATCTTAACAACGTAATAACATGTTCATTTTACAAGGAATTTCTTAAACGCGTAAATCTCTTATTATCTTGGACCAGATAACTGCATATCAGAAAGGTCTGCAACCGAAGTCCGCTCCTCTCTAACCGGCTTAACAAAATATGCAAGGAAGTGGGAAACCGTCTGACAGGAGCTTGGGGGATGAGCTACGGCACAGGATCCTTCAAGCATTTGAACTACTTTACGCATAGATGGTCTTAGGGACATGTCCCTCTGTATGCACCATAGTGCAATTTTAGTTGCAGTGAGTACCCTCCCCTCGCTTTCATCAGTATCAAGCTTTGAATCAAGTATCTCTTTCAGATTTCCTTCTTCCAACATCCGAAACGCATAAGTGGGTAAATGGGATTTCTCTGAACTTAATTCTGGCTTGAAGTTCCTCCTTCCCCCAATGATTTCAAGTAAAACCATGCCAAAGCTATACACATCACTTTTTTCCGATATGGGAATGTCTGTTACCCACTCTGGTGCCAAGTAACCCTTTGTACCCCTTGCCATTGTGACCGCACAACTTTGTTCCCTTGTCATAAGCTTTACCAAACCAAAATCAGATATTTTGGCTTGGTAGTTGTCATCAAGAAGCACATTTTCGGGCTTTATGTCGCAGTGAACGATTTTTACACTGCAGCCTTCATGGAGATATGCCAATCCTTTTGCCATTCCCAGAGCTATTTTGAATCTTGTTTCCCAGTTCAATGTTAAACCATTGCTACTGTCATTGAAGATCCATCTATCCAAAGAACCATTATTCATGTACTCGTAAGCAAGAAGACAGTGAGTCCCCTCTTTACAAAAGCCTCGGAGCTTCACCAAGTGGACATGGTGGATGCTGCCTATGGTGGCGATTTCAGCTAGAAATTCTTTCTTTCCCTGGCCAATACCCTCCAACTTTTTGACAGCAATTTGAGTCCCATCTTGAAGCATCCCTTTGTAGACTGAACCAAACCCACCCTGCCCGAGTTTCACAGAGAAGTTGTTAGTGGCAACTTGAAGATCTGTGTATTCAAATCGGATAGGCAAATGAGATAAACTCACCATTTCTTTGAAATCCTCCTCCCCTAGAACATCTTTAAAAGATCCCGAGACCCTTTTCCTTTTCTGATGGTACAAGACACCGAAAAAGAGCAAACCAGCGGTTGCAGCTGCTATAATTGAAACAAGCAGCAAATATTTCTTGCTTCTGGCCTTTTTTCCTCTTGAATTTGGCCCGTGTTCTTTGTTCATAGGTATTTTAGTATAAGAAAGAAACCCGGAGGAGCCTTGATGAGCCCGCCTTCTTAAGCTTCCTACCTCATCAAACAGAAAGCAATTTCCGGACTTGTTTTCGAAGAACAACAGGAGGCATGAACAGTTACCAAGGCAGGCATCCTTGCAACCAGAAAGACTGAAGTTGGAAAATGGTGCAGTAAACTTGAGAGCAAAATAGTCCACTTCATCCCCCATCTCAAACAACATTTTTGAACTTTTTGGGTCGTTGCAAGGAGAGGAGATCCAAGGGCTGCAACTTGGAAAGGTTCCAAACGCTGGAACACAGTGACAAGTATCGCCTTTCTCACAAATACCGTAAGGGCCACAAAGTCCAGGCGTGCTGCACTCGCCACCTGGTATTGTCGAAATTGACTCCCCACCAGATAAGCTCTCACTTTGAAGATTGTGGAATGAGATATAACCACTAGACCCTAAAACTGCAGCCCAAGTTAGATTACCACTATAAGTACTGTCCGAGAACACAAATTGCTGGACTAGAGTCTGGTTGCGATCAAAGAATCTCCAAGAATTGGAATTCAAAGAAGATGAGGTGATTGCCCCATCTTCTTTGTTAATGATTATCCGAAAATCGTTTGCCAAAGACCAATAAGGCTGAGGAGTTCTAAATCCTCCATAGAGAATAACTTCCCCAGACCTCATTTCTAGGTAAAAGCTCAAGTTGTTACTATTGGGCTCGCTTACAAGTCTCATTCCCTCGGAGAAAAATTGATTCGGTAAAAGGGTGTCGGTTGGATAGCTAAAACTCTGCCAAATAAGTTTAGAATCACTACCAATCAACACCAAATTGCCCGAGTCCTGCAACTCCATGGCGGTAACAACTTTACCTGCAGTACCCGTGGACCACGCTATACCCCCTTGTTTCTCCAAGTATACATTCCCAGTTTTGTCAAACACAAATTTATCGGAATCTCTAACACTGGTGCCTCTGTTGGCAGTCCAGACAACTCTTGAACTTCTCGAGTGAATTATAACGAGCAAAAACAAAGTGTAGTCTTCCGGTAAAGTAATAAATCCAAAAGCGAAGACGGAGTTGGGGGACAGCAAAAACATACCAGCATTGTCAATCCATCCATTCTGAGACGCTGCAAATTCCGGATAAATTTGCCCATTCATTGGGACACTAGCAGTAGAGGCACGCGACAAAAGGACAAGCGACAAACATATGAATGCTGAATAATGAAAGACACCCATACTCTGCAATACCTGGACAGAGATGTTTGAATCAAATAGCCACAAAATTCTCTAAAACACTAATCATTATCTTTCCTTCACAGTTCAGACAATTATTTATTCTTGTTATTAGAGTGGCCACATTTTAGCAATCAACCCACATGAATTTGCATAGAAATTAATCAGAAAGCTTATCTACCAGAACTCAAGGAATTCATTCATATCAAAATTGAACCAAGAAGAGTACATGTATACATATTAGACATGTCTGTGTATGTGCATGTTTGCGTATTATATCTATATAGATGTACATATTTTAAGAAGGTGAACAATATAAAATCTTTCTACTTGAAAGTTAAACATTAGGACCAAAAAGTTTAAAATCTTCGAACACAAAGGATTATACTATCCACTGATACACACCACAGAATTGAAAGCAGACTCACCTCATTTCTTGCCTGAATTTTCATGGAATCAGATAGGAGTATGCGCAGCCTCATGGGAACTAAGATGAATCTTCTTCTTCTTTTTCTTGAGGCCTGCATTGCTAATTCCCTGGCATGCACGTCAATTTAAGTTCAAGCTATTTTCACTAATACATCTGTGGGTGATGTTGATGTGTAATCAATAGTCAGCATTTGTAAACTACTGCAACATCAATTCCTATGAGCGACTTGCAGTCTGTCTCGGTTTACTTGGGTTGTCCCAAAAAGAAAAAGAAAAAAAAAAAAATATATATATATATATATATATATATATGTAAATAGTGAAAATTATAGGTCCAGGTCCATTTTATTAGGCCCAAGTGTGTTGAGCCTATGTAAAATGAAGATAGTGAGTAGCCCATGTATTTGAGCCCACCAAATATAAGTGGGACCATCAACATTAAGCCATTCCCTTAAAAAGGGAGTAACAACCCACTACATAAGGAGAGTGGGTAGTTATTAAGAGAGTGGGTCATGACCCCATGAACTTAGGCCATGATCCACAAACACAAAAATGTATAAATATGGCCATTTTGAGCTTGAATGGGGAGATCTTTGATGTGAGTGAAATTTGACACTTACATTTGGCGCCGTCTGTGGGAAAGATAATATTTTTTCCACTTGCAACAAATTTTACTTTTACAAAGAAAATGGTGTCCACACGGTCAACAAACAATGAGATCAGGTTCGAGGAAGTCATGAGGAGGTTGGAGGCTGTGGAACAGAGAAACGCGGTCCTAGAGCAGCAGAATGCCGAATTGCTCCATCGAGTGACTCAGGGCTCATTTCCTCTCCAAAATTCCGATCCAGCAGAGTGCGCAGATGAGCCAGATCCCTTCAACTCTCGTCACGAAGAAGATGCATATGCTGCCAGAAAAGATAAAGTCCCGAGGGAAGAAGAAAAGTCCTCTCATCCCGCGACAGGGGGAATGCCAAGGACGCAGGCCCCGACCCAGAACGACCTGCACGAAATGGCTGCCAAAATCCAGAGAGAAGTAATGAAAGATTTAAAAATGCAGACCCCTGACGATCTGGCGATCCATGCGACAACAGATATGACTCAGTCTCCATTCACAGAAGAAATTGAAGCAGCAGAATTCCCGAAGAAGTTTGTGCTGCCAACTTTTACACTATATGACGGTACAAAAGATCCACTTGATCACATCTACCAAGTGCAGACCAAGATGACTGTTTATGGAAGGAACCAAGCACTCTTGTGCAAAGTCTTTTCAACCAGTTTGACGGAGGCACCACTTCTGTGGTTCAGGAAGCAGACTCCTGGATCCATCAGCAGTTGGAATGATCTCTGCAGACGCTTTATTGGTCAATACTTCAGCAACCGAAGGCAGAGGAAGACGATATCAAGCCTCTTCACCATGACCCAGGAAAAAGGGGAGAGCCTCAAGAGCTTTTTATCCAGATTCAACGTCGAAATGTCTTCTATCGATGACTGCGATCAATTGTCAGCGGTAGAGGCGTTCCGTATGGCGGTCATCCCTGGCACAAAATTCCACTCTTCACTAGTAAAACGACCCCCTATCAACATCGGTGAGCTCAACTCCAGAGCACAAGGGTATCTCAGAATAGAAGAGGAGGAAGCAGTCAGACACAGAAGAGCCTCTCTGGTAACGGTAGAGGCAAAATCCAAAGAAAGGATGAAGGATCAGAGGCCTCAACGACAAGATCCATCTCGGCAAACCCCATCATCCAGAAATTCAGACAAGCGTCAACGGACGGAAGAAAGAACCACTCCGCTCAAAACCAGCCTTGGAAAGCTCTTCCAAGAAAACAAAAACAAAGGGATTTTCAGACCACCTCCACCGATCAGACAACCGATGGAGCTGAGGGACATGACCAAACACTGTGCCTTTCACAGCGAGTATGGTCATCATACAAATGACTGCAGAAATCTCCGAAGACAGGTAGAGGCAATGATCGCCAAAGGAGAGCTTGCAGATTACGTAATGAAGGATCAGCCGAGACCAGACAAACCACACAGGACACAGCCGAACAACACTACATCAGGGTAACCGATGAGGGTTATCCACATGATCCAGGGGGGTGAAGAGGCGTTGGAGGCCGAAGGAAGCAGAAGATCGAAGCTAAGAAAAGCACACAAACTCAGGCGAGTCGGCGAAGTCTGCCAGACAACCCTCCTACAGGGAGAATCAATGATCATGTTCTCAAAGGCTGACATGCGGAATATTCAGATGCCTCACGACGATCCTCTGGTAATCACTCTTCTGGTAGCTAATTGCCTGATCAAACGCGTAATGATTGACCCGGGAAGCAGCACCAATATCATGACAAAATGGGCCTTCGACAAAATCGGAATTGATGTATCACAGCTTCAACCGGCTCGGATTCCTCTGGCCGGCTTTGACGGACGATGCGTAGAGCCAATAGGCGTAGTCCATTTGTCAGTATCAGCAGCACGCCGAACCCTGAGATAAACTTTCGTAGTAGTGGACGTCAAGCCATCGTACAATCTACTGATGGGACGAGGGTGGATCCATCGGATGCAAGGTGTTCCTTCGACACTCCATCAGGTCATGCGTTGTCTTGACCCGAATGGAGTGGATGTGACAGATATTCCTGGAGACCAGGTAGCAGCGAAGGAGTGCTACTCGGTATGCATGAAGGACCTGAACCAGAGAAGTAAACAAGTGTTGGAAGCACCAGAAGAGTCCCTGTACAACGAGAAATAGCAATTACAGTCAGACCCTACCTCGGAGGGTCAGGACACTCAGTCAACAACGGAATCCCTAGAAGAGGTGAAAGTTTGTCAGACGGATCACACCAGAGTCACGTTCATCGGATCATGTCTCCAGAAAGAATAAAAGGACAGACTGATTCATTTCCTCCAATCAAATTCAGACGTGTTCGCCTGGTCTCATCTCGACATGCCGGGCATTGATCCTTTGATCGCTCAGCATAACCTGAATGTTGATCCAAACGTCAGACCTGTAAGGCAGAAGCAGAGGAGGTTCGGGATAGAAAGAAACCAGATCATATCCGAGGAAGTGGGAAAACTGCTAGAAGCTGGATTCATAAGGGAAGTGAAGTACCCATCATGGTTGTCAAACGTGGTAGTAGTCAGAAAGAAGAACGGAAAATGGAGAGTCTGCGTGGACTTCACCAACTTAAACAAGGCTTGCCCGAAGGATTGCTTCCCTCTGCCAAAAATTGATCAGATGGTAGATGCCACCTCCGGATATGAAAGACTCTCTTTTCTTGATGCATACTCCGGCTATAACCAGATCCCGATGAGTCAGGCTGATGAGGAGAAAACAGCCTTTATTACCGAAGAAGGTACGTACTGCTACAGAGTAATGCCTTTTGGACTTAAAAATGCAGGTGCCACCTATCAAAGACTTGTCAGAAGGATATTCAAAGGTCAGATGGGCAAAACGGTTGAAGCCTACATAGATGATACGGTGGTAAAGAGCAGGAGGAAAGGCGACCATCTCAAGCACTTGGAAGAAGTGTTCGATGCACTCCGAAGGTACAAGATGAAGCTCAATCCAGCCAATTGTTCTTTCGGAGTCTCATCCGGACAGTTCCTCGGACATATAGTCAACCGAAGAGGAATCGAAGCCAGCCCGTCGCAAGTCAAGACTCTGATAAGCTGCGAAGAGCCAAAAACACAAAAGGAGGTCCAAATTCTAACAGGAAGGGTAGCCGCACTAAGCAGGTTCGTATCCCGACTGACAGACCGATGCAGACCATTTTTTCAGGCGATTAAAGGCGGGAAAGGTAGCATATGGGGGCCAGAACAGGCAGAGGCCCTCCAGAAGTTGAAGCATTATCTTCAAAGTCCACCGATCTTTGCCTCACCAAATCCAGGAGAACCATTGCATCTGTACCTTGCCATGTCAACAACCTCAACCAGCGCAGCACTAGTAAAAGATGACAAAAAGTGCCAGAAACCAGTCTTCTTCAGCAGCAAATCCCTATCTGATGCGGAAACCAGATACACCATGGCGGAGCGAGCTGTTCTTTCTCTAATCAACGCAAAGAGACGACTGAGGCATTATTTTGAAACTCATCCAATCGTTGTGCCAACCACCCTGCCGATGAGATCCATCATGTCCAAACCAGATCTGACAGGAAGAATAACCAGATGGGCGTTGGAACTCGGGACATTTGACATCACGTATGTGCCACGAACAGCTATCAAAGGTCAAGCCTTAGCTGATTTCCTCCTAGAAGCAGAGCCAGAGTCAATCCTCCAAGATCCAGACGAACCCGAATGGACGCTCTATGTAGACGGATCAGTTGGTTCAGCTGGCTCGGGAATTGGGCTCGAAATTATAACACCAGATGGGACCCGAATCCAGCAGTCAGTGCGCCTGGAGTTTCCCGCCACCAATAACGAAGCTGAGTACGAGGCACTCCTAGCTGGGCTGCGACTAGCTCAGAGCCTCTTTATTAAGAAGCTCCGTATTTTCAGTGACTCACAGCTGGTGGTGAAACAAGTTCATGACGAGTACGACGCAGGAGAAAAGCTGCAGCCCTATAAGAAGTTGGCTCAGATGGAGCTAGACAGACTGGAGCAGTATTCCCTCAGTCAGATCCCAAGGGAGGAAAATGAAAATGCGGATCGATTGGCCAATATGGCTTCAGTCAATGATCAAGACCTGACCAGAATCGCCCCGATCGACTATCTTGATGTCCCAAGCATCCATCAGACAGATGTGGTGTGCGCAATACCTTGGGAGCCGAGCTGGATGGACCCCGTAGCAGAATACCTCAGAAATGGTACACTTCCTGATGACAAAGCAGAGGCTCGGAAAATTCGCATGAAGTCGGCTCGATATGCCTTACTACATGGCCAGTTATATAGAAGATCTTTTGGTGGACCCTACCTTCGGTGCCTCACACCTTCGGAGGCATCGGCTGTAATGAAGGAAATCCATGAAGGCTCATGCGGAAATCACTCAGGGGGACGAGCTTTGGCCCATAAGGTACTAAGCCAAGGATATTTTTGGCCTTATCTTTCCCATGATACTGAGGCCTTTGTCAGAAGATGCAAAAAGTGTCAGTTCCATGGAGACTTCATCCATCCGCCACCAGAACTACTTAACCCCATATTCAACCCACACCCATTTGCGCAATGGGGGATTGATGCAGTTGGACCACTTCCCATGGCTCTCAGATCAGTAAATCAAGCACTAATAGCAACTGATTATTTCACAAAGTGGGTCGAGGCAGAATCTTACTCCACCATCACTCACAAGCACGTAATCAAATTCATATGGAACAATATCATCTGTAGGTTCGGAGTGCCGAGGGTGATAGTGATCGACAATGGATTAAATCTGGATAATCAGTGGACCAGACAATTCTGTAATGAACATGGGATCCAGTTGAGAACCTCATCGGTCGCATACCCTCAAGGAAACGGCCAGGCTGAAAGATCCAACAGAACCATACTGAATACCCTGAAGAAGAAGCTAGAAGAGCACAAGGGAGTGTGGCCAGACAAGCTTCCAGAGGTATTATGGTCTTACAGAACAACATCAAGAGTCCCTACAGGAGAAACACCATTCTCAATGGCGTATGGGACAGAAGCAGTCATTCCAACGGAGCAGATAGTGCCAACAGCCAGAACAGAGCTGTATCAGGAAGAACTGAACGACCAACAGCTGGTTGATGGACTCGATCTGATCGAAGAAAAAAGAGAACAAGCTGCCATCATGCTAGCAGCCTACCACCAGAGGGTCAGGAACACCTTCAACAAAAAAGTCAAAAGACGAGAATTCCAGGTGGGCGATATGGTATTGCGAAAGAAAATCGGGCTAATCGGAAAGCTCAGGGAAAATTGGGAAGGACCATACACAGTCACAGAGGTCATTGGACGAGGGGCTTACCGCCTCATGAATAATGACGGCAATATGATACCCAATTCACAAAATGCCTCACGACTAAAGAGGTACTATCCTTGATATTTATTTCATTTTTAGAATAATTAAACAGAGGCGTCTGAGCCTAGCTTTATAGATAGCTTTAAAATTTCCATGTTTATTATCCTGATTCAGTCAGATGTTTTAATCTTTGTAATTTCTCGGTTATAATAAAAGATGGTCATCCTTCTTGCAAACAAATAGCCTGAAATTACAATATTTCCTAAGTGGTGAAATGACAGAGGCTGATAAGCCTGACTCACTCTTTCAGAGGAATTAAGAAATTTTCCTAAGTGGTGAAATGACAGAGGCTGATAAGCCTGATTCATTCCCAGAGGAATTAAGAAATTTTCCTAAGTAATGAGATGACAGAGGCTCACAAGCCTGACTCACTCTTTCAGAGGAATTAAGAAATTTTCCTAAGTGGTGAAATGACAGAGGCTGATAAACCTGATTCATTCCCAGAGGAATTAAGAAATTTTCCTAAGTAATGAGATGACAGAGGCTCACAAGCCTGACTCACTCTTTCAGAGGAATAAGTTTAAATAATAAAGAGATGACAGATGCTCACAAGCCTGACTCACTCTTTCAGAGGAATGAGTTAAAAATAACACCAAAGTAATGAGATGATAGAGGCTTATAAGCCTGACTCAAAAGAAATGAGATGACAGAGGCTTATATGCCTGATTCGTACCATATAAAAGTGCATATTCCATTAAATAAGCAAAAATTGTTGTTCAGTATTACAAAACTGCCTGAAAGGCCTATTACAAAATACAGCACTACAAAGGGAATATGGAGTAACCTAAGCATGGCCAGAACCACTAAAATCCTTTCCTAAGGAATCCACGTGTGTGGTCGGAGGGAAGAATTCTATGGAAGGGTTGAGAGGGTCAGCAGGGAGATATCCCTTAAGGAATTCTGTGAAAAGATTCTGAGCATGACTAGGCTCGGGGCTGGAATATGGCCTCTGCACCCCTAACACCTTATCCATGGCATCAGGGTCTTTGATTTTCCTCATTGCTGGATCCTTCTCTCCAACAACAAAGCCCTTCCTCCAGAATTCACCAGCTACAATTCTATTCATTTGTGAATAGTGTTGATGCATGTCAAGCCCTTCTTTCTTACACATCTCCAGGGCTGACTGAGAGATGCCGAATTGGTGCTGAAGAGCCTCATGGTCGGATGCCAGCTTCTCCTTCTCACTGGACAGCTTGGCATTTTGCTCTTTTGCTTGAGCTAGCTCTTCTTCCAATTGAGCAACCCTGGATGGGAGGTCTCCTAGCTGAGCTTTCAGCTCTTTTTCCTGATCGTCCTTCTCAGCTAGATCAGCTCTCAGGCGTTCAAGCTCCTTCAGACCCTCCTCATGGGCGAGGCATAACGCATTAACACTGAAGAGAGCCTAAGAAGAAAAATGCAAGGCAAAATGGGTCAGTAATGTATACAAACGTAGGAATATGACATGGAATCAAGCAAATACATACCCCCAATAACAACCCCGGAGTTTTACGCACAAGGCGGTCAGGTTCAGCATGCCTCTGTGCCTCGAGCTCCTCCGGCGTCCAGAGTGCCTGCGCCCGAGTTATCATGGCAAACATAGAAGTAAGGCTGGAGGTTGACTGGTCAGAAGAAGCAGAACTCTTCTCCTTACCCTTATGTTTCCTCTTCTTACTAGGCCTTTCTTCCCCCGCCGGTCTGGTTCGGGCGGAAGAAGGTTGAAGCAGTGCAGGGATGGTGGTCTGCACAAGTGCAGACCCAGAAGCATCACCCGCCGGGTTGACATTCGCAGCCTGAGGATTAGATTCCAGAAGCACTTGTCCTTGATCAGCCGAAGGAACAGCCATCTCCTCCATGTCATCATCATCATCCTCAATCACTGGTCTGATCGGATCCATAATGATCTTGTACTTGGCTCCTAACCTGGATATACCCTGCAAATTGGCAGGAGTAAGCAGGTCAGCGCATGACATACGGTCCGACCAGACCTTAGACTTTAATAAAGAAATACGGGCTTCTACATCCTGAGCCACTATATCTGTATCCCTATAACCTAAAGACTTATAAACAAAATCCGCTCTGAGCTGGTCGCATCCGGAACAGAGGCAGGATTCCTTATGGATAAATGAAAAAGGAAGAAGGGCTAGATGCTTGAAAACATAGGGGATCGACCATCTCCTAGAATAGGGGTAAAACCAAGCCCCCTTTACCAAAACCATCTTCTCCTTCCAGTACTTCTCTGTTTTCTCAGTCCCCTGGCAGATCGCCCGACCCTTGAATGGGTAGAAGTTGTACCTCCCCTCACAATCTTTCAGACCCACAATCTTGTAGCTAAGCAGAAGATCTGCCAGACCCAAGGAAAGCTTTTTCTTTCTGTTGATCAGGATTAACATGGAAATTATCCTGAAGAAGTTTGGATTGACTTGCAGAGGGGCTATTCCTAGGGTGAAGAAGATAAAATGAAAAAGAGGATGAAGAGGAAATCGAAGCATCTTTATCTGAAGGGCCGACAACAACACCTCGTCCGGACCCACTCCGTCGCCCAATCTGAAGTCGAAAGAAGGATCGTACTCCATCAAGATCACCTCTTTTGGGATCCTACAGTCCCTCCTCAGACTTTTAAGGTTCACAGATTTCCTTTTGTGAGCTTCAAGTGGGTCTGCCAAGAAAGGGGCTGGTTCAGTGGAGGATCCAACGGGAGCACCTCCAGGAGCATCGGTCCCAACCGGGTTGGATATTACAGGAGTCCCAATCAGAACAGTATCAGCAATATCTCTCTGGTTGTTTATCTCCGAAACAGTTGCTCCCAAGCCAGATAGGTCCGGACGACTTGGTATGGACAAAGAAGGAGGAGAGGATGAAGAAGATGGATTTGCAGAAGGGGGGCTGGGAACCGCAGATCCCCCATATTCTTGATGGGTCATCTCCTCGGTAGATCTTGTGGCGCTACTATCAGACATGATGAGAATGACAACTTACACAGATAACCGGCGAGAAGAAAGAAGAGCCTCCGGTAACCAAAGTACAATCGGCGGTCAAAGCTTGAACACTGCTAAAGATTGCTTACAAGATTTAAAAGTGATAAAGAATGAAAATGAGACCACACAAGGGTTTATATACACACGGCATACCAACAGACACCATTAAGGCTGAAAAGGTGCGTCGATTCCCTATGCCTCGAATACAACGAACCGGCGGCTGCCATTATGAACTTTGAAACCACACGTCTCTCCATAATAATGACACTGACGTCATCAAAAACGACTGGCATCAATCACTTCAATTAAATTCGGGCCAAGCCCACGAACCGTATGCCTGACCCGAATAGGGCTAGTGTAAATAGTGAAAATTATAGGCCCGGGTCCATTTTATTAGGCCCAAGTGTGTTGAGCCCATGTAAAATGAAGATAGTGAGTAGCCCATGTATTTGAGCCCACCAAATATAAGTGGGACCATCAACATTAAGCCATTCCCTTAAAAAGGGAGTAACAACCCACTACATAAGAAGAGTGGGTAGTTATTAAGAGAGTGGGTCATGACCCCATGAACTTAGGCCATGATCCACAAACACAAAAATGTATAAATATGGCCATTTTGAGCTTGAATGGGGAGATCTTTGATGTGAGTGAAATTTGACACTTACAATATAGTTCTTTCTTTTTCCCCAACAATGTAAAGAAAGATTATTGCAACAATAATAGTTGAAAATTAAGTGGTACCGTTGTACGAATTTGGACAATATTAATGTTAAATGCAATATGTTAGGTTACATTAAATTTTTTACAAAACCAATAATACATCACCATCGAAAACTTATTGCATGCATAAGGTCTATATAAATCTTGGCACTTATAAATTAGCATGTAACAAATGTATCAATAAAGCTTCCAGAAACAATCACTCTCGTTTAATGTATGGTATATATGACATATGTGTATCTATAACCACACAGTCAACGTCAATCCTTTGACTAGGCTTCAGTAACCAGTCAAGCACGCACGTAAATGGATTCTTTTCAAGAGTATGATCGTTGATTAGTTCGAAATAACCCAATAATTAATGACTTGGTCTAATTTTTTGTGTGTGTGCCGTAGAGAGAGAGAGAAAACGTCTTTTTAGTTACTGGTGAAAGGGAGAGGTTAAAAAGTTTAATCTGCAGTAGAAAATATTGTGATATTTAGAAATTTCTACGAATAACATTATGATTAGTGTCATGTTTTCGCCTCTCATTTCCCGAACATCAAATCAAAACCAGACTGAGTTGGAGCTTGGGCTTGCCTAACAATTACCTTACTTAGAGATATCAAATCACAACTCCGATGAACCAAATATCTTCTGCTTGAAAAAATGGCTTGGTTTCTTCGGAACTTGGAGTAACAATGTCTTTTTTTTTTAGGCTCAGCCTTCATATTCCCACCTCTGCAACATTTTGCAGCTAATTTTTCTGTAACATGACGCACTATCTAATTTCTGGAATCAAGAGAACAAGAGAGAAGAAAAAAGCTTTTGAACAAACCAAATTCTTGAGAATTCCCAGGGGTTGAACAGAATATAGGAGTGACCCTGAAGAGAAAAAAAATAATCTCAAAACTAGCAACTGAAACTGATCTCTAACATTGATTCAAGTGAACAATAAAAGCAATTCAAACAAAAAATATGAAAGATCGTATTTTCAAGCAACCTCCGCTCACCTCTCTTCCTCATTGAATCCATTGCTTGCTAACAGGTGTTCTGGTTTCAATGTTGAGGATTATAACAAAGGCATTGCTTCCAAAACGCCACAGGGTCTCAAAACAAGCGCTCACTTCTACTTTATAGTCAGCGTAGTCATATTGCTCGGCTGCATCATTTGTTGCAATCTTTTGTTCAAGTTACCTGCCATGCAACAGCACTACAAACATCTTCAACATGACTTGCCAATATCGAGGCCAAAATTATGGAACGTGACAAAAAAAATCCGGTGGCCTGCTCTTGGAATATTCCTGATTTACGCGGTGACTCTATCCATCTTTCCAGGATTTATAGCAGAAAACCTAAAATCCAAGATTCTCGGAGATTGGTATCCGATTGTGCTTATTACAATGTACAATCTCTCTGATTTTGTAGGGAATTCTATAACTGCATTATATGTTCTGAAGAGTGTTGAAAAGGCTGCATGGGCTTGCATTGCCAGGGTTTTGTTCTATCTCTTCTTTGCAGCCTGTCTCCATGGCCCCAGTTGGCTGATAACTGAGGTACCAATGGCATTTCTGACAATTAGGCTCGGACTAACCAACGGATATCTGACAAGTGTTCTTATGATCCTCACTCCTAAATCGGTGCCATCTTCAGAATCCGAAATGTCAGCAGTTGTGATGGCTGTGTTCTTGGGGATGGGGTTGGTGGCTGGCTCAGTTCTTGGCTGGTCCTGGATCATTTGAAGCCTATATGAGCTATGTGATTATATCAGGAAGTTAATCTGAGAGTAGGTAAGTGTTCTACAGATAGATATCCAAGGGTAACTACGGTAATGCCTGCAAACAAACTAATGATATCCAGTCGAGTCATAGAGGACTCATTTGTAATCTTTCAGAAATTGCAATACTCTCCAATGTGAAATTTATCAATTCTGAATTCTAGAAAATTATGAGTTTCCATAGAGCCTAAATATTAAAGTATGGCATAATATACCCAATGTTCTGTTAGGTTGATGTCCAGGGAGTTTAACAAAAATATAGAAATTGGAATATAATTTATCCCTTCATGTTGATGGAAATAAACCAAGAATATAATAGGTAATAGAATTCCTACATCAACCAAGAAAGTATCTGTCAGGCTCAACATTTGTTAAGTATGTTGGTATAAAAACCAGAACATGAGCAAATGTTTGGTACATTTATTAAATCGAAACACGTAACAAAATGATAATATAGGCATCTTAACAACGTATAACATGTTCATGGCTCTCCGTGTGAAGCCTCTAAAGCTTCTGCTTTTTAGAGCTGTTTCCTCATCCTTTTTTCTCTCACACCATGAAAAACTAATGTTTTATGCAACAAGAAAATTTGTAACAATGGGAACCATCCATCAATAGAATCAACCAAATTGTAGTTTTTCAGGATCATAAAAGTTCAGACAATCAAATATATATATATTGTACTTTTTTCTTGTTTGAACTCAGCCGTTTCACTCAACTCTCAAAACAGGCCAAGTACCAGATAATGCAGTGAATTCATCCCAAAAACAAATATAGAAATTAGGAACTCAGCTCTAGGAAAATGTTAACCATATACGCCAAAAAATTGCAGCGTAAACAAATATAATTCACCAATGATTTTCAAATCTAACAGAAGAGATTGGAATTAAATTGCATTTCTTTTTTCCGAAAGTCTCAAACGATAAGATTTCACAATTTCCATCTACAAATATCCAAACCCTAAAATTCTCGACCTTGCAATTCAACAACTAATTACTAATCTCAGCAACCAAAACCCCAGTTAAATCGTAAATATAACCTATGGTTACTCCTACAGTGACGTGACTAATTTATGGATCGATTAACCCTAGAACAACTCCCAGAACGCAACAGCAGAAATGGAAGGGCAACAAATTAAGCATGGTGCGTGTATGTATACATAATACATAATAACATATCCATTCAAACGCGCGCAAGAACATATAACCAGTTCCCGACGAGATATACATACAATTGCGAGTGCGAGCGCACACACACTATATATATATATACATATATGTGTATGATAATATAGGCATCTTAACAACGTAATAACATGTTCATTTTACCAGGCATTTCTTAAACGCGAAAATCTTTTATTATCTTGGACCAGATAACTGCACACCAGAAAGGTATGCACCACTGTCAAAGCATGGTGGTCCAGGCGAAGTGCACTCGTCTCCAATAGGTTCAACAAAATTTGAGAAGAAGTGGGAAGCCGTCTGACAGGAGCTTGGGGGATGAGCTACAGCACAGGATCCTTCAAGCATTTTAACTACTTTACCCATAGATGGTCTTCGGGACATATCCCTCTGTATGCACCATAACGCAACTTTAGTTGCAGTGAGTACCCTCACGTCGCTTTCATCAGTATTGAGCCTTGAATCAAGTATCTCTTTCAGATTTCCTTCTTCCAACATCCGAAACGCATAAGTGGGCAAATGGGATTTCTCTGAACTTAACTCTGGCTTGAAGTTCCTCCTTCCCCCAATGATTTCAAGCAAAACCATGCCAAAGCTATACACATCAATTTTTTCCGATATGGGAATGTCTGTTACCCACTCTGGTGCCAAGTAACCCCTTGTACCCCTTGCCATTGTTACCACACAACTTTGTTCCCTTGTCATAAGCTTTATCAAACCAAAATCAGCGATTTTGGCTTGGTAGTTGTCATCAAGCAGCACATTTTCGGGCTTTATGTCGCAGTGAACGATTTTTACACTGCAGCAATCATGGAGATATGCCAATCCTTTTGCCATTCCCAGAGCTATTTTGAATCTTGTTTCCCAGTTCAATGTTAAAGCATTGCTACTGTAGTCAAAGATCCATCTATCCAAAGAACCATTTGTCATGTACTCGTAAACAAGAAGGCAGTGAGTCCCCTCTTTACAAAAGCCTCGGAGCTTCACCAAGTGGACATGGTGGATGCTGCCTATGGTGGTGATTTCGGCTAGAAATTCTTTCTTTCCCTGACCAATACCCTCCAATTGTTTCACAGCAATTTGAGTCCCATCTTGAAGCATCCCTTTGTAGACTGAACCAAACCCACCATGCCCGAGTTTCACAGAGAAGTTGTTAGTGGCAACTAGAAGATCTCTGTATTCAAATCGGATAGGCATATGAGAAAAACTCTCCATTTCTATGAAATCCTCCTCCCCAACGACATCTTTAAAAGACCCCGATACTCTTTTCCTTTTCTGATGGCACCAGACACCGAAAAAGAGCAAGCCAGCGGTTGCAGCTGCTATAATAATTGAAATAAGCAGCAAATATTTCTTGCTTCTGGCCTTTTTTCCTCTTGAATTTGGCCCGTGTTCTTTGTTCATAGGTATTTTAGCATAAGAAAGAAAGCTGGAGGAGCCTTGCTGAGCCCGCCTTCTTAAGCTTCCTACCTCATCAAACAAAAAGCAATTTCCCGACTTGTTTTCGAAGAACAACAGGAGGCATGAGCAGTTACCAAGGCAGGCATCCATGCAACCAGAAAGACTTAAGTTTGAAAATGGTGCAGTAAACCCGAGAGCAAAAGAGTCAACTTCATCCCCCATTTCAAATAACATTTCCGAACTTTTTGAGTCGTTGCAAGGAGAGGAGATCCAAGGGCTGCAACTTGGAAAGGTTCCAAACCCTGGAAAGCAGCGACAAGTATTACCTTTGTCACAAATACCACAAGGACCACAAAGTTCAGGCGTGCTACAATCACCACTTGGTATTGTCGCAATTGCCTCTCCACCACTTGAGCTCTCATTTCGAAGATTGTAGAATGAGATATAACCATTAGATCCTAAAACCGCAGCCCAAGTAAGATTAAGGCTATAAGTTCCGGAGAACACATATTGCTGGACTAGAGTCTGGTTGTTATCAAAAAATCTCCAAGAATTGGAATTTAAACAAGATGAGGTGATTACCCTGTCCATCTTGTTAATGATTTTCTGAATATCCTTTGCCAAGGACCAGTAAGGCCGAGTAGTTCTAAATCCTCCATAGAGAATCACTTTCCCTGACCTCATCTCTAGGTAAAAGCTCAAGTTGTTACTATTAGGCTCACTTACAAGTCTCATTCCATCAGAGAAATTTTGATTCGGTAAAAGGGTGTCTGTTGGATAGCTAAAACTCTGCCAAATAAGTTTAGAATCACTACCAATCAACACCAAATTGCCCGAGTCCTGCAACTCCATGGCGGTAACTCCTTTACCTGCAGTACTCGTGGACCACGCTATACCCCCTTGTTTCTCCAAGTACACATTCCCAGTTTTGTCAAACACAAATTTATCGGAATCTGTAACGCTGGAGCCTCTATTGGCAGTCCAGACAACTCGTGAACTACTCAAGTGAATTATAACCAGCGAAAACAAAGTTGAATATCCCGGAAAAGTGATGAATCCGAAAGCGAAGACTGAGTTTTCGGACAGCAGAAACATACCCTCATTGTCAATCCATCCATTCTGAGACGCTGCAAACTCTGGATATATTTGGCCATTCATACGGACACTAGCAGCGGATGCACAGGACAAGAGGACAAGTGACAAACACATGAATACTGAATAATGGAAGACGCTTGGACTCGGCAATACCTGGATAGAGATATTTGAATCAAATACACCAACTTATTTACAGACAAAATTATATAAGAGCCACAAAATTCTCTAAAGCATTAATCATCAGGGGCGGAACCAGGGGGGGCATGGCCTCCCCAGGATTTTATTTTTTCTTTTACTACTACTTATTAAAATTTAAAACTATATCTATATATAGGTATAAAATTGTATTTGCCCCTCCAAGCATGGACGGATCTATTCAGGGATCTACTGAAAATTTTGTTTTTACTTTAGATACCCCAAAAAATGAATAGTTTATTATATACACCTCACTGGAATTTATTTCAAGCCCCCAATGAGATTAATATATTTCTTTTATACCCAAAACCCTAATGTAATTTTTTTTTTTTTTATATATAAACATGTGAACATGTACTTCGGGGATGGAGAAAAAGATAAAAAGTAGGCTAAAACTTTCCCATAAAACAAGCAAAATGCGGGTCATTAAAACTAAACAAGACAACAAAGCCCTTGAATAATTCCAAAACACATCAATACATACATTTTTTAAGATCAAAATAACTTGGCAAAGCCTTAATCTCCAAACATGCACTTGAAAGACAACAATTATTTTAAAATTAAAACAAAACAACACCATTTTATTTTAAGATTGAGAAACATTTAAGGCCAAAGCGAACCAGATTAGTGTTAAATCTTCCAAGAGGCGTGGGACTCTTCAAAGATTTTTTATCATCACTAGTACACCACAGGTTAGGGTTTTCAATTTTGCTTAATTTATATAAGAAATTTGGTTTAGGGTTTCTAATTTTGGTACTTTTATGTATGAGATTGAGATGATAATGGTTAATTTTGTTAATTTATGCATGAAATTGGGATTAGGATTTATAAAATTGTTAACTTATTTTTGAAATTGGGGTTTTCTTATTTTAACAATTTAGGTATGAACTTGGAGTGAGGGTTGTCATATTTGCTAATAATTTTAAAATTATGATATGCTAGGAATTTACTGCAATGTTCTAGTGTATAAAAAATTATTGAGTGTTTGTAGGAGATTTTGTGAGTTTGTAATATTTTTTATTTTATTTTAGAAATTCAAACCCACATAAATTTGCATAGAAATTAATCAGAAAATAGGCTTATCTAAATTGAACCATTCATATCTAAATTGAACCAAGAAGAGTACATGTATACATATTAGACATGTTCTGTGTATGTGCATGCTTGTGTATTCTATTCGTATTGTTGGGTGGTCTTGGGTCTCTCTCACCCCAAAAACTAGCTCAAATGGTAAGGTTTTCCCTCACTGACCACCAACCCCTTCCACAACCGATATAGGACAACCCCAACAATCTCCACCTCACACATCAGGCCTTGGATCGGAGCAGAGACAATCCGTTTCTCCCGGAACCTGAGCCGAGACTTGTTGGTAACCTGAAATCTGATATCAGTGTTGGGTGGTCTTGGGCCTCTCTCACCCTAAAAGTTAGCTAGTGAAACTTTCCCTCACACTTATATACTAACCACCAACTCACGACCTATGTGAGACAACCCAACTTGTATAGGCGTAAAAAAAATTCAAAAAGATGAACAATCTTTCTACTTGAAAGTTAAACCTTATGACCAAAAAATTAAAAAACTTCAAACACAAAGGATGCTGGTTTCTATGTCTAGGACTAACCTCAGCCCATAAACAGCAGTAAAGTAAAACTGTGGGTGATGGGTGATACATATAACATAGAATTGAAAGAACACTCACCTCGGTTCTTGGCGGAATTTTCATGGAATGAAATAGAAGTATGCGCTGCCTCATGATGAATCTTCTTATTCTTTTTCTTCTTCTTTAGGCCACCATTGCTATTTAGTTCAAGCTGTTTTCACTACTAAATGCTCTGCCTTTTTCCCTTATTTTCCTTTTCCACCAAAGGTCACCAATATAGACAAAGATTATTGCAATTATAATATTTGAAAATGATTTATGAACTGTATGGTTGGTAGTCACGGTATTAATCATAATAATCACGGTATTGATCATAATAACGGACTTAAACAATAATAATAAATGTGACCGGTCGCATTTGCTATATGTCAGAGTAACAGTACCTGCTCAAACTTGAATCTGCAAGTCGCATGCATGGATAAGGACGATGTAATTGTATGTGTAAAACTTAATTGTGGCGTACCATCATTCTCATTGAATGTATGGTTACATCAAAGTCAATCCTTTGACTGGGCTTTGACTTTAGTAACCAAGTCAAGCACGCATGTATCACTTCACTTGTCAATGGCCCATTTTCATATTGAGGTTGGGTCCACGGAATAAAGTCCTGGTATGAGTCGCGTGACCCAACAGTCATGCGACTCGTGAATTTCTTCACCTGTAAAATTGCCTTATTTGCAAAAGTGATAAATAAAAATTTTAATCCGCATTTGAAATTTTGTTATTTTATAACTTTCTGTTAAATAACAACACGATTAAGATTGAGATGGTTATAAAGTGATGCTTTCGCGCCTCATTCCATACATATGTGCAGTGATTGAATTCAATAGAAACCCCTGCACAATGTTGAGAAACCAATCTATTTCTGATACCAGATTGAGTTGGAATTTTGGTTTGCATAACTGAAAATGGCTCAGTTTCATCGGAACATGGAGTAACAATGCCTCTGTTTGTAGGCTCAGCCTTCAGATTCCCTCCTTTGCAACATTTTGCAGCTAATTGCTCTGTAACATGGATTATCTAGTTTCTGGAATCAAGAGAACCAATGGAGGAAAAAAATGTTTTGAACAAACCAAAATTGCAGCTTCTCCTTGAGAATTCCCAGGGGTTAACAGAATATAGTGGCTTTATATGGCATTGCCAAGTTATTTCTTTTCCAAAACATATGTTCTAATCAGAAAAGAGAGACCAAAATATGTTTATAAGCACAAGTAACATAACCAAAACATAATCCAAAGAGGCCTAAAGCAGGTACCATCTGTCGATCATCAATGACGAAAAACTCTGAAGCTATGCTTTACACTGCTTGTTTACCCTGTTTGAATAGCAGAGAAGCTAGAGTCGATCTCCACCCGAATATAATAGAGGGTTCAGTCTTTATGGGTACAAGAGAACGCAAACCAGTCTGCATACTGTGATTGAGGGAAGTCTCTGCCTTGGCACTCTTCTCCGAGGACCTGGAAATGATTAATTTAAAGAAAAATTTGAGAATCGGTGAATATATTCCAGCTATATTCTCATCCCAAAAAATATATATCAGAGACGCATTGTGATAGTCGTCTCACTTGTGGCAAGGTAGCTTCATCTTAAATAGAACGGATTAAAATCAAAATCAGGTCCAGCCTCAAGGGGTGTGTGTGTGTGTGTAAGAGAGAGAGAGAGAGTTACATGGGAAGTATTGGGCCTTCATATGCAAAAGTTGACATGCCTTGTCGTTGCTTGTGCTTGGGGTTGGCTGTGCATAAGATATATACCCTCCCACGACGTTTGACTGTCCTACAGAACTCGCACATCTTCTTCACTGATGACCTCACCTTCATGGCTACTAGCAATTACAATCAGGAATAAAATAGTTACAACATTGAAATTTATTATATTAAAATATTGTTAGCAAGAACATCACAATGAGGAAGTGGTAATCCTACAAACATAAGTGCGCACAAAAAACTCCTAGAGGATTGCATTATGAAGGTGCTATCTATTCACATTAAGTTTTTAAGATTTTGAATATTTTGGCATAAGTAGACAATTTTTGCACCATTTCTATACAGATAATACATTTAAGCTTGAACATTTCTCCATACTCCCAATAGCAAAATATCATCCACTATTGAATAGAGTAAAAGTCCAATTAAGAGAAATTCATATTTTCAGCCAATTTGGGGTTAAGGCCTTTATCGTATCTTCCTTTGTAGAACGAAGTCATCCAAGTAAAAGCAAAATAAAATAACAAAATAAAGAAAGAAAAACTCAGATGACTAAAAGGTAAACTAATCATCCTTATGAAGCAGTTGTGCATTTGATAAATTCAACGAGGGACTTTTAACCCTACACCTTACTCTTCAGAGTGAAAGAGAATGGACTCAATCTAACAGCCATACACAACAATTAAGGATCAAATGAAGAAATTGTTTTAAGTCAAATTCATTATGTAGCTTTCCAAGTTGTGGCATAATCTCACCATCTCTCACATTGTTTAACCATGTCCTCACTTTCCGAGCATACCCCGGCTCTCTGTGTGAAGCGTGAGCGTCAAAAGCATCTACTTTCTAGAGCTGTTTCCATCATGATAAAAGTAAACCTCTCACAAGAAAAAACATCATTTTTCCTTTGCGTGGCAGGAATATCTATCTCGCAAAGATGAAAAGCTATTATTTTATGTAATAAGGAAATTTGCAAGATCTGAATGGGAACCATCCATTAATAGAATCAACCAAATGGGTCAAATTTTAACCTCTGTTAAACGTGAATTGTTTTACATTTCCCCAAAAATTTGCCTGCTTCCATCTTAGAATTTAGAAGCAATTGGTCATTAGAATAACAGACACTAGAATAACAATTGATATAAAATAGTTTTATTTTCGTCTATTTAATCTCTCCTAAAAAAATATGTAGCTGAACAAAAGAGGCTCTTCCACAAACCTTTCCAACATACATCTAATGTTGCACAACTCAGATTAAATTAACACGAATGGAGCATCTCCAACCGCACTATAAGTAACATTCCTGAGCTGAATTTACTATCTTCTCAGGATCACACACGTTCAGACAATTTTTCCACATTTTTTCTTCTTTGAACTCAGCCATATTCTCAATTCTCAATTCTCAAACCATGCTAAGTACGAAATAATGCAGTGAATTCATCCCATTTTATAACTACAGAAGCTAGTAAATCAGCTTTAGAAAAATGTTAACCATATGTGTGAAAAAATTGCAATTTTAAACAATATAATTCACCAATTGTGTTCAGATCTAAATCTAATAGAGAAACTAATATTAAATACCCTAAACCCTAATTAAAATTTTATTTAATTGTTCCAAAAGCCCCTAACGGTAAGATTTCACAATTTCCATCTGCATAAATCCAAACCCTAAAATCAACCTAACAATTCAACTACTAATTACTAATCTCAGCAAACAAGAGCCAAATTAAATTCTCAACATGGCTTATCGTTACTCCTAAAGTGACTAATTTATGGATCGATTATGAACCCTAGAACAACTCCCAAAGCACAACAGCAGAAATGAAAGGGAAACAAATTAAGCATGGTGTGTGTATACATAATACCTAATGATATATACATTCAAACGCGCGCAAGAACATATCCGCAGTTCCCAACGAAATATACACATAATCCCGAGCACACACTCACCCAGAACCTATATATATATATATATATATATTCGAGATAGGAGAAGAGAGGAGAACCTGTCTGATTGGGGAAGAGCTGTAAGAGTAGAGTTGTCACTTGTGAGCTGCGATGTGTGAAAGCAGAAAATTGTAGAGCGATAGAGATGATAGGAAAAAGATTGGGCTTCAAGTATAGAATGCTATTAGAGATTAGGCCCAATGTATGAGTTAATGGGCCTGCAATTCACCCGGCCCATGGCATCCCAACAAAGTTTATTCAGAGAAAAATTAATTTGTTTGTTTCCTAAATTAATAGAATAAGAAAAATTGATGGATTTTGAGATAATTTAAATTTAACTTTTGAAATTATTAACAACTGAATTTTATGTGCAGAGTTTAATAAATGGTACTAACAAAGTTATTAGTCTTACATTGTTATTAAAATTTATAGTTCAAGTTTTAGTAATAATTGGAGCCTATTTCATTTAAGAATTTATCTTACTTTTAGTGTTTTCAATAATTTTCAGATTAAGTTATTAAAATTACATAAATGAAGAAATTTATGGAATTGTTCAAAAATTAAGTGGTAATTGAATTACTAATCAATTATTTTATTTTTGTAAAAGTAAAAAAAATTGTGAAAAATGACAAAAGATTATATAATTACCATAATTTTTCTTCTGTTTTTTTGCCCCTTTTAATAAAAAGTGAAATTTTCAATCACTAACATTTTTAAAAAAATGTTATTATCTCTTTTCGAAACCTTCCTCTCGTTCGTGGAGTGGCCTGACATTATAATTTTGCAAGTATGGAAAATCTCATAACTCATTCAAACAAATTAAAGTTGTTTGAGTAAAATAAATAAATTTGAGCATGGAGAAAAACAATAGATTCTTTACTCCAAATTTAGGCAACCTTTCCTTGATATCTCTGTCATTTTATGTAAAATTTTAAATATAATTTTTTATTTCCCCCCAAGATTTACTTCTTCATGGTCTTATTATCCTACCATGGAGTGTTTAACATGCTTTAGTTGTGAAAAATGATAAAAATAAAAAATAAAAACGTAAACCAAACAGGCCCTTAGGGCCTGTTTGGAAAACGATCTGGTCTGGTCTGGTCGCTGATCTGAAACACTGTTTGGTAAGCGATTTGGTCTGGTTTCAAAATTTATTGAATATATATATATTCAATTAAATTGTATATATACACACACATATATATTGTCACATTAAAATTAACGTAGCGGCGGTGGTGGCGCCGATGGTGAAAGTGATACCAAACCTACAAAAATTAACTTTTTGTTGGTTTCAAAATCTAGTTTTTTGGGGTTTTGGTTTTGGTGATTTAATTTCATTTTTTAGAGATCAACCTTCCAAACACATAGTCTGGTCTCAAAAATATGAAATCAGACTAAAAAAATCAAAATCGAAATCAAACCCCACCATCATCCCCTCCGGTCATAGATTTAAACCGTGGATTAGTAGCCTTATTTATGTTTATATGTTTATGGCATTCGAGCCTGCCTTATTCCTTATTCTGCTCATCAGAGTCAAATCTTCTGTTCCTCTCACTCCAAATAACATAGATAGTAGTCCCCAGGCTCCATCTAGCTATAAGGGAGGTGAAACACCGGAAGGTTGCCACGAGTAAGTCAGTTTGGGAGACCGAAGGCAGTTCCCTTACTCAAATAGGGGCACCGGACCTCCTCCTTCTCTTCCTTCATCGTCGTTGGTCCTTTTGACATAACATTCGAAGATGCAAAACCAAATATAGAAATGGAATTACATCTATTATAAAATACCCTTTAACGCGTTAAAAGGGCTCTGACTCCCTCTCTTTCTTTCGGTTTAGTGTGGAATGTGTCAATTTGCTGTTGGGCTGCTTCCCTTGGCCCGCTAAAGATGATGGGCTTATAATTTTCTTTTCACCTCTAAATTGACGTATTCTGCCTTAGCGGGTGTAATGGAGTTGATTGAAAAAAATAATTTTTGGCACTTAAACGAGTTGTATACTATCCAGGTACTGAATGTGGGCTCAAATTTTTGCAATTTTAAAAGATTGTAACTTAAAATTATATGAGTTATAAAATCGATTCGTATAACATCCTTAAAAAAATCATTTCTTCATAATCTAGATGTTATGGAGATCATCATTTAGACCTTTAAATTGACCCATTTTGTGAAAATTGACACGATTGATTCGAGAATATGCTGTTTTAAAAAATTATAACTTAATTATATCAAATATATTTAAGGGATACATTAATGGTTTTGTCCACTCACGTAACCATGATACATATACAAATATAAATAAACATCTACACATGTTAGGGACATGTCAAATTTTGATTTGTGGTCCTTTATCACATCAACCAAACATCATCACCACTAATAAAGTACCAAATAAATACATAATTAAATAATTAACAACACTAATTCTTATCTTCAAACCACCCCTTTCAACATCTCATTGGTCAATTATTTCAAACCTACCTATCCACCAAAATCTCCTTGTGGGAAAAAAATCCACTCCAGTTTGCCTCTCACCGAAGGGGGTGCAGTGCGGATCCAATGGCTGTGATGAAGCCACGTGCATAAAGGTAACATGTGGTCCCTGGTATTGCCACGTCATCTTAGGTAAAAAAAAAGTTACTGAGCCTCTCTCTTTCCTCTCTTATACAAAGACTTTATACATATATACATGTATTATACATCTAAATACTATTATACCATACACACCAATTTGTATTTTATAATTATTTATTTTATTCCCCCAAAACATTCTTCACTATTATCTATACACACCAATTTAATTTATATTTTATTCCCCCAAAACATTCTCCACTATTATCTATACACACTAATTTAATTTATATTTTATCCCCCCAAAAAATTCTTCACTATTATCTATACACCCTAATTTAATTTATATTTTATTCCCCCTAAAACAATCTCTCAAATTTAAATTGCACATATTATTTCCGACAACAGAGGAACTATAAATTTATGGTTTAATTTCAATTAAGCCCCCTTTAGAATTGAAATTAATCAAATAACTCTCATCCTCACATTTCATAATATATATATATATATATATTTTTTGAAATAAATTTATAAAATTCAAAACAAATATATAAAATTCGGAAAAATATATAAATTTCAAAATATAAATATAAATTTTGTAAAAAATATATAACTTTCAAAAAATATATATGAAAAATTCAAAAAATATATATATACATATTTTAAAAAAATCTAAATATATATATATATATATAATTCAAAAAATATATATAAATTTTGAAACAAATATATAAATTTCGAAAAAAATATATAAATTACGAAAACTATATATATTTTGAAATATATGTATAAATTTTGAAGAAAATATATTTTCAAAATATATATAAATTTTGTAAAAAAACCTAATCCCGTATATTTTTTCAAAATTTATATATATTTTTTAAAATCTATATTATTTTTCAAATTATATATATTGTATTGGAATTTTATATATTATTTTCGAAATTTATATATATATTTCAATTATATATATTTTTTGAAATTTATTTGTTTTTTGAAATATATTAAAAAAATTCAAAATTTATATATTATCTTCAAAATATATATATAGTTTTCAAATTTTATATTATTTTTTCCAAATTTATATATTTTCTAAATTTTCATTTTTGCAAAATTTATATATATTGTTGAAATATATATATATATATCGAAATTTATATATTTTATTCGAAATTTATATATTATTTTCAAAATTTATATATATTGTTTTCGAATTTTATATATATATTTTTGAATTTTATATATTTATTTTGATATATTTTTTGATAAAATGTGAGGGTGGGGGGCAATATAATTGAAATTGAAAAGTATCGGTGATAATCCGGACATAATTCCATAATGTGGTTAGTTGATTAATTTCAATATTAGTGGGGGGTTTACTGAAACTAACCCTAAATTTATTTTGTTTCTAAATTTTGAAAATACTTCAAAAATTTAGATGGATTATACTAAACAAATTGTGAAAACACTCTTCCCGCCAAAAACTTGCATACCTTTCCCTCCAAAAGTTGAATATCATTTCCTCCAAAAGTTTAACATCCATTGAGCCAAAAGTTTTACGCTGTGATATATACATTTTAACAATGCAATATAATTTTTATTCTATGAAACAAACATTTTACATTACATTCTGGAAGTGTTTATTATTTGTACATTGAGAAGTGCTAATTCTTTTTACATTTTAGATGGAACAAAAATTTTATATTGCGTTACAAGGTTTACGTTATGAAATATAAGTTTTAATTGGTAGAATATAAGTTTGACACAAATGAAACAAAAGTCTTACATTACATTATGGAAGTGATCATTATCTGTAAATTGAGAAGGGATTTGCCCAATTTCACTTAATTGAAGTTAATTTAACTAATTTGAATTGAGATTTACCCAAATTCACTTAATTGAAGTCAATCTCATTCAATTTAATTTCATTTCACTATTTTGAATTGGAGTTTTTTTCCAAATTCACTCATTTGAAGTCAATTTCACTACTTAAATTTGGGAATTTACTCAATTTCACTAGATTGATGTTAATTTAACTGAATTGAATTGAGGATTTAATTTATTTCGCTAATTTTAATTGGAAATTTACCCAATTTCACTAAATTTAAGACGAATTCACTACTTTAAGTTGGGGATTTACTCAATTTAAGTTAATTGCACTCAATTTCACTTATTTGAATTGGGGATTTACTCAATTTCACTAAATTGAAGTCAATTGCACTAAATTTAAACTTAATTTCACTACGTTCAATTGAGGTTTTATCTCAATTTCACTCAATTGAAGTCAATTTAATTGGTGATTTACCAAATTTCACTAAATTGAAGTCAATTGCACTAAATTTAAACTAAATTTCACTATGTTCAATTGAGGTTTTATCTCAATTTCACTCAATTGAAGTCAATTTAATTGGGGATTTACCAAATTTCACTAAATTGAAATCAATTGCACTCAATTTCACTACTTTTAATTGAGGATTTACTCAATTGAAGTCAATTTAATTAAATTGAATTGGGGATTTGGTTTATTTCGCTAATTTGTATCGGAGATTTACCAAATTTCACTAAAGTGAAGTCAATTTCACTCAATTTAACTGAATTTTAATAATTTTAATTGAGAATTTACTCAATTTCACTAAATTGATGTCAATTTAACTAAATTGAATTGAGAATTTGATCTATTTCACTAAATTTAAGACGAATTCACTACTTTAAAATAAGGATTTACTCAATTTAAGTTAATTGCACTCAATTTCACTTATTTGAATTAGGGATTTACTCAATTTCACTAAATTGAAGTAAATTGCACAAAATTTAAACTTAATTTCACTACGTTCAATTGAGGTTTTATCTCAATTTCACTCAATTGAAGTTAATTTAATTGGGGATTTACTAAATTTCACTAAATTGAAGTCAATTGCACTAAATAGAAGTCAATTTCACTCAATTGAAGTCAATTTCACTCAATTAAAGTCAATTTATTTAAATTGAATTGGAGATTTGGTTTATTTCGCTAATTTGTATCGGAGATTTACCAAATTTCACTAAAGTTAAGTCAATTTCACTCAATTTAACTGAATTTCAATAATTTTAATTGGGAATTAACTCAATTTCACTAAATTGATGTCAATTTAATTAAATTGAATTGAGGATTTAATCTATTTCGCTAATTTTAATTGGAAATTTACCCAATTTCACTAAATTTATGACGAATTCACTACTTTAAATTAAAGATTTATTCAATTTAAGTTAATTGCACTCAATTTCACTGATTTGAATTGGGGATTTACTCAATTTCACTAAATTGAAGTCAATTGCACTAAATTTAAACTTAATTTCACTACGTTGAATTGATGTTTTCTCTCAATTTCACTCAATTGAAGTCAATTTAACTAAATTTAATTGGGGATTTACTAAATTTCACTAAATTGAAGTCAATTGCACTCAATTTCACTACTTTTAATTGAGAATTTACTCAATTGAAGTCAATTTATTTAAATTGAATTGGGGATTTGGTTTATTTCACTAATTTGTATCAGAGATTTACCAAATTTCACTAAAATTAAGTCAATTTCACTTAATTTAACTGAATTTCAATAATTTTAATTAGGGATTTATCAAATTTCACTCAATTGAAGTCAATTTAACTAAATTGAATTGGTGATTTGGTCAATTTGGCTAATTTGAATAGGAGGTTAACCAAATTACACTGAATTTAATTCAATTAACTCAATTTCACTAATTTTAGTTGAGGATTTACCCAATTTCACTAAATTGCACTCAATTTCACTACTTTTAATCGATGATTTACTCAATTGAAGTCAATTTAATTAAATTGAATTGGGGATTTGGTCTATTTCGCTAACTTATATAGAAGATTAACACAATTTCACAAATTTTAAGTCAATTAAACTCAATTTTAATTGGGGATTTACCCAATTTCACTAGATTGAAGTCAATTTAACTCAATTTTATATATTTGTTTCTAATTTTATATATTTTTTTGAATTTTATATGTTTTTTTTCGAATTATATATATAATTTTAATTTTTGAAAATACTTCAAAAATTTTGTTGGATAATACTAAATATTTTTTACTTTTTATTTTAATCATAATTTAATAAAGGAGAATGCAAAACATAGTCGTTTTGTCTTACGTGTATAAATAATGTTGCAAAACCCTAATTTATTCCATCTTCTTTTGCACAAGTCGCCTCACTCTCCCTGTGTACAACTGCACTTCCTCAAATTTCAAAGGCATTTCCCTCTTTTTACAGGTGGTCTTCCTCAAACTTCAAATATTATTCGAATTTCACTTATTTGAACACAATTTGATTTAATTGAATTGAGAATTTACTTTATTTCACCTATTTGAATACAATCTGACTCGATTTAATTTGAAATTTACTAAATATAAAAATACTAATGAATTGGGATTTTAGTTATTTAAACTCAATTAAATTATGAATTTTATTAAATTGAATTCAAATTGACTCAATTGAATTGAGATTATAATTATTTAAACTTAATTTGACTTAATTGAATTAATTTTTTTTATTAATTTCACTTATTTGAACACAATTCGATTCAATTGAATTGAGAATTTATTTTATTTCACCTATTTGAATACATTTTGACTCGATTTAATTGAAGATTTACTAAATATCGAAATACTAATGAATTGGGATTAGTATTGTTTAAACTTAATTTGACTTAATTAAATTATGAAGTTTTTTAATTTTACTTATTCGAATACAATTTGACTTGATTTAATTGGTAATTTACTAAATTGAACTCAGTTTGACTGAATTAAATTGAGATTTTTCTATAAACTCTTTATTCGACTATTAAAAAGAGTTTAAAAATAATTGGATTAGATTTCAAATATCGAAATACTAATAATATTTAATATTTTAAAATTAAAGATATAATAAAAAAGTATTATTTAAATAAAGTAATTACTTAATAATATTTAATATTTATTTTCCAAAAAATAGAATAATTACTTAATTACATTTAAATTTGCAAAAGAAAAAGAAATAAAAAAGGAAAAAGAATACTTACCCACCGTTGGATTTACCCATCCAACGGCTTCAGAAGAAACCCTAGTAATCCATCACATGTATACTCCCTGCGCAGCCTCACTCACTCAGTCTTCTATGCGATACTCTGTCTCAGACAACCACAACACCACCAATCTGCACCATCTCCGCCCCATCGAAGCACCACTCCATTACCACCGCGTTACAACCTCCACCGCCGCACCGCGTCACAACCACCACCGTTTCTCCCTCCTCCACTTTGAATCATCCCTCTATCTGCGGAACCTTTCTCTATCTCGCCAAAGACCCTTCTCTCTCTCTAGTCCGACGACATCTCTCTCCTCTTACGACGTCTCTCTCCCCCTCTCGCGAACTAGGGACAAAACCCTAGCTTCTTGCCGCCACCAAGCCGCCGCGCTGCGAGGGTTGCTCCGCCGTCCTCTTTGACGTCTACATTCATCTCCATCACCCATTACTATTCGGTAAAGCTTGTTTATCCCAACATCTATAGTTTTCTTATCTTCAATTTTGGAATTATAAATTGCATTTCTATTTACAAAAATTTGGTAATTGTTGGGTACATGGAAAATTTCCATGTACCCAACAATTAGGTGATTGACATGTGCTCAGAGTTCCTTAATATAGAGCAAGGGTCCAGAATATCCCAATTTTATTTCAATTCTTTCATTGGGGTACTGAAGTATATTATTACATAGAATTAGGAAAAAATGTATTTACTGTTAATTATTTTAAAAAATATGTTGCTACTTACAACTTTTGTAGTCGGAAGTCTCAAAAATTCCTGCATCAAATCCTAATATTTCTGAAGAACAAATCAAGAAGGTTTGGGAAAGCTATAGTGAAAAAGGATGGAGATGTGAAAAAGAACTTTTTACAAAAGTTGACAAGGTAAGTACCTTAGATTCATGCGTAGGTTATTCGGGATATGAACACTTCTTTTAGCTTACTATGACACACTTAAATATTTTGTGCAGTTTTATTTTCCTACCTTGTTGGGACAAACCCATTGGATTGTATACGCTGTGGATTTTAGACAGCACCGGGTAGATGTGCTTGACCCGCAGAATCTGAACAATAGATATGAACGCCATGCTTGGAAACTGGTATGTGTATGTTATGTAGTTTATGATAACAACAATTATATATTTAATTAATTTTATTCCCCATTACATGCCATATATAGGTATGGTTGCTTTGTCATTTAAAAGGAGTTGACTATAAGGAATTTAATGTCAATTTTCCAACATTGATCGGGCAAACTGAGTATTAACAAAGTACTTTGTGCTCTTAAACCTGTTATTTGCATTTTGTGCATACAAGGTGCATCCAAATAATGAGTTTAAATTTTCATTTGAAAAGGAACAGTTGTGATGCATTCATAATGGCGTACATGCGAGCATGGAACGGGGAAACACTCACTCACTTGATGGGGTTATTATATTCTATTCGAGTTTTATAATTTATTTACTTTTTTTTTGTAAAGATAAATGATACAGTTTATTTATGACAGAAAAATGTGGATATAATACGAGCTACGCAAATTGCATGGCTGATTATGCACAAGAAGAATACCGTGAGAAATAAGGTCATGAAGGAAGCCAAACAATATCAAAAGGAAAATCAATATAAGCCAAGATATAAGGGCAAACTTCGAAAGAAGAGAGACATCTGATTGTGTTAGTTGTACTAAAGTTACATATGTTTTGATGAAGTATTATGTAATGGAGAATGATGATTTGGTGATAATTTAATATGCAATTTATGTTATTTTGTTGAGATATGTGTGTACTTAACTGTTATTCAAGGCATTTAATTAGTATTACTATTTGGTATATTTTAGGTGAAACAAATTGCGCTATGAAATAAAAGTTTTACTCAGTGCAATATAAAGTTTACCTTATGAAACAAAAGTTTTACTCGGTGCAATTCTGGAGTGTTTGTTATTTGTAAGTTGATAATTGCTATTTATTCGAGAATTTTAGGAGGAGACAAAAGTTACATATATTTAGCCAAAATGTTTACGCTTTGAAATAAAAGTTTCACTCGGTGCAATATAAAGTTTACCCTATGAAACAACAGTTTTACTCTATGAAATAAAAGTTTTACATTACATTCTGGAGTAATTGTAAATTGCATGTATTGAGCCAAAAGTTTTACGCAAAGAAACAAAAGTATCACGTTACATTCTGGAGTGTTTGTTATTTGTAAGTTGATAATTGCTATTTATTCGAGCATTTTAGGAGGAGACAAAAGTTACATATATTTAGCCAAAAGGTTTACACTTTGAAATAAAAGTTTGACTCGGTGCGATATAAAGTTTAGCCTATGAAACAACAGTTTTACTCTATGAAATAAAAGTTTTACATTACATTCTGGAGTAATTGTAAATTGCATGTATTGAGCCAAAAGTTTTACGCAATGAAACAAAAGTATCACGTTACATTCTGCAGTGTTTGTTATTTGTAAGGTGATAATTGCTATTTATTCGAGCATTTTAGGAGGAAACAAAAGTTACATATATTTAGCCAAAAGGTTTACGCTTTGAAATAAAAGTTTCACTCGGTCCAATATAAAGTTTACCCTATGAAACAACAGTTTTACTCTATGAAATAAAAGTTTTACATTACATTCTGGAGTAATTGTAAATTGCATGTATTGAGCCAAAAGTTTTACGCAAAGAAACAAAAGTATCACGTTACATTCTGGAGTGTTTGTTATTTGTAAGTTGATAATTGCTATTTATTCGAACATTTTAGGAGGAGACAAAAGTTACATATATTTAGCCAAAAGGTTTACACTTTGAAATAAAAGTTTGACTCGGTGAGATATAAAGTTTAGCCTATGAAACAACAGTTTTATTCTATGAAATAAAAGTTTTACATTACATTCTGGAGTAATTGTAAATTGCATGTATTGAGCCAAAAGTTTTACGCAATGAAACAAAAGTATCACGTTACATTCTGCAGTGTTTGTTATTTGTAAGGTGATAATTGCTATTTATTCGAGCATTTTAGGAGGAAACAAAAGTTACATATATTTAGCCAAAAGGTTTACGCTTTGAAATAAAAGTTTGATTCGGTGCGATATAAAGTTTACCCTACGAAACAAAAGTTTTACTCTATTAAATAAAAGTTTTACATTACATTCTGGAGTAATTGTAAATTGCATGTATTGTGCCAAAAGTTTTACGCAATGAAACAAAAGTATCACGTTACATTCTGCAGTGTTTGTTATTTGTAAGTTGATAATTGCTATTTATTCGAGAATTTTAGGAGGAGACAAAAGTTACATATATTTAGCCAAAAGGTTTACACTTTGAAATAAAAGTTTGACTCGGTGCGATATAAAGTTTACCCTATGAAACAACAGTTTTATTCTATGAAATAAAAGTTTTACATTACATTCTGGAGTAATTGTAAATTCCATGTATTGAGCCAAAAATTTTACGCAAAGAAACAAAAGTATCACGTTACATTCTGGAGTGTTTGTTATTTGTAAGTGGATAATTGCTATTTATTCGAGCATTTTAGGAGGAGACAAAAGTTACATATATTTAGCCAAAAGGTTTACGCTTTGAAATAAAAGTTTCACTCGGTGCGATATAAAGTTTACCCTATGAAACAACAGTTTTACTCTATGAAATAAAAGTTTTACATTACATTCTGGAGTAATTGTAAATTGCATGTATTGAGCCAAAAGTTTTACGCAATGAAACAAAAGTATCACGTTACATTCTGCAGTGTTTGTTATTTGTAAGGTGATAATTGCTATTTATTCGAGCATTTTAGGAGGAAACAAAAGTTACATATATTTAGGCAAAAGGTTTACGCTTTGAAATAAAAGTTTCACTCGGTCCAATATAAAGTTTACCCTATGAAACAAAAGTTTTACTCTATGAAATAAAAGTTTTACATTACATTCTGGAGTAATTGTAAATTGCATATATTGAGTCAAAATTTTTACACAATGAAACAAAAGTATCACGTTACATTCTGGAGTGTTTGTTATTTGTAAGTTGATAATTGCAATTTATTCGAGCATTTTAGGAGGAAACAAAAGTTACATATATTTAGCCAAAAGGTTTACGCTTTGAAATAAAAGTTTGATTCTGTGCGATATAAAGTTTATCCTATGAAACAAAAGTTTTACTCTATGTAATAAAAGTTTTACATTACATTCTGGAGTATTGTAAATTGCATGTATTGAGCCAAAATTTTTACGCAATGAAACAAAAGTATCACGTTACATTCTGCAGTGTTTGTTATTTGTAAGTTGATAATTGCTATTTATTCGAGCATTTTAGGAGGAGACAAAAGTTACATATATTTAGCCAAAAGGTTTACGCTTTGAAATAAAAGTTTGATTCGGTGCGATATAAAGTTTACCCTATGAAACAAAAGTTTTACTCTATGAAATAAAAGTTTTACATTACATTCTGGAGTAATTGTAAATTGCATATATTGAGCCAAAATTTTTACACAATGAAACAAAAGTATCACGTTACATTCTGGAGTGTTTGTTATTTGTAAGTTGATAATTGCTATTTATTCGAGCATTTTAGGAGGAGACAAAAGTTACATATATTTAGCCAAAAGGTTTACACTTTGAAATAAAAGTTTGACTCGGTGCGATATAAAGTTTACCCTATGAAACAACAGTTTTACTCTATGAAATAAAAGTTTTACATTACATTCTGGAGTAATTGTAAATTGCATGTATTGAGCCAAAAGTTTTACGCAATGAAACAAAAGTATCACGTTACATTCTGCAGTGTTTGTTATTTGTAAGGTGATAATTGCTATTTATTCGAGCATTTTAGGAGGAAACAAAAGTTACATATATTTAGCCAAAAGGTTTATGCTTTGAAATAAAAGTTTGATTCGGTGCGATATAAAGTTTACCCTATGAAACAACAGTTTTACTCTATGAAATAAAAGTTTTACATTACATTCTGGAGTATTTGTAAATTGCATGTATTGTGCCAAAAGTTTTACGCAATGAAACAAAAGTATCACGTTACATTCTGCAGTGTTTGTTATTTGTAAGTTGATAATTGCTATTTATTCGAGCATTTTAGGAGGAGACAAAAGTTACATATATTTAGCCAAAAGGTTTACACTTTGAAATAAAAGTTTGACTCGGTGCGATATAAAGTTTACCCTATGAAACAACAGTTTTATTCTATGAAATAAAAGTTTTACATTACATTCTGGAGTAATTGTAAATTGCATGTATTGAGCCAAAAGTTTTACGTAATGAAACAAAAGTATCACGTTACATTCTGCAGTGTTTGTTATTTGTAAGGTGATAATTGCTATTTATTCGAGCATTTTAGGAGGAAACAAAAGTTACATATATTTAGCCAAAAGGTTTACGCTTTGAAATAAAAGTTTGACTCGGTGCGATATAAAGTTTACCCTATGAAACAACAGTTTTACTCTATGAAATAAAAGTTTTACATTACATTCTGGAGTAATTGTAAATTGCATGTATTGAGCCAAAAGTTTTACGCAATGAAACAAAAGTATCATGTAAATTGCATGTGTTATCCATCCAAAATTTTACATCCCTGCTCATAACATAAATGAGTAGCATGACAAAAATTGAGCATTCAATATCCTACCACAAAATTCAAATTCCACATTGAATCCTCGGGGTACTCCAAAATGAATGATGTGCAAAGGCACCAATTCACTTAAATGCATGCACTAAGGGTCAACTCCCTGTTCTAGCTTGTTTTCAGCAACATGACGAGAGATGGGTGTTGATGTAAAAACAACATGGCGAGATATGGGTGTTGATGTAGAAACAACATGACGAGATGTGGGTGTTGATGTAGAAGCTACAATATTCAAGGGGGATTCCTGTGTTTTCTGCATGAACAATATATTTTTTAGTTAAGTTAAGGATGTAAGTTATTTACCCCTCACAAAAGGTTGTAAGTTTCCCACCCACTGAAAATATTATAACATAGAATTAGAAAAATGAAGATGGTAGAAGGTATGTTACCGGGTTTTTTGAACCACTGTTAGACGCATAATTGGAAGATGGAGTGCCAAACAGCCTCCTTGCAGTAAAAGTTTGAGGCTCCAAGGTGGAAGTCTACAAATTTTGTAATATAAGGTTCACGAAAGTTATGTACATAACAACAACCTAGTGGGTGGATTGAATAGATGGGATACCTAGAAGTGGTCAGCTTTGTTTGAGTTTTGTTTATGCTGAGCTTTGTTTGGATTGAAATTAGGCGAGCACGCATTTAAAAAATCGTTGTTCATAAGATCTTCATACATCCACCTCGGAATTTCAGCATTCTGACAGTTCAAAAAAATATTGTTATGTATCTACAATAGACAAATATAATGATCATTTCATGGACCTATTTAATTGTACAAGTATGAAAACATAATACTCACGCCATGACAGACATAATCGACTTGAGGTTCTTGTTTAGTTGGCCAAGGGTTTGCCGTGGAGGTACTGGCTTGAAAGTTTATGGTATTGCTCTGCGAATGTTGGAATTTTCCAATTATGTGCAAAAATAAGATGTGTAGGTAAGTCTTAAAAACAATAATATTAAGTAGGTGGAAAAAGAGTTATGTAGAATAGAAGAGCTATCATAAATAATATCGAGGACAATGTTAACCTTTGAAATTTTTGCGCGCTTCTTCGTGCGAGCACATGCTTTCTCCATAACACCTATATACCTGCGCCTTTGCCCTCTAGAAGTGTCCTTTGTGGCGAACCCCTTGGCAACAGAACCAGAAGGACCTAAAATATGTGTATCGGAGTCTTCGTCCAAATTAATACTTTCTGCCATACTACCACCAAGCGGTGGGCGGCGGCGCACATTTGATGTTGAAGGAACGTTCAACGGTGAGCAACGATGCACATTTGATGTTGAAGGAACGCTGAATTCTTCGGCAATTGCTTTGACCTTACCCAAAATCTTCTTGAAGCCGTCCTCGTTAAAGATTATGCTAGAAGATATGAAATTCATGTAACGACATAAGGTCCTGTGACGACGCCTCATTTCAAGTCTAGGATCTGTCAATTGGTCATTCAAATTGTTAAAATCTGGGATTCCGTTGCTTGCTTTTATGGTCCACCTTTTCACAATATATTTTTGTGGAATTACTTCCACATTCATCTCATGAACTAGGACCTTCAGAATGTGGCTGCACAATATACCAACTCTTCCGAATTTACTGCATGAGCACACTAGATGATCAGTACTTGACCTTTCGACTAATCGTCTATCATTAGGGGCCCTCCCAACCTCATAAACTTGCCAACCAGCATCGTCTTGGACACTGCATGACCTCACCTTCTCGCCCATACAAGCCCTTAGGAATTCCTCTTGGAATGCCTCAAATATCTTTGTAGTGTAAACTTGTCCAACTTGTTGAAGTATGTGGGACGAAGAATACTTGTACCTTGGCAATCTATGAACAAGACCGAATTGAGCTTGGGACTCCTTGTATCTTTTGTCATGGAGCAGATTTTCATAATGGCGGAAGAAGTCAGGTAGCTTGTACTGTCTGGCCAAGTACTACTTCAGCCTAGCATTGAAACTTTCGCTCAATTGTGTAGTCCGCATGCCTGCGCTCCATATATCCATTACATATGCGTATGCCCATACACGCTTCAACGAATACAAATTAGCCAGCCAACTATTATGATGTACATCAAAATCATCTAACATCTTAATCCAAAGAGCTTCAAACTTGTTTTCCTTTTCAACCACAAACATTAATTGACCAATTTGACCCTTAATGCCGAGATTTTCATTACGCAAGTTCCCCAAATTCTTTTGAACATTTTGCATAAGGTGCCATGTGCATAAGAGATGTTTTATTCATGGCATGACAGTCGCCAAAGCCTTTGCCATGGCTGCATCTTGATCGGTAAATATGGTATTTGGGTGCTTATTTTGCATCGCCTTTAAAAATGTCTTAAACAACCACGTAAAAGAGTCTGTTGTTTCATCATACATAAAGGCGGCACCGAAAATTGTTGTTTCACGATGGTTGTTTAATCCAAGAAAAACTGCGAATGGACGGTTTCCATAAACAAGCTTGTACGTGGTGTCAAAAGTTATCACATCTCCAAATTGTGAATAGTCATTCATCATTTTAGAGTCAGCCCAAAACACATTTGTAATTTTTTCATCACAGTCTAATTGGACAAAATGTTGGAACATAGGATCCTCGCATCTTTGGTCATAGAAGTAGTCAGTTAACCAAACAGCCTCGCCCTTTTGAAGATCACGCTGCCTTCTCGAGCGTAAGTGATTTTGAGCATCAACCTTCATGAAACCGATTGAAGCTCTACCGCCGGATGCACGGGAAGAAAGTTCAAAGGCTTGACGCGCTGGAATCCCAGAATCTGCAGCCAGCTCAACATCAATTGCTTGATCAACAGTGATCTTCCGCTGCGATGGAAGCATGTGCGAACACTCCTCCTGCACCAGACAATGGTTGTGTTCTCCAATAAATTTGGTAACCACATATTTCTCCACAATGGGATCTAAAGTAATAAGCATGCGTGCTTCACAACCGGTCCGAGTCTCGGCCCTTGGAGTTTTGTACAAATGGTCACGTTTGTCCTTTCCTCTCTTCCCCTCTTTCGAACACACAAAGAGTCTAGAGGTTATTCTGTCATCCACCTTACTAATGTTCCTCCACTCTCGACGAACACTAAAGCCTATCCTCCCACCATAGGCATTGTAGAAATCATACGCATCTACTTCAGAATCAATCTCCATTCCCATCGACGGAATCCACTTAGCTTCCCCGTGGGAAGATATGTCCGAGTCAGTGTCCAAGTTATGAATGATGGGAGAAGAAGTCATCTTTCAATACCACCAGATTGCTCTACACAAAAGAAAAAACCAACTCATATAAGAATTCACACTTGTATTTCATGTGCACAAATGCAACACATTACTTTAGATCCTGCATGAAGCTATATGTTTATGTCAACATTGATATATCGTGGATGAGGACAAATTGCATGAACACTGCATAAATACTACTATATACAAGTACATTTCCCATAAATTGAAATGAGAACTTTACTTTTTCAATGTTAATTTTTTTAAAAGTGTCAGTACATATGCATAAATTTTCCATGACCAAATATAGTTGTACAAGCAAGTGCTTAAACATTACATGCTATGACAAAAAAATATAGAAATTTCATAAAAAATATATAAAATTCGAAAAAAATATAAAATTCAAAAAAATCGTATAAAATTCGAAAAATATATATAAAATTCGAAAAAAAAATATAAAATTCAAAAATAGATATTAAATTCGAAAAAAAAATATAAAATTCGAAAAATAAATATAAAATTCAAAAAAAGATATAAAATTAAAAAAAAAACCATATAAAAAATATATACAATTTATAAAAATATATTAAAACATATAACATTCATAATATATATATAATTCATAAAAATATATAAAATTCATAAAACAATATATAAAATTTGAAACAAACATATAAAAAATATATAAAAACATATAAAATTCATAATATATATAATTCGTAAAAATATATAAAAACATATAAAATTCATAATATATATAAGTCGTAAAAATATATAAAATTCGAAAAAAAACATATAAATTTTGGAAAAACAAGTAAGAAGATGTAAAAACAAGAGAATTTATTAAGGTTACAAGAGAATACAAGTAATAATATATAAAGTTTGAATTTTATATATTTGTTTCAAATTTTATATCTTTTTTACGAATTTTATATATATGTTTACGAATTTTATATATATATTTATGAATTATATATATATATATATATATTTCTAATTATATATGTTTTTTTGAATTATATATATATTTCTAATTATGTATGTTTTTTTGAATTTTATATATTTGTTTCGAATTTTATATATATTTTTTGAATTTTATATGTTTTTTTGAATTATAATAAATTCTGCTCTAGAAATAATAAATAAAAATTTAACTATGACTAAAAATTATCACATTTACACCTTCCTAGTGCCGAAAAATAAGCTCAGAATTCTAGAACAATTTCTAAGCAAACAAACTTACGCAAGTTGGTGCATATGTACATATGCATACTGTATAATATAATACAAGTATATGTTATCTAACTATGTAGATAAGTAGTTACTCAAATATTCATGTCGGTGCCTACTTAGAGTGATCCATATAGCAATAATGATATAGAATATTAGGATTCTGAGTTGAGATTATTCAATCTAAAATTAGTCATATATGCAACATTAAAATTACTTGAAAAGAAGTATGGTCTTCATGATGCATTTACCTAAAAGTTATACTTTCGGTTCACCCTGTGAAGTTAAAATAGTTCGTAGGAGATCAAATGGATATGATCCAACTGTAGCTGCACATCCTACTAATGCCCTGTTGAAATAAGAAAGGTAAGGGCTCAAATGAATGTGATCCTCGAACTGCATCAAAGAATAGGAACAATAAAATTATGGCTTATCAAAGACCAATATAGATGCACCACAAACTACACTAGACTATAACCATAGAAAACTATTCGGCTCCATGAGATCAAACATGCAAAGATAAAATGAATATGAGGCTTGTAGTGCATTATATCATAAAATTGAAACATAACAGTCTGTTTATACCCTCATTCAAGCCAAGCCTATAGAAGTCGATGAACATTGTGACAACTTTCTTATTGAAAAACTGTAAATTAAAAAATCCTAATTCTTGGTACATCTTAAGCGAAACAAAAAAGTTACACATATTGCGTCAAAAGTGTTACGTGTAGAAATAAAAGTTTTATTTAGTGTAATATAAGTTTTATACTATGAAACAAAAGTTTTACATTACATTCTGGATGTTTTGTAAAATTGAGAAGAATTAATTCTTGGAGCATTTTAGGCGAAACAAAAAAGTTACATATATTGTGACAAAATGTTTACGTTGTCAAATATACGTTTTGCTGAATGTAATATAAGTTTTATCCAATGAAACAAAAGTTTTACTTTACATTATGGAAGTGTTCGTAATTTGTAAATTTAGAGATGCCAATTCTTGGTATAATTTAGGCGAAACAAAAAAAATTACACATATTGCGTCAAAAGTGTTGCGTGTAGAAATATAAGTTTTATTTTGTGCAATATAAGTTTTATACTATGAAACAAATATTTTACAGTACATTCTGGGTATGTTGTTAAATTGAAAAGAGCTAATTCTTGGAACATTTTAGGCGGAAAAAAAAAGTTACATATATTAAGTCAAACTGTTTACGCTGTGAAATATAAGTTTTACTGAAGGTAATATAAGTTTTATCCAATGAAACAAAAGTTTTACTTTACATTATGAAAGTGTTCGTACACATATTGCGTCAAAAGTGTTACGTGTAGAAATAGAAGTTTTACTAATTGCAATATAAGTTTTACTCTATGAAACAAAAGTTTTACATTATATTCTGGAAGTGTTAGTTTTTTGTAAATTGAGTAGTGCTAATTCGGATTTTGAATAATAATTTAGCAACTGTGAACAATATTTTAATTTCATCATGTTTCCTGAAGAAAAATGATTATGTTTTTCTTTATTCAACAAGAAAAATAATAGATGTTGCATGCTTACCAATTATAGTGAAACGAAATGCACATATAACATAATAGAAGTTCAAATGTATAAGATAAATTAGATAATACAGTGTCTTGTGGAACTCAATGAATGTTAATATTAATTATATTTTTATGATTTGTAACATAACAAAAAGACATGCATTACCATAAATGATTATTGTGAGCACATATGTAATAACAAGACTAACATCCGAAATACATATATGCAATAACTCTTTCATACTAAAGAATAACTCATATTTAACAAACAAATATATAGATTAAATAGAGAAAACTTAGAACGACACCAACCAATACCGGAAGATAATGTCTCAGATCTTTGAAACCCACAATGAAGGATGGGTTCACTCCAAAGACCATAATAAAAATCAATAATCAACCGAAATTCTTAGAAACTAAAAAAAATCCAACAAATTAGAGCTTTTTCCCCCAATATCTACTCTTCAAGTGAGCCGAATATATGGTATACTTCCTTCAAGAAAACGAAATTTCACCTCCGATCATCATCTCACAAACCCTTAACCCTCAAAAACAACTCACATACTCTACTCTTTCTCTCTCTCAACTTTGCAATGTTAGAACAAAAATTTAGATTTTAGATGGAAATGAAAGTAGGGTGCTTTGATATCAGATTTTGGAGCACAAATATTGATTTTTGGGAGAGATGAAATGCTTGTCTCCTCAAAGAAGCCTTTTTCATTTCATAACACATTGATTTTTGTAAAAGTAAAAAATTTTGTCTTCCACAACATGCAAGCATGTTCACACACACACATATATATTATTAATTAATATGTATAATTATCTAGGACAAGTTTGTCCTTGTGTATTTCACTTAATGACAAGAAAGCCATTTAATACATGTATTTATCTTCAAAGACAATTTAACCCTCACGTATTTAGTATAATGACTAAAATGCCATTATGGTAAAAAATTAAAATTTTACCCCATGGGACCCGCACTGCACTCCCCTTCGGTGAGAGGTGCAATGGAGGTGATACACTTCCCTCCTTGTGACATCATTAACTATATAATAATGGATAGTAATTTCTTAGTAAGGCATTAAAGAACACAACCGTATAGCAAATTATTGAATTAAAGTATTATATTTTAATAGGTTGGCCTTGAATAGGAAATGTTTTTCTTTCTCTTGACAATACAACCAGAACGACTAATAAGAATGAGGTAATAAAGGGTAACACCAAGGAAGTGTCTTTTCTTCACTAAATGAATCATATGTTCATAATATACATTGTTTTTTTTAATATCATGAACTTGTTGAGGTCATGTTAAAGAGGATCCAGGAAACATCTACTCTTATATGTCATGTTTGCTTTGTTAGCAATGCATGATTATTATATCGGATAATTTGCAATGATACCATGAGGTTTTGGTCAATTGCAGGTAAATGTTGGTCAACATATTATTTTACAGAGACACTCCTAAGGTTTGTAAAGTATTGCAATGACATTTTTTGGAGGCATAAAATGACTTTCCTGCCCTTAATTATTCTAATTTTCATGTAATAGATTATCTCATGCCTAAAACTTACATTTTACCCATTACATCAACAACCCTTATCATCACACTCTTATTATTAAAAAATTCTATAATAATATAATGAAATATTAATTAGTAGATCTGTAATACCTATAATGAAATATCTTATTTAGATATGTAATACCAAAGAAAATCTCATTCCATTATGAAATTTGATAATATAATGATAGAATTTCTTAGATATGTAATACCTACACAGGGTAAAGTGTAGAATATTTAAAATAAGATATTCTATTATATTATCAAATTTCATTAAAATTATTGATTGACAATATTACAAAACTATATAATTTATTTTTTGTATTCGTACATAATTTTTTTTTTATATTTTATTAGATATGTAATACCTATAATGATTATTAGATATAACCCTTTAATATTTTTTGAAAAATATTTATATAGTAATATATTAAAAAATAAGAACAGTAATTAAATAATAGGATTTTCTTAATATTATTATTGATGAAATTTTTTTAGTGATAGAATTTACCTTTAAATATATTTGATATTTTTGAATTTTATATTTAATATAAAATTATATATATTATATATCTTAGAAGTATTTATTCATTGCAGATTTTTTTAATAATAAGAGCGTGATGATAAGGGTGGTTGGTGTAATGGATAAAGTGAAGGGTTTAGGTATGAGATAACTTAAAGATTTCACTTGAAAATTTAACTAATCAATGATACTAAAATTATTTTATGCCTCTGTAAACACATAAAAATGTTCAACACATTTTCGAATGCCTTTATTAATTTTCGGATTCTCTTTATATACATTTTCTAAATGGGCTTCATTACTGGGTTCATAAAAAGCTTGCTGGCCCAAAAACTTGATGGGCCTGATGACAGATGGGCTTTGATGGGCCTGATGACAGATGGGTTCAGTTGGGCTGGACATTTCCACTCTTACACAAGCCCTATCCTTTGTGATGGATTGTCGATCTTCCCGGCCCATTAAAAAGGATACAGAGTGGGGATGAGATACATCACCCCTGATCGGGGTGACGTGGCTGACGCAATTAATATGACGGTTGTACAATCATTGCAACGTTTGAAATTCGTGGTCCGGGTGGCCTCGGTTGGCGAAAAGGGAGGCTGTGGAGGCGCACGTGAAGTGAGATGACGCTTCGGTTCCCAAGCGCACGGCTTTTCAGGCGCTTCTGAGATTTCTATAAATAATGATTGCAGTGCTATGGATTCATTCCGTTTCACAGTTTAAAAAATTCTAGAGAACTCCCTGCACTTGAGATCTTGACTTATCATTGCCAGAGTCCACCTCCTCTCTCAGGAAAGCGTCAGAAATCCTTCGGGATTCATCTTAGAGTAAGTTATTTCTTTCCATCTCAACGTCTTTCTTTTTGAAATGTCTGATAGTGATGATACCCGGTCGGGTAGCGACCGTTTACCTTCCCCTGTAGACCCGGACGCATCCCTCAGTTCACCCTCAGTGGAGGTGGTTAGGACAATTGTGTCTAGCCCACCGGAAGTTAACCGGAACGTCGCAGCAGCCGGAAATCCGGTTGCAGGGGTTTCGGGAGATCAGTTTTATGCTGATCTCATTCCCCCTATGAACAGGGTAGAGTCGGTATTAAAAAAGTTAAGGGTTAAATGCGGGGTACCCGATCAGGTGATTATTAAAAATTATCCTAAAAAGTATGATTTTAGGAAGGGTGAGGGAGTTTTGGATCATCAGATTTTGTTGTCGGCCTTTCACCTTCAGGTCATTAGATTCCCGATCCAGCCCTTCTTCCTTTATGCCTTAGCTACCTTAGGTTTGGCCCCACTTCAGGTGGGACCTAACTTCTTCCGGGTCTTGGCCATGATCTTGATGATCAATCGGGATCTAGGACTTGACCTTGGTCTGGCGGAACTTCTGTTTTGTTACAAAATACAGGCCCAGAAGGAGTGCAGGGGCCGGTACAATATTTTTCCCCTTAGTGGGAGGAAAATTTGTGATGGTACAGAAAAATCCAATAAAGGGTGGAAAGAAAGGATGGTCCTTGTGAGTGGGAGTTGGAGACTCCCAAGCTCATCCAGATTCAAAGTCCCCAACAAGTTTAACCAACACCTTTTCCCTTCTTTCAAGCCATTCCATAGGGGGGCATGCAATTGTGATCAGTGCAATGATAAGTTAGGCCTCCATGTGCTTGAATTTCTGGGAGCGCCCGACGAATATAAAACCTCAAATTATATCAGAACCCGTTTTGAATTGCTTAAATCGAAAATTTGGGGACAGCCTTTGAGGATGTGTACCAGTTTCTTGACAGGTTCCAATTTGCAGGCCCTATCTACAGAGATGCTGAGGATCCCGTAGGCGGTGTTGAAGTAGAAGCCTAAGCGGGCAGTTGGACCTCAAGCCTCAAATTCAGCCCCTAGTGAGATCCAGATCGGGCAGGGATCACAAAGTGTTCTAACCCTTCCGGCTGGTCCTGTTCTCTCGCCTCCTGTAGAGAATAGCCCAGTAGCTCCATCTCCACCGATGGGAAATGTGCAAACCGGCGAGACTCCTCCTCAAGGATCAGAGGAGGTTGCTCAATCCTCAGGGGATGTTCCCGTCCCTGAATTCCGGTTGGTTGAAGGGGAAACGAGCCTGACGGGGGCGCGACATCCCCGATCGGAGGAGAATCTACCCGAACGGTCAGTAAGGGCCCGAACGGAGACACAATCATTGACGGGTTGAGATTTGATGATATTGTGTCGTTGTTTCACCACACCCCGATCAACAAGAATTTATACCTACTAATACTTTACTTAAAATAGTATAACAATAAGTAGGGTCGAACCACTCTCAACTTGGAACTCGTTTTGAGACAAGGATCCAAAACTTTACTTTTCGAGATAAAAATAAATCACTTAAAACAACTCTTGAATTTTTTTTAATAGTAAACTAAAATAACTAGATAAAATTATCAAATGGTGGAAAAAATCTCAAGAGAAAAGAATCCACCACCCGGGTCTATATAAATAATATTATATATTTCTATTGCAAATTCTCCTCCAACCTATTAAACATAAACATAGATATTAGTAGGCATTCCCCGTATTTCCATTAATTGGTAATCACGAAGAATCCTCCCTCTAATGTTTTGGTTTAAATAAAATGTAAATAGTAGTAGGCATTCCCCGTATTTCCATTAATTGGTAATCACGGAAAATCCTCCTTCTATTTTTTAGTGTCCAACCTCTATTGTAAGGTTTTTGTTCATTGAGATTCATAAAATGAATACTCTCGGGACGAGAATTAAACAATATGAAATAAAATAAAAATTATTTATATCTTACCCATGGTGGCTTCATCACCCCCTTGAGAAGAGTTTTAAGCTAGCATGTTGATAAAAAAATGAAACAAGGTAATAGAATAAAATTCCATTGATAGAACAAAAATTACACAAAATATGAAAATGGTACAAAAGTATTCTAAGCTCTCATTCCTCAACTCTCCACTCTCATTCTACATGGCCTCTATATATAGGCATAATGCAACTGATGCATTTAATTCTACATTAAATGTTACCTACTCTCTCAACTACTTCTCTCAACTACTTCTCTCACCTACTTCTCTCAACTACTTCTCTCACCTACTTCTCTCAACTACTTCTCTCTTTTTTTTTCTTTAACTCATCACACACTTTCACACGTACACACACACACACATATATATATATATATATGCATTTATTACATTCTCCCCCACCAATTCTTTCTTTTTCTTCATTTTCATCCTTCTTGCTTTCTTTTTCTTTTCTTTTGCAAATCAACCCCTGCATGAAATAAAAATATATACATATGAGGACATTATGTTAGGTAAATTACTCTATTTTGTGCACTTATCAAATTACCCCCAAACAAGCTTTTGCTAGTCCTCTAGCAAATAAGGAAAAAAAATAGATAAGTTCACAAAAATGATATATTATTGAAGTTTAACTAAAGATGTGCCACTTTCGCAGGCTGCATTCGATTGCATTTACCATATGCAATAAGGCCTTAAACCCCTAGGTTACCCTAGTGGACGAGCAATAGCCTCGTGAGGGTTTACAGTGAAGATACCCACAAACTTCTTTAGTCTTCATTTTCACGCATTCATGCATTCACACACTCATTAATTAAGCCATGATACAATATATAAGATAATATGAATGCAAATACTCCCACTCACTACCGAACAATAACTATCTCAAGTTAATGATATGAACGGTTCCCACTAAAGTAAATAACTTCGTTACTCTCTACTCCCAATCTAGACAACCTTCCGTGTTTTTGTGAACATTCTACTATGGTATGTCAATTTCTCTTCTTCTACTTCATTGATCAAACTTTGCCATTTTTTCATAAAAATTCATTCTTTCCATCATTCCACTTTTATCCATTCTTTATCTTTCTAAGCTCCGGACTTTCCAGCGAGGATTTTTAGTCCCGACCAACTGGGCCCGAGCTTCTTCCATAGGATTTATGCTTATTAGTTTTCTCCCCTTTTTACGCGAGCAGTGATATTGGTGATACCAAGGCCCGGTTACTCAGATCGAAGAACTACTTTTTGCATTTCTTTCAAAAATTTTAAATTTCTCCATTCTATCTCCCCTTTTTATAGCGGCAAAGCTATTTTTTCAACTTCATAGTCAAAGATCAACTGTTTTTCCCATAGTGAATGTGTGCATGTGCTTATAGGTCAAAGTTGTCCTTTTCGGTTTCAATTTCACTAATTCATTTACCTATGTAAAACCACATCACTTCACTAACTCAATCTAATCATTACTCTCATGAGCGGGAATATCGCATCATAAACACAAACTTAATCAACTTATAATGCAAAACACTTATGCATAAAAACAAAGAATTTTTTTCAAAAAATTTCAATTTTTTCAAATTTTTTTTTTTTTTTTTTTTTTTTTTTTGAAACTCTATTTGATTAAATAGATATCCACCCCCAAACAAAAATAACACTGTCCCTAGTGTTTAAAAATACATCTAAGAGACAAATTGGAACAAATTACCGCAATTGAGGTGGAGGTTATGGAGTATAGTCCCTGCAAAGATTCTTGGCAAAAGAAAAGTCAAGTGATTGGAAATATTATGACAGACTTTACCCCCAAACAAAATTTAAACATACCCAAATAGAGTGAGAAAGAAATTTTGTAGAAAATATTTACACAACATACTGGGTTGCCTCCCAGGAGCGCTAAGTTTAACGTCATCAGCCAGACTTAATGGAGGTGCTACCCTTAAATGGATCAGTCCGAATAAATCGGATCAATGAGGAGAATTTCCTCAGTTTCAGAAGCTTCAAGTTCTAGGAAAGGCTTGAGGCGATGAGCATTGACTTTAAACAACTGTCTAGTCTTAGGGTCCTGTAACTCAATGACACCATGACTAGAAATGTGATGGACATAGTACGGGCCTGACCAACGTGACTTTAACTTCCCAGGAAACAATTGAAGACGGGAGTTATACAAAAGAACCTTTTGGCCTATGAAAAACTCCTTTTCGAGAATGTGTTTGTCATGTTCCATTTTAGTCTTAGCTTTATAAAGTCTTGAACTCTCATAGGCATCATTTCTAATTTCTTCTAACTCATCAAGTTGACCGGCTTTATCATAGTCAAAATTCATGGCCTTGATAGCCCAATAAGCACGGTGTTCGAGTTCAACAGGCAAGTGACAGGCTTTGCCATAGACCAATCGATATGGAGACATTCCTATAGGGGTCTTGTAAGCAGTTCGGTATGCCCATAACGCATCCTGGAGTCGAAGACTCCAGTCCTTCCTTGTGGGGTTAACAGTTTTCTCTAAAATCTGCTTAATCTCCCTATTGGATACCTCAGCTTGACCATTGGTTTGAGGATGATATGATAGGGCCACTTTATGGTTGATTCCATATTTGGACAACAGGTTGCCAAAGACTTTATTGCAAAAATGTGAACCATTGTCACTGATTATGGCTCGAGGTGTTCCAAATCGAGGCAAAACCTGGTCTTTGAAAAATTGCACCACAACTCTATGGTCAGCTGTTTTGGTGGCTAAAGCTTCTACCCATTTTGACACATAATCAACTGCTAGAAGGATGTAGAGATTGCCAAACGAGGATGGAAATGGTCCCATGAAATCAATACCCCAAACATCAAAGATTTCAACGACGAGAATTGATTGTTGAGGCCATTCGTTTCTTTTGGTAATCTTACCGAGCAATTGACATCTATGACAAGCTAGACAGTATGTGTGGGTGTCTTTGAAAAGGGTTGGCCAATAGAATCCTGACTGCAAGATTTTTGCAGCAGTTCGTTTGGAACTGAAATGGCCACCACAGGCCTGGTCATGACAGAAGGAAATGACAGACTCTTGGTCTACCTCAGGAACACACCTACGAATGATCTGATCTGGACAATATTTAAACAAGTAGGGGTCATCCCAAAAATATTCCTTAGCCTTGGCCAAAAACTTATCTTTCTCTTGCTTGGACCAGTTGGAAGGAATTTGACCAATCACAATATAATTGACAATATCAGCATACCATGGTGCATGAGATATCTCAAATAATTGCTCATCAGGAAAATAATCAGAGATTGGAATGGAGTCACTAGTGGATTCAATAACAAGACGGGACAAATGATCAGCGACTACATTCTCAGAACCTTTCTTATCTCGAATCTCAAGGTCAAACTCTTGAAGGAGTAAGATCCAGCGTATCAACCGAGGTTTTGCATCAGATTTGGACAAAAGATGTCTTAACGCTGCATGATCTGTATAGATGATGACCTTAGATCGAATCAAATAAGATCGAAACTTCTCAAAGGAGAACACGACGGCTAGCAACTCTTTCTCAGTGGTTGAGTAGTTGATTTGGGCATCATTTAAGGTTTTGCTAGCATAGTATATGACATGTCGTGCTCTATCCACTTTCTGGCCTAAAACAGCACCTACTGCATAATCAGACGCATCACACATAATTTCAAAAGGTAAGGTCCAATCAGGTGAGCGAATGATAGGTGCAGTAGTGAGTGTGGACTTTAAGTGCTCAAAGGCGGACTTACATGCATCAGTAAACTCAAATTGGGCATCTTTAGCGAGAAGATGGGTCAAAGGTCTAGCTATCTTACTGAAATCTTTGATGAAGCGCCTGTAGAAACCGGCATGACCTAGGAATGCTCTAATATCTCGAACAGATTTAGGGATAGGTAGATTGGAGATTAGATCAATTTTGGCTTTGTCGACCTCAATTCCTGCACTAGAGATATTATGACCTAGGACAATTCCCTTTGTAACCATGAAATGACACTTTTCCCAGTTAAGTACCAAGTTAGTGTCACGACAACGTTGAAGTACGAGAGAAAGATGGTCCAGACATTGCTCAAATGATGATCCAAAGACAGAGAAGTCATCCATGAAGATTTCTAAAAACTTTTCAACCATGTCACTAAATATACTCATCATACACCGCTGAAATGTAGCTGGGGCATTACACAAGCCGAATGACATACGACGATAAGCGAATGTACCGAATGGACAGGTGAAAGTTGTCTTGTCTTGGTCATCTGGGTGGACAGGAATTTGATTGTAACCAGAATAGCCATCTAAAAAGCAATAGAAGGCCTGACCAGCTAATCTCTCTAACATTTGGTCGATGAAGGGAAGTGGAAAATGGTCTTTCCGAGTCACACTATTCAGTTTCCTGTAGTCTATGCAAACTCGCCATCCAGTTTGAATGCGAGTAGGAACTAGCTCATTGTGGGCATTGGACACAACAGTGATGCCAGACTTTTTTGGAACGACCTGGATTGGGCTCACCCACTGACTATCAGAAATAGGGTAGATGATATCAGTGTCAAGAAGTTTGATAACTTCTCCGCGGACAACTTCCTTCATATTGGGGTTAAGTCTCCTTTGAGGTTGCCTACAGGTTTTCGCATTATCTTCTAAGTGAATGCGATGTTGCACCACTAGAGGACTAATGCCTTTGATATCATCAATGGACCATGCTATGGCTTCCCTATTTGTCTTTAGAACCTCAAGTAATTGGGACTCTTGTTGCTCAGTTAACTCAGAAGATATTACCACTGGAAAAGTCTCAAATTCACCAAGATACGAATATTTTAAAGTCTCGGGTAAAGGCTTTAATTCTATCTTAGGTGGTTTCTTTGCATGTTCAGATTCAGTGGTAACCGGTAAGGACAATGATTCAAATTTGGATTTATACTTGGGGGCTTCAAAAGGTGGGGCAGAGTTTAGCAAATCATTGATTTGGCTAATATAATTAGCCTCATCAAAACTATCACCAAAATGGGCTAAACACTGCTGAAGTGGATCCTCAGGATAAAAGTGGTTAAAGGTGTGGGTGGTCAATGAATCAATAAGACAAACTTCCTCAACAAATTCTGATTCAATGGGTTGTTTCATCAAATTAAACACATTGACTTCCACTTTCATGTTCCCAAATGTCAAAGTCATGCTACCATTTCTACAATTGATCAAAGCATTGGCTGTGGCTAAAAATGGTCGACCTAAAATTATTGGAATTTGCTTCCCTTGAGTGGGCTGAGTGTCTAGCACAATGAAGTCTACGGGGTAATAAAAATCATTAACTTTGACTATCACATCCTCAATGATACCCCTTGGAATTTTTATGGATCGGTCAGCTAACTGAATTCTAACGTCAGTTTTCTTCAAATCAGTCAATCCTAAATCCAAGTAGACTGAAAACGGTAGCACGTTGACACTGGCACCAAGATCCAATAAAGCCTGGCCTTCAAAATTTTCTCCTATCCTACAAGTGATAGTGGGACTACCAGGGTCTTTGTGTTTAACCACAACTTGGTTTTGTAGGAAAGAGGAACAATGTTGGGCCATGAAGGCTTCCTTAGGAATATTGGTTTTCCTCTTGACTAAGTCTTTAATGAATTTTGCATAAGAAGGAATTTGTTTAATAGCAGTGAGAAATGGAATGTTAATCTGGAGATTTTGAAAAATCTCTAAGATTTCACTGTATTGAGAATCCTTCTTATTGTTGACTAGTCTAGAGGGAAAGGGTGCACGTGGAACAACCGACTTAGGAATAACCTCATCAAGCTCAGGATCTTGATCCTTTTTGGATTTTGGGGAATTGGGTCGAAGAGATTTGGATTGTTCATTTTCATGACTAATGGGTGGCTCAACTTTATTATCAATTTTCTTTCCTGACCTCAAGGTAGTGATAGAATTTACATGGTCATTTGAGTGGTCAGAATTAGAAGTGGTCCCTATGTGATTAACTCCTTTCCCTTTTGGATTGATTTCGGGTTGGCTCGGTAATGTACCCCTTTGTCTTTCAGACAGAGCTGCAGTGAGTTGACTCAACTGATTTTGGAGAGACTGCTGAAATTGCAGTTGATTTTGAGTCAAGAGATCAAAGTTATTTTCTAACTTTTGGAATCTCTGATTGGAATGCTTATTGGATTGATCAAGATTAAGGGCAAGCATTTTCAAAGTGTCCTCATAATTGGAAGTATTATGGACCGGTGGGACAGGAGCAACATAGTTGTTCATGGGATCAACTGTTAAATCTCGGCTTGGATTGAACTGGTTATTCCTGGGGAATTGAGTTTGAGGAATGATTTGTCCTTGAGGTGGAGGTGGCCTATTGGAGTTACCTTGAAAACCGGATGGACCACCTAAGTTTTGTGGAGGTAAATTTTGCCTCCATGAAAAATTAGGGTGGTTTCTAGTATCAGGATGGTAACTTTGGCTAAATGTGTTAGGCAATGGTCTCCTAAAGGTATTGAAAGCACAAACTTGCGCATCCAAAGGTTCAGATGTACAATAGACCGGACATTCCTCTGTGGGATGAGATAAACCAGAACAAACATTGCATTGTGCAGGTGTGGATATTAGGGCAAATGCATCAAACTTTTTGCTTAAGTCTTTCACTCCATCAGCAAGACTTTGCATCACAGACTTTAACTCATTTTCAGGTTTGATCTCATAAAAACCAGGTTTTCTATTCATTTGATCATTCCTAGAAAAATCATTATCACTTTGGTTCCAATTCCAATTCCAATTTTGGGCATTTTCAGCTAGTTCCTCCAAAAATATATAGGCTTGGTCAGGGGTTTGGGCATTGAACTTTCCTTGGTGCATTGACTCAATCATGGTTCGGTTCATAGGGGAAAGTCCCTTATAAAAGAAATGGACTAACTGTGCTTTATCAAAGCCATGATGTGGGCATTTGAGGAGCAAGTCATGAAATCGGTCCCAAGTTTGGTGGAATTGTTCCTCAATTTTCCCTCTAAAAGTACTAATGGCATCTCTCATTGATTCGGTCTTTTGCATGGGATAAAACTTACTCATGAATTTTCTTGCAAGTTCATCCCATGATCTAATGGAGTTGGGTGGAATGGAGTTTAGCCATGAAGCAGCTTTATCTTCTAAGGATAGGGGAAAAAGACGCAGTTTGACACCCTCTTCATTCAAATTTTGATTTTTGAATGTGTTGCATATTGTCAAAAACTTCCCTAAATGGATATAGGGTTGTTCACTTTCGAGTCCATGGAATTTTGGCAACATATTGATTGTGGCGGGTCTAATCTCAAACTGGGGTGCGTCATTCTCAGGTAGAACTATGCTATTGGGTGGGTTGGCTGTGATTGGGGCAAAATAGTCATTAAGAGTTCTTGGTGCAGCCATTGATGAATTATTGGTGGTTGACAGATATAACAAGGGAATTGATTTTTCTCCTAAATCAATTAGAGACAGATCACTAGGAAACCTGACTAGACGTTTGTTAACTCGCAACCACTGGGGCATAAACAAAAAGAAACCTAAAAGGGCTAGATGAGGAACAAATCACACAAAATTTTTGGCTTTTTTATCTTGAGCTTAAATTCAAAGGTGGTGAATTTTTAAATCTAATATTGTAGAGAATTAATAGGATGATGTCCAAATTAATTCTCTCCTAATTAGACAGCTCTTACTCTATTCCAGATTAAGTCGATAGATTACCAGTTAAGGATCATCAAACTAACAACGGAGTAGTTCCCAGGAAAGTGTGGCGAGGCACGTGGCCTGCTTAATGCCGAGTCAACCTCACTTTCCTAGACAGAACTGTCCTACCGTTTATCAATTTGATAATGACTCACTGGAGTGACTACCAACCGCTTCCTTCCTAGAGGGCCTATGAGCTCGTAACCCTAAAGTGGTTGATTGCTAATGAATTTTAATCAAATCCGGCTCATGGTTTAACAAATGCAAGGAATTTTTGTGATTTGTGGGCCACGGAGACGGGTGATGAAATCCCGACCGTATCTTGTGGGAATTTTTGCCCTTAAGTATCTTATGCAAAATGCTAATTTAAAATATGCACAAGCAAGAGAAAAAGAAATAAAAAAATAAAAAAAAACGGGAGCTTAGGGGAATTTCTAATGTTATTCTATCCTAAAATTCGCATACAAAATTTTCACCTAATCTAGGAAAAATAAATAAATAACAAGGGTTTAGAGATATGGAACCTGGCTGACGAACCGGTACGGTATCTCCTGCAAAAATAAAATAAAATAAAGAACAAAAATAAACAAGTAAGTAAATAAACAAATAATGAAAACAAAAATGAGTGAATAAAAAAAAATAATTAAACTAATCTGTTTTTTTTTTTCTTTTCGTTTTCTGTTTTTTTTTTTTTTTTATATATATTTTTTAATTATTAATTATTTTGGGTTCGGTTAATTCTAAAAAAAGGGTAAAAAAAATAAAATTTGGGTGGTGGGTTGGGTTATGTTAAAAATGGGTTGTGTCAAAATATTAATGGGTTATGGATAGGTTCGGTTATTTTGAAAATGGGTTTGTTGGATTAGAAAGGAAACAAAGGTGGACTATGTATTGATATGGGTGTAGGTGGACTGCAACAGAGAGACAAAAATGGAAAAAGTAAAATAAAAATTTGATACGACAGAATGATTGGTATGTGGTCAGTTGACACTGTGACCCTTTTTTTTTTTAATTTTTTGAATGAACCAAACACAAACTCTAATCTGTCATTTCAACAGGATGATTTTTTATTTTTATTTTTATTTTTAGAACTCAACTGTAACCTACTGCAGTTTCTGTTTTTTTTTTTTTTTTTTTTTTTTTAACTTCGAAAATTACAGTGCTGGAATACTGCAGATTTTTTTTTTTTTAATTTTATATTTAATAAAAAAAAAAAAAAAAAAAAAAAAAAAAAAAAAACAAAACAAAACAAAAACTCAAATGAGACCTTACTAGTATACACTGTCTATGGCAGTTTCATATAATTTTTTTTTTTTTTTTTTTTTTTTTTTTTTTACTTGAACAACCTACTGTTGGAGTCTACTGCAGTTTGGTGTTTTTTTTTTTTTTTTTTTTCGAAAATTAACAAAAATCACACAATATAGAAAATTTAAAATAAAGGAAGGGATAGAAAGTTCGGGTGGGTTCCCGAAAACTTGTAGTCTTGAATCTTTGACTCCGAATTCAATGTTGATGCGGCAACGGCGCCATTTGATGGGTTGAGATTTGATGATATTGTGTCGTTGTTTCACCACACCCCGATCAACAAGAATTTATACATACTAATACTTTACTTAAAATAGTATAACAATAAGTAGGGTCGAACCACTCTCAACTTGGAACTCGTTTTGAGACAAGGATCCAAAACTTTACTTTTCGAGATAAAAATAAATCACTTAAAACAACTCTTGAATTTTTTTTAATAGTAAACTAAAATAACTAGATAAAATTATCAAATGGTGGAAAAAATCTCAAGAGAAAAGAATCCACCACCCGGGTCTATATAAATAATATTATATATTTCTATTGCAAATTCTCCTCCAACCTATTAAACATAAACATAGATATTAGTAGGCATTCCCCGTATTTCCATTAATTGGTAATCACGAAGAATCCTCCCTCTAATGTTTTGGTTTAAATAAAATGTAAATAGTAGTAGGCATTCCCCGTATTTCCATTAATTGGTAATCACGGAAAATCCTCCTTCTATTTTTTAGTGTCCAACCTCTATTGTAAGGTTTTTGTTCATTGAGATTCACAAAATGAATACTCTCGGGACGAGAATTAAACAATATGAAATAAAATAAAAATTATTTATATCTTACCCATGGTGGCTTCATCACCCCCTTGAGAAGAGTTTTAAGCTAGCATGTTGATAAAAAAATGAAACAAGGTAATAGAATAAAATTCCATTGATAGAACAAAAATTACACAAAATATGAAAATGGTACAAAAGTATTCTAAGCTCTCATTCCTCAACTCTCCACTCTCATTCTACATGGCCTCTATATATAGGCATAATGCAACTGATGCATTTAATTCTACATTAAATGTTACCTACTCTCTCAACTACTTCTCTCAACTACTTCTCTCACCTACTTCTCTCAACTACTTCTCTCTTTTTTTTTCTTTAACTCATCACACACTTTCACACGTACACACACACACATATATATATATATATGCATTTATTACATTATCCCCCACCAATTCTTTCTTTTTCTTCATTTTCATCCTTCTTGCTTTCTTTTTCTTTTCTTTTGCAAATCAACCCCTGCATGAAATAAAAATATATACATATGAGGACATTATGTTAGGTAAATTACTCTATTTTGTGCACTTATCAATCATCTCCCATCGTACTGGATGACAGTGGGGCCGCAACTGAAACGGAGCTACCCGTGCCCTGGGCGCCGAAGATTAGACTCCCGGGCGGCGACTTTATGGTTGCAGGGCATGCAACCATTGACAATGACACTGCCCTTCGGGCTATGGGATCTCAGATCTGGACACCCATAGACCGAAAGAGGCTGAGAACCATCGATCGGGAGGAGTTGGCACTGACAGGTCCAGAGGTTGCTATGAAGGTAGTGCTTGAATCTGCAGATTTCTCAACTGCATTTAATATTTTATTTATTTCCTTATCAGGCTAACACTTAACCTTTTGGCAGATGCTCTACCTGACACAGGCCTACAATGCAAAAATGGAGGAGGACACCAAGTTGCTCAATAAGTCCAACGAGCTCCTGAGACTGAAGGAGGAATCCCGGATGAAGGTCGCCAACCAACTGTCCATATCCAATGAAAAGTTGGATGTCCAGTCCCGAAGGGCAGTCGCTGCAGAGCAACAGCTTCAGGCGGCTCAAAAAAAAATTAAAGAAATGGAAGCAGTTCGGCGGGCCCTCTTTGCTGAGACGGAGGCCTTGAAGGCTGAGAATGGGAGCCTGAAAGCTAATAATGAGAGCTTGACGGCTTCCAATTCGAAGCTCCTGGAGGAGAGGGCTGAGATGGAGAATCTCCTTGCCACGGAGAGGTCGGTGGTGGAGATGTGTCACCGGGGTGGGAACGAAATGTATAAGCATTTCTGCGAAACCTCCCAATACCGGATCGGGTTTGGTTGGAGGTCATGCTTTAATGACATGCAGAAACCCGTTGAAGAAAGGACTTTTGCCTCGGTGGAAGAACTGGATGAGAGTCTGGGCATCTCCCCTCCGTACGACGATCCGGTTGGTGGTCCAAACGACGTTCGTTTCTGCGAGTTCCTGACCAAGCCTCTCCCAGGAATGAGCATAACCGCCCCTCCTGATCCTCCGGCTCCCGATGGGGCCATCGTTTCAGTGAACCCAAATGTATCGGGCACCAGCGTTGACCTTTAGTATTTACTGTTTATGAAATGCATTGTAAGCCTTGGCCACAGGGGCCCATTTTGAATGAGATATAATAGGTTTTGTTCATTCCACTTTCGACTTTTATAGTTATAACGATTCTTGGTTACTTTGTTTATTTTTACAAAGTTTTGTGATCTCTTCAGGATCTGTGTTGTGACTTCGGGCTCTTCAGGCCATGCGAAAGTCAATGGATCACTTAGTTTGTTCTTGGAACAATGATCGCTCCAGGATCTGTGTTATGACTTCGGGCTCTTCAGGCCATGCGAAAGTCAATGCAACACTTAGTTTATTTTTGGAACAATGATCTCTTCAGGATCTGTGTTGTGACTTCGGGCTCTTCAGGCCATGCGAAAGTCAATGCAACACTTAGTTTATTTTTGGAACAATGATCTCTTCAGGATCTGTGTTGTGACTTCGGGCTCTTCAGACCATGCGAAAGTCAATGCAACACTTAGGTTATTTTTGGAACAATGATCTCTTCAGGATCTGTGTTGTGACTTCGGGCTCTTCAGGCCATGCGAAAGTCAATGCAACACTTAGGTTATTTTTGGAACAATGATCTCTTCAGGATCTGTGTTGTGACTTCGGGCTCTTCAGGCCATGCGAAAGTCAATGCAACACTTAGTTTATTTTTGGAACAATGATCTCTTCAGGATCTGTGTTGTGACTTCGGGCTCTTCAGGCCATGCGAAAGTCAATGCAACACTTAGTTTATTTTTGGAACAATGATCTCTTCAGGATCTGTGTTGTGACTTCGGGCTCTTCAGGCCATGCGAATGTCAATGCAACACTTAGTTTATTTTTGGAACAATGATCGCTTCAGGATCTGTGTTGTGACTTCGGGCACACCAGCAGATTTTATAATAATCATAATAATGATTTTTACCGACCAGTTGCTGTAGCCTTTTTACAAAAAGATCCAAGTAAAAACAGGACTTGGCCCATCAAGGGTAGTACCTCTTGAGGCGAGAGGCGTTCTGGGAGTTTAGTTCCATTCCGCCATCAATATTCCTTCGGACTCGGTATGCTCCGCGACCGATGACTTCAGAGATGGTGTACGGGCCCTCCCAAGGCTCCCTGAGCTTGCCTACAAGCCCGATTTTGCGCCTAAGGACCATGTCTCCGATCTGGAACTCTCTTCTTTTGACTCTTTGATTGAAGTGGTTCCGGACTTGCTGTTGGTAAGCAGCCAGCCTGATCCCGGCGGCCTCCCTTCTTTCATCCAGAAGATCAAGATTCTGAGCCAAATGCTGGTTACTTGGTCCTTCGACCCAGGCCTCGCTCCGGAGGGTTGGAACCCGGATCTCAGTCGGAATCACAGCTTCAGCACCGTACGCCATGGCAAAAGGGGTCTCTCCAGTGGGTTGTCTGGGGGTCGTTCTGTATGACCAGAGAACTTCGGGCAGTTTCTCTAACCAGGCCCCATTGGCCTCTTCAAGTTTTTTGGCCAGAGTGTTGAATATAGTTCGATTTGTCCTTTCCGCCTGCCCATTCCCTTGCGGGTAGCCGACGGAAGACGTGTTCTGGTTGATACCATGTTCGGCAAAGAATGCTCTAACCTCCTTGTTGTCCAGGTTTGTTCCGTTATCCATCATGATCGTTCTTGGTAGCCCAAATTTGCATATAATGTTGGTCCATACAAATTTGATGACGTGACTCCCTTTGACGGTGGGATAGGCTTCGGCTTCAACCCATTTGGTGAAATAGTCGGTTGCCAGAAGGACGTACGCATTCGACCGGATTGCTTTCGGTAAGGGTCCCACTATATCCATTCCCCACCGGGCGAATGGGTGCGGTACTATAGTGGGATGCAGGAACTCAGGTGGCCGATGGATAGCATCCCCGTGCATTTGACAGGGCTTGCACCTTCGGACGTATTCCTCGGCATCCCGAGACAGGTAGGGCCAGAAGTACCCTTGAGACAGTACCTTATGGGCAAGGGACCTGCTGCCGGAGTGGTTTCCACAAGCCCCATTGTGAATCTCGTGCATCACTGCTCTAGATTCTGACGGTGTGATACATCTCAGGTAGGGACCGGAAAAGGACTTTCGGTAGAGTTGCCCGTTTATGATTGAGTACCGGGCCGAATTCCTCCTGACCTTGTGAGCTTCAGCTTTATTTTCGGGAAGAGTTCCATTACGTAAGTAATCTATCAGGGGATCCATCCAACTGGGCTCCCATGGGATGAGCATTATTCGTTCGGGCTCTTGAATGCTGGGCCTCTGAATAAAATCCAACAGTGCAACCCGGGTTAGATCCTCTCCGGCTGAGGAAGCTTGATTGGCCAGGTGGTCAGCTTCAGAGTTTTCATTCCTGGGGATTTGGGTAAAGGTGACTCTGTGAAAACTTTTTGTCTCATTCAAAACTAGCGCTCGATACAACTTCATTGTTGGGTCCTTTGTTTCGTATTCTCCGTTGATCTGACGGACAACAAGTTGAAAATCACTGTGTACTGCTAATGACTGAATCTTGAGGCTTCGGGCTATCCTCAAACCGGATACGACGGCCTCGTACTCTGCCTCATTGTTTGTGGCCGGAAACTGCAATTGCACCGACATATGAAGGCGTGTCCCATCAGGTGTTAAAATTTCCAGGCCAATTCCTGATCCGGAAGAGCTGGCTGATCCATCCACAAAGATCTTCCATGTATCCAGTTCACTGTTCTGGTCTGGCTCCTCAGTCTCACTCTCGAGCAAAAAGTCCGCTACAGCCTGTCCTTTGATGGAAACCCGGGGTATGTATGTCAAATCATATATGCCCAACTTGATGGCCCACTTAGAGATTCGTCCTGAGAGGTCAGGCTTTGACATAATAACCCGTAGGGGTGTAGCTGTTGGGACAACGATCGGGTGGGCCTCAAAGTAATGCCTTAGCCTTCTCTTGGCGTTCACCAGTGACAGAATCAGTTTTTCTTGCCTGCTGTATCTAGTTTCTGCCTCAGCCAAGGATTTGCTGGTGTAGAATATTGGCATTTGAAGGTTCCCGTCCTCTCTGATGAGGGCGACGCTGGTTGAAGCGGAGGATACTGCTAAATAAAGGTATAAGACTTCATCGGGGGTTGGTGTAGACAAGATGGGGGGCATGGTCAGGTACTCTTTTAACCCCGCCAGGGCCTCCGATTGTTCGTGACCCCAGATCTCTCCCTTCTTCACCTTTATTTCTTGAAAGAATGGTAGGCACCGATCAGTGAGTCGTGAGATGAATCTGCTAAGTGCTACCACTCTTCCCGTCAAGACTTGAACGTCTTTATGTGTTCGGGGCTCCTTCATTTCTATCAGGGCTTTGACTTGTGTCGGGCTGGCTTGGATACCAGTCCGGTCCATGATGTGCCCCAGGAACTGTCCAGATTATACACAAAAAGAACACTTTGCTGGATTAAGCTTCATGCCATGGGACTTGAGGGTAGCGAACACTTGGCGTAGGTGAGTGATGTGGTCCTCCTTCTTTCTGCTCTTGACTACAGTATCGTCAATGTAGGCTTTGATTACTGTGCCCATCATACCTTTAAAGATCTTGTTGACCAATCTCTGGAAAGTAACACCTGCATTTTTCAGTCCGAAAGGCATAACTTTAAAGCAGTATGTACATGTTTCAGTAATGAAGGAAGTCTTTTCCTCATCCTTCAGGTTCATTTTTATTTGGTTGTAACCTGAATAGGCATCCAGGAAAGTTAGACGGTCATAGCCCGAGGTAGCATCAACCATCTGGTCGATCTTTGGGAGTGGAAAACTGTCATTCGGGCATGCCTTGTTCAAGTCGGTAAAATCAACGCAAACCCTCCATTTGCCGTTTTTCTTTTGGACAACCACGACGTTGGCAAGCCATTCGGGATACCTGACTTCCCGGATGAAGCCGGCCTGGAGCAGTCTGGATACCTCATCTGCTATAATTCGGTTCCGATGTGCCCCCATGCGCCTTTGCTTTTGCCTGACTGGTCTGACGTTTGGGTCAACATGCAATGAGTGCTGTGAAACGTCGAGATCTATTCCCGGCATGTCTGTATGCTCCCATGCGAAGACGTCAGAGTTGTCCTGCAGCAATTGTGTTAGTTCCTCAAATTCAGAATCGGTGAGGGTTGTACCTGCAAAAGTAACTTTTTCCGGGTTGTCGGGCACGACACAGATCGATTGTAGTGGTTCAACCACAATTGGGGAGCCCGGCTCCCCATTCTTTAATTGCTATTTGGAGCATGAACTTTGCTCCTTCGATCGGGGTACCCCTGGGGCCTGGACCTTCCGGATCTCCTTCAGAGTGACCGAATAACATTCCTTGGCGGCCACCTGGTCGCCCTTGACATCAATGGTGCCTGTACCGTCAGGGCTTAAGCATCTCATGACCTGGTGAAGAGTCGAAGGCACACCTTGCATTCGGTGAATCCATCCCCTTCCCATAAGCAGATTGTATGAAGGTTTGGCGTCCACCACAACGAATGTCTCGGTCAGGGTCCTATGAGCGGCAGATACAGGTAACTGAACTTCACCAATCGGCTCGATTTGCCTGCCGTCAAAACCTGCGATGGGGCATCGGGATGTCATAATTTCAGATGGATTGATTTCGAGCTTTTCGAAAGCCCATTTGGTGATGATGTTGGCACTGCTCCCAGGATCGATCACGACTCTTTTCACAAGGCAGTTGGCCACCATTAGGGTCACAACCAGAGGGTCTTCATGCGGGGTTTGGACTCCCCGAAGGTCCGACACCGAGAAAGTGATGTGAGTTTCTTCAGCCTTGTATCGGGCTTCACTAATTTCGTTGACTTTTCTCATTTTGTGGGCTTTCCGTAGATAGCTTCGGCGCGATCCTTCGGTCTTTTTGGGTGGGGGGCCACCATGAATCATGTTGATGATTTTAACCGGCTGTGCATCCGAGGGGTTTCGAGGGACGCCGAGGGCGCGTTGATCGGTTCTTGGACTGTCTCGTTGGACGTAATCCCGGAGTACTCCGCGAAGTAGTAACGTCTCCACCTGTTGCCTTAGATTGCGGCATTCGTTCGTGATGTGCCCGAAATCACCATGGAAAGCGCAGTGTTTTGTCTTGTCTCTCTGGTCAAGTGGTTGTCGCATGGTAGGGGGTTGCTGGAAAATTCCTTTGGCTTTGTTCTCCTGGTAAAGTTTTGCAAGGCTAACCTTCAGGGGTGTTATCCTTTCTTCTAACCTGGGTCGTTTAGATGGCTTTGTGACTGATAATCCCGTTGGGGCTGACGATCCCGGTGGAGTTAATCGCTTCCGATCGATCAATCGATCCTTGGACTGGATTTCAAGGCCGACAAAGGCTGATCTCCTTTGCCTGATAGTTTCCTCCTCTTCAATTCTCAAGTATCCCTGGGCCCTAGAGTTTAGTTCCCCAATGCCCGATGGAGGGCGCTTCACCAAAGATTGATGGAACTTTGTTCCAGGAATGAGGGCCATCCTGAATGCCTCAACCGCAGAGTGCTGGTCACAATTATTTACAGAAGAGGACTCGATGTTGAATCGGGATAGAAAACTTTTCAGTGACTCTCCTTTCTCCTGGATCATGGTGAAGAGGCAGGATATGGTCTTCTTCTGTCTCTTGTTTCCATAATACTGGGCGATGAAGAGCCTGGTTAACTGTTGCCAGCTGCCAATGGATCGGGGTAGCTGCTTCCTAAACCATAATAGGGCGGCCTCAGCAAGGCTTGTGGAGAACATTTTACATAGCAGGGACTCGTTCTCGGCGTACATGGTCATTTTTTGATGAATCTGGTATATGTGCTCTTCGGGATCCCTTGTGCCATCATAAAGGGTGAATTGTGGCATAACGAACTTCTTTGGGAAAGGCTCTTGGGTTATTTCCTGAACGAAGGGCGACTGTATCAATTCAGTGGACGCCTGGATGGCCATGTCGTCCGTAGATCGGGACCTCAAGTCCCCGAGAACTTTCCTTTGGAACTCATCCATCATTGCTTGAAGTTTCTGGGGGGTTATAGACTCGTCGGCTGCTGGAGCCTTTCTTGAGCGCTGAGAAGATTCGGCGTGCTCTTCAGGTTGGTTCAGAGAATGGTCGATCGCCGCCACCGGAGGGTTAGGCGTAACTGCCGGTAAGGCAGCTGCTGGTGGAGCCAACCTCTCCCCGAGCTCTGCATTCTGTTTCTCCAAGGCCACGCTACGTTCCTTAGTAGCCGCCAAGCGTTGAAGAATTTGCTCCATGGTCTGGGAATCCTCTGCACGATTGTCCTCAGTGGGCAGAATGCCTGCCTGTGAACGAGTGACTGGCATTCTCGTCCGGGGAGGTAGTGAGTGGAGGTTTTTGGAGGTGGAGGGTCTTTTGCCTATCAAACAGACTTAGCCTTTTGAGATGGGAAGAAGGAGGCGATTTTACAGCTACCGAAGGGCATTTGAAAAATCAGGAACTCCTCCTCTGGTTGCCACAGACGACGCCAATGTGTAAACACATAAAAATGTTCAACACCTTTTCGAATGCCTTTATTAATTTTCGGATTCTCTTTATATACATTTTCTAAATGGGCTTCATTACTGGGTTCATAAAAAGCTTGCTGGCCCAAAAACTTGATGGGCCTGATGACAGATGGGCTTTGATGGGCCTGATGACAGATGAGTTCAGTTGGGCTGGACATTTCCACTCTTACAGCCTCCAATGAATATTATTGTAATACTTTACAAACTTAATGGAATGTTTATATAAAATAATGCCGTTGACCAAGCACAACTGCTTGAAAACTCAAGGGGAGTCGTTGCAAATTACCCAATTATATACAATTATTATTGATGGATGTGTCATGTTCCACTATTGGTGTGTCATTTATAAAAGGGAAGTCAAGCAAGGGGGTATGTCAATTTTCAAGCAAAATTCATGAGATATTAGTGTGGAATTTTGGTGCAAATCTTTTATCTTGAAGGCACATTTGTTCAATAAGGATAATTGCTTATTTGTTAGCTTAAAAACTAGGGCTAAAGATTTTTAACTATAGATGTTGTGGGTAAATTTTACATTTAAAATTATCTAACTTTGTAGATTCACATTTAATCTAACACATAAAGGGATTTAAAATCACCTAAATTTATAAATAGTACTTGGAAGTTTGATTTATTATATAATAAAAAATTTCCAAATTCCAAAATTTAATGAAAACTCTATCCAATATATACACATTATTGTAATTTATCATTAAACATATAGAACACGTGACAGTATATTATTTCGTTATATTTAGTATAATTTCTAGATTAATTTTGTTATAGAGAAAGTTTGAGAGGAAAGATATAAGGAGAGAATCCAAATTCTTAATTTAAAATATTTTTGTTTACATACACAGATTAAATTGAATTTATCCCATCTGAAATTGACCATGATGCTTTTTAACGTTCAAAATTTTGTTTTTAATTGTGTGGGGGTTTATCTTGTACGGATTCCGTGAATTAATCGAGATACGCGTAAGTTAATTCGGACATCACGAACATAAAAAATATATATATATATATCACAAGTATACTTGTGCACCATTTTTACGAGAAATAATCAAACATGTGTCCTTAGTTGTGTGAACACAAATTGCCCCTTGCGACTTTGTTCAAGACTAAAAACGAAATAAAATTACCAAAAAAAGAAATTCAACAACAAACTCTTTTATTTTCCAAAGTGCGTATAAATAAATTACGAATTCCATTCATTTCACTTGGACGTGTCTTTATTGTCATTGGTCATGACCACTTCAAATGGTACCTTTGCTTTGGTCAAACGTGTCTCCAAAGATTGGTCATGGACACTATCGTGCAAGCATTCACTCATCAAAAAGCCATTGCTTTTGGTAAGCATATGAATATAAAAAGTAGAAAGCAAACATGAGATGGCGCACTTTAGCACTCTGTTTGGTAAACGAGAAAATAAGAGAAGAGAAAAGAGACATGAGAGTATAAGATAAGAAAGGAAATTTTCTTTTTGGGCTCGGACATATTTTCCCTTCCAAAATTACTTGTGCTTCTAATTACGAAATATGTACGGCTCAACTAACCCTGTGAAACTTTGTTACAAATATAAAAAAATTAGGCTATCATTTGGGAAATAAATAAAAAATTAAAAATTGTATACATGTTGCATACTACAAGGGCATATTTCTCGGGGGTCTACAAAATTCAAAATGAAAAAACTAGCAAACATGAGAGACCAAAGAGTACCAAATAAACCAAAGGCCTAAGAGTCGAGCGATATCAAACTCTTATTTATAAATGAGATGTCAAAGGTTCGAGTCTTAGTCCTGTGAATTTCTTAACTTTAAAAAAAAAAGAAAAAAAAATAAGAAGAGAGAAGTACCAAATAAACAAGTTGCTAAGAATAAAGAGCACCAATAACATCATGGATCAATGGTTCAAGGCAAGAAGAAAGAAGGAAAGATGAGAAGGATCCTATGGAGCAACGACATTTTGTTTTGGGGCATTCTACCGGTGTTAGATACTATGAACACATGTTTGATGCAGGGAAACAGTCTGAACACGTGTCGAATATGGAATAAACACGTTATAGATATTTTTTAAATCAAAAACAAAATTTGATGCCATTTAAAATTAAAATATAAACTAATTATTATGTGATATAAAATTTAAAATTTAAATGAGTTATTTTTATGATTATGCAGATAAAATGGTTAAATTCTTTTGTTATAAATATAAAATAATATATATATATATATATATATATATATATTATGTATTCTTTCCAAAAAGAAAAATAAAATAAAATATCTCAGTGTTGGTATCATGTTTTGTTCCCGTACTTCACAGGAAGGAATATATATATATATATATATATATATATATATATATATATATATATATTTGTTTTGAGGAATAGGATCAAAGAAGGAGCCGGGGAAGTTTCTAAGTTGTTGTCACTAATTCAACATTAGGTCAATGTCTGTATCCATATATTTATTGATCAGATTCATAAGTCTTCCTCATATATAATTAGATATAAGTTGAAATATGACATTAGGGTCCGGAACTTTTGATCGTTAGGGACTATTTATCCTTCCCCTTCAATTGTGATAAACACAACCTACCAAACATGACCACAATGTTACATTTCTATATGAAATACTTATCTATTTTCCTTTTTTGCCTTTTATTTTGTGTGACAATCAATTTTTTCCCCTCCAAATGTCAATTTTCTTCTCTTATACCAGTTCAAATTTGCTTAATTCTATGTTAATCCTTTAAGTTGGCAACAAGTACATATCAAAGTGGATATTTTCAAATTCATACAAACAATTTATTAGGGCCATAATCGCGAACATAGTCCAAACCTTACCCGATCTGTATGGGAGGTCGCCTTACACAGATTCCGTAGATTAGTTGAGGTGCGCGTAAACTAGTCCAGATACTATGGTTATAAAAATAAAAAAATAAAAAATACTCCCTCCGTCCATTTTTAATTATCCAATTTGCCTTATTTATTTGTCCAAAATTAGTTGTCCAGTTTCGAATTCCAATATAATATTATCATATATTTTTTAAAATTATTTATTTTCATTAACTTTAAAAAATAATGGATTCCACTAAAAATCATAATTATATTACATTATCAAAAATAAAATAAAAATATTAAAAAAATATTAACTTTCTAAACATGAACAACTAAAAATAACGGATGTTTTGGGAGGAACATTATTCAAAAGTCTAAACTCAAACACGAGGTAGCGACTGAAATTGATTTGAAGAAAATGTAATATTATTATTATCCCATGGAAATACTAGGGAAGGTTCAACTACCAAACTAATCTGCACTATAGAGATTCTAGAATATACATGTGCCCACTTGTAGGAAAAAATAAAAAATATACATATAAAGAAGAACTCCCACACTTGGTTTACATATATATATATATTCAACTTACCCCCACAACCACAAGGGCCACAATCATATACAATTATGTTTGCAATTGTCGTATCTCGAACAATATTGATTTATAAAATTAATATTAGATGAGTATTGATATTAAATAATATTAATATTTTTTTAAAATGTTATAAATCGAATGATGTAACGATTTCGAATGATATCCTGAATTATATATACAATTACATATAGATATCTATATGTATATACTGATATACACACATATTATATATATATACACACATACATGTCTGTTCCGATGTAATGTAAACTTGAGATGGCAGTTGGGCCATGGTGTGTGTTATAGTATAGGAACACCTGTCCTCATTGGCTTGTCGCTTGTCCAAAGCATGCATGAAAAGTGACCCCACTTTAGAGTTTTTGTTTGAGAGGTCACAACTTTAATAGAAAAATGTAAAGAAGTTGTTGGGCCAATACAATTCAGTTGCATTTGCATAGCAAAAAAAACAAATTGATGGTTGTTAACTCATTCAACTTCCGATCCTGCCCCTGTAGAATTAATGTAGATTAGTGTACGGAGTATTTCATGATTTCATCCACTTTACCTTTTTTTGAAATAAACTATGCTAAAAATATATAAAATTTCCCTTTGATTTAAATATGAGCCTAGACGAAATTTGGCAAAAATAAAAAAATATTATTTAAAATTTAAAAATTATATCTAACGATCCATATAAAAAATGAATATACTTATCTTATTTCCTGATGAACAAGAAATCATTGCTCTGAACATAGAGCTTTTAAATATTTTAAAACTATGTTTCATAATAGTTGTAATCAATTTCGGATGATACTTATTTTTATTTAAATTTGGACATATCCTTCTTATTGACTTTTTGGAGAGAGTTCTTAATTTTCATTGTTATTCTTGTCTAACGTGGAAAAAATATCTATATTAATTATAGAAAAGAAAGTTAAAATTTTCTTCTCCGGCACGAGCAAGTTTTCACGCAATTTTGTACTCTTATAATATGACACTTGCAACTAATTTGAATATAACTATTTGAAATTGTTAAATACTTTTTTTGTTTCAGTACAACTCGCTAAACTTTAGGTTAATTACACCTAAAAATTGGTCAACCTAATTTCGGTCCAATAGTCTCCTAAACTTTCAATTTTCTTGCAGTGACACCTCCTTGGAGAGGTGAAAAGTCCAAAAAGTCATTGACTTACCTTGCTTATTACATGAAAAACATATATAAATTTTGAAAATATATATATATATAATTCAAAATATATATATTAAATTTTGAAAAAAATATAAAATTCGAAAAGAAAAATATAAATTTGAAAAATTATATAAAATTTGAAAAAACATATATAAATTCAAAAAATAAATATATAAATTTCGAAAACATATATAAATTTTGGAAAAAATATAAAATTCGAAAACATATATAAATTTCTAGAAAAAAAAATATAAAATTTGGGGAAAAATATAAATTTCAAAAAATATATATTATATTTCGAAAAACATAAATAAAATTAAAAAATATATATATATAATTTAGAATATATATATATAATTAAAAATATATATAAAAATCGAAAATAAAAATATAAAATTCAAAAAATTATATAAAATTCAAAAAAACATATATAAATTCAAAAAATATATATAAAATTTGAAAACATATATAAATTTCTGAAAAAAATATATAAAATTTAGTGAAAAATATAAATTTCGAAAAATATATATTAAAATTTGAAAAACATATATAAATTTCGAAAAAAAATTAAAATTCATAAAAAATATATACAAATTCGAAAGCAAACATATATAACTATTTGAAGTTTTAATTAATGTATACTTGTATAGTTGTCTAACTTATGTTCATGTTCTAATTTATATATATATTTTTTGAATTTTATATATTTTTTCAAAATTTATATATATATTTCAAAATTTATATGTTTTCAAAATTTATATTTTCCCCAAATTTTAATATATATTTTTTCAAAATTTATATTTTTTCCCGAATTTTATATATTATTTCCAAAATTTATATATGTTTTCGAAATTTATATATATATTTTGAATTTATATATGTTCTTCCGAATTTTATATATTTTTTTGAATTTTTTTTTTTCGATTTTTATATATATTTTCAATTTTTATATTTGTTTTCAAAATTTAATATATATTTTTTGAATTTTTTTTTTCGAATTATATATATATATTTCTGAATTTTATATATTTTTTCAAATTTTATATATGTTTTTTTTTCGAAATTTATATATATTTTTTGAATTTTTTATTTTTTCAAATTTTATATGTTTTTTTTAAAATATATATATTTTTTCTAATTTTATATTTTTTACATTAAAGCAAGGGTAGAAGAGTAATTTTAAGTCCCAAAAACCCTCCAGGGGTGTCACTGCAAGAAAATTGAAAATTTAGGAGCTATTAGACCAAAATTGGGTTAACCAATTTCTATGTGCAATTGACCTAAAGTTCAGGAGGTCTTACTCCAAATTACCCTATAATTTATTTAGTTGTTATAGTAAGTTCCATTATCAATTAATTCTAATTGATTTAATAAATTGGAGGGAAGTCTAATGGCCTGTTTTGTAAACAGGTTTGGTGCCAAAAAATGGTACCAAATCATGTTTAGTAAAATGGTGCCAAAAAATGGTACCGTTACTATAGCAAACCATGATGCCAAATTTGTGAAGGATTTTGGAACCATCTTTTTGATGGTTTTGGATGGTGCGGGTACTGTAGCAAACCACTGTAGCAACCCGAATCACTGTAGCACCGAATATAATATTTATATTTTAATATTATAAATTTTAATATTAATATATATATATTAATATTAAAATTTATATTAATATTAATATTAAAATAATATTATTATAAATTTTAATATTAATATTAATATATTAATATTATTAATTAATATAAATATTAATATTAATATATTAATATTAAAGCATTAATATAATAAAAATATATTAATATATTTTAATATTAATATATTAGTATATTAATATATTTTAATTTTAATATTAAATATTAATATATTTTAACCCATACCAACTCTACCAAACATGGTTTGGTTTTTCAGCATCACTTTTTCTCATACCAAAACATCTGCACCAAATATGATTTGGAACTAAAATAAAACCACACCAAACCAAATCCAACCCAACCCAAACCAAAACCAAAAACTAACAACGGTCTCTCTCTTCTATAAAGCGAAGCAAAGCGCATGGCGCTGAAGTGAAGAAAGCTCAATAAACACACACGAACACGATGCAGGGCATAGCATAAATGAGACCGCTGATCATTTCATAAAACATATATGCTTGACCTTTCTCGATGCTTTTTTTGGGTGAACTTTGAGTTGTTCTGCCGGATCGGTCGCTCAAGATCACAATTCCATTTTTGTCTAAATTGCGGAGTTTGCTGAGCCTCTTGGGGATCAATGTCACTACCCCCTACGGATCCGTCGGAGCAAGCGGTTAAGGCCAGGGGCAAGAAGAAGTGAATAGTTTATCGGTTTGGGCGTGGATGTTCTTATTTGGGCACCCTATTTGAGTAAGGGCTTGCTTGCTTTAAGATGTTGATTGCTCAGCCACTGCATTCCTCGTCCTTACCAAAAAACGTAACCTAAATGAAGTCTTTTGATTTAAATAAAAAACCAAAGTGATGGACTTAATCAGATTGTTTTTTTAATCTCTAGGAGAAATTATATATATAATATTTCAGAACACTTTCACATTTAATTTATTTTCATTTTTTTTTTTTTTGAAAAGTTTCATTTTTCTTAATCAAAATAAATATAATGTGACATATATAGCCAAATATCACATATCCTATAGTTTGTACAGTTGCAACTCTTTCGATATTGTCCGGTGTTTATCCAAAGTAAGAACTTGAGGCATGTGCAATAGCTGGAGGAGTGGTCCCACTAAAGATTGAGGATAGATAGCTTCACTGCCAGAGAAGAGATATACATGCATATATACTCTCTGTATATATAATTCTGCATCTTTACGCTTTAAGACTTCATTATATATGGCTTGCCCAATTGTTGGATCAGAAGGAAGAACTGAAAATTTCTTTCAATTATAAAATGCCAAGAATGTGACAGCCAAGCGTGCATAAACATTGATGATTTTTCTACGAAGTCATCAATTTGTTATAAAATTCCTAATTGTTTGATCCTACTTGGTCTATAAATTCTTGTCTAATTAGTATAAGAAAGAAAGTAAATAGTAAGGTTTGATGGGACAAAAGCTGTGCAAAGGAGAGTGCCTAACCTCTTCTTATGGAATCTATTCATGCATGCATGTGCATAGTTCATTGGCATGTACATATATTAGATACATAATTATTTTGTTTTTGTTTTTTTTAGTTTTCCCTCACCAAATATTTGGTGATAAAGTGTTGTGATGGTTGAATTCTTAACTGATACTCAATATATATATATGGGTCAAGTATATACTTACCTAAATAACCCCAAACAATTATAATAATAAATATTGGAAAATAGGTACATGAAAAAAGGAGTTCCAATACTAATGCCAAGGCAAGCTTAATTATCCATTTACCACTCTTACATGTTTTTGGTAACATCAGTTTATAGATTTAAGAGGTTGGTGCATTAAGTGATGATCCATTTTAAAGATGATGCCATAACACAAACCATTGAATTGGTCAAAAGATCCCCCACCCTTTTCTTCCCCAACTAACCTTCCCTAGATATTAACATCATCCCCATCCCTTCATTTATTGTAGGATAAATTATACTTTGACCCATTGAGATATAATATATTACACCTGTATTTTATATTATTTGAATAATTATAATTTTATCTCTCTACTTTAATTTAGGTGACCGAAGCTGTGAAATGACTTATCTACCCATGACTATTTTTCATATCTTTGCATCTAGTTGAAGGTATTCTAGACATTCCACCTTTGAAAAAATGATGACATAAGCGTTGACTTGAAAAAATGATGACATAAGCGTTGACTGAATTTAGGGACGGACCTACGTGGGACTAGGGGGCGATAACCCCACTAAACTTTTTTTAATTTTATTATTTACCCTAAAATATAGGATAATAATGCTTATACCCCCACTGATTTTTAAAAAAAAATCCTTAAAACCCCACTGAATTTGGAAAAATACGATTCAACCCCCACTTACCAAAATTTCTAGGCCGTGCCTGACTGAGTTTGATCAGTCCAAAATTTCAACTAAAGGGTATTTATTACAACTTCCAAACTTGATGGAGTCTAGTTGGAATTATCCAAACAAAAGGGAGTGTGAGTGTAAGATATCATATCTTGAGGGGTGTAACTATAATTTACTCTTTACTTTATTATGAATTTTTTTTAAAGCATCATATTCCCCAAAAAAAATAAAATTTAAAGCACATCGCCCCCATCCCGTCATTTAAACAAGTGATCCTGGCCCATTCAGAGCTAGAGCTTGAAATATCTCTTTTAAAGAAGTTGACTAGTACTCGGTTAATGAAAGAGTAAAAGAAGAAAAGATTGAGAGAAAAAAAAAAACTAAGAAATAGTACAACAATCTCACGTGTGAATAATCACTCCCCTCCTATGTCACATGAAGCATGAGGAATGAGAAAGAAAGAAAAAAAGAGAGTAAAATTTGTACAAATTAGGAGCCAAATTAAATAAAAAAAGAAAAGAAAAAAGTCAATAGGAATTGACCGTCCGATGAACCACACGATCTCTGAGAATTCCATTGTAGAGAGCTACTCTGTTCGCGGGCATTCCTCTGTCTCTGAATCTTGAAGAAGAAGATGAAGAAGAATTGATATTGCCACTCCTCTGCTTCCTGAACTCCTCACTGTTCCCTCTGGGGTCCACCACGTCCTCTGCAAAGTGAACCCTCTTCTTCTTCTTCTTCGTTTTCTCCTCTCTCTTCTTCCCATGATCTACATACCCGCATAACATTAACTCAAAATCAAGACTATACACACGCATATACAAATATATACATATATATAGATGAGAGACAGAGAGAGGGTTCTTTTTGTTGCGAACCTGAAGAGATACAGGAACGTTGAATGGGTTGATCATCGGAGGAATGAGGAATTGGGTTGATGATGTTGAATTGGGAATTAATTGGGAGAGACTTCTGAAGCCGAAAAGCCAAGAGAATTACAGTGCCAGAGACCGCCATGGCCGTGGCCAACACCACACCTTGGGCGGTCAAGATTGAAGACATATATGGTTCTTAGAGAGGAGAGGGTAAATTGTACTCTGTATTGTGATTGAAGAAGAGAATGTATATAGACATGGTATTATATGTATATGTATATATAGATATATGCGTGTGCGTATGTGTATGTGGGTGAATATGAAATGTGTTATATTATTATTATATGGGACTGTAAATGGTGTTGAGTTTTGGGGAATTATTATTGAGTGATTGATTTATTGAATGAATTGAGTTTGAAATGGTGCGTGTATTAGTAATTGTTAAATGTAAAGGGGCTTTTTATGATGAGGACTGGCTACTGACTGTCCATTTTAATTACTACTTTGTGCGGGTGCACCACACGGCAACGCCTGAAAATCCACGCTTCTGCCTGACGTCACTTGCTTCGTTACATGTAAATATATATATATATACATATATATAATGGTGAGAATGTCGATGTATCATCTTTGATGAAAGCACGTGCAACCACACCCCCTTTTTGAGGACTATACCCAATTTCTAGTATGTTTTTTATTTTTATTTTTTATTTTTCAAGTAGAGGCCAAATAGATTGAATTTTCATTAAACATAATTACATATATGATGTTATTTAATTATGAAAATTTTTACTCTTAAATTATTTAGTTGTTTAATTGTATCTCTAATGAAACTAAATAGTGCAAGATGATCCTCACTCCTTTGAGTTTGTGCCTCTACTCAAATGTTAATATTAATTTCGCTCTTTTATTTGAATAGTATATTATCTGGTTTAAAAGAGTCCGAAAAAAATTATCCATTAATGAGTATATTATATATTTCTACACATTTCTTCATCTTCTTTTTTATTTTGTGGATAATGCTACGAAATGATATAAGTCTACATAAGATCAAATGGATGAGAGATACGGTCGTAACATTTTTTAAGTAGATATTTTGATTGGATAAGAATTTGTTTTTAACTATTGGACAATAAGGATGAATATAGGCAAAGGAAAATGGAATGTAAAATGTAATAGTACTCATTTATACATGGTCTTGGAATATATTTATTGCTTTAGAATGTGGGCCTTCTGTCGGCATGGGTTACACTTGCTCATTAATGAAATTACTCCTCCATTTCAATATAAATATCTACTTTTTCGTTCTAAAATAAGTGTTGTTATAAAAATTAGAATTTTTTTTTATTTAATTCCTACAATTTTGGGAATAATTTGACATTGGTTCTTTTTTAAAAACTTAATGTTTGATAAATTACACTTTTATACTTACTTATTTTATTAATTACACTTTCACTCTCTCAACTAAATTTTAAAATATAGAATGACTAAATTACCCCTAAATATGTGTGATGAGCTATTTGCCCATCCATAAAGATGTGAAAAGACTAACCTACCATTCTTTATGTATTTCAAAACAAAAAAAAAAATTCAAAAAAAATATATATTTCCAAAAAAATATATATATATTTCGAAAAGAATGTAGCTCACAATCATTTCGAAATATATTTTTCCAAATATATCTATTTTTTTCGAAAATATATATATCTATTTTTTAATATATATATATTATTGAATATATTTTTTGAAATATATATATTGTTTTATATATAATTTTGCAATATATATATTTCAAAAAATATATTTTAAAAAAATAGTTATATATTTTCGATATATATATATTTTTGGAAATATTTTTTTTGAAATACATATAAAAGGAGGGTAGGTTGGTCTTTTCACATCTTTATGGATGGGCAAATTGATCCTCACAGACATTTAGGGGTAATTTAATCATTTTATATTTCAAAATTTGGTTGAAGGGGTGAAAGTGTAATTAGTAAAATAAATAAGTATAAAAATGTAATTTATCAAACATTAAGTTTTTAAAAAAGAACAATGTCAAATAAGTTTTTAAAAAAGGACTAATGTCAAATTACCCCAAAATATTAGGACTTAAGTAAAAAAAACTCTAAAAATTAAAGTACTTTATTTAGTCAATTTAACCTTCCAGCATTAAAATTATAAAACATATATATTATTGTAGATGCAGAAAAGTTACACAATAGAAAGTTGGTTAAAACTTTGGGGTCCATTCTCATTAATCAAAGTCCTCTATTTATACAAGTTTATGATAAATGGGTCAAGCCCATGTACCCAGGTTTATCAACCCCTTAAATCAAGGGATTTGATAAACCCTAATCTTATTTGGACTCTTCATACTATAATTGAATTACTTTTTGCCTTGTGGTCCACACTTTAGCTTCTAGAAATTTCCATGGGCCCATTGTTGTTTTTTTTTTTCTCGGCCTGCTTGTCTTCAGCCCATCCGCCTTCTGGCCCATCGGTCCCTGGCCCATCCGTCGTTGGCCCATCAGTCCAGTGGCCCATCTATAATTGGGCCAAATATTTCAACCATTACACAGGCCCCTGAGGTTATGGGCTTGACATCCTTTCTAAAGCCCATGACCTAATAAATGTAAATACCTATGTATATATACACTAATAGCTTTTATGGGAAATGAAGATGATGAGTTGTCATGTCATTATTGTCTACTTAATGATATGCCAAGACGTGAGGCCATTTCTCCCTTAAATCTCGCACCATGACGGCTTTGGCGTGCCTTTCGGACTTCGTGCAGCCTTTTTGGCTTCCTTCTCTCCTTCTATAAAAACCCCCTTATTCTTCACTTCTCATCACATTTCCATACTTTGTAACTCTATATTCTTGTCTCTGCCTTCTTTAGTTCTTCATTACTGGGATTCGTTTCTTTGTCATTGCTGCCGTTCATTCCGTCGCTCATCTCAGATACCATAGAAACCTGCTGTTACTCAGAGCTTTTGTAACTCTTCCTTCGTCAATTAAGTAAGTCGATCGGTCTTTCTTCTTTCTTTAATTTATCACCTTTACCCCCTTCTGTCTCTTCTACATTTCTTAACATTATGTCCGATAGTGACGATACCCGGTCGGTAGAGGAAGTAGTTTTACCTTCTGCCTCAGGTACCGATTCTACTAGCAGTGACACTCCCCAGCCTGTTTCTAAAGGAACCAGAAAGACCACTCTCGAAAGTACTAACCTTCCGGGTTCCTCAGCGACCGGTCCTGCGAAATCCAAACCTTCTGAACCTTTCGTAGTGGCCCCACTTAAGAGGACCCGACCTGAAGTGAACGTTAAACACCTCCGGGCTGAGACCCACGTTCCCCAGGACGTTGATGTGTCCCCCTATCCTGGCTATCTAGACTTTACTCAGAGCCAGGGCCTGGCCCCCGGTAGCATTCTGCTATCGGCATCTCATCTTAGGGTTCTGAGGTTTCCTCTTCATCCCTTTTTTCACTATGTGTTTTTCATGCTTGGGTTGCACCCTCTTCAACTGAACCCGAACAACATTAGGATCATATCCATGCTACTGTTGTACAATAGGGATATGGATCTGAACCTAGGCCTAGCCGACCTCCTCCTTTGCTATTTTTTCCAAAATGCCAGAGCGAGTAGAGGTAGATACAACCTTTTCCCCTTTCACGGCCGCAACATCTGTACCGATACTGAAAAATCGGACAAGGGATGGAAAGAACGAATGGTCGTAGTGAGTGGCAATTGGTCGTACCCTTTTTCTCGTATTTTCCCGATCCCCAACAAGTTCGGTCCCATTCGCCTGCCTGTCTACCGCCCACTTCATAAGGCTTCTTGCCTCTGTGAACATTGTGACCTTCACCGGGGGGACTATGCCTTCAAATTTTTAGGTTATGAGGACAAGGATCTTCCCCTTACCTTTATAAAACAGCGGATAGGCCTCTTGAAAACCCATGTTTGGGGCAAGACCCGATCGGCTACTGACCTGTTGACCGTGGACAATATTGAATCGATCTCTAACTTGGGCGCTGGTGTTGACAGGATGGACTTGCCCGACAAACCTATGTCCGCCAGAATCCCTCAAGTTCCCGAAGGTATTACGCTTGTTGATGCTGTGCCATTGTCAACAGCACCGCCTTCGACTTCGGTACCTCCACCTGCTCAGAAACCGGTAGCGCCACCAGTACCGCCCCCATCAGTTCCTCCTCCGCCTCTGCAAATGCTCCAGCTGTGAGGACCAGATCAAATGCAACAAAAAGGGCTAGGACACAAGCCGAAAATGCTTCTTCAAGCAAGGCTCCAACAGCCCCTGAATCATCCCAAGCTCTGATTCCTTGGGAGCCTAAGTTTCTGCTGCCAGATGGAAATCCAGTTTGTGCTGATCAAATCACCCTTAGTAATCCGGAAGCTCTTCGGGCTATGGCCAAAGGGGTCTGGACACCAGCTGATAGGGTGGCTCAGTCAAAGATCACCAGAACTGATCTGGCTAAGAAGACTTCGATAATGGTTATGGAGGTAAAAGACTTTATTTAACCTTTATATCCTCTAATTCGTTTGTTGATTTGCTATTTGTGTAATAATCCACTCTTCATCGTGCAACTTCTCTACGGTATTCAGGCCTACAATAGCCTCCTTGAGACCGATGTCAAAGAGATGGCCGGTATGAAGGCCCAAATAAAACAGAATGAAATCCACCGGGTATCCCTGGTCAAGGAGGCAGATGGTCTTCGCCAGACCGTCTCTGAACAGAAGACCCTTCTGGAAACCGGTGAGGCTGAAAAGCAAACCCTGGTTGCCGAAAAGCTGGTTCTTGCTGCCGAGCTGGAAAAAGCGAAAGAGGTTGCTAGGCAGATGGCAGCTGAAAAAGCTGAATCTGATAAACTCTTGGCAGAATCAGAAAGGCTTCTTTCCCTGGAGCGGGAAAAGGTTGAGGTGTGTCGTCTGGGAGGGCTTGACATGTTCAAAAGATACAGTGTCATCTGTGACCTCCGAGCGGTCAGGGCCTGGAGATGTAGGCATGAAATGGAGCATATCCCTCTGGAATCTAGGGAATTCAAGACCGCAGAGGCATTCAATGCCCATATGGGAATACCCTTTCCTTATGAAAACCCTCCTGCCTCTGAGAACGAGGAGCGTTTTGCTGCCATCCTGAAGGGGAAAGAATACCATCCTCCCGAACATTAGCTAGGACTTTATATGTTCTTGTTTCCCCCAATGGGCTAATTTCTTGTAACTTCCTTTATTTTTAATGAACAAGAACTTTTATCCCTTTTTTCCAGTAATTATTCGTCCTTTGTGTGGGTTTTTATCGTTTCGTACTTGTCTTAAATCGAGCCTTCGGACATATGGCCCCTGAGGCTATTTATTATTTTAACTTCACACATTTAGGAAATTTCAGGGAGTCACAAAGCCTTCGGGCAATGAGCCCCTGAGACTCGATTCTATCCGCTGATTAGTTCAAATCAGATTTGAATTCAAATACATGGGAAATTTTAGCAAATCGTGAAGCCTTTAGGGCATTTGGCCCCTGAGGCTTGATTTTATCCTCTGGTTTGTTCAAACCAGGTTTGAACTCAAACACTTAGGAAATTTTAGCAAATTGTGAAGCCTTCGGGCATTTGGCCCCTGAGGCTTGATTTCATCCTCTGGTTTGTTCGAATCAGGTTCGAACACAAACACTTAGGAAATTTTAGCAAACTGTGAAGCCTTCGGGCATTTGGCCCCTGAGGCTTGATTTTATCCTCTGGTTTGTTCAAATCAGGTTTGAACTCAAACACTTAGGAAATTTTAGCAAATTGTGAAGCCTTCGGGCATTTGGCCCCTGAGGCTTGATTTCATCCTCTGGTTTGTTCGAATCAGGTTCGAACACAAACACTTAGGAAATTTTAGCAAACTGTGAAGCCTTCGGGCATTTGGCCCCTGAGGCTTGATTTCATCATTGGTTAGTTCAAATCAGGTTTGAACTCAAACATTTAGGAAAATCTCAATGATCATAAAGCTTTCGGTCATTTGGCCCCTGAGGCTCGATTTTATCCACTGGTTAGTTCAAATCAGGTTTGAACTCAAACACTTAGGAAGGGTTTTAATGAACATAAAGCCTTCGGGCATTTGGCCCCTGAGGCTTGATTTTATCCTGAAGCATTGTATAAAAGTAAACTCTATCTTTATTGAGATGAATTCTAAAATCATGAAGCAGAGGTGCCTATATCGGGCACAGATGCTTCGTAACGATGGTGTCAAAGTAAGACACAGTCTTATTTATTAATAAGAAAAAATAACTATCTAAGGATAATACCTCTTTAACCGATAAGCATTTTGGGAGTTGGACTCGAGGCGGCCTGTTTCGTTCTTCCGAACCCGATAGGCCCCGCGACCGATAACCTCAACCACTGTGTAAGGTCCTTCCCATGTCTCCCGTAATTTGCCTATAATTCCAATCTTCCTTCTGAGCACCATGTCGCCTACTTGGAATTCTCTCATTTTGACTTTCTGATTGAATCGTGCTCTTACTTGCTGCTGATAGGCAGCTAGTCTTATCCCAGCAGCTTCCCTTCTTTCCTCTAGGAGGTCCAGATCATGGGCTAAATGTTGATTGTTCGGCCCTTCTTCCCATGCTTGACTCCTTAAAGTAGGTACCCTTAGCTCGGTCGGGATAACTGCTTCAGCCCCATAAGCCATGGCGAAAGGGGTTTCCCCGGTTGGTTGTCTTGGAGTAGTCCGATAGGACCACAATACCTCAGGCAATTTCTCTAGCCATGCCCCTTTTGCGTCTTCAAGTTTTTTCCTCAATGTGTCAAAAATTGTTCTATTCGTCCTTTCGGCTTGCCCATTTCCCTGCGGGTAGCCGACGGAAGAAGTGTTCTGATTGATCCCATGCTTTGCTAAGAATGCTTGAACCTTTCTGTTGTCCAGGTTGGTGCCATTATCCATCATTATGGTTCGGGGTAGGCCGAATCTACAGATGATGTGGCTCAAGATGAATTTTATGACATGGCTGCCTGTTATGGTGGGATATGTCTCCGCTTCCACCCATTTGGTAAAATAATCGGTAGCCAGGAGAACATGCATTGTACATCGTATTGCCTGAGGAAGGGGCCCCACTATGTCCATCCCCCATCGGGCAAAAGGGTGAGGGACAATAGTTGGGTTTAAGAACTCGGGCGGTGGATGAATGACATCTCCATGAAACTGGCATTTTTTGCAATGTCTAACATAAATTTCAGCGTCTCTTGCCAGGTAGGGCCAGAAGTACCCCTGGGTGAGGACTTTATGAGCTAGGGACCTTCCTCCAGAATGATTGCCACAAGCTCCAGCATGAATCTCCTCCATGACTGCCGATGCCTCTGATGGGGTGAGACATCTCAAATATGGTCCGGAAAAAGACTTTCGATATAGTTGGCCGTTGTACAGGGCATATCTGGCTGCTTTTATTCTAATCTTCCGGGCTTCTGATTTTGACTCAGGCAATGTGCCAAATCTCAGATAATCCACTATCGGATCCATCTAACTTGGTTCCCACGGGATAACCATTACTTCTTCGGGGGGTTCCAAGCTAGATCGGACGACAAAGTCTATCGGTACAGTGCGAGTCATACTTTCTCCTGCTGCGGAGGCTTGGTTAGCCAGATGATCTGCTACAGAGTTATCTCCTCTGGGAATCTGTTCAAAGTTTATTTGCTGGAACTCTTCAGCCTCCTTTAGAACCAGAGTCTTGTATGCTTCCATTTTCGGCTCTCGGGTTTCGTACTCCCCACTTAACTGTCGTACGACTAGTTGGGAATCACTTCGTACTACTGCCTTTTGAACTTGAAGGCTTCGGGCAAACCGAATTCCTGCAAGGAGGGCCTCATATTCTGCTTCGTTGTTTGAGGCTGGAAATTCCAGTCTAACGGATTGTTGGATTTTAGTATCATCCGGTGTTACGAGTACTACCCCGATCCCTGCTCCGTTGATGTTGGACGATCCGTCTACGAATATGACCCATAGTCCAAGCTCACTTTCCTCTGTGGAGTCAGTAGTTTCTGTTTCTAACAGGAAGTCAGCTACTGCCTGTCCTTTGATGGCCGTTCGGGGGACGTAGGTTATGTCAAAAATCCCTAGTTCGATTGCCCATTTTGAGATTCTCCCAGATAACTCAGGCTTCACCATTATGGATCTTATCGGTGTTATAGTGGGAACTATGATCGGGTGCGCTTCGAAATAATGCCGGAGACGTCGCTTAGCATTGATCAGTGATAGTACCAGTTTCTCCTGCTTTGAATAACGGGTTTCTGCCTCAGCAAGGGATTTGCTGGTGTAGAAGACCGGTGTCTGGTACCCTTTGCCCTCCTTGACCAGAGCGGCGCTGGTAGATGTTACTGAAACGGCCAGATATAGGTGCAACGGCTCATCGGCTTCAGGGGTTGCCAGGATCGGGGGCTTCGTCATGTAACTTTTGAGTTTGTGCAGGGCCTCCGCTTGCTCGGGCCCCCAGACTTCTCCTCGTGCCGCTCTTATTGCTTGAAAGAACGACCTACACCGATCGGTTAACCGAGAGATGAAACGACTGAGGGCCGTTATTCTTCCGGTTAGCACCTGGATTTCTTTCCGGGACTTTGGCTCAGCAGTCTCTATGAGAGCTTTGACTTGTGCAGGGCTAGCCTGTAATCCCGTCCGGTCAACTATGTGCCCCAAAAACTGGCCTGAGGATACTCCGAAAGAACATTTGGCCGGATTGAGCTTCATATTATGCTTCCGGAGGGTGTTGAATACCTGCTGCAGATCGGCTAGATGGTCTCCTTTCTTCTTGCTTTTGACCACCGTGTCATCGATGTAGGCTTCGATGGTGGATCCCATCATCCCTTGGAACACCCTTCTGACCAACCTCTGATAGGTAACACCTGCATTCTTTAGTCCGAAAGGCATAACTGTATAACAAAATGTACCTGACTCAGTGATGAAGGCAGTCTTTTCCTGGTCCTCCGGAGCCATTCGGATCTGGTTATAGCCAGAGTATGCATCCAGAAAGCTCAAACGTTCGAATCCTGCGGTGGCATCTACCATCTGGTCGATCTTTGGTAAAGGGAAACAGTCTTTTGGGCATGCTTTGTTCAGATCAGTGAAGTCGATACATACCCTCCACTTGCCGTTTTTCTTCTGGACCACCACCACGTTTGCCAACCAGGAAGGATACTGGACCTCTTTTATGAATCCTGCTTGCAGAAGTCGATCAACTTCTTCGGCTATGATCTGGTTTCGATGGGCACCCATTCGTCTTTGTTTCTGTCTAACGGGCTTTGCACTGGGATCCACATTGAGAGAATGCAGGGCAACTGATGGATCAATACCGGTCATGCCCATATGGCTCCACGCAAATATGTCAGCATTGGATCGGAGAAGGGATTCCATTTCCTCTTTTTCCTGTGGATTGAGGCCTGAACCAATATAGGTAAACCTCTCAGGGCGATCGTGACAAATTTGAACTTCCAGTAATGGTTCAACTGCTACTGGTGATCCCGAACCGCCCTCCTGTAATTGCTATTTGGGATTAAGTATTGTCTTGGACTGTGACTTTTGTTCCGGTTCCGTTATCCTTTTTAAGCTTTTCATAGTGACGGCGTAACACTCCTTTGTTGCTACCTGATCGCCCCTGATATCGACTACGTCAATTCCGTTCGGATCAATACACCGCATGACCTGATGCATGGTAGAAGGGACTCCGTGCATACGATGGATCCATCCCCTTCCCATGAGGAGATTATAGGAAGGTTTGACATCCACCACCACGAAAGTCTCTCGGAGTGTGCGCCTTGCTGCAGTTACTGGTAGCTGGATTTCCCCCACTGGTTCTACTCTCTTTCCATCGAACCCTGCTATCGGGCTTCTGGATGGGACTATCTCCTGGGGATTGATTTCCAATTTCTCAAACGCCCATTTGGTGATAATGTTGGCACTGCTTCCTGGATCGACCATTACCCTCTTGATCAGGCAGTTGGAGACCATGAGGGAGATAACCAGGGGGTCGTCATGAGGTGTCTGAATATCCTGCATATCCGCAGAGGTGAAAATAATTCGGGCATCCTCTTTCGGGCTTCGAAACTTGGTGACTTCTCCAACCCTTCGTAACTTCTGGGCTTGCCGCATCTGTGATCTACGAGCTTCTTCCGCTTCTGACCGACTGGGCTCTCCATGGATCATGTGAATGACTCGTACGGGTTGTCCCATAGCTCCCTTGATAGGGGCATGCGTCGCTTGATCTGATCGGGCTCCTTCCTTGGCAACATACTCGGTTAATTCCCCTTTTGCAATCATGGCTTCCACCTGTCTTCTGAGGCTTCTGCACTCATTAGCGTGATGCCCGTATTCGCCATGGAAGGCGCAGTGCCTCGACATATCCCTTTGGTCCATTGGCTGCCTGATGGGAGGTGGTGACCGGTAGATTCCTTTGCCCTTTGTTTCCTGGTACAACTTTGCCAAGGTCACCTTTAAGGGGGTGACCTTCTCCTCAAACCTTGGTCGTTTCTCTGGGGCTGGGGAAGGAGCAGGAGGTGCGCTTAGTCTCTTCCGGTCTGGTGCCCGATCCTTTGCCCTGGAAGGTTCGGATGCTCTGGCCTCTACTGTTGCAAAAACGGTTCTTCTTTGTCGTATGGCCAATTCCTCTTCTATTCGGAGGTGCCCTTGTGCCCTAGAGTTGAGTTCTCCAATATCGGCGGGTGGCCTCTTAACTAGGGACTGATGGAACTTGGATCCAGGGATCAGGGCCATTCTGAAGGCTTCGACAGCTGAATGCTGATCGCAATTGTCAATCGAAGACATCTCCACATTGAACCGTGAGACAAAACTTTTCAGGGATTCGCCTTTCTCTTGGATCATGGTGAACAGATTGGAGATAGTTTTCTTCTGCCTTTTATTGCCGAAGTATTGGGCAATAAATAACTCGCAGAGTCTGAGCCAGCTACCGATCGATCGGGGCGGTTGCTTTCTGAACCACAGGAGGGCTGCTTCGGTCAGGCTGGTGGGGAACACTTTGCAGAGTAAGGCCTCATTCTCGTTGTAAACATTCATCTTGGTATGAACGTGGTAGATGTGCTCTGTTGGTTCTTTTGTACCATCGAATAGGGTGAACTTCGGTAATCTGAACCTCTCCGGATAAGGCATGCTGGTGATCGAGCTGGTGAATGGTGTCTGAACGGCGTCTATGGATGCCTCGGATGCCAGATCGATTGGGGTTTGTACCTTCAGGTCCCTAAGCACATCCCGCTGGAATCTGGACATGATTTCCTCCAGTTTTTTCATGGTCAGGACCTCCTCCGGATTATGCGCCCCAAGAACCTGTAGGGATGACTCTGCCTGTTCCTCACGATCGTTGTGGGCTCTAGCGGGTAGGTCATCCATGTGTGCCTGGCGGCCTACAGACCGTTCGTTCGTGCTGTGCGGACTGCTCGTCGTCATGGGTTTCCTGTGGATTCTGTAGTTGAGCCAATTTTGCCGCCAATTCAGCGTTCTGCCTTTCTAACTCGGCAGTCCTCTCCTCTAGGGCTCGTCTGATCGGATCTTCTGGTTGCTGGCCTCCGTTTGGAGGTAAATCGGTATGTTGTGAACGTGTGATCGCCATTGTTGGTACTAATCTTAGCTTTTTTGCAGAGGGTGAGAAACTTATTGAAAAAGGATTTCAATAATAGGGTTTCCCACAGACGGCGCCAATTGTGTAGATGCAGAAAAGTTACACAATAGAAAGTTGGTTAAAACTTTGGGGTCCCTTCTCATTAATCAAAGTCCTCTATTTATACAAGTTTATGATAAATGGGTCAAGCCCATGTACCCAGGTTTATCAACCCCTTAAATCAAGGGATTTGATAAACCCTAATCTTATTTGGACTCTTCATACTATAATTGGATTACTTTTTGCCTTGTGGTCCACACTTTAGCTTCTAGAAATTTCCATGGGCCCATTGTTGGTTTTTTTTTTCTCGGCCTGCTTGTCTTCAGCCCATCCGCCTTCTGGCCCATCGGTCCCTGGCCCATCCGTCGTTGGCCCATCAGTCCAGTGGCCCATCTATAATTGGGCCAAATATTTCAATCATTACAATTATAAATCATTACATGACTATGGTGAGACTATTAGTAAATTTTATATTTTATTCACTAATATTACAATAAAAATTATTCTCCTAAAAAAAATTGAATTGAGACTTTTATAATTTGGGGAGTACTTAATTATTGGGGGTAGTTGGTATTGAGCACGCGCGGGAAGGAACGTGGAATAGGGAGATGTGTACCAATTATTGTTGTTTTAATAGTTGAATATATATATATAGCTACTATACAAAATCGTGGGTCGTCCGTAGCAAGTCACGCCAGTGTTTACCAGAGGCTTTGGAGTTTATGATGGTGAGTTCCGGTAGGGAAATGACTTTTGTACCAATGACCACCAGGGATTTCATGCTCAAGCTTTAAACAAACGGCACGAATAAATTGACTGTTCATGCCATCACATGCTTGTAGCCTTGTGGGTAAAAAATATATATATATATAGAGATGTGTATATCTATTTTCTACATGTATATATTTCGCCTTTTGGGGAAAAGTTTGTACAACTCTATTATTTACTTATGCTTCGTGAATCATGATTCATGGGTTGCAATTTCTGACACGAATTAATTCGTTTGACATGATTATATTTATTGTTATATTTATTTGTTGATTTTTTTTATTCTCTAATTGATCATGGATTGAAATACATTAATAAACTATTACTGAATTGTGTCAAATTCAAATTCAAATTTATTTTTATTTTTATTTTTTATTTTTTATTTTTCGTATTGGATTGTATCATATTTAAAATATTTGATTTTCGTGTCAACTAGTATCAGATTGCCCTGTTGACCCGTGGGTCGACCTGCTGACACGAATTGCCAGTCCTAGGTGAACCGTGAAGGTCCCCAAAGGCCAATTTATACTTTTTTTTAATGTGGATAATAGCAAATAAGGACTATGAAGTGTTAAATTTTTTTCTTTCGAATATTAGAATCAAGAAAATAAATTAATGTGCATCTTTTTTAAAAAAAAAATTTTTAACCAAGTGTCCAAATCATATTAAACCACATCAATAACAAATTTTGTCAAACTAATAAAAGGTTCAAGAAATGAAATAATAAACACACCGACTTTTATTACGATTGCACATTAAAATTAGGGCATCACAACAAATTCTGATATGAAACTAAATTAGAAAAGGATTGTGCCAAATTTTTTTTGGGGGGGGGGGGGGAGGGAATTAGACACTTATATTAAATAAGGATGGACCAGCTTGGAGTCCTATTGCTGGGATTATTATTGTGTACCATTTGAGCTATAAGCCCACTTCTTTGCGGACCACATCAAAGTTGAATTGGTCCTTAGTATGGATCATCATGAATAAGCCTAACCATAAACAAAAGGAATCATGAAAGTCCTCTCTGAATTTAACATATAAAATTTAAAAGAATAATACCGTGAGTTTGATTTGCTAAAGCATGTCAAAACATGGAAAAAGACATGGACCTGAGGAAAAAGTACTAGGTCTCAGGTTGGATTCCCGCCATAGTTCAGTGTAGTAGTTTCGGTTTCGGTAATGGTTGCGGTATCGGTGTAATAGACTTGGATAATATCAGTCTTAAAAATGAGTATCGGTGTTAAATAACGGTATCGACACTTTCCAAAAACATAACGGATCAGGCGATAGGTAACAGTATTGGACGATACAACGAACCATGATTACAATTCCGTTTGGGCCACTAGAAATTTAAGTTGACACATATACCACGGTTACCGGAAAAGAAATAATTCAATGGAATGAAGGGTAACAAATTCAAATCCTATAGGTTGATGACAAACTGAGAAAACAAGGTCTCCATTTTACTTTGGCACACCTAACTAAAGCTCCTTTTAAAGGGGGGATAGAAAATAAGAGAGACAATTAAATAAGGATCAATAATGAGAAGTTGACAAATAGCTAGCTTTAAATTAAAAAAATATGTTAGACCTGAATCAACATACGAAAATGATCAGTGGAGTGAGATCATTGTATCACATACATTAGCTTTAAATTCAAAAAATATGTTTGACCAGAATCAACATACAAAAATGATCAGTGGAGTGAGATCATTGTATCACACACAGACACACCCAAGTATTATTTAGTGCTCCATCTATACTGTAACAATAAAAAAATTTTGAAATGGCAAATAAAATTCAGATCATCAATCATTCACTATATGGCAACTTATAAAACTAAAATCTCCACTTAAAAATGGGGCCATATGCAATTCCATTGTGAAGACAAATAACACCTGAACACAAGATAACATTTTAGTTAGGTTGAATCTAACACCAGAATAGTAAGAATTTTTGCTCACTCAAGTTCCAGCCAATACACAGGAGATTCATATTTAACACATTCCTTCTTATGTAATATATGATGGGTTTCTCATGGATTTCAAAAATTTAAGAAATGGTCTCAAGCATGCAATGACAGAAGATATCGTATAACAACAAAATTCACCAGAACACAAAAATTCAAAAAAAAAAAAAACTCTACTGTGAAATTCCTGAAGACTTCAGTAAGCTCGAAGAAATTGCAATAAAGAATGTGATAATATGTCTGTAAATGTCGCATTACAGAGTTCGTGTTTTAGAACACTCTGTGTTTGATTTTCTTAATGGTTCTTAATCACCAATAGTCATTACATGAGCACTTCCCATTCTCAAAACAATGGAACCGATTTGAATCCCTTACAGTTATTTTCCTCTCAACAATCTTTGAAATAAATTTAAAAGCAGTGTGGCAGTCGACACAGGTCCTCAAATTCTTGAAGACCTTAATTGGCGTTCCTGGCGGAGTAGCAATGATTCCAAAAGCGACAGCAAGCTTCTCGCTGTGATAGGAGAGATTTTGCTCCTTTTGTTCTTCTTCCACATCGTGCAGAACAAAGTCCGTGTCAGGGGCATACCCTTCTTCCTTCATCCTCTTCGAAAGCTTTGCCAAGTATTCGTGTATTTCCTTCGACTTTGGATGGGACGTATCTCCCACTAAGAACACATGGACCGCTCTGTTGATTTCAATCCAACTCACACCAGGTTTCTTTACCACTCCATTGTCATCCATTGTCTTTCTGATCTTCGCCACTTCGCCCCACATACCAGCAGTTGCATATATGTTGGCCAATGTAACATAAGTAGCTGGATTTTCAGGTTCTATCTCAAATAATGCCTCCGCTGCTCGCTTTGCCAATTCAAGATTTCCATGAATTCTACAGCCGCTAAGTAACGATGCCCACAAAAATTTATCAGGTTTCATAGGCATTTTATTAATAATATCCTCAGCTTCTTTGAATCTACCAGATCGTCCCAATAGATCAATCACGCAAGCATAATGATCTGCTGTGTGAGGTAGCCCGTGTTTATCCTTTATTGAGTGAAAATATTCAAGGCCTCTATCGACTAAACCAGCATGAGAACAAGCATGAAGAACACCGACAAAGGTAATGTGATCTGGCTGAGTGCCAGATTTGAGAAGCAACACAAAGAACTCAAGAGCCTCGTTGGGCCTGCCATGTTGAGCATACCCATTGATAAGGGAAGTCCACGAAACCAAATCAGGTCGAGGCATTGCATTGAAAACTGTTCGTGCAATGTCAATGTTTCCGCATTTTGAGTACACATGAACGAGGGTACTTGCTGCATACGAAAAAGGGTCAAACCCAATGCGAGTCATGTATCCGTGTACCTGCTTACCCAAATTCTCAGCTGGTTGATCAGCACAAGCATTTAGAACTCCAGCAAAAGTAAACTCATTGGGTCTAATCCCCGACCTTAATAAGTCCGAGAATAAGGCAAATCCCTCATCTCTCTTCCCATCCTCAAAGTATCTACCAATCATTGCTGTCCAAGAAACAACATCTCTAGCTAATGTCCTGTCAAAAATTTGACGAGCTTCATATATACTCCCACATTTTCCATACAAATCCGACAAAGCACTCCAAACCACAGCATCCGAATCCAACCCTGTTCTCACAATATGTCCATGAATTTCTTTACCCAGATGCAAAGACTGGGTGGCTGTTGAAGCGGCAAGTGCGCTAGACACCACAAACTTATTGCACCCCAAATTTCCATGTCTTTGCATCATCCTATACAAATCCAAAGCTTCTTTAGGCCGGTCACGACGAACGAAACCCGATATCATTGCAGTCCAAGAAAAACTATCCCTCTCGGGCATTGCATCAAACAGTTTCCGAGCATCTTCCAGCTGTCCCAATTTCGCATACCCTGAAATCATTGTGTTCCAAGAACACAAATCTCTCTCGCCCATTTCATCAAACACCCTCCGTGCATCACCCACACTCTCACATTTACAGTACATGTCAAGAAGAGAATTACATATAAACACACCGGGAACGAAACCCGACGACCGAATGTGATCATGAACCCTTTTTCCATCGTCGAGAGCTCTCTGTTGAAGGCAGAGCTGTATGATTTTCGAGTAAATGGCTGCGTTGGGACAACGAATAATTGAAAGGGTTTGGATCGCTTCTCTCAAACGCTTTTGCTCGCATAGGATGTCTATGGCCTCTGTGAATCTATTGTCTTTGTATAAGCGATTCAAGTGTTCTTCATTGTTGTCTGATTTGAAAAAAGTTTTGGGTATAAAAGGTTTTTGATTGATTTGGAGATGAGAATCAGAAGACGAAGCGAAGCTTCTTTTGATGTGATACAAATTAGAAGCAAAGAGTTTCAAATGTTTTTGCTTATGGAATTGTATTATTGCTCTCATGTTTTCTCACAATTTGTGTTGCATTGCAATCACAAGAAACCATATATTCAAAATGAAGGACTTTTGGCGCGAATGTGGGACCCACCCCTGCCACGTGTATTAATCTAGGTGGGACCCACATCTGCCACGTGTAAAATTGAATTTAAGAATTAGGTTTTACATAAACAGTTGGAAATTTTGGATCTTGAATTCATTTTGATTCTGACTTTTACTCGGAGTTTTGACTTTTGACTGGCAATTTCTAAGAATAAATACAAAGAAATAGGTTTGAATATTATGGTTAGCTGGTATGTAGGGCATACGCACTATAGAGAACCGCTAGACTCATGTTTTGTATATATATATATATATGTGTGTGTGTGTTAATGCTTCACATGTATAATCAATTATAGTGGAGAGTACAACACCACTAACGGATTAACTTTAATTCAATTTGAACTGTATATAATTTTTTCCCCGGCTTTGATTTGGTCAATTGTAGGATTTAATAAATTTATACTTTTTCTACTAAATAAATCAATATATTCCCAACTCCAACCCTTCCCCAAATTTGGAATTTTCGTTTTAAAATGTTAACAATCAATATTTTATAATGAGAAAATTATCATTTAGACTATGAAGTGTTTGAAAATTTTATACACGTGTTATATCGTTTAAATTAATTTAATCAAGCTGACTTGTTAATTAGCATCCATAATTTGTGTGTATATACTATATATATATATTTTGTATAATAGGAGATATAGGTGATATTGATAACTGTGCAGTACAATTAAAGAATCTTTAGATCACCGACAATATAGCATATATATCTATATATGTATTCCTACATTCTAAATTATAACCTCTGCTCTTTCACCTCCTTTCATCCCTCCCATGATTTTGTCTACAGTACTCAGTCAGTTGTTGATGTACTTAATTTGATCTCTCTCTCTTTCTCTGAATCATTAATCATGGCACATTCAAAGAAGTTCAGAGGTGTTCGGCAACGTCACTGGGGTTCTTGGGTTTCTGAAATTCGCCACCCATTACTGTAATCTCACTGTCACATATATTCTTTGCAAATTTCCGAATATATCTATATATATATAGCATCTTAGTTTTATAAGTATGATTCATCTGCATGTGCGTGTTTTATTGTGTTTTTTTCAAGAGACAAGCAACATGCAACATTCTATATACATATCAAAACACAAATTGATTATTTATAAAGATATTGTATATATATACATATGCTTCCTTATATGACATATTGTTCGATTTGTAATATGTTCACTGGGTTGTAAGTTTCAGTCTGATATATGCATCTAATATCAATATTTGGAAAGAATGAAATTATTAGGTGGTTAGAATTTGAATGAATTAAATAGAAAGTATTAATAGAAATTAAAAAATTCAGCAATAAGTAGACAATTTTTTTTTAGAAAATAGTAACTACCTATTAATTTCTTTTTAACTTATAAACAATTGTTTGATTTTTAAACTATGCTTCGATTCAGTACATGCTACACATATTTATCACTAATCTATTACACCTTTGCTCCAATCACTACCACAATTGATATTCCCTCCGTCAATCTTTAGTTATTTATATTTGAAAAGTCAATAATTTTTTATTTCAATTTTCTTTTCTATTTTGTCATTGATAATGTAGTATATGTGTGATTTTTAGTGGGACTTAATATTTTTTGAGATTAATGAAGAGAGATAATTTATAAAAGTATGTGATAATATTGTATTGAGATTTGAAACTGGACAATTAATTTTAAAAAAATAAAGCAAGCAAAATGGATAGTTAAAAATGTACCGGAGGGAGTATTACGAATGCAAACTATGATGTATATATAGTAGGAGATCGTATATATTTATGCGTACATTTGGGTGTATATATATATATATATATAGCATCATAAAATGCTTTGATATTATTGAATTTGGTACAGGAAAAGGAGAGTGTGGCTAGGTACATTTGACTCGGCTGAAGAGGCAGCGAGAGCCTATGACCAAGCTGCCATTTTAATGAACGGCCGGAACGCGAAAACCAACTTCCCTGTACCACAAAAAACAGACTCGAACAATATTGATCATCAAGACTCGTCGTTGCCACTAAAGGGCCTATCCGAAATCCTACGAGCCAAGTTTCGAAAATGTAGCAAAGCACCATCTCCGTCTCTCACATGTTTGAGGCTAGACACTGAGAATTCCCACATTGGAGTGTGGCAAAAGCGGGCGGGTCCGTGTTCGGACTCCAATTGGGTAATGAGAGTTGATCTTGATCGGAAGAAGAATGACAAAGCTAAGGAGAATGAATCGGTGGTGGCGCCGCCTTCTGATCGGTTGCCGGAAATGGCGGGGACAAAGAAGTTGAGGAATGATGAGATTGATGAAGAGGAGAGAGTTGCAGTGCAAATGATAGAGGAACTTCTGTACCCTAATTGTGCTACCCCTAGCTTTTGCATGTAGTTCCCTATATAATATAGAAATATATATATATATATATATATATATATATATATATATCTGTATTTAGTATTTACCTATTTCTGTTGAAGACAGATTAGTATTAAGATAAACGGTGTCTAGCTGACAATGGATATATAGTATAGAGTAATATATGAATAACAGTTTCTTTTATATATCTTTACTTTCGTTATTCTAAAGATATGTTGTTTTACATTAACTTTCGTTAATCTAAAGATATGTTTTTTTACAGTAACGGTTTAATTTATCTATTCTTCTGTGTTATTTTATTTTCATGTTTAATTTTATGTTCATGGCTTATTTAAACCACAGAGTATTGCCCCCGCTAAGATCACTTTTAGGGGCATTCTTTAGAAAAACGCAAGTATAGACTATCTTTTTCGCTAAGGTCACTTTTACCGGCATTTTTAGAAAAACGCCAGTATAAGCATTTTGTAAAAAAGCGACGGTAAAAGAGATAAATCTTGTAGTAATTTCTTTCTGATGAACATGCACTGGTATTGCCAGGTGAACAAAGGGCCAATAAAGCAATGAAGTTCATAAAATATAGTGTTAGTGAAGAGTACAATAGATCTAGTGATTTCACTATTGATTTATGTACACATTAAATACATACTAGTAGTACTGCATACCTAGCTCTGCAAATTAATATTCAATTCCTCAAAGATTGGTAAAACATCTTTTCCGGCAAAATAATTTTGTAAAATGAATTATAACTCTAGTTTGTAACACTGCTCATGCCATTAATTCAACATGATTTTCCCTGTTATGCAACAATGATCAATATTTTCTCTCATAATTGATATTGTGCGAATCTGTCACACACAAAAACAAATATCGCTACTGCGAATTAGGATGGAGAGTCAGGAATGATGATCATAAAATACATTAATTTAATTATTGAGGAGTTCACCCTCATTCTTTTTTTTCCGTAAACAAATAAATAATTTCATAAGAAGTCAAAGAAATAAAGCTGCAAAATCACAGATAAACGAACTACATCAACTAGGAGATGTTAAATTGAACCAGAAAACCCGAATGGGTAGCTCAGTTGAGAAAATGCAGGGACTTAGTACCTAAAGAAGCATTAGGTTTCAGGTTCAATTCCTGCTAGTTACAAAAAATTTAGGCAAGTGCACATAAGTTAGCCGGACACTACAATTAGCTAGAAAAAAATTGAACCAAAGAAAAAACCAAAAATTGAATACCAAGGTACGATATGGTGTACTTCATCTCTTTTACAAAATGTATTTAATTTATATTCTTTTTATAATGACATATACATACAATTGCTAGATCCTCATGTCCAAAAGTTAGCATCAAGTCACACTCACTTTCTCATGCTCATGATTAATTAGAGTATTAATGTACTTTGATGGTGGTGGTGATAATCATGATGTTCAATGCATGTATATATGATAGTGATACTGTATATATAATATATTATATTTGTCCCATATTGTCAATTATTGTAATTTTACATGTCTTAAAATATTTGTCCAGTTTGAATTATAATGCAATTTAACCTTTCACTTTCTCCAACTACCCTTCTTCCACTGACTTTAAACAAATACCGAATTCCACCATAATACTATTTCATTAAGAGTAAAATTAAAAATTATGCATTAGTCAACCTAAATCAATAAAATATTAAAAAATTCAAATCAATCAACTATTATAGAACGGATGTGTACTCAAAACACAGCATTTATCCTCAACAAGGACATCGACAAGCTCTTTCTCGCACCTCCACAAATGCTTATCCGATAAATAGTGAAACTTTTTTTTTTTTTTTTTTTTTTTTTTTTTTTTTTTTTTTTTTTTTTTTTTTTTTTTTTTTTTTTTTTTCACCCACAACATAGCCCAATGGGACTTGAACCCAAGACCTCTCCCAAATTTGGGGAGGAATGGTGAAACAGTGCCTCTTATTTATGTGGTAACAAACTAGTACCAAATTACCAATGCCAAGCACAAGTATGTACAACAATATTGCAATAACTTTTGTAACTAATTGTACTGTATATGCTACGTACTCTTTAACATTGAAAAATATTTATTGCTATGGATCAATAACTTTTAATTTTCATTTCTCTATTGCCGAAAATGTATAGATGATTTCAGAGAAAAAAGGATACAAGTTGGTAAACACCCAAAGATCTACCTTATGGATCAAAAACTCATTTGTATTGTCTCCACACTTTTCCATAACACTATTCTAGCTGAGATCACCCTTTGTTACATTAATTATTTTTTAGGTTTAGTCCTCTTGATAAAGATCTTGATAGAAATGTAGTAAAATGTAGTAAAGTATCACGGGTTTAGAATTTTTCCCGCAGCGGTATGGTTCGTGCGATACTGTAACTTGATTATTCTCATGTGAAGATATGGTTAGTCTTAGACGACCAGTCTCTTTATGACTTGCACAACCAGTTAAGGGAATGATGATTCTATCTCCCAATCACTTTGTACAGAAATGACCAACACTCTTCTTCATAATCAAATGCACAACTAGCAGCAAACACCTCGCAGTGAATCGAGTTAACATGTCTGAACTTTGAAGAGTTATCATCTTGTGTCCCGCAGTCTCTGTCCCTGGAACCATTGCAAATCATCATAGTTCAGACCTCAATCACCATGTTTGTCTTCAATATTCATGATTTTGTCAAGACGACTTAAGAATCAAGGCTATGCTTTTTCTTATTGTTTGTGGGTTTTCTCTTTAGGAGAGAATTTTCATTTACAAGCAATAAAAACAAACGAATGAATTGATGAATTTAAATTAAAGTATGGATTGAGTGCTCACAAATTTAACTCGAGATATTTTTATCTTACATTTAGGAATTAATCTCGTCTAATAACATCTACACCTGTTGATAATACATAATATTTAACGTGATTCAGTCCCAACTTTGGCCTACGTCCACGAAGATAATGAATATTTAATTATTAGGAAGATATTACATAGGTGAATAACATAGCACCCTCACACCCTTTTCCTCTCATCTTTTTCTCACATCTCTTCTCTAAATCTTAACACAGATCTTAGGTCCCTATTTATAAAGTTAAACATCATTCTTTGTTGAACAAGAGAACTTATTTTCTTGTTGGATATGAATTATAACTCCTTGGAGAATAAAACTCTCTAACAAGAAATTTCTTTTACAATACAATTTTAAATAGGAAACGTAATTACAATAGAATTTGAGACACTTTCCTAACAATTTCTACATTGGCTCAAATTCTATCACATCAATCATCTCTTAAAAGTTACACCTTGCTTCAAGTATCAACACTCTTCTACTCATTATTTTCTTTTTTTTCATCAAAACTCTTCTTCTTCGAATTTTTCTTTTTCATCTACACGCATCATGCTCCACCTTCACCGAGAATATGCGTGCTTCTTCAACATTCTTCAACATCAATATCATCTTCAACACTATCTTCATGAACTCGCCTTCTCCGCGATCGCTTCATCTTCTTCATCATTTTTATCTTCTTCATCTTTACTTGTGAGTAAAAACAGCTACAATCAAGCTTTGTTGCATTTGACCATTTTTTTTTTCTTTTCGCCATAGCTCTCACTTCTCTTGTCTTATATTTTTGAAATCTAATCATGTAAAATTGACTACATGGTTGCATTTGGAGCGGTCCAAAAAACAAATCTAAACTGAGTTGACTCGCTGGCAGAAACTGACGAAACGGCTAAACAATTACTTTCAACTTTCCACCAATTACTTCCCACGTCACTTTTACTCTGCCCACACTAATCTTTCACCAAAGACTTTTCTATATTGGCAAACTTTAGATATAAAAATATATATAGATTGATTACTTGCATGAGAAGAGACTTTAAAGCAAGCTGCTTCACAACCTGACAGCTGGATACCACGTGGACGGTTGGTCTCTGTGAAATTCCAAAATCAACAATCACGCAGAACGGTGGAGGCGGCGTTGGATTTTCGGCAAAACTTCTGAAGGCGCGTGCGGCTTCTCCCGTCCTCCGTTTTCTACGCACTTTACATTGATGGTTTCGTCTTGACGAGACGAAGCTCCGGTTGATTCCTGATTTTGTACAACACTGATATTCGAATCTGCTTCAATCGATAACATATTATATTACATAAGTGAACAACTTAGTACCCTTATTCGATGCACACATCACTCTCACACCCCCTTCCTTTTCTCTTTTTCTCACATTTCTTATCTAAATTTCAACACAAACCTAGTCACTATTTATAGAGTTAAACTTCATTATTTGTTGAAAAAAAAAATTTTTTTTTTTTTTTTGACAAGAATTACAATAAAATTCCGTAACGAAAAATTCCTATTAAAATAAACTCTAATATAAAAAATCTAATTATAATAAAATTTAAGAAACTTTCCAAACAATATGTGGTGTCCAAAACTCAACTGCCCTGACCTGCTTAGCCTTCTGTTTATCAACACAAAGTCTTCCCCAATTGATATCACAAGCATGATATGGACATATCAGTATAGTACTTATAGTCTTATATATGCATTGTTGTGCATAACACAGGTACCAAAAGTCAACAATTTATTTCAATTCCACCCTGGAACGCGGATTTAATTGCACGATACAATTAAATCCTCGATGCAACACTTCACAACATCATATTTAATTCATGAATTAATTTTGTTATGCGTTGAAATACCTTCTTTTTATAAATATAAAAATAAACGACGGTTCTGTGATTTTTTAAAATTCGTAAAGGTCTTAGGCTAGGTTAAATTTGAAGTTCTTTATACATGAGATTTGACGTACTTAAAAAAAAATTGTGGAAAGGTTTTATTAAAAACGCATTAAATATATTAACACCAAAAAACTTGAAAACCCTGTAACCTCTCAATCAATAGTTTCAAAAAAATGGATATGTTATATGGGGGAGTCCCTTTCTCTCAATATATGTGATTTGAAATACTATTAAAGCTTGCTTCACTGAAATAACTAAGTTATGATCCGGATTAAAGACACATGAAGTCCCACACTACCCTATTGACAACCCATATATATATATATATATATATATTTCAAGAACCTGTAAATGTATAGTGAAATGTGTATATAGAGTTTGTGGTGGAGGGTGTTTAAGTCTAAAGTGAGTCCAAAAGCAACCCATGAGGATAAGGTTGGTTGATCATTAAATAACCCATTCATTAGAATTTTCAAATCCACTTTATGTCATTAAGATGGTCCAATCCAACCCTACCACCTGTATACAAAGTTGTGTACCAGAGAGTTGAAAATAAATTTCAACAATCACTTTGTGAGGTCAATAGCAAAAGGGTAGTAAATAGGGTTTTATATGTGGATACATTATTTAGAAGTGGACCACTAGTTCGTCCTAATGCCTAAGTTAAAATAAGTAGTGGGGTTCAAATTTTGTAGAACAGGGTTTTGTAGATGTGCATTTTGGTTTCTATCTGCTGCAATTATTTTCTGTTCATGTAACAAATGAATGTTTCGCGATTCTACCTAAAAATTTAAGTTTATTAGGTCTTAACTCCTATCACTTTTCGAACATTCTCTTTTATCCGAACTTGAAATATCTTCATTATAATCGTACCACCCTACCTGCCTCACCTATACCAGACTCATCATGTGTGGGAATGTACTCATATGATTATTTGGCGCGAAATCGGATCAAGAACTAGGACTGACTATGATATATATAACTATAACGAATCAGATACTTTGCAGTTCGATTGAAAAACTTTAAGTGATTAGAATGCTAATATCCAACCTTTATACCCCAATCACTTTCCAATTCCAATCCACATATGGGACAAACACATCTAACAACACATATATATCCCTTCAACAAGGAATCTGATTGAGCTGGTTAATTGCTGAAAATTTTGAATCTTCATGTATATGTCGAAAATATATACATGGGCAGTATAGTTTTTGTCGAAAATAATCATGTATATGTGATGCTGTAACTGTTTGGGGTCCATAGGCCCAAGTCCCATATTATTGTGACATTTTAATGCTTGGTTATATTTCAATCTTGTGAGTGCGACAAATACAGAGACGGGCCCATTAAAGCTCGGACCATTCAAACAGTGAATTATGTTGGGCTTGGCCCACTATGACCTTAGACTTTAGAGTCTACTTTGGCCTTCAGTTCTTACTAATGAGTGGATCCATTAGGCCATGGTTCGCGGTCCGGTTCCATGTGGTCCGGTCTCATAATGGTTTTTTTGGGACCGGACACTGTTTGGCAAAACAGTTCCAAAAAAACAAGGATCACTTGGGACCAAAATGGGTAATTTGAGACAACCAAAAATAATGATCTCAAGTGGTCTTATATACAATTGTCTTAACATATGGGATCATAAAATTTGAAAAATATATATATAATTTGAAAATAATATATAAAATTAAAAAAATAATATAATTTTTTTGAAATAATGTATAAAATTTGAAATATATATATAAAATTCAAAATTAATATATAAAATGCAAAAATTGTATTTAAAATTTAGGAAAATAAAAAAATTCCAAAATAATAGAAAAAATATAAAATAATGTATAAAATTCGAAAATAATATATAAAATTGGAAAAATAATATAATTTTTTTAAAATAATGTATTAAATTCGAAAAAAATATAAAAAAATCAAAATTAATATATAAAATTTTAAATATATATATATTTTTTTAAAAAAATAATATATAAGTTTTGAACAATAATATAAAAAATTTGAAATAATGTATAAAATTTGAAAAAAATATAAAATTCAAAAATAATATACAAAATTAGATATATATATATTTGAGAAAATATAAAAAATTTGAAAATAATATAAAAAATCAAAAATAATATATAAAATTCGAAAAATAATATAAAATTCGAAATAATTTATAAAATTTGAAATATATATTATTTTTGAGTTTCTTATATTATTTTCAAAAAAAATTATATTTTTTCAAATTTTATATATTTTTCATACTTCATATATTTTTTGAATTTTATATATTATTTTTTTATTTTTTGTATTATTTTCCAAACATAAGACCAAACAGCTTGAATAAGACCATAAGACCAGGCAACTTTACCAAACAGACTTTCAAAACACCACCCAGATAAGACCAGACCAGACCAGATAAGACCAGAACGGACCGCCTACCAAACAGGCCCTTAGTAAATTGCATCAATTTATAATTTCGAATTCATTACTATGAATTTTTAAGGATTTGAAGAAATTATAAATTGAATCAATTGATAGATAGATCAATATTTATTATTTTAATATCTCCTAAAATATGATATGTGTGTTCCATGTAGGGATGGCAAAATGGACTGACCCGGCCGGGTTCCGACCCGATCCAATCCGACTGGGGCGGGTTTGCTATGTTTAAAAACGGATTTGGTACCAAAAACCAAAACCCGAAGCGGGTTTGGGTCGGATTCTGGTTTTGCAAAAAACCATCGGTAACCCGACCCGTTAATAACCCATTGGTAACCCGTCGGTATCCCGACCCATTAGTAACCCGGTCTGACCCATTTATGGTTTTTTTAAAAATATATATATATGTAATTTTGTATGCCCAAAATAAGCCTCAAAAATATATAATCATCCCATCTTATAAAAAAATCAAAGTTGAACTTTTACTATAAAAGGATAATTATCACATTATACTATTATAAATAATGGAATTGAATTTTTATATTTTATTATAAAAGGATAATTATCACATTATACTATTATAAATAATGAAATATAACAATCTTTAGATGTAGTTAAATTAAATTCGACTCAATTGAATTGGTATTTTAATTGTTTGAACACAATTTGATTCAGTTGAATTACGAATTTACTTAATTTCACTAATTGAACTCAAATTGACTTAATTAAATTGAGATTTTTCTAAATTGAACTCAATTGAATTAATATTTTACTTATTTGAACTCAAATTGACTCAGTTGAATTAAGAATTTACTTAATTTTATTAAATTGAACTCAATCTGACTCGACTAAATTGGGATTTTTCTAAATTGAACTTAATTTGACTCAATTGAATTGATATTTTAGTTATTTGAACTCAATTTGACTCAGTTGAATTAGGAATTTACTTAATCTCACTGATCAACTAAATTGATATTTTTCTAAATTGAACTCAATTGAATTGGTTTTTTAGTTATTTGAACTCAATTGGACTCAGTTGAATTAGGAATTTACTTAATTTTCAAGTTGACTCAACTAAATTAGGATTTTTCTAAATTGAACTTAATTCGACTCAATTAAATTGGTATTTTAGTTATTTGAACTCAATTTGACTCAGTTGAATTAGGAATTTATAATATCTTATATATTTTAATATTGTTTAGTCCAGTATTTTTCACATATATTTTAATATATTTATAATTTATAATATCTTATATGAATTATCTTATTATATATTATATTAATAATATATAATTCTAAACTAAACTATAATATCGCATATCACTAATATACTATTTCAAATCAAAACATAATATATTACTTTAATTACAATAAATAATTATCAAACTAAATTATACTATTTGGGATTTTATCAATTTCACTAAATTTAAATTCAATTAAACAACTTTAAATTTATGATATATTCAAATGAACTCAATTTCACTACTTTAAATTTGTGGTTTTATCCATTTATCATGATTTTTTTAATTTGTGATTTACTCAATTTAACTCAATTGAATTAAATTTTAAAACTTTGAATTAGGGATTTTGTCAATTGAACTTAATTTCACTACTTTGTATTGGAAATGTTTTCAATTCCACTGAATTAAACTCAATTAAACTATTTTGAATTGGGTATTTACTCAATTGAACTCAATTAAATTACTTTGAATTTGAGATTTACTGAATTTCACTCAATTGAACTCAAATTCACTCAATTGAATTCAATTGCAATACTTCGAATTAAGGATTTTGTCAATTGAACTTAATTTCACTACTTTGAATTGATGATTTTGTCAATTTCACTCAATTGAACTTAATTTCACTACATTGAATTAGAGATTTAGTGAATTTTACTCAATTGAAGTCAATTTCACCACTTTGAATTGAGAATTTACTCATTTTCACTTAATTGAAATCAATTTCACTACTTTTAACTGGGAATTTACTCATTTTCACTCAATTGAAATTAATTTTACTAATTTAAATTGGGGATTTTTTCAATTTCACTACTTTAAATTGGGGGTTACTTAGTTGAACTTAATTTTACTACTTTGTTTTTAGGATTGAATCAATTTCACTACTTTGTATTGATGATTTAATTAATTGAACTTAAATTCACCCAATTACACTACTTTAAATTAGGGATTTTTTCAATTTTCTCAATGAATTAAGGACTCCTAGCCTCGGCTTTTCTCTGCGTTTTCTTTATTGATTTTCCAAAGGTAAGATACCTAAATTGATCTATATATATGTATATAATATGGATCTGAGAAAACATATAATAGAATCATAAATCTCTCCCAACATTTGGTTTTCCCTGTCCCCTAATGCCAGTTTAGTGCAGACCATACTACTCACTTTCCTTACCTTGCAAATTCAGCACTCGTGTTTTATGCGTGATCGATTGATTTTATCCACCTTCTCTCGTTTTATTTCCAATTGATGGTACTTTATTTATGGACAAGTGTTATAGTTTCTAATTTGATCTATTTATTACTTTGCTGCACATTTATCTTAACATGCTTATTTATGCCAAAGTCATATTTTTTTGCATATGTTGTTTCTTAGATATTCAGCACATATAATATAAAAGCCGTTTTAACGGATGATTATATCATTTACACTACGACTAGAAAACTAGGTCGAAAGTTTGTCTCAAGGAACATACTACTTTATATTAACACTTGTTGGTGGGTTTTGGGCTAATAATGTTACTTCAATTGTTGTGTTTGTTTGTGCGTGGATAGTATATTTAAAGTAATGCAGATAGGAAAAAGGCCTATGTGCTATGTCACATTAGAAATGTTTTAATCTTATGATAATTCTATAGTTTACTGATTACCCTTTTGCCAAATGTTGTATGTGAGTAAAAGTACTTCATTAATCTTCACTATCTGCTGATGAATCATCCTCAATGCATATAAAAGTATAACATATATGTATATAAATGACTTTTATTGTTTCTTGATTTAAATGTCTTTTTGTTACCGATGGTAACCCGATGGAACTCGTTTATACTGACGGGGTGGTAATGGTATTACCGATTACAATCCGTTGCAGGTTTGAGATGAATTTAATATTAGTAATTTTTAAATAGGGTGATAATGATATTAGTCAAACTCGATCCGTTGTCATCCCTAGTTCCATGGCATTCCAAGTTGTGTCTATTTAACAATGTTGTTGACCAAATTTAATAAAATGAAAAGTTTATAGCTTCAGTTGTATAAAAATAGAATATAATGGATTGTTACGATACAAAGACAGTAATTTAAAGTTCATTTAAAAATATGTTAGTATAGTAATTCCCCTCACAAAAAGCATTATAAGACCTTGTATTTGATAAGGGCGGCTTTCGCAATGAGAGGATCCGAATTCTAACATGTCTTCCCAATAATGATATATCTCTAACCTACCTAAATTCTAAGGATATTATTTTTTAAGAATATTATATGAACCGATCATATAATTCATGTAACATTAAATTATAATACACAACTTTTAAAATTCAAACTCACACACTAAACTTTAGATGCAGATGGAAAAGTCATATTATAGTATACTAGGTAATAGTTAATTAAAGGTTGTCGTACCAATTAATTTAGAGATAATACCAATGAATCACACGAGAGAGATGGGAAAAAATGGTTGGTCATATATTATTATATTTAATGAATGTGATAATGTAGAATAGATAAGATGGACCAATTTTACGATGGCACAAAAGAACCTTATAGGAATATTCCATTCTTCACATTTATACAGGTTTCAGATAAGACGCCCATCCTCGGCCCACACGTATACAGTATACACACATGTGTATATATATATATACTATTTTTATTTTTTCATTTTTTGTGGGAAAACAAAGTCAAGTGTGTGTGTGTCTAACTGTATATTAGTATGACAGACCTCTGGATACAAAAACTATATGAACTCGTAATAATATAAAACAAGTGTATGCAGACTAGAATTAGAAAATCCAATGGGAAATAACAATAATAATTGAATGTATCAACATTTTTATTTAGAATCATGTAAGTTCATAATCATATAATTTAGTAATTTAGTACTTGTAAAGCTTATTTTTTCTAATATACTTCCCAAAATTTGCAAACGAATCTATTGCAAGTATTGAAATCGAATAGTCATGTCTAGAAGTTATCGGAGTGGTATATATTCCATAAAAGTTTGTTCAGATACGTTGAATGACTTATTAAATTTATATTTGATTTCGAGTGGACTTGCATTACTTTTTTACTCTACTGAACTGGAACAAATGTACGACATGTTGAAAACGCACTAATCTATTAAACGCACTAATCTATTATATTATATATATATATATATATATATATTTGTAAGGATCAATAAAAACAAGTGTACCTTACTTCTTCCAACATCAAAATTGAAGGGTATCTCACAAAGATATCCGAATCTTCTCTATGCATTGTAAGGAACTTAAAATAGAATATTCCAAATAGGTTATTTCTCAAATTTTGATTTCAAAATCACCTTCAATTGACCTTGTTTTTATGTGGTAAGGAAGAGGTTGCATTATATATGCCACGTGTGCGTACTTTGTTTATAATTTTTTTATTATGGTTGGTATATTCCACATTCATTTAGATTATACCAAACCTCTTGATTAAATCAATGGAAAATAAAGCCATTGGCTCCAATGGAGCCGATGATCGGCTTTCAAGCCGCGAGTTGAAGAATTGGTCGGCGGAGTTGCTTTATCTTGCTAACGGCTATTCTTTCTTTAGGAGTAAATCCTGGTTTGCCACGTGGATGATCTAGAACTTTTCGTATTCTCTTCGCTAATCGTTTTAGATTTATAAAACATAATTTTATTATAATATATATATATATATAATATTATCCAGGGTAATTTGAAGTGACATCCCCTTATGTTTGAGTTAATTGCACTTAATGATCGGTCAATATTTTTTTAACACCTCCTATGATTTGAAAAGTGTTGCAATGACACCTCTTAGAGGCATAAAATAACTTAAGTGTCATTAATTATGTTAATTTGCATGTAAAATGTCTAACTTACCCCCATTCTTTAAACCTTACACTTCACTCACTACACCAACTTTAATTTACTCTTATTATTTATATTTTAAGTAAATTTTTTATTCAATTTTTTTTATTTAAATAAATATTATTATCCATTTACTTAACATTTACACTAAATGTTACATACAAAATATATACTAAATTCAATTAAGTTACACTTACACCAACTACTACAAAATTCTTTTCAATTTCCCACAAAATATATTAATTATTACAAAATATCACTAAACTATATATTACTTAAAATACCAACGCCATATTTATTTTTCTATAATTTTTTCTTAGTGTTTAATCTTGTTATTTATTTAAATACTATAGTCAATCAACAATTTTACTAGAATTTGACAATATAATTATATGTATTATTAAATATAAAAAGAGTTTTGTAACATTTAAGTATAAATATAAAATAAATAAATTTGTATAATTATTTAAATAAGTAACAAGATTAAACAAAAAAAAATTTATAGAAAAAATAAATATGGCTTTGGTATTTTAAGTTGTATATAGTTTAGTTAGATATACTAATAATTAATGTATTTTATGCGGAAGTTTAATTATTTTATTTTTTTGTATTAATTAGTGTAAATATATTTTAATTGAATTTAATCATATTTGATATTTTTCGTGTGTAACATTTAGTGTAAATATTAAGTAAATGTGTAATCACAATTATTTAATAAATAAAAAATGAAATATTGTATGAAAAAAATAAAAATTACTTAACACATAAATAATAAGAGTAAATTAAAGTTGGTGTAATGGGTGAAGTGAGGTTTAGGGAATAGGGATAATTTAGACATTTTACTTTTAAATTAATATAATCAAGGGCATTTAAGTTATATTATGCCTCTAAAAAATATCATTACAATATTTTACAAACCTCAAGGAATGTCACTGCAAATTACCTAAAGATCCAAATTTGAAAACATACATGAAGTAGTTCCGTTTAAGCACCACTAATGCTTATAATAAGGTAGAAAATAAATTATACATCATATCATATTATGAATGGTTGACAACTATTAATTTTTGAGCTAAAATATGCTATTTTTTTTAAGATTGATTCAATTACATACTCAGATTATGATGAATCCTGCTACTCTGCGATAACATCAAAATTCATTTCAAGTACTAGATATTGAAGAATTTGAGTTTCTACGTAAAATTTCACTAACAAATCCAACTGTAAAATAATAAAAAATGATTGTTTCATTAAGATCATGCATCAAACTTTTAAAATATACAATGTAATAAATATCAATATTGATATCATGAGTAATTGAACCAAACATGAAACGTATTTTATCCTTAAATTTAAATAATCTTAAACTAAAAATTAACCTAAGTTCAACTTTGATTATTAATTGTTAAGATATCAAAATTTATGAGATACTAACAACATAAATGACGGGATAATTTGATATGGTCTCGTATTCATACATATACTAACTTCTTGAAATGTTGTTTAAAATTCACAAATTAATATAAAAATATTGCCAAGCAAAATTAAAATAATTTTTCACTCTTAAAAAATAAAAATAAAAAAAACTATAAAAAGTCAATAAAAAAGGGCATTGATGATTTCCATAATGCAACTATAACGGTGCATTTGGTTAACAAGAACTAGCTAGAAAGGAAAGGAAACATAAAATTTTGATTTTTTTTTTAAGTTTGGTTAAATGGAAAAGGAAAATTTTGAGGAAAATAATTTTCTCGCATCTTCTTATTTTCCTCAAAACGTTTCTCCCAAAAAACACAGGAAAATTTCAGTTTCTCGTGAAAGTTGGAAGCCTATATTTCAATTTTCCCTTATACCCTTATCTATAAGTTGTTTGATTGTTTATAGAATTCTATCAAATTTGAATATAACAACAATTTTGAAGAAGTATGGTTAAAAGCAAATTACTCACCTAATATTTAAATTTTTATTTCATTATGTATATTAAAGCAAACCTCTTAATGTTATAAATATTATAAGACTTTTCTCTTATATAACAAATTAGAACGGATTTACAAATTATATTTATATTTTTAATTATTTATTCCTTTATTGTTATTAAGTGATAGAATAAAAAAAAAGTTGTGTATATGAAGAAAATTATATTTAACACAAATAAATTTATTTTTAAGTATATAAAAAATTATGTGGGTAGTTTTGGTATGTGAATCATTTTATTTTCACTTTCTTACTATCCAAAGTAACAAAACACTATTTTATTTCAACTTTCTTGAAAAACTTTATTGCTAACCAAATAGATACAGAAACTTGATTTTATTTTATCTTTCTTTTATCTTTCTTTCACTTTCATTTTCCATCATATTTCTATCTAACCAAACGAACCCTAAGGGTGCGTTTAGTTAGGGTTCGTTTGGTTAGCATGAAATAGCAGGAAAGGAAAAGAAACGGAAAATAATTTAAAGTTTGTAGAGTTTGGTTAGCAGGAAAGAGAAAATTTGGAGGAAAATAACTTTCCTGATCTCCTAAATTTTCTCCAAAATATTTCCCGTATAAAATACTAGTATGCTCTTAGTTAGTTAATACTACTACTTATCAATGTAATCTAAACTCTAGATATTTTATATTCTCAGGACTCATATAATTATTAATTTTTTAAATATTTTTATTCTTTCTTTTTCTCTACATATTAAGCTTTTATCCTTTTGTTTTTTAAAATAATTAAATATTATGTTAAAGAAAAGCTCATTGCATTTTAAGTATTTAAAGCATAAGGGTAGTTTTGGAAATAAAATTTATTTTCTTTTCCATTTCATGTTATCCAAACTCACAAAACAACATTTTCTCACATTTTTCTTCAAAATTTTCATTGAAACCAAATGCATCATAGAAAGTTCATTTTCATTTTCTTTTCTTTTCATTTTTCATCTCATTTCCGCCTAACCAAACGGAGTCTTAGCATGAACTAGCTAGAAAAAAAAGGAAACATAGGGTGCGTTTGGAAACTAGTATTTTCGTTTTCGTTTTTTATCTCTTGAGAACAAAAAAAATTCTTGTTCTTGTCCTAAGGGTAATCCGAAAACAAAAACACATTTGGTTGGAAATTTTGTCTAAAAAATTTTCGGGAAAAAAAAAAAAAAATTTTTTGGAGGTTAGGGTTTGGAGGTTGAAGATGGAAGTTAGGGTTTGGAGGTTGAAGATGAAGGTTAGGGAATCTGCAACAATTAATTTTTGTTTTTGCTAAGAACAAACAGTGCCGAAAACAAAAAAACACCATTTTGGTGTTCTCAAATTTTGAACTAAGGGTGAGAAAACGCTTTTTTTACTGTTCACGAAAACAAAAATCATCAAAGGCTCCCAAACGCGTTTTTGTTCCCGTGAACAGTGGAAAAAACAAGAACAAAAACGGAAACACCCCTATCCAAACGCACCCATAAAGTTTTTTAATTTTTTTAAAGTTTGACTAGATGGAAACGGAAAATTTTGGGGAAAGTAACTTTCCTAATCTCCTAAATTTTCCCCAAAAATTTTCACATATAAAACACTCGAAAATTTTATTTTTTTGTAAAATATTTCCCTATGTTTTAAAATTTATCCATTTTTTAAATAAAGTTACTCTTGTAACCCTAGTTAGTTAGTTATATAACTTGGATTCATTCAATTGTACAAAATCATCAAAAGATACCATCACAAATATCTCATTATATTATAGATGGATAATAATAATTATTATATACAAATTTTATAGATAGACTTCTATTGACTTTATGTTTCGTTTGGTTGGAGGGATGGAAAAGTGGATGAAAGGGCGAGGGGGAGGGGTGGATGAGGCATCCTTCACTTTTTGTTTGGTTGAATTGAAGGGATAAATGAGAAATAAAAAAATTTCATTGGTTGAAATAAATGAATTTTTTTATTTTATAATACTTTTACTAATATATCCTTATGATTGACAAAAGGAATTATAAGTAAATTTGTTGGAAGGTTATAAATGGAAAATAAATTTTTGGTTTGGTTTGATTTTTTTTCTCTCTCTCCATCCGCCCAAAATTGGCGAATAGAAAAATGTGAAGAGTGAGGGATAAAAGATTGGGTCGGGTGCGTTAAACCTTCTATAGTATGAATATAGTGCGTATAACACCCTCCTGGTTTGATTCTATCCTAATCCTTTCATTTGTGTGCGAATTCACCCTATTTCATGTTAAATGACATATATGTCATTAGTATAATTCGAAAAACATATATAAATTTAAAATATTATATAAAATTCGTAAAAATATATATATAATTTGAAAAAATATCTAAAATTAAAAAAATATATATTATATTTAAAAATATATAAAATTCGAAAAAATATAAATTTCAAAAAATTATATAAAATTGGAAAAAACATATATAAATTAAAAATATATATATATATAAATTTCGAAAACATATATAAATTTTGAAAAAAAAATATATAATTCGAAAAATATATATTAAATTTCAAAAATAAAAAATAAAAATCGAAAACATATATAAATTTTGGGAAAAAATATATAAAATTCGGGGAAAATATACTTCTATTTTCTACTTTCTTTGACTTTAAATTTTATTTTGGTGTATTGTACTTTGGTCACTTGTGTTTTTTATACTTCTATTTGCATAACTATTTGAATTTTATATTTTTTTTTCGAATTTTATATATTTATTTTGAATTTCATATGTTTTCTTGAATTATATATATATTTTTTCAAATTTTATATATATTTTTTGAAATTTAATATTTATTTTTTAAAATTTATATATATTTTTTACAAATTATATATATATATTTCGAATTTTATATATATAAATTTCAAAAATTTTATTTAATATATACATATATATATTGGTTTAGAATTTTATATATATAAATTTCGAATTTGAATTTTATATATTGACTTTGAAATTTATTTTTCAAAATTTATATATATTTTTTGAAGAAAAATGGTAAAATGGGTATTAAGAGAGTATAAAAGTGAAAAAATGGGGTATTCGCACGTTTTCGAAACTTGAATGGGGTGTTCGCACGTTTTCGAAACTTGAAGGGGGTGTTCGCACGTTTTCCAAAAGTACTGATGTCAATACACACATTTTCAAAATACAGAATATTATACGTACCGTATTTATACTACAGAAATGTTTTCTGTACTTAACCCTAAAAGATTCTTCCTAACTTCCTTCATTTTTTCCCTTCCATCCACCCAACACAGAAGCATAGTAGCTTATCCCTCATCTCATCCATCCCTCCTCAATCCATCCTTCCAACCAAACATAAAATTAGATTATATACAACTTACCAATGTTATCTTATTTTATTTCCTTAGTACTCTTTTAAAATTAAAAGACGTATATTAATTTTTATGCTCAAATTTTGTAGTTATATTTTATTTTATTTTTAGCGATTCTACGCGTCCATCACATTACTTCAAATTTTGTATTAGACACAAATTATTTTCTTATTATTATTTCTTTATTCTAATTTATATATATATATATTTAGATATTTCTTTCATCTACAAATTTATATAAAGCTTTTATCCACATGATTTTTGAGCAAATTATTTTTATCACTTATACATGCTTATTAAATATATGTATGAAAAATAATAACTAAATTAATTATTTGATCATTGAATAAAAATCTTTCTTGAAAAATTTGGAAAAAAGATAGTGCGTAGTTTAAAGGGTATTTTTGGTAAGTATAATCATTTTTTTTTCACTTTCGTGTTGTCCAAACTAACAATACAATACTTTCTTACTGGTTTCTTGAATTTTTTTTCCATTTAACCAAATAGATGGTGGAAAGTTAATTTTATTTTTCTTTTCTTTTTACTTTCACTTTCATTTTCCATCATATTTTCGTCTAACATTATGAAACACGGACACTTCGTCTAGGTTCGCCGTACACGTGTCAGACACATGTATCCGTGTCGGACGCGCGAACACGCTAAAAATACGTGTCCGACACACAAAAAATGTGTCCTGGATTTTTTTAAAATTGGACACTCGGAGAACACGCGGTGGGTCGGTTGATTTAATGAAAGGTAGATGTCTTATGGAATCGATAATTTAATGAATCACTTATGGAACTTCAACACCTCTAATTCAATATTTGGCTTTGAAGATACTTGAATATCTTTGTTCTTCCTCATCTTGTGAGAAGAATTAGAGTACATATTCATTTATCCAATATTTAAAGAGAAACAAGATAAAATCACAAAGAGCCGAAGATTTGGTATTTATACCTTCCAATCTTTATCTTCAATAAATAAAATTTTCACAATATAACGAGAGAGACTAAGATGACGGATGTTAAGGAAGATGCATTTGATTACTTGGATAGTAGTAGAATGAAGAATTTTGAACATGTTAGACATTTCATTTAACTTATTTATTTATTTTTGTTTATAAGTTTATTTGATTCTCATTATTTAAATGATAAATGAAGTATTTGTGTAATATAATATGTATATATAAAAAAAATTATAATTTTTTATAGACGTGTCGGGGCTGTGTCGTGTCCTAATTTTTTGGAATTTGCTGTGACACCGTGTTCGTGTTGTGTCGTGTCCGTGCTTCATAGGTCTAACTAAATGGTGTTTTATGAGTGAATAAAAAAGAGTAAAAAATGTAAAGAAAAAGATGGATTTCCCTCAGTAGTGTGCTATGAAGCACGAATACTTCATCTAGAGTCCCCGTACTCATGTCCGTGTCCAACATGCCACGTGGCGTGTCCTGAAAATTTTAAGCTTGGACACGCGGGGGACACGGCATGGACATGCGGTGGACATGGCGGGGTATGATTTAAAAATTAAACAAGTAATAGGGTATTTAATAGAATTTTAAGTTTTATATAAGAGAATTAAAAACTAAAAATATAGAAAGTTTTGAGTACTTATTGTAATTAATAATAATAATTTTAAAAATCCCAAATTAAAAGGAGCGTAAATTCATTCCTTTCCCTAAGCCTCCCAATCATGCCACTACAGAGAATTGTCGACTCTCAACATATGTTCATCATCTCCGATCGACAATAACTCCTTTCTGGCGTCTTCATCTTTATCCTATTCCAGGTGTGTTTATACTTTTTAAATTTCTGGTCTATCATTTAATGTAATTGTTTTCTCTTAAAGCTTAAGTTTTAGCATTTTTTAAATAGACTCTATAATCCCTTTTGTTACCATCTTTCATTTATTTTTGTTTTTAGCTTTATCTTTTAATGCATAAAAAATTGATAGGTTGTTGATTACATGTTGCCATGTTGAATTTTGATTCGTTTTGATTTTTTGTCTTTATGAATTATGTAATATGAAATTGGATATTAGTCCTACAATTTTAATTGTTCTTTTATGAAATTGGATCATAGTAGTATTGCTAATGAAATTGCTAGTAAATTCTTTATATTTCACTTATTTATTTTTCCTGAATAACATAAATGACTCTAGTGTTTTTCATGACAATTAACTACTGATTCAGTACTAGCCATGTGAATTCTTTAGCTCATTTTTAATAACTCAATGTACAAAAGGGAGTATATGTATGGGTAAAGGGAATATATGTCTGGGTATTTTATAGACTCAAGAAAGAACTAACACGTTCTAACAATCTATTTATGTAGAAGTATTTTTTTTAGTTATAATTATTTAAGATATAAATGAAGTATTTGCAATATAATATGTGTAATGACCGGGTTAATTTAAATAATTTATTTTTCTTCGGTTTATATATATATTTTTTTATCTTGTGCATTACGTGGCATTGCATGTGTTTACGTGCATTAAGGATTCCATGATTTGAGTTTTTGGGTTCATTCCTATGTTTTGTAAAATTTTCATTTTTGTCGTTGACCGGGTAGTTTTGATATTTTAATTAAATGTGGGGGTTACTTTTGAGTTTGATAAAGATGAGGGTAACTTTTGCAATATATTCATTATATGTAAATGTGTGACCGAATTCCACATTTTATTTTTATTTTTTTTATCTTCAACTTTCCAAAAGCATATTCCTTCATCATTTAAAGGTGCAATCATACATCTATTATATTGACACCACTTTATGACATTATTGATGAAAGTTTTCAGCCATTATATTGATGTGTTGAGGTTAGCTTTTGCATATTCTCAACAATCAAGCAAAACCATTTTTTTCATCATTCTCTATTTTTCTCCTATCTTCTTCTCTCTACATTTTGAGCATCTTAGAGTGGGGATTCAATTTTGTGCTCAACTAGGAAGTTGTTCTACGTGTTCCGATCTTCGGTTTAATACCAATTACGGTATGTGATCTATATTATTTAATTTGATTTGATTTTTCAAAAATTCCAGATTGCTAGTTTACATGTTTAGTGAAAATCAAGGCTTTAGATCTCTAATTTATAATATATGTACGGATCAAAATTAGTTTATGAAAATTTTACAGATCATATATAGGTATGTGATTATATGTTCCTGAAAATTTCAGAATTTATAGATAAGTAGAGAGTTAATTAAAAATCTAGGAAAAAAACATGTTATTCGGATATTGTTGTTGCTGCAGACCGTTTTTTTTTACTCGGTTTGAGAAATTTATAGACCATGTTAAATTATTTATAAATTTTTGAACATTTTACAGTATGCTTTTGTATATGTCTATTATCATCTCTCAAAATTTCAGATCATTTAGATAAATATTAAATTTTCTAAAAATCACGGAAGTACGCTGTCCAGTGATGTTTTACTGTTTGCTGATCCGATTTCGGTTTCGGTTTAGCCAATTGTTTCATATGGTTTCGTATTCTTATAAATCTTGAAACTTTTATTATAACATTTTGTATATGTCTAGGACATATGTACTGAAGATCAAGAATTTTAAGTTAATTTATACTGGTAATAAAAATTGTTGAGTAGTAACTGTTCAGTTTTAACCGTAGTTTAAAACCGGAACTTGTGTTACCGATTTGAGCTATCTATAATTCTAATTTTGTACTTATAATTTTATCACTTGATCTTGAGTATATAAGATGTAAATATGGAGATTTCGGTAGTCATATAATTCATGGATAGGTTTGTAAAAATCTTGGAGTAAAGGGTGTTCAGTTTTCGGAACTGTTAGGAAAGCTGTCTTTTATAATTATTTTGGACCACTGTCCTTTGATTAAAGCTTATGAAAATTTTACAGTAGACCTACGTAGAAATTTGGAGTGTATCCTGTAAATTTCATATTTTTATCAAACCTGTAGATTTTTCTAAAAATCATAGATTACCTGCTGTCCGTTTTACGGTAGTATTCGAAACCGAACTTTTCGATTCTTAATTAAGTAGCTAAATTTTGTCTATTAATTCCGAATATTTTTGAGTAGATATTTATATATATCAGAATGTTTATTGGAAAATATTATTATAAAAATAATTATGGTTATGTATATAAAAATTATTCAATATGTGTTAATTAGTTTCGGGCATAACAAGGTACAAATGAAGGCGTGAAGGGAGAACCGTCCGTTTATTCATTCTCTACACAACCATATTGTTTTGATTGTTGGTATTTTACTGGATATTTTATCAAGTTGAGGTAGGGATTTATTGGGGTATCGTGTGAGTTTAAGAATCTTCATTTATGCATTTTAATGTTTATATATAGATTCATCATCTTATTGTGCTATGTTTGACATGAGTTGTGAAATTGCATTAATGTGTTTAAATGCATTGATTCATGCCACGATAGAATTTTATTAGGTGGATCATGGAGTGCGGATATATTTATTACTTATGTGCGCATGTGAATGACATTTATGAATTGTGAATTGTGAATGGTGGATTGGTTGTTGATTTTGGGAAATGGTCGTGTGGTGTGAGCAATGAGGGGACGAAGGAGCTCCCGGGGTGCAAGTCCTCGAATTATCGCGCGATTGGTTGACGTCACCGTAGGGTTAGTAGCCCCAAGACGACTAGGCAGATGAACAGGTAGTTCATGTCCTCGGGTTTGTTTCACGACATAATTTTCCCATTTGATGATTTTGAATTTGATGCTATCTCGGTTGTGAAAGTTGGATTTGAGTTCGTATTGAGAGTATTGGTTTTAATTTCGCGATTATAGAACTTTTAAATTACCTTGATGGTATTAATTAAATTGTTCTACATGAGTTTATATTGTGATTCCTTATGCATTTATATCATGACATTGGACTAAGGTAGAGACTTGACCCTATACGTATTTATTAATTTACATACTTGTGGAATCTTACGCTTCATGATTTTTCTCTACTGGGCCGTTTGTGCTCACCCCTTATCATTTTTCAGGAAAAGAACCGTTGGTGGATGATGCATGAGCTATTGGACATTTGTGGAATTTGAACTTATAATAATTACATTTTTATGTAATAATAAAGATTGCGTGCTTATTATAATTTGTACTTGTTTGGCTTTGGATTAGTGTGTTCATATTGTAATTTGATTTGATTTCGGGGTTTGTAGGTGATTTTATTATTTCTATTTCGCTTCCGCGCTAGTGAATTAAAATCAATGTCGGTTGACTAGTTTGACCATTTGATATTTTTATGAATTTTAATTAAATTTAAGTCATTATCCGGATTTTCGGATTTGGGGCGTGACAATATGTATATATGAATTTTTTTATATATTTTTTTGTAAATGTGTATTAGGCATGTCATATTTTGTTTATTTAAAATTTATCATATCATCGTATCTATATCGTGTCGTATTTCGTGTTCGTATGCTTGTCCGTGTTTCACTGGTGTGTGACAAGTGTTACCTTCCCCAAGTAGTGTGACAAGTGTTACCTTCTCATTGCTTTAAATTAGCTGATGGATTGTCCACAGTGAGTCAATGACCAACCAGCTTCACTAGCGCTACTTCCTCTGCCACCTGTCACCTCTCTCTCTTAAAAGAAAAAGACAGTCTCTTTCTCTCTCTAGAAAAAGAATAAAACCTGAGATATACTCTTTATTGCACAAATCCAAAGAATATTCGCAATTCGAACCCTCGCATATTCTGTCTTTACGTTATATCAAACCCACCCCCTCCCCATTTTCTCACTTCACTTTCCCTCACTTTTCCTCGCTCTATATAATTTTCTTTCCCTCCAAACACCCTCTCCACTGCCTAATTTCTACTCCTAATAACAGGTAAATATGAAGTTCGGAAAGAGCCTTAGCAATCAGATTGACGAGACCTTACCGGAATGGAGAGACAAGTTTCTTTCGTACAAAGAGTTGAAGAAGAAACTGAAACTGATCGAACCGAAAGGCGGCAAGAAAAGGCCGACTAAGCGGCCCAGATTGGCTGCCGCCGGAGATTGTACGGACGCCGGAGACAAGGAGGCGACGGCGGAGATGACCAAAGAGGAGGTGGATTTCATCAGATTGTTGGAGGACGAGCTCGAGAAATTCAACACCTTCTTTGTTGAGAAAGAGGAGGAGTACATTATCAGACTCAAGGTATATATATATATATACACACACACATTAATTGCCAATTTGTGTTCTAGGATTTGCTTACATTGGTTGAGATCTGGTTTTGCTTTTGTTTATCATGTTGTCAATGCATTAAACGACGTCATCCTGTTTTTCTTTTTCTCTCTTTTATATATATATGTATATGTATATATTTAGGGGATGTTAAACTGATTTCTCGAAATTGAACTAATTAAACAGTCTGCCTCATCAGAATGTTTGTGGAGGTTTGATGATTTAATTTAGTTTTATCTAATTATGTAATGGTTTTAATATATTTTCAACATCACTAAAAGAAGGCAATGCCACAAAAGTAAAAAATAAGATAAAAATGTTTGGTGTCAGTGACTTGATGTTACTAGTAAATATTGAACACGGTGTTTTGGTAGCATTGTTTTTGTGTCTGTTTATGTGTTTTGTGTTTATAAATTTGTTTGGTTAGTATTTTTGGGATATGTGTGTTAAAAAACACGTTTTCACTTTTGGCAAATTTTAGGCATATTCCAATAAACATGAATTTGGTGTTTATTGGGGTGTTTATTGGGGGTGTTTCTCACTTACACTATTTTCATTTTATAATATATTTTAATATTTATATTATTAAATTATTATTTATTAATTTATAAATATATTCTATTTATTTATTTATTATTATTTCATTATTTTATTCATTTTTAATTATTTAAAAATATATTCTATTAATTTAATATTAATTTATTATTATTATACTAATTATTTATTATTATTATGAAGTATTTATTTGTTATTATATTTACTTATTATTTATTATTATATTTATTTATTATTTTATTATTATTTATTTCATTTTGTTTATTATTTATTATTTTTATTATATGTTTAAATATGTTTTATGTAATCTATTATTTATTTTATTAATTTATTATTATTATTTATTATTTAGTCCATTTTTTATTATTATTTTATTTTTTATTTATATTATTAAATTATTATTTATTAATTTATATATATTAATTTATAAATATATTCTATTTATTTATTTATTATTATTTCATTATTTAATTCATTTTATTTATAAATTATTTATTCATTTTTAATTATTTAAAAATATATTTTATTTATTTAATATTAATTTATTTTTATTATAATGAAGTATTTATTTATTATTTTATCTTGTTTATTATTTATTATTTTTATTATATTTTTAAATATGTTTTATGTAATTTATTATTTATTTTATTAATTTATTATTATTATTTAGTCCATTTTTTATTATTATATTTATTTATTATTATTGTATTCATTTTTTTTATTATTATATTTTAGTTTATTTATTATTTATATTATTAATTATTAATTATTGATTTTTAATTTTTCAATTTCATCACAAAAAACATCCCTACAAGTATGTTTTTGGATGAATAAAAAACAAAAAAAAAAAAAAAAAAGGTGTTTTTTGTTTATTTCAACACAAACACAAACATAACTCTACCAAACAGGCCCTTAAAATTCTAGAAAAGACGTAAAAAGGACCTTAATTTATAATATCACATGAACTTGAAAACTTTATCATGTATATACTTATGGAAATTGTTTGCTAACTAATGTTGCAAATTTTGTGTAAACTTATGTATAACTAACTTTTGCTTGAAAGATGCCTTGAGAATGGAAAAGAAAAACACATTTGTGTGAGTTTGGGTGCCATATTATAAATCACAGAGTGCTCAGGGGTACGTATTTCCATTCACTTCCAGCAGTTGGATGTGGTAGTGGAACTGTGGATTTCTGATTTAATGGTTGATATGAACCCGAAGCATTCAATAAGATATGGGTTCGAAGAAAATGGTGTTTTCGGAACATGGGCATGGTTTTAATTATATGAATGTGATTGGTGGTACAGGAGTTGCAAGATAGAGTTGGAAAGGCCAAGGATTTGAGCGAAGAGATGTTGAAGATACGGAAGGAGATTGTGGACTTCCATGGAGAGATGGTTTTGTTGGAGAATTATAGCGCCCTTAATTACACCGGTAAATTCATTCTCTATTTTTCTTTTCCCGTCAGTCAATGGCTTAATATCAGTTTCTTGTGTTGGATAAGATAACTTATTTCATTAACATATATAGTTGCAATTGACTGGTATTGGAATCGAAGTAAATATGTTTGTAATACTCAGCCTATATATATAAGCACTTTATGTACTGTTACAATACACACAAAAATATAATTTATTCAATAATATAGATTTATTATTGATATTCTTTCTTTTATTTCTTTTTGATTTTCTACTTCATATTCAGTTACCATTGAACTTGAAGCACTATTGTAAGTCTAAAACTTCTAGTTCCCTGAAAAATGCAGATTGTGTGAATTTTTCAAAGTCAGGAACCAGTATCTGAAGATTGCAGGAATATATATCACAAAATGTGCATTCACCAATTATGGACTTTTTGAAGCTTCTAATATGTGACCCGTACTGCTTTGAACAGGATTGGTAAAGATACTTAAGAAGTATGACAAGAGAACTGGCGAGCTCCTTCGCCTTCCCTTCATTCAGAGGGTTCTACAACAACCCTTCTTCACCACTGATTTACTGTTCAAGCTCGTGAAGGAGTGCGAGACCATGCTCGATCGCCTCTTTCCCGTGAACAAACCCTTGGTTTTGATTGAGGCAACTGTTGAGAATGAGCCCTCGACTTCTGCCACTACCACAGAGAATGATGGTCTGCTGAGGGTACCTAAAGAACTTGCAGAAATCGAGTTCATGGAGAGCTTATACATGAAGAGCACCATATCAGCGCTGCGAGCTCTCAAAGAAATTCGGGGTAAAAGCTCAACTGTTAGTGTTTTCTCATTGCCGCCATTGCAAGTTAGTGGTTTGGAGGATACATGGAATAAAATTCCTGTTCTGGAACAAGCAGCAAAATAGTTCAATTTTATGAGGGGAGATGGGATAAATGTGTTTTCTTCCTTTAGGTTTTTGTTGTTTTGACTTGTGCAATTAAAAATGCTTGTATTTTACTAACACGTGTAAAATCTATAAAATTTTAACGACGAAGAAATTCGCATAATAGAATCATATCTTCTGTATATCTCTCATTTTTCAAAACCCCTTACAAGTTCAAACACTTGAGCTATTTTCAATGCAATCTATATTAGCTTGGTAATCAAATCAACTAATACAAAATATATAGCTGAAATGGAAATGGATGTGTTGAGTAGATTAAATTATAGATTGATGGAAACAAATGTGTTCTACTACTGTGTTGAATTTTGAGTTCCGATATCGAAAACTAACTTGAGAATATATATAATGGTGGCCGTTGGCCCTGTACCATCATGCTTGCTGATTTTCCTCTACCTGCAATTATAAACTTTATTCTCTTCAAAATACTTGAAAGAAAGAAAATATATGAAGAATTTGAATATTGTATGGTGGAAGCATGCTTAAATTAAGTACAGGGTTGAAATTGCAATATCTGAATGTAGAAAAAAATGGGATACTATTATACCAAGTTAAACAGCAGCAAAAGTTGTTTGGCAGAAGTGCCAACAACTTGTTTTTGCTTTTATTTAGAGAAGAAAAAAAACTTCTTCTTTTGAGGTTTTTACTGTGCCTCTTCTTTGTGTTCTATAAACATCAGAGAAATATTGCACATGTCGTCATGCACTAGTTACTTCCCAGTTACCATTACTGATCTGTTCTAAAATTTTCAGCTCTTCTGACTTCTGTTACAATTATTACTAGTACACGGTGTCTAATATGGACTTTGTTTAGTTCCAAAAATTCAGTGGAAGTCTCTGTTCATCATGATTTACAGATGATTGGAACTCCATTAAGGTTGAATTAGTGGAACACGATAGAAATATCTCGAACGATGAAAATTCATTTCGATCACTAACCTCCATTAGACTCTGATAAATTGCATTTTATGTTGACCACTCACTGCAAGCTTGGCATTTCTGTGTCAATCATTCAAGCTGATGCATTCAAGCATGGAAAATAGAAAGCAAATGTGAACGCGAAGTAATCTATTTCAAGGGAAAAAAGGAAAAAGAGAGAACTGTTGGAAATAGTTTGGAAAAAACAGTAATTAAACTCAACTTTGAGCTTAATTAATTATGGGACCCGAACTCCGATTTTAACGGGACCAAGCACTAATGTGTTCTCCTTATTGAGGAGATCAAGTTGGTATAATTACATGTTCAAAACTATTCATTATTGAATGAGAAATTATCTCTCAATGTAGTTTTATTTTTTTTGCCAAAACTGCAAATATCTCTTCTGAAGAGATACGTCTACAGTTTTACACAAACTGTTTTAGCACCCATTGGAATGGATACCACTACAGTTGTAACACCTCTTCTTCTCTATATCTATAGGTTGCAGTTCATTTATATGATACGTTGTTTTTAATTCTCACTCAGCCAGAAATACATATTTCCCTTCCCTCTGCATACGCATATACAGCATATAGAAAGATAAGTCTGGTCAAAAGTTCGGGGTACAAACACAGTATTTGTGTTCGCTGGTCTTCATCCTTGCAGTGCTGCAACAGTGAAGGCGAAATCCGTTCTATCTTGGGAGGCAACTTGTTCGGATTCCTTAAGCACCGTAGAGGGAGCAATTTTGCCTTAAGGAAACTGTGGTATCACACAGGGCTCGGATTATTTCTGTTCTTCTGTTACTATTGAAATTTCGGGTCAGTTTCCTTTTATTCTTGCAATATATATATTTCTATGCATGATATATTTATATATATATATACACATAACAGAAGCGTATATGAATAACAAGAACAATTGAGAAAGGAGTGGTTTAACGCGTCTAAAAAGTAAAAAAAGAAGAAACAAAGAATCAAAGAAAAGAGAATGCATTGTCATTTCTTCAAATACAATATTCACAGTGAATCCCACATCAATCTCTCCAAACACCAATCTGAGTGCCTAAAAAGGGAATCCCACCATTGTCGTTTATGGGCCAACGCGTCTCCACTGAAGGAAGGTAACAAAAAGCTAGCCCAGAAAAGTTCATCGAAAGAGGCTATCGAAACAGTAGATTAAGCCAAACTGCATATAAATTCTAGAAGTGGGAGGTGGAGCATATGTACTATTCTTAGCCTTCAGAGAATTTGTTTTCGTATTATTAGTTCTAATGGGAGCTATGTGTTTCAGTTTTCTACTGATTCTGTTGATGAGTTTGGCAGCAAAAGGTCAAGGAGGATTGAGAGCGAACTTCTATTCTTCGTCTTGCCCAAAAGCGGAAGCCATAGTCAGGTCCACTGTTGAAGCGCATTTCAAGAAAGATCCAACCACTGCAGCTGGCTTGCTTAGGCTTCATTTCCATGACTGCTTTGTTCAGGTGCTCATTTTCCACTTGTGTTATATATGTATGTATTGAGGGTATTATTTTGATATTTTTGACATGTATGTTTCCAGGGCTGCGATGGTTCGATTTTGATTGCAGGATCTTCAGCTGAAAGGAGTGCATTGCCAAACCTTGGATTGAGAGGATTTGAAGTGATTGATGATGCAAAGACACAACTAGAGGCCTTGTGCCCCGGAATGGTCTCGTGTGCTGATATACTAGCATTGGCTGCTCGTGATTCCGTAGACTTGGTAATTACTAATACTCTGTTAAATACCACAGCACAAACCTTTCACTGCACACACACACACTAATAGTTGGCTTGGTTTTCAATGATATGTCAGAGCAACGGTCCACGTTGGGCAGTGCCTACTGGAAGAAGAGACGGTAGGCTCTCTTCGTCGTCTGAAGCCTCAAATATGCCTTCTCCTCTTGATTCCGTTGCTGCCCAGAGACAGAAGTTTTTAGCCAAAGGCCTAGATGATCATGACCTCGTCACACTAGTTGGTATACTCGATCTTCACCTCTCCTTATCGATATAACCACACTGATATATGTATTGATTATAGGACAATGCTTCCCTCAGGCCATGTAAGAAGGAAGTCCTTCCTGCACGTATGTTCTCCAACGAAAGATTTACGTATGCCCTAAAATTTAACAAAAAAATTTAGTAAGTTTCAAGATTGTTTCATACTAATGGATTTGACTGAATATTGAAAACTAAGAAAACATAATTATGAAAATATTTTTGGAATGTTAGAACAAAGCACTGCCCTTAATTATATGTGTATATATCAAATGTGAGTCTTAGTAGGGCTATTTCTGATATGCATATATGCTAGTGCAAAATGTTCTCAACAGATTTAATGTGCAGGGGCACATACCATAGGCCAAACAGACTGCTTATTCTTTCAATATCGTTTGTACAACTTCACAACAACAGGAAATTCCGACCCAACCATAAACCAAGCATCCATAGCACAGCTACAATCCCTCTGTCCTAAAGACGGCGATGGCTCAAAACGCGTGGCGTTAGACAAAGATAGTCAGTTGGAGTTCGATACGAGTTTCTTCAAGAATGTGAGAGATGGCAACGGAATTCTGGAGTCAGACCAGAGGCTCTGGGGAGACGCTGCAACGCGCAGAATTGTCCAGAATTATGGAGGGAACATAAGAGGCTTACTGGGGTTCAGATTTGATTATGAGTTTCAAAAGGCTATGATCAAAATGAGTGGCATTGAGGTGAAGACTGGTGCACAAGGAGAGATCAGAAAAATATGCTCAAAATTCAATTAGAAGCTAAATGAGATCAGTGTAAATGGAGAAGAATGTTGTGGTTATGATAATTAATACAATCGGATAATTTTATACTATCAAATAACAAGTGGGAGAAAAAAATTAAGTAGCATTGTGCCTTGTGTTTGTATACTATGATAGCAAAATTAATCAAATAAACAAGCTTTAACAAAGTGAAGGCATCTTTGGATTGTTTTAATTTGATGCTCATGCTTTTCAAATTATAGTGGAGGAAGAAAATAAATGAAAAAAGACTGTTACATAAATTGAAAAACACATTCTTAATATTATTTTTTTTCCTCTTTAGTTCGGTGGATCAAGTAACATCTTATAGAATTAAATATAAGAGATGACATGACATGTGATAAAGAAAGAATGAAATAAAAGAATACATCTACATCATTACTCCTCCCATGTATTATAGTATATACAATATCATTCTGATAGATTGTTTTGTTTAATATTTAAATTCGTAAATTAAAGAAGTTCTAACTCTCATGAGGTCTCCCTGGGACCAGACCCAAGGAGAAGGGTGTTACATGAATTAATTTCATAACTCCTGTTGAGTTAGATTATGGAACATAACAGTTAGGTTGCGTTTGGTAACGGTGCGGTGCTGGTTTGGGTTGGGTTGGATTTAGTTTGGTGTGGTTTTATTTTGATTCCAAATTATGTTTAGTGCAAATGATTTTGGTGTGAGAAAAAGTGATGCTAAAAAACCAAACCATATTTGGTAGAGTTGGTATGGATTAAAATTCTGAAATCAAATCATGTTTGGTAACTTGGAATGGTTTCACATTTTATTTATAAATATTAAAATATATTTAATATTAATATATTAAAATTAATATTAATAATATTAATATTAATATATTAATTTTTAGAAAAGATAATAAAACTATAATATTAAAATATATTAAATTTCCAAATATATATTTTAATATTAAAATATTAATAAAATATTATATTAATATATTAATTTTTAGGAAAGATAATAAATTATAATATTAAAATAACTTCCAAAAATATATTTTAATATTAATATATTAATTTTTAGGAAAGATAATAAAACTATAATATTAAAATATATTAAATTTCTAAAAATATATTTTAATATTAATATATTAAAATATATTAATATATTAATTTTTAGGAAAGATAATAAAACTATAATATTAAAATATATTAAATTTCCAAAAATATATATTAATATTAATATTAATATATTAATTTTTAGGAAAGATAATAAAACTATAATATTAAAATATATTAAATTTCCAAAAATATATTTTAATATTAGTATATTAATATTAATATATTTCCATATATATTTTAATATTAATATAAATATATTAATATGGTGCAACTATTTGATTTTGGTTTGAAGTGAGATGGTGCAATCATTTGGTTTTGGTTTTGGTTGCTACAGTACTGCACCACCAAAAATCATTTCATTAGATGGTTCCAAAATCATGGGTTGATACTACCATTTGGTACCATTGGTTTGGTACTGTTGTACCAACACCAATCCTAACAAACATGGGTTGATACCACTATTTCATACCAAAACCAAACTGGTACCAAAACCAGTTACAAAATAAGGCTTTAAGATTCGAATGCACGTTTTAGAATTTGGATACAGTTGATCCAAATTTTTGAATTGCTAACTCCGCTATCATAATAAATAATAAAAGGGATAACTTCATTTACACCCCCTGAGGTTTGTCCTATCATCATTTTGACCCCCTCAGGTTTGCATATCTTCATTTACACCTTATGGTGTGAAATGTCTAAAATACCCTTATACCAAACACCCCTTAAATCAATTTAATCCCTAAATCAATTTAAACCCTAAACCAAACACCCTTTAGAATCAATCTAACCCTCAAACCAAACACCCCAATATCTATTCAATATTTTTTTTTCTCTCTCTCCTCTATCTCTCTCTCTCTCTCTAACTCTCACACACGCACACACACACACACACACACGCACATATATATATACACACATATAGATCTATACATATATATATATATACCCATCGGGGGAGGGGGGGGTGATGGGAGGGGGCGGCGCCGACGGGGAGGCGGTGGTGGGAGGGGGCGGCGCCGACGGGGAGGCGGTGGGAGTCGGCCGGCGACGAGAGTGTATATATATATAGATTTATATATATATGTGTGTGCGTGTGTGTGTGTATGTGTGTGTGCGTGTGTGTGTGTGGTGTGTGCGTTTGAGTGAGAAAGAGAGAGAATTTTTTTTTTTTATTTTATATTTATTTTCGAATTTAGTTTTTTTTTTGAAATTTAATATATATATATTTGAATTTGTATTTATTTTCAAATTTTATATTTTTTTTGAAATTTATAATTATTTTCGAAATTTAATATATATTATTAGAATTTTATATGATTTTTTTTAATTTTATATATTTGTCTTGAATTTAATATGTTTTTAAAAAAAAATTCAAAATTTATATATATATTTTATTTTATATTTATTTTCGATTTTATAATTTTTTTTGAAATTTAATATATATTTTTGAATTTTATATGTTTTTTTTAAAATTTTATATATTTGTTTCAAATTTTTTATGTTTTTTGTGATTTTTATATTTATTTTTGAAATTTAATATGTTTTTTTGAAAAAAAAATAATTTCAAAATTTATATATATATTTTAATTTTATATTTATTTTCGAATTTATAATATTTTTCAAATTTTAATATATATATTTTTAAATTTTATATATATTTTTAAATTTTAATACAAATTAAATTATTAAATGATGGGAGGGAGTCTAATTGATAAAAACACTATCCTTGTTTCCAAACAGAATAAGGATAAGACATTGAGGGTAGTTTAGGGATTTAAAAAAAAAATCAGGCTGATGTCATCGTTTAGGGGGTCTAAGTGATGAGAATATTGAAAAATAGGGGATGTAAATGAAGATATGCAAACTTGAGAGGGTCCAAGTGAAGATAAGACAAACCTCATGGGGTGTAAATGAAGTTATCCCATAATAAAATCATCTATTTCTTGATAATAAAAAATAAATGAGAGGGACAGCCACACATAGCAGCAAGGGATTTTGTTTTTTCCCTACAATTTATATTCTCTCCAAAACAAAAAATTTGGTTGTACCAATGCCACGTCATGATTTACAGTCCACAAGCAAAATCGCAAGGCAAAGGACCGTTGGTGCTACGTCGTCGTTCCATTAGTTTTTTTCCACACACCACGTCGTCCTTCGCATCGACAATGACACCGTCGTTTTATCCGGAAGAAGCTTTAAATAAACAAAAGAAGCATATTCATGGAAGCTCTGTCAATCATAGTATCATCATAAATATTGTCATTTTCATAATGTTTTAGGAAAATACCGAACTGTTATGTAACATTAATATTATTTTTAGAAGTTAATATTATTCAAATTCGTTACACCGATATCGAATCACGATTCATGCTGTTAATACACAAATTGACCTTAAACCCATACTTATACATATATTTATGGGTTAATTTCAGTAAACCCCTTATACTATTCAATTTAATCAACTAATCTCTACTGTGTTCATTTTGCCCTCTATACTATTCAATTTTATCAATATGCTCCATCACCTCTCAAAATGCCTAAATTACCCTTAATAGTATAAGGGGTTTAGTGAAATTAATAGTATAAAGAGGTTTAGTTAATTATTTCGGAAAAAATAATATATACTTTTTTCAAAAAAAAAATTCAAAAAAAAATCATATTTTGTTCCAAAAGCCAACACTATTATATATATTTTAAGTTATCAAGGTCCACACAAACAAAAAAAAAAAAACAGACGTTTCTTTGCCTAAAGCTTCAGTGATTTCAAATGCGATTAGTTATAGATGTTATATATATATACTGATAAACTTGTATATAATATATATCGCTTTGGCTTCAAGAAGACGTGAATAGGGATCGAAGTCCATTTCTACGCTCCTCTCTCTCTCAAATCAACTCAGCTACTCTTCCTTCACATGGCTTCAATAAGGCCCATTTCTCAATCCCAACCTATATTCAACGAAGTCCAATTCAGAACAAGAAAGCTCCACACCACTTTCTTCGCAAACCCTAATTTCAATTGTAGGGTTGTCTCAGGCGGTGGAACTGTGGCGACGAATTGGAGGAAGAAGATGGTGGTGGTTGCGTCGGCGGCGACGACGGCGGAGAAGGAGAAGCCGAAGAAGAGGTACCCAGGAGAGGGAAAAGGGTTCGTGGAGGAGATGAGGTTTGTGGCCATGAAGCTTCACACCAGAGACCAGGCCAAAGAGGGCCAGAAGGAGCCCCAGGGTCAACCAGTCGCCAGATGGGAACCCTCCATTGATGGTTATTTGAGGTTTCTTGTGGACAGCAAATTGGTTTATGATACGCTTGAGAGGATCATCGATAAGCCAGCTTTTCCCCAATGTAAGCTTCATTCATATATATATATATTGGTGAATTGGGTTTGATATGATTTGTTTGTTGGTGTTCATATTTGATTGATTGAAGTTTGTTTTTTTTTTATTATTTATTTCACTGGCTTTTTAGTTTATTGATTGACTATGATGGATATTTTTATTCAGTTTTTCATTAATTGGGTGTGATTCGTTTAGGTTGTTATGGTTACTTGTGTATTCATTGATGTTTGTTCTCTGATTTGGTTGTGTTCCATGTCACTTGGGTAGTTGCTAACTTGCTTTTGTTTGGAACAATCTATGATTTGATTTTGCGAGTGTGTTAAGATGGGTTAGCTTTAGTTTATTAATCGGACATGATTGAAAAACTATTCGAATTCCCAATTTTAGACGATTGAGATTGTGAAGTTTACTAATGATTATTGGGATGGGAAATACTTGTGTTGTTAACTCTGCATTTAAATGCAAGAACTTTTTACTCAGAATTTTGGAACATTAACACAGTTATCGATTGCCTAAGCTCTCAAGTCTTAACTGCTCTGGTTAGTGTGTGAGCATGTGTTTATGCACCACCCACGAAAGTCCATTTTAATCAATGACAGCTAGATCCTCATGCTCTCCTTGGTTGAGAGATTTGAGGTTCAATAAGGATTCAAAAAGGCTCAGAAGAACTCTACAAGTTTTTTTAATCCTCTTGAGTTTTTCGGGGTTGAAATTTGGGGCTCTAATACATGGATGTTCTCTCAGAGCAGCTGTTTTATATTCTTGACAGAAAGCAACTAAATTCAATGTTGTAAATATGGATGGCAACATAAAAATCTTATTTTCTAATTTTTTTTGTTGAGTTAAATAAGAAATACTTCAGATATAGGAATATTTATCCAAAGAAAAGTTTGCAAATCAGCAATTCTGAAAGTATCGGCAAATTATTTTGCTTCTAACATCTTTGTTAGTTCAAGTTACTTCAATCAAGTATGTTTTTAAATATGAATTTTGTTCGCTCTACAGACGCCGAATTCAAAGGCACTGGGTTGGAGAGGTCAGAAGCTCTAGCAAAAGATCTGGAATGGTTTAAAGAGCAAGGTTATTCCATTCCAGAACCATCATCTCCTGGTGTTAGCTACGCTTTATATCTTGAAGAATTATCTGAGAAGGATCCTCAAGGATTCATTTGCCATTTTTACAATATATACTTTGCACACACTGCTGGTGGTCGAATGATTGGGAAAAAGGTAATGAAATATTTGTTTGGACAAAGTAAACTCGTAATTACATCATCGCTGAAACCAGATACTTACATTGTCTTCTTACTGTATAGATTCCCTTGTCTCACTCCTTTAATATTCTCATTTGGCTGAAATTGAATAAAGGAGTTACTATGGACAATATATGCAGCATTATACAAGTGAAGTCTGTTTCTTGAATCAAGGCCAACCCTAAATACTCATGTTTAAAAAAAATTCTCCTTCCAAAAATACTCCTCCTTTTGCTGAAATGTGTTTCTTAATCGGTTTTGCTTTCAGTGTTAATTTTGCAACATAGTCAATGAGCCATAATGATCTTCAATCTTGTCTGAGAGCCCCCAGAACCTACTAGTTCTTTTTTATTCAACCTGTCCGAATATACCCAAGGTGCGCCCACTTTTGCTCCCTGCTTTGCTGATTTAGAAAATGAGTCCCTGTGTCCAACCCCTTTATAACAAATGTCCTTTCTTCTTATCGTGTAGCAATTTTGACGTGATTTTGCTTAAGATGCAACAAAGTTGATACTAATCTTCAATCTAACTTACGTGGTGTTAGACACACTTTAATTATTCAGTTGTTCCTTATTTCAGGTAGCTGAAATGATTCTAAACAGTAAGGAGTTAGAATTCTACAAATGGAATGGCGAACTTCCCCAATTGTTGCAGAGTGTGAGGGAAAAGCTGAATATGGTTGCTGAAGTAATTTTCTCGTCCTGTTTTTCTTGCAAACTTTTATTTACCTTTTCCCTTTTGTTTTCTGTGGTAAACTTTCTGCGTTTCTTTTTTCGGTTGGCTCTTTTGTGCAAGTATATTGTTTATACTCTTGGTTTCTAATATATGTATATATGATTTTAATCAGAGTTGGACGAGAGAGGAGAAGGACCATTGCTTGGAAGAAACTGAGAAATCATTCAAGTTCTCGGGCGATATCCTCCGTCTAATCTTGTCATAATGTGCAAAAGTGCATTATGTTGTTGTGAACTTGTGTAAGTGGTGGTGATAACTCAACATTTGCCTATATTTAATACTACTCTCTTAGGGTGGGTTTGGAAAGCCTGTTTATTGTATTTGTTTTCTGTCTTCAAATACAAAACTGTTTTTGTATTTGTCTTTGTTTTTTTCAGCAAAAAACTAAAAACAAAACAGCGTTTGGATGACAATTTGTATTGAAAAATAAAATGGTATTGGTGGCCGGCGGTGACCGGCGGTGGTGGTGGGTGACTGGCGGCGGTGGCCGGAGGTGGTGGGGGGCGGCGGTGGCGGGGGGTGGTGGTGGTGGTTGGTGGCGGTGGCGGCGGGGGCGGTGGCGGAGATGGTACCCTAAACAGTGAAAAAACTCAAAAAACAACTAAAAGTTGTATTTGGTGTTTTTACCACTTTTACACATTATTCATAAAAACAGTTTTCTTGGGAAAAAAAAAAAGTGAACAGTAAACGCGTTTGCCAAACGTGTTTTTTTTTTTTAACTGGGTGAACAGTAAAAAAACAAAAAACTGTTTTCTTGTATCCAAACGGACCCTTAAGAATTGTATGAATTTACTGCTGTGCATAATAGAAGTTTGTTTATGATTTATGGTGTTGTTTCTATTATTCCAAGGTTTGTTTCGTATTGAATAGCTTTAATATTCGTGAAAATTCATTATTTTGATAATAGGAGCCTTGTTATTATGATCTTCCTCTTTCAGGTGACTAAGCAAATTTATTTATTTATGGTATCAAAGTCATCCTTATATGTAGAGTCCAATTTTCATAGCATAAATTATGATACGTGAAGGCTTGTTATATATTATTTTTGTCTTTCAGGTGTCTAAGCAAATTTATTTACTTATGGAATTGAAATTATGGGTTATGTGGATTCCATAATCAGCAGCATTTGAGTCCGTCAAGCATGAACCGTCTGGTATCATTTTTTAATGTGTATATATATATATATATATATATTATCATTCTGATTGAGTAGTTCCTATTATTTCTTCGGGTGAAAATTTATTCGTTGTCCAGAGCATAATTTATGATACGAGAAGCTGTTTTTATTATTGTGGATTCCATTATAAATATTTGTGTTTGAATTTGAACTTACAATGTTAAAGTACGAAAAAATTCTCAACTTGACTCTCTTTCGCTATGAATCCCCCCTGAAACTTTTAAAGTTGCAGATATTTTTGCAAAATCAGATTCTCTAAGCCATCTCCATTACATGTGAGCTTGGAATTGAAACATTATTGTGAAAAAACACAAACCCATTGTGTAGAAAACCAGATGGATCGAAGTTTTAGCTGATTCAAATATGTGGGAGACTGGGAGTATATAAGTGATACGTGTTGTCCCATATTCAGTGAACTATGGCTGCGTTTACGAAACATTTTTGTTTCCTATTTTTTGCTTTACTTTGAGAAATTTGGAAATAAAAGTGAAAACATTTTTCTTAATTTGTTTATGCTTTTTAAAGTAGAGAAAATGTTTTCCCTCATTACAAAGGAAAGAGGATTTTTTTTTAAAAAAAGGTGTTTTGTCCTCTCACTAACTTTAATCATCAATAATATTATTCAAAACCTCCCAACACAGATATCAGAGTCCAGGTTACCAACAAATTTAGGCCCTAATAGTTTCCGGGAGAAACAGGGTTGTCTTTGCTCCGACCCAAGGCCTGATGTGTGAGGGGGAGATTGTTGGGGTTGTCCCACATCGGTTGTGGAAGGGGTTGGTGGTCACTTTATAAGTGTGAGGGAAAACCTTATCCTTTGAGCTAATTTTTGGGATGAGAGAGGTCTAAGACCACCCAAAACTGGTATCAAAGGCCATGTTACCAATAAATTTAGGATTTTCTATTTTAGAGTATAAGATTTATTTGGTTCACCCCAAACTGGATTTCTCGTCCATGGATGAGAAGAGATTTCACTATAATCATCTAGAGATATTACAAGACGAGACTCATTCTCGTCATCAGTGTTCCACGGCATTCATCGGGACAATTTATTGCACCTCCAATTGCGAAGATCCTTTTGCAAAACTATTATTATCCACACTCGACGTTACTCAATCTGTCAAATCTTCGAGGCTCCACCTTGATAACTCGAACTCTATGCTATGAATTCATCACAATTTCCAGATAATCGTGACAACAAAATCGATTGACTCCACCTCTAACTTAGACCCGTTGTAGCATTGGTTGACTCCTTATGTTTTCTAAATATTCTCCAAAATGTCCTAATACAAATCACCGGTTCTAATATCACTTGTTAGGAATTTTATTTACATTATGTCTTTTGAATAGATTATGAAAATTTATTGATTCACTTATCATAAAAATTGTTCTCTTTCTAAACTGAAGGTAGGGCACAGAAAAAATCTTATAACCATGGAATCACTCCAATCCAAACCGAATCAGTGCTTCCGGGTGTTACAATTCGTTTTGGTTTCGATTTTCTAGAACTTGTAATATGATGATTGTATTTGAAAGGAGATTCATTATTTTTTTTTTCTTATGATTTTAGTGTTTGAGTAATATGATAAAATTCTGGTTTTCCAAAACTAATATGCTTACGGAAATTTTGAATTTTGGTTATTGTTCTTGTTTTAGAAATTGGCAATATTGTTTTTCTGAATTTATATAAACATATATAGACTATAACTTCACTGCTGTTTTCTTGTTTTTTCTTTTAAGATATTCTTACTCACCAAAATAAGGAAGAAAAAAAATTGCAATTAAAGTTCAGCGGTCGTTGTAATGGAATCTAGGCAGTTAGCTTATTCATATCCCAATCAATCACCACCTCTCTTTATATACAACAAGTTTGTGTATTATATATAGAATTATTGTACAATCCTCTGCAGCATGCCAAGAAAATTTTCTGACAAAAAGAAGAATATGACATGATAGGATCCTTTGGAATAAAAAATTGTACAATACTTGGATCCTCAGTGATCCTTCCCTTGATCAAATAAAATTACGACACGTGACTGAAATTAATTAAAAAAATATATAAATAAGTATTATTTATTATATTATGGATTTTTATCAAATTTTTTCTACTTGATTTTTCACTCTTTCAAATCGATTATATAATTATATACTGGAATACATTCATTAAACATATCAATTTATATTCTTAAAAACATTCATGCATTGACACAAACTTTTGTTGTCAATGAAATTACTTTACCATTCTTTCAACATATATTTTATTTAAAGCTGTAGAAAATTCATAATATCCATTAGCAAGTGTTAATTTTTTTTATTTATTCTTTTATTTTTATTTTTTATAATTCCATGTTATTAACAAGAAACAAGAGAAAGAATACAAGGAGAAGAAAAAAAGGCTAAAAGCCAATCAAGGCATGCAAGCCAATAAACTCAACAAGTCCAGAGAAACAAAGCCAAAAACAAGAGTTAGAAACCCCTGCAACAAAAGACCCAGAAATTTTCATAGATGAGCCAAGGACCTCAAAACCTGGATCATAAATGAATACTTTAGAAACCACAAACAATCAATCAAACCACTTTAGACTTCACGAAATGAGATTTTCATTTTTATTTATTTTATTTTTGTTTGCATAATTTGGTCAATTTTGAAAGACCATATTTGAAGGCATTCGAAATATTGTATTGATGAACATTTTTAACATACCAATTATTATATAATTTGGAAGGGTGAAAAGAAGAGTGGACTAAAAGAAACAAAAAAGGAATTTTCCATATTTCATTAAAATTCATACAATAATGGTAATACCCAATCTATATTATTTAATTGGGGAGGACCCAAATATTGTCCTAAAAAATTTAACAGGAAAAATGGAGGAGAATAATATTCTATTGCCAATTTGGTGTGGGTCCCATGCATCATGGCAATATCTGAATCATAGGTACATGATAGTGAATCCCACAATGTAGAATACCCCTATTCCCACATGATCTAGATCAATAGATGAGGTGGGTCCACACTAGACACCCTAACTTGAAGCTCTAAAATAGATAAGATTCGGTTCTAAGTCTGTTGATGCAAAAAAAAAAAAAAACAAGATGACAAGAGAGCATTTAATAACAAATGTACAAGGTCTCTTGATGCTTATGAATACATGACTGGCTATGACAAAAGATAAAGCAAAAAAACAAATGCAATCCCAGAGCTTTCGCAATATATACATATAAATTATATAATATATGGATTTACCTTCGGAGAAATTACAGAAAGTTAGAACTTGGAAACAACACCTTCCAAAATAAATTAAAATAAAATAATGGAAACAATGACTGTGGTCAGGACTAAAAGAGAGTGAGTAATACTTGGTTTTTTAGATGTGTATATATGATGATGAAGGAGAAAATTAAAAGCCTCTGAAATTATTATTGGCCTCAGATTAAGTGGATAGAGAAATGCCAAATTTCTCAATTACTTGGATTTAAACTAGAAAAACCTCTGAATGAAATACAACATCCACTAGTTCAAGCATCTGCAAGTTCTGATATCTGAACCATTTTTTTACCAACATTATCACCACTAAAGATGCCTATAAAAGCAGCCGGAACACTCTCCAAACCGAACGAAATGTCTTCAAGCACATGAAGTTTGCCACTACGAAGATGATCAGCTGTCATCGAAATGAAATCCGAGTACACATGCATGTAATCACCAGCTAAAAAACCTCGGATTGTGATTCGCTTGTACACAACATCTAGCATGCTTGGTGCAGCGCGTTTTGCAGAATCTGTGTATTCGGAAATAACGCCACAAGCTGCAACTCTACCGAAAGAGTTCATGTTAGCCACTGCAGCTTCTAGCATATCAGCTCCAACGTTGTCAAAGTATATATCAATTCCATCTGGGAAGTACCTGTCAAAAAAAATGCAGGTGGACACGATATTTAATCGTATAGAACATCAAATGAAAAGAAAATAAATGCAAGTGGACACACTCTTTAATCATGTGAAACATATTGGACTGCACAGTGCATTTTAAAAAACTTATAACTACTTCGCTTTTTGTCACAAAATTGCGTGAAATTATTGTATATGGTGCTGGACAATCACGAGGAGACACATGAACAAATGCTTCAGTAAAGCCGATATATTTGTTTAAGTGTCAAACTATAATTGTTCAGGATCGCACAATAAGTTCTTCTGAATTGTACCTTACCGAAAATGAAATAATTTGAACTGCAAACACATCCATACAGTCCTGTACAAAGAAACAGAGAATCGAACCTTTTGAGAGCCGATTTCAGATCAGTTTCTTCTTTGTAGTTGAATGCATCATCAAAGCCAAGCTTCTCTTTCATCAAATCTACCTAAAATTCAATAAAAACAAACTGAAGGTTAAAAAAAAAAAGTCGGAAAAACCAAATAGTTAGCCATGACATCTGGTTTATGTATCTCACAGTACTGATATAATGTATCTCGAATTATCGAGATTAATGAATCAAGAAGCTGACCTTTTTTTGGCTTCCGGCACAGCCAACAACATAGCATCCAAACAACTTTGCATATTGTCCAACCAAATTTCCAACTGATCCAGAAGCAGCAGACACAAACACTTTCTCTCCCTTTTTTGGCTTGCACACTTCAAAAAACCCTCCATAAGCTGTGAGTCCACTAAATGCTGTAACAAACAAACATGTACACTCAGTGTTGGTACCAAATAAACCTCACCTCAGATTGACTAATTTCACATTGATTTCTCTGATTTTTCATTTGATAGAAAATAACATCACCTCAAAATTTATTAATCTAGTAAGCGATACTACTATTTAGGGTCTGGTTGGTTTGTAAAACAATTTTCTATATTGTACAAAAAGTTTGTTTGATCGGGTTTTCTTAAAAAAAATATCTGTTTTTAAGGAACTTCATTTTTCATTGTTATCAAAAAATAGTTTTTTAGTTTTATAATTCTAGAGAACAGTTTTTAGATATACAAACCAAACAGACCCTTAGCATCGATTATAGGAGATTAATATCGATTATAGGAGATTAATGATGATTAAAATTACCTAGAGGTCCAAGATGGTAAGACAAAGGAAAACCCATGGTGTCCAACTTGTTCAACATAATTGCACCTTTCACAATGCTATACTCTGCCCAACTAGTAACCCCAGCAACCAACTCATCTTTTTCAAATCCAGGGTTTTCAGAAGCCACAATTCTCCCCACACCAAATGCAGCAATAGGCTGTCCGCACAAACAAATCACACATATAAGTTATAACCAATACATACATACATATATATATATATATATGAAGAAATTAGTATATATTAACAAGAGCTGACCTGGCCAGGAATAGTGGCAGTTGAAAAACTTGAAGTATCCTGTGAAGAGCTATACTTCTTCATGCGGTTTATCTGGTAAGGGTCAATAGATACATATATATTCTTCACTATAACATCATTTGAACCATGCTCAAGTGACAGCAAAAGAGACTGAGTCTTGAGCTCAAAATGGGATTCCTCTGGAGCACCATTTATGTGGTCCTTTATTGATATATACGTGTTTGTTACTTCCATTGAATTTCTTCACCTGGATTGTGAAAGCTTAGCAATTCAGATTTGAAAATGAAGGAGAGGAGAAGAAAAATATGAGGTGCCCTTTTCTCATCATGTTATGGGCTTCAATGGGTGGCTTTATTTATAGAAATTAAACCAGTAATTATTTTAGCTAGACAGTGAAACCTTATGGTAGATTTGGCTTTTTGAGATATTCCATTTGTTTTTTAGTTCTGGATGATATGCAAGTATATAAAGGAACCGACAACATAAATAGAATAATATTATGATTCCTAAATTTTTAAAATAATATTTTAGTTGTCAATTTTTTATGTAGAAGAAGATGACAAAAGAGGATCTTAAGATGACAAATATAACAAGTAAGAGGATAAAAGACCAATTTAGATAAATATATATATATATATATATATATATATATATAGAAAAGACTGGGAATATATTGCCGTCCAGAGCTTCTTTTTTTGTAGGGTGTCACTACAATTAAGAAAGAAAATGCAAGCTTAATGCATATGATAGCTCACGAGTCGAGACACAGTACTAGTAAACATTTCCTTTGGTTGTGATTGCAAATTATTTTTATCTTTTATGCTTAAATATAGGCTCCCTATTTATACCAATATAGATTATGGTAAATATCCAATGAGTCCAAGGTTTAAAATACCCATTTATGATGGGGTTTGTTTACTTATTTTAATAAAATGATACCAACATGCTTGATGTTCATTTTTGTCAATCAACCTAAATAATATAGTGGTTCGAATAAAAAAATATCTCCGATGAGAGAGTAAAAATGAGAGAATATGAGTTGTGTTGGAGTGTTTCCTTTAGGTTCCGTTTGGCAATCCGGTTTTGGTCTTGGTCTTTGATTTCAAGACCAAGACCATGTTTGGTTGGCCGATTTTGGACTTGGTTTTGGACACCCTAAAACCAACCACTAAAACCTGATTTTGGCCCACCATTTTTGACTTTTTTTTCTCTCTACATATGTATATATATATGGCCGAAAATATGAATTATTTTGAATTTTTTTCGGAAAAAAATTATTTTTTCGAAAATAATTATCTTTTTCGGGAAAAAAAAATTCGGAAAAAAATTAATTTTCGGGAAAAAATCATATTTTCGGACAAAAAATAATTTTCTCCAAAAAATTATTTTTTCAAAAATATTTATTTTTTGGAAAAAAAATCATTTTTGGAAAAAAATCATATTTTCGGAAAAAAAATTATTTTCCGGAAAATATTTATTTTTTCGTCAAAAAATAAATTTTTGGAAAAAAATTAATTTTCGGGAAAAAAAAAAATTCGACAAAAATTATTTTTTCGAAAATAATTATTTTCCGGAAAATATTTATTTTTTCGGAAAAATTTATTTTTTCGTCAAAAAATAAATTTTTGGAAAAAAATCATATTTTCGGAAAAAAATTAATTTTCGGAAAAAAAATATTTTTTCGACAAAAAATATTTTTTTGAAAAAATTAATTTTTCCGAAAAAATTAATTATTTTTTTTTCCGAAAATTAATTATTTTCCAAAAAATTATTTTTTTATATTTTTCGGAAAAATATTTTTTTCCCGAAAATTAATTTTTTCCAATTTTTTATATATATATTTTTCATATTTATATATTTTTAATACATATTAGTATATATATATATAATTATACCAATACCAAAACCAAAACCAACTCCTTACCAAACACTATATATTGGTTTTAGATTTACCTAAAACCACCCAAGACCAAAACTAAGACCAAAACCAAAACCAAGACCAAAACCAAGTTCCCAAACGGGCCCTTAGAAATTGGGTAAATTACATAAATCATTCCTCAACTTTGCCCTAATTACAGGTGCTATCCCTAACGTTTCATTAATATCAGTTATCACTCTTAACTTTTGCTCCTTTGTAACATTTTCCCCCGGTAGAAATCAACGCCTAAAAATGGGAATATTGGTCAAAGTACTATTTTTTGGAACTGAAAACCCTATTTTACCCTTACTATCTATACATTTACATTTTAACCATTACTTTTGTAATGATAATTACTAGAATACCCCTACTTAATTTGTTAATTTGATAAAACAAAAATAATGTATAAAAATATATAAAATTATATATTTATAATTCGGAAAAAAATACTTTTTATATACTTTTTATAAAAATATATAATTTCAGAAAAAAAATATAAAAATATAAAAGTATTTTTATATATTCGGAAAAAAATATTCGAAATATTTCCAAATAATATTCGAAATATAAAAATATTTTTACATATTTGGAACTGAAAACCCTATTTTACCCTTACTACCCATACATTTACATTTTAACCATTACTTTTGTAATGATAATTACTAGAATACCCCTACTTAATTTGTTAATTTGATAAAACAAAAATAATGTATAAAAATATATAAAATTATATATTTATAATTCGGAAAAAAATACTTTTTATATACTTTTTATAAAAATATATAATTTCAAAAAAAAAATATAAAAATATAAAAATATAAAAGTATTTTTATATATTCGGAAAAAAATATTCGAAATATTTCCGAATAATTTTTTTTCCTAATATATAAATTCCAGAAATTTTTGAATATTTTTTTCCAAATATATAAAAATATATAATTTCGGAAAAAATATATAAATTCCGGAAAAAAATATAAAATTAAAAATATATATATAAATTCGGAAAAAAATATAAAAATATAAAAGTATTTTTTGAATTTATATATTTTCCGAATTTTATATACTTTTTATAATTTTATATATTTTTTTGAATTTATATATTTTTTCCAAAATTATATATTTTCCGAATTTTAAATACTTTTTATAATTTTATATTTTTTTCCGAATTTATATATATTTTCAGAAATTATATATTTATTCACTATTTATTATATATGTTAATTGCATTTCTGTTATTATAAATTTGAAAGCTATTAGTAGTGAAAACAAATTTGATAAAATTTATATTTTGTATTATCCAAAAGATAAATTTTTGAGGGTAATTATGTAAATTCACGTGGCTCTAGAAAACTCTTGAAATATTTTCACATATATGAGGGTATATTAGTCATTTCATTACTACTAACAGCTGGATCACTGTTTCGATGTAGTTCAGGAGGTAACTGATATTAATGAAACGTTAGGGATAGTGTCTGTAATTAGGTCAAAGTTCAGGAATGATTTGCATAATTTACCCTTATAAATTTAATCAAACAAAATAATGATAGATAGACTATAAATAAAGGATCAAATCATTTCATGTAAGTTATTTTAGACCCATACTTTTAAAAATAATATATATGTTCTATGTTTACTTCAATTGTTATCATATTTTTCAAAACATTATCCTTAGTGTTTTTTTTTTTTTTAAGAAATCAAAAAGATAAAATCTACATTAATATATACAATAAGTAAAGTAGATAAACATAATTAAATTGGGATAAAAATATATCAACATTCCTTAAAGTTTGATTCAATTATATGTTTACATTTGTCATTTTGTTACATTGTGTACCCCTCTTACGCATGATCTCAAATTCCCTTCCATTATCTTACCGCAAATCCATTGGGAAAATTTTGCACACAAATTTAAAGATTCTTCTATTATATTACTAAAAGTAGTATAAAATCTTGATAAAATGCTTTGTATTCAGTAATTTAAGGCGATGTTATAGCGCACTAAAAAGAATAAAAGTTTATTGATGTTGCGATTGTAACTCATATCCTCTCCATTTGATTTTTCACTTGATTAGTTATAGTAAAGATATGATGATCCAAATTCGATCACTTGACTAGTCAATCGTGTTTTATTGAATTACAAAGTGGAACCTAACCATATTTGACAATTAGATCCATCAATGGTGTAGTTGTAGTGGCTATAATTTCAGTTGTGTTCGATTTTGATAAAAGAAAATTTTCATGCATAAAAAAATGTTTCACATCAATTTTTTAAAGGGTTAATTTCACAAAACCCCCTATACTATCCAATTTAATCAACTAAATGCAACTGTATCCACTTTGCCCCCTATATTATTCAATTTCATCACTATACTCCATTCCCTCACATTTTGAGTCATAATACCTAAACTACCCTCAATAGTATAGGGGGTTTAGTGAAATCAAGCCTTTAAAAAAATTATTTATCGAAAATTAATTATATTTTTCGTAAAAAATATTAATTTAAAAAATATATATATTTTTGGAAAAAAAATATTTTTCGAAAACAATATATATTTTGGAAAAAATATATATATTTAAGAATATATATATATATATATTTTAGGAAATATATAAATATTGGAAAATGATATATATTTCGGAATATATATATAATTCGTCAAAAATATATATTTTCCGAATTATTTTAAAAAAATATGAATTTTTTCAGAAAAATAATTTTTTTGAGAAAAATATATATTATGTTCCAAAATATGATTTTTTCCGAAAAATAATTTTTTTGAGAATAATATATATTATGTTCCAAAATATGATTTTTTCCGAAAAATAATTTTTTTTGAGAATAATATATTATTTTCCAAAATATGAATTTTTTCCGAAAAATAATTTTTTTGAGAAAAAAAAAATTTATTTTCCAAAATTTGAATTTTTTTCGAAAAAGAATTTTTTTTACAAAAAATATAGATTATTTTTTCCAAAAATAATATAATTTTTTTTGAAATATATATGTTTTATATTTTGGAAAATAATGTATATTTTTCACAAAAAAATTATTTTTCAGAAAAATTCATATTTTTTAAAACAATTCAAAAAATATATATTTTTGACAAATTATATATATATTCCGAAATATATATCATTTTCCAATATATATATATTTCCCGAAATATATATATTTTCCGAAATATATATATTTTGTCCGAAATATAAATATTTTACGAAATATATATATTTTGTCTGAAATATAAATATTTTACGAAATATATATATTGTTTACGAAATTTTTTTTCTTTCTAAAATATATATATATTTTGAAATTTATAGTTTTACGAAAAATATAATTGATTTTTGAAAAATAAAATTTTTAAATGCTTGATTTCACTAAACCCCCTTATATTATTGATGGTGGTTTATGTATTATGACTTAAAATGTGAGGGGAGGGGCATAGTGATGAAATTGAATAGTATAGGGGGCAAAGTGGACACAGTGATGGTTAATTGATTAAATTGAATAATATAGGGGGTTTTGTGAAATTAACCCTTTTTTAAAATCAAAATTAATATTGTTAATAAAAAATATATTTTTATATTTAATTAAAGTCCCTTTCTTATATAGTAATTATATATGTACTGTATATAATAAACTAGTGGTGTGTAATTGAATCAAATTTTAATAAAGGTTAGTGAAAATTATTATAAGAAAATAAAAACGAAAATTACGATATTGGACCTCCCGAGCCTCTCCCATTCTATTCACACACATATATAGCGTAGGGTTTAATCAAACCCTGGACCTGCCCTCCCTCCCCCTCTCTAAAACCCTTGGTTAGGGCATTTCCCGCCCTTTACTCTTCAATCTCCACTGCAACACCCTTGTTCCCAGTCTTCTAGGGTTTCAATCCTCCCTACACAACAATGGTGTCCCCAAAGCAACTCCTCTCCACCATCGAATCGTGCCTTCTCGGCCCTACTCCTCCAACCCCCTCTCAAAGGATCGAACTCATGCACGCCATTCGCCAAACTCTTCCCTCTTTCCAACCCCTCCTCTCCTATCCGGTACGTATATATATATCTATATATCTATATATACATTTAGATGTATATGTATATTGTCATTCATGTGTATATAATACATCTATTGGAGAAATCATAATGGTCCTTTGCATCTGTAATTTGTTAGTTGTTGCATTTCTCTTTTATTTCCTTCTCAGGGAAAGTTTGAGAAGGTGCGGAAATTTATGTCATTTAGCGAAAATCAAGTTATGAAGTAATCAAATTGTCTTTTGTTTTGCAGCCTCCTAAGCCCTCCGATAGGGCTCAAGTCCAGTCCAAAGAAGCCAGACTTCCTAATGCTTCACCTATGTCGCTTGACGACCAGGATGTTTCGATTGTGAGTTCGTTTCATATTTAATTGTTGATTATTTCACTCCATTCTATATTATCGAATTGAGATGTTCTTGTAAGAATTTCATTGAATTCAGTTCTCAGCAAATCAATTTTATTGAATAGGGCCTTTTTCCCCTTTCAGTATGTGATTCATGATATGTAAATGGTGGCAGGCAGACATTTATGGAATTATTTTTTTATAGTAGTTCTGTAATCCAGTCATTTTTCATCACTTTAGATGAAATTCGTGTTTTGGGGATATTTGTACCCTGGAAACATTTTATCTAAATTATAATATATATCTGCGTGTGTGTGTGTGTGTGTATTATACTAGTACCTCTTTGACGGTTGTGGACACGGACTGAGATTAGGATTTACGATTGCAATATAAATTCGGAATTTGCACAGAGAGAGAGAGAGACACGGGTGACTGAGATTAGGATTTACAATTGCAATATACTTGAGAACAAAAAACTCAAATTGTAACTTTATTTGCAAAATAATGCAAGAACAACCCCAAATGAGAACAAAATTGTAATCTATGGTCTGAAAACATAATAACCCCTATAGAAAACGCCATAATGTTCTCAGTTTTTTGCGACATATTATTATGGATAAGTTGTGTTGTCAATGTTGAACACACATATATTAACTTTTCAAACCTTCTTGTATTAGTTATAAAAAAGTACACTAATTATTGCTCACACGAATATCATTGGCTAGAAATGTCCTTTTTTTCCCCCTTTAACTGAGATCACTAGCTAGCTGTACCAACTAGACCTCTTCACACCGTGAACTTGCCATCTCCATTTTTTGAAATTGCATAGAACGCCTTACTTTTCCACTTATCAAAATTTGCTGCAAGACCTAGCACAATAACTAGGAATTTAAATATTCCCTAATTTTTTTATGTTCCTTGCTTAGTATTTCTCTTCTCACTTTGTCAAGATATAAAATAATTCTTTTAGGACCATGTAAGATGAAGCATAGCAGCTACATTCTATTTACCACTAGGGAAAATACCCAAACCCCCCCTCTCTGCAAAATTGCAATGGGAAGATGTACAATTTTTGCTTGAAGAGAGAATTGAGAAAAGGAGAGTGACATTCTATTTTAGTAGTTATCAGTTACCCTTGGGACAGCGTAGAGTCATTTTGGATGCTGAAGAGAATTACTTTGATTTATCAACTATACCTTTAAACGAATACACCTGCTTGTTCATGACTGTCTTCCCCGTACTGCGAGAGCCAAGGGTTAAGACTTCTCTTTTGTGGGCTTTTGTGTAAGCTCTAATAACCCATTTACTTAATAGGTAGCTGGCTTTCCTTAACTGTTCTTTAATCCCTCACCATGCCCTTCAAGAAGACATCCTAGCAACTTAGTGATATAGGTTTTCAAATAGTCTAGTTCTGTCCTGGGAAAGCAATGCAACTTCATCAATTGATTGCGTCTTGATTTTCTTAACAACCATATGCAGGGTCAGGGTTTCACCTCACGTTTTTATTTCATAGATTCCGCATTCAATTTTGAGTCATGTTCTCATGCTCAAGTTTTGTATGTTTAATTTTTCTGTAAATAATTGGTTTATAAAATGCCATTGGATAGTAAATTTCTTTTTCTTTTTCAGTTACCCACTGCTAGGAATACCCGTGCCTTAGACAAATGCATTTTGTTTTTCCCTTTAAGACATGCACATTTTATTAACTTCGGTCTGATGTCCTCATTATGCTGTTATTTTGCAGGCTCTGAAATTGAGTGATGATCTCCACGTTAATGAAATAGACTGTGTGCGTTTGCTTGTTCAAGCTAATCAAGATGTAAACTTTTCTTCTCTTTGTTTGTCATGTTATTTATCAACAAGTTTACATGTCACAATAACTGATCTTTGACTATTTTACTGCAACTATCATTTTTACTTCCCAGTGGGGATTATTGGGCAGAGAGCCATTAGACATTTTGCGTCTTACATCAGGACTATGGTATACAGAGAGAAGAGATATACTAACAGCACTGTACACGCTTTTAAGGGTATCGTGTAACCTCGTCTTTCTCCAGTGAGAAAGTTCCATTATTTAGAATTCTTTTACTGTTTTTTTTTAATGTTTATACATTGAACTATATGCTTGGGTATTTACAGGCTGTTGTGCTAGACCAGGGCCTTGAACCTGATCTTGTGGCTGACATTCATAAATATTTGGAAGATCTTATTAGTTCTGGTCTTCGACAACGGTTGATATTGCTCATAAAGGTTCTTACCTTCGCCTCTGCTTTTCACGCTTTTCCTACTAAATTAAAACTGATTATGTCTCAAGCTTTGACATTATGTTTTTAGTCACTGAATTTTCTAGACAGCTCAGCTGGGAATGAGTTATTCTTGGACGGTTCCTCCATCTATTGACAGTTTTATTTTATTTTTATTTTTTATTTTTTTATAAATGGAAGAAAATTAGTCAGATTGCCAAATTTAATCTTCCCTATTTGCTGGTTATGGAGCATGCATTTTGTCAGTACCTATTGTTATCTGGACAGAATTGTACAGTTGTATTCTCTGTGGCTGCGTCTTAGTGTGGCCAGCTTGGGCAAATCAGGCATTGGGGTGTGCAGCCTTAGAGAGATGGCTGTAACTCTTTGATGAATGCGGTATCGAGGTTAAAGGGGCTCTCTGTTGAATTATGTTTATCAATGCTATTGCCTTTTCCTGTACTGATTGCAGTATTTGTTTGAAAATAGTTTTCTGCTCAATTGCTCATGTATTTTGCATAGAAAGTTCCTTCATTTCTTACTTGCTATCAATTTTTTTTTTTTTGCATAGAAAGTTACTTCATTTCTCCAATTTTCAACTTGGTAAATGGATAGTTAAATACCTCGAGGCGCCTGACCTTCACATAGAAAACATATGATCTAAATAGAAAGAATGTAGTTTGTATTCTATATTGCGGATAACTGATGGAGAAGAAGATGCATATCGTTTTGGTGGACTATGAAAGGGAATAGTAGGGTCTTGTGTTCCAGTAATTAACATGGGCTAATGATCCTATATATGCCATTTTATGTTTTATTACATGCCTGGATGATTTTATTTTACCTCCCTTTCTTAGTTGTAGAGATATGGTTCTTGTGACTTTATCTCGGGTTCATTTTCACTGAGTACTGAGTTGCCACTGGATCACTGTTTTCATATCGTTCTAGGCTTGTCGTCTGGCTTTTGGCATTGCTTAGAGGCAGGGGTGGCAACTAGTGGAGTATGAGGTGCAGCACTATTACATCAACAAGCCATTCTGATATAAGCCTTAATCGTAACTGAGCCTCATTCAATCCTCAATCCTAGTGAATTCCTTCAAACCAACCCCATTCTACTGAATACGAACAATTATCAATAGAAAAGTTTGAGGGGCAATTGAGATTTACACCTTATTAATTATTCAAATTCAGAGCTGAAGGATAAGATAACTTGATTTAGATTGCCTACTGTTGTTTGCTGGAGAAGCATGATATGACTGACTGCTAGTCATGTAAAGAAAAATAGCCATCTTTCTATAAGGGATCTATTATCTGCTTAATTTGATCATATGTTGTTAATGGTGAAAACAATTAGTGTTTGGTTTTGTTTGGAATATAAAATTTGCCTTCTTAATTTTCCTTTGTCATTGCCAACGCTGATGGTGACCTTTTTACATTAGTTCTTTCTTTTTTTCTTTTTATTATTTATTTATTTTTTACATGCCTATGATGTTGCTATATATTTCATTCTAGGAACTCAATCGGGAGGAACCAGCTGGTTTGGGTGGCCCTCTCTCTGAGCCCTATATTCTTGACTCAAGAGGCGCAATTGTGGAACGACGAGCTGTGGTTTCTAGGGAGAGACTCATCCTTGGTCATTGCCTTGTCCTTTCAGTTCTGGTTGTGCGGACAAGTAAGTTACAACTTGCCATTGTGTCCAGTTTATTTCTCACAGTTGGTTTCATCTTGAAGGCCTATAATGCCTTACTTTTTCAATTTTCTCATGCAAAATTGATGAGTTTTTATATATGAATATTTCCAATTTTGAAATTCAAGCTTGAATACTTTCATCTTGTGAGTTGCATGTCAGACCAAGATTTTTGAGCTATATGTTCCATAACTCCATCATCCAAAATTGTAAAACAGTCTTAAAAATAAAGTTAGCCAACAGCAGGCGCAATGCAGGAAGATGGAAAAAATCAGATTTGCAAAAGTTATCACAGGCATATCCCATGTAGCCTTGTGGATCCCAGCCGTAAACGAATATTTAGAACTTAATTTAAAAAATCGGATACTTCTTTGGGGTATCAGACATGTGTCCGGAAGTATCCTGAACGTATCCGTAATGTACACGTGTCCAATACTGCCACAGCCTTCAGAGAAGTAACTGTTCTACCTAGTTGCCAACAAGTAACCAGTCTACTTCATAAAGTGGATAAGACTTGGCATGAAATGAGATTATTGTCATAAAGAATTAAATTATAGGTTTACATAAAATTGATTAATATTGTGTCCATATTTTAAACAAAACATTCAAGAAGAAGTTTATTGAAGGAGTGGACTTGATTATAAGGAAGGACTGAGAAGTCACCAGTTGTTTGTTGACATATCTACAATAAACTATGTACAAACTTGTACACAAACATCTTAACTATTTGATCTCATTATAATTTTTTCTGTAGTAAGATTTTGAGGATGATAAATCCTAAATGTAACTTGTTATGTAACATTAGAGTTATCATGACCTAGTGCTTGCTTACTTTTTTGTGTAACTGTTATGTATATTATCACCATGTCTTCTTTTGCCCATCTCCTTAAGACTTGATATGCTGGAGTGTCATTATTCTGTATCAATTTCCATTCCTCTTAGGTTTTGCAACTTGATGCGAGTTCCATGGTTGTCTGGGAAGTTAGTTTATTTTTTATTATTTTTTTCTTCTTTTCTGAGTTGGTTCGAGTTATTAGTGTTTTCTTTATATATATATATATTTTAATTATTTTTTCAAGTATATTAGCTTGGTTAAATCTATTGTCCACATAGGCTCCTTGTGCTATTGAGAGCGTAGCTATGGCCTACTTGAATGTAAGTGCGTAATCATTAATCATCGCCACCATCATCATTATTAATGTGGTCTTCTAAACTTCACTGAGGGCTCTGCTATACAATGTGCTACAGAGGCATAGTCGTCACTAATCTGAATATTTACTATTTTGAGTGGGCAATTTGGGTGTTTCATGGGGGGGGGGGGGGGGGGAGGATTGGTGGGATTCTTCTCGACAACAACTACTACTCGGTTCTCGATTGGATCGGAGCCAAAGCCCTATCTCAATTGGACCGGCTTGGTTATCAGGCATAGGCACAGCCAGCAATCAATCAAACTTGGGTTTGTGTACAGAGATCGGTCTCAGGACCAGCTCAGCCGCAAGGCCAAAGACTGACTAAATCTCGAACGTGGGAAGAAAGCTTGCTGCAAAGAGAATGAGGAAGGTTGGATAAGGTTCAATGGTCGCTCACTAGACCTTTACTATATCCCATCACACTTGCTCTAAGCTGTTTCGACCACAATCATCTTTGTGTTTGTGGTCATGTAGCTTTGCGAAGGCTTGATCTCAGCTATTAGGCTCTGATACGCAAATGTCTTTATCAGCCAATAAAAGAGCCATCTCCTTTATAGAATCGTCGTTATTAGCATTTCAACCTTTTTCATTTTTTTATTTTTTGTCCCCTTTTTCATTTTTGGGGTTTTTAATTAACTTAAACAACTCATTACTGGCACATTCATGTCTTTATTTAGTTATCGAGATCATCATATATGACTTTCACTGGCTTGGTGCATCCTTTGACTACTCAACATTGTTTTTTAATTTAATTGTTTTATCCTCTTTCATATTTTATGCTTTTGTAGAAAGTTTTACAAGTTTCTAATTTGTTGAAGGTGTCTGCAAGCTTATTGGTACATTATGTGCCCTTAATGAAACTTGGGTCGAAATCTTCTGCCATGTTCTTTTTCCTTGTTGAGGTGTTGTTGATCTTGGGAGGGCTACGTCCTATCTCTTAGCTCTGTATTGCCTTCTCATGACAATGAAGATTCACTAACCTGATTTGCACATAATTAATAAAAGAATGTACATATGATACCGTTTTCCATGTTGAGGTGTTGTTGATCTTAAGGAGGGTTACCTCCCATTTCTTAGCTCAGTATTGCCTTCTTACAAGAAAGAAGATCAACTAATCTGTTTTGCACAGAATTTGACAAAATGAATGTATAATATTATTATTATCATCTTCTTATGCTTTTCCTCCCAGAATTTCACTTTCTTAGAGTGCCATTACTTATGTATTTTGCAGGTCCAAAAGATGTAAAGGACATATTTTCCACTTTCAGAAATAGCGCAGCTGAACTACATGGTAGTGCTGACGTCCTAAAGCAGCAGGTCTTACTATATTATTCATCTTGGGTGAAGCACATATGTTGCTTTCTTGTGTTGTGGGTTTAGAGCACGATAGTCATATGTTATCCTAAATTGGTCATAATTTGCACTGTGGGCCATTTTTTTTGGGTCATATATTTGGTTCTAATATCCCATCTATAGCTGTAAACTTGAATACAAAAAGAACTCTTTAAAGCATTGCTTCACTATGGAGATCTTTAACTAATTTGCTATGTTTTGTATTCACTGTCTTGTTTTCATATATATTTCTCTAATAATTATAATAGAATTAATGCGTTCGAAAAGTGTATTTACACATGATAGGATACCTAGCCTTTCACTTGTTTTTGTGAAAATTCATTCTGCATCATCCCATTTCTGGTAAGGTAGAAAGTGTGATATTGATAGTTGAAATATGTGTGTAACATGTCAAAATGTGGAAAACTTTAAGTAGAGTGTAAGCACGCAATAACATGTACATATTTTAAAACAATTTTTGAATAGTATTTTAATCGGATCAACTTGGTAACACTTTATCCTTACTACTCGAAGTCTGTTACTCCCTTTTCAGTATTTCTTATTGGTGATCCCCCCTAGGATCTTAACTTCAAATTAGCTTTATGGTATCATATATTTCTTTTTTCTTTTCTTTTCATACCTTCATTAATTCTGGTTTCCCTTATTCACTAGCTTTATACTGAATGTGGACCATGTTACTAATCCTTGGAGACAACCCGTAAATAAACTTTCTTATTTGGCTCCCATTCATTTATCTGTAACCAATGCCACTTCCACACTATCTGAATGTATTCATCTCTATATTTTCAATTCCTGTCCTACATTACACCTTTATTAACAGTACACTCTAGCAATATGTTATTTTTCACTCTCTATGTTTCTCTCTAGTTTGGCAGGGGTTGTCTCTTTTGTTCTGTGCGAATTACCTTTACCCACTAACACTATTCCAAAAGTGAACCATTTTATTTGAATTCTATCAGCAACATTATCTCAAACTTCCTTGTCAATACTCAAGTCTAAATAATTTCATTTGCATGCACACATCTGTGTTCCTGGTTTTGTTGCAAGCGACTTTCTAATGTACTTCGTTTTTTTTTCTTTTGTACTTGAAGTATATTTTTCCTAAATTTTCTTGTTAAACCTCTACCTTTGGCATCTAAAAATTCTTTTGTTTCATCACTTAAAATGGTATCATCAGCAAACAGCCTATATAATAGAACCTTTTCTTTAAAGTTTGTACCCTGTTCATTTGTACTTAAATCAAAGGTGTGAGTTCAATGCTGATCTTTAATGTGTCCTTTTCTTTTTAAAAACTAATAGTTGGAGCTTAATTCTTGACAATCATTGTAAATTGTTTTAGTTTTCTCGATTCTACTAACAATTTTGTTTGAGATGATGAACCTTTATCTTGTAAATATGTCCAAGGCGTATTAAGAATACTGTTTGGTCCCATTGATATCCTATTTTTCTCCTCAATGCACTAAAATACCTCGAACACCTAAATATGGAAAAGAATTATTTTTTCCCTATTTTCCATAAGGTTATTGAAAGTAATGGTTTCTACCAAGATCTTTAGTTTTCCATTCTTCATTCTGTATATCTAATTTCCTCTTGGTCGAAAAAGAGGAAAATGTTGATTCAATGACCCGGAAACACAACCCAGTGACAGGTGGAGATTGTTTACCTCAAGAAACCATTTCAACTCTGCATATTTTTTTGTTCCTAACACAAAAAGTCTACTTCAGCAAGTTTGTACATACATTCTTCTTCCTTATTTTATTCTTAATTTATAACAAATACTTATTGTTAGTCTCTCAGTACTATGCTTTTGGTTTCTTCCTTTAGTCTGCCAATCAACTCCATTTTTCACTTGTGGTTTGGACTTTCCTTGTTCCTCCCCCAAATTTCCATAGATAAGTTTTGTTTTTTGATTTACCTTGTTGTGCCTATTATGATATTCCTTTAATACCATTGTCCACCCTATCATATATTATTTTCGTCCTGGACAATGTATGTCGGTTCTTTTAGTATCTTGCTCTCAAGTAGTCCTACTTTTTATTTTTATATTTAATTTCACCTCTTAGTTCTTTAGTTTCTAATCACTTTTCTCCTTATTGATTGTCCTATGGTATATTCATTTAAATCCGTCAATTATATTGTATGGTTAAGTTTTCTTCAGAATAACCTAACATTGTTACATTGTTGATCTACTCATATAGTTGGAAAATAAATAGTGCTCCTATTTGATCCGCATTTTTGATAAATGCTTATGTTCTAGTTTTTCAATATTTACATGTTTATTTTTTGTCTGTGCAGATTATATACAGCCTTCTTTTTTCTCTTGTAGTCACTTTCATCTCAGATGCTTTGAGTGCAGTACCTGGTAAAGCATCCGTCCTGTCACATGATGCGTCTTTTAGGCATGAATTCCAGGAAATTGTAAGTGGAATAGTGATCACCGTCATCTTAATGTGGTTATACTCCGTTCATCCCCAAAATAACTGTCCCTCTTGGAGACTCCCAAATTTCTAAGATCATGCATTTAATACTTGCCTTTCTTTAAAAACGTAAAACCTTTCTCAATTTATAGATTTTTAGATTGAGTTTGGCAATGTCGCCAAACTTCAGATATTATAGGAAAAGTTCGATTTTCTGGGTCACTTACTTTCAGACATTAAAAATTTAAGGGACATATTTTCCTGGACTAAGTGAGTAGAATTTCTGGTAGTCTCTGAAGTTGTTGATGATCATGCTTCCTCTAGGTAATGGCGGCTGGAAATGACCCAGTTGTTGAGGGCTTTGTTGATTGCGTTAGACTTGCATGGGTTGTACATTTGCTTTTAGTACAAGATGGTTTTGATTCAAGGGAGACAGTTCCAAGTGCTTCATCTGCGGATATGCAACATATTTCTTCATGCTTGGAAGTCGTTTTCTCCAACAATGTTTTCAAGTTTTTTCTGGATAAGGTTCTCCGGACAGCAGCTTATCAGGTTTGTCTTTGATAAAATTTACTGTAACAAATATGTCAATGTCATTGTTTTCTGTTAACGTCAAATGCAGCTTCTAATTAGTGCACGATCCATATATTCTGTAAATTTGTTGACTTTTATTCATATTTGGGTATGCCAACTTTTAGTCTTTGTTTACCTTGGAATTTTTTCCTAGCTTTGTCCTTCCTTCCAACCAACAAAATAGGATTGTATTGTATAATAAGGGGTTTTGTTTTTGGGCCTTTTCACTTAGTTCCTTCTTTTTTATTTTTCGACCCTCCCACTCTTGAGTTGAAGGATGAAATTTGTGGCCATTTGGATCACCTTTAGCATATTATGCATTTTACTTTGGTTTTGGTCATTCTACTGTTACTTCTCATTTTCTTACATACTTAAAGTACTACAATTTAATATCTATTGTTGTTTCTACAGAATGACGATGAGGATGTGATCTATATGTACGATGCTTATTTGCACAAGCTGATTACATGTTTTCTTTCTCATCCACTTGCAAGAGATAAGGTCAGTTAAAAATGTTCTGTTTCTTGTGCTCTTAGAATATGGTAATTTTTTTCATTTCCTTGTCCTAGGAGTGTGTCAGAAATTCCAGAAAATGAGGAAGTTTCCTAATACTTTACAATCATAATCGCCATTCTATCTCATAAACCTTTCTTCAACATTGACGTATATTTATATTCATAGATATGGCTTTGGATGTAAATGATCAGAAAAAGACCTGATCATTTTACAAAATTTTCCCAATTATGAAAGAAAGCTTCTTTTGTGTTGCTCAGTATGCAGGATTTCTTATTTGTTTCATTTATTCATTTTAAAGAATATACCATTTGGGGATATGTAACGTGTAACGTGGTATGTTGTGTTGAACTTCCAACATAAATAGATTTACTAGTTCTTGTGCTTTTTATAGGGAGCCTTCAGGCATTGTGGCTTTGATGGATATTTTGTAATTGTTGTCTTTTTTTTTTTTTTTAATAAAGTATGGAATTGTTATTATTTCTTTTTAGATTCTGAATTGTATACGGTAACCCTTTTGTGTTGGGTTTCAAGGAGAAATTTAAAGCCATGGAGGACGTTATGATTTTTGGACTCCTTGAGAGTCTAGAGGCCCCATTTGGCCTTGTGTAGCTTCTGAGGGATGCATACTCCTTCTGGACGCGCCTTTTTTAGATGCAAATATTACTTCTTACAAAAAAAAGGAAGTTTTGATATATGTTTCCTTGCATCCTTTCTTACTCTTGACATGATTGGTGTAACACCTTCTGACAGGTAAAAGAAACAAAGGAGAAGGCAATGGCTGCACTTAGCCCATACCGGATGGCTGGATCACATGATTATATGCGTGACAATGGTGTGCACTCTCAGAATGCCGCTGAAACAGTCCCTCAACCATTTGTCTCTCTATTGGAGTTTTTGAGTGAAATTTATCAGGTCAGTAGGCTTGTGATTTCAGCCGTCCTCTATGATTTATCTTAATCTAGCTATCTTCATTGGGTGTTGTTACTGTGTATGCCTCCTGCTACTGTTGATTAATGTTTCGGTACATTTGGATTTATCTTGGAAGTTTCAAGAATATAAATTGACTCCTATTTTATGATAAGGAAAAATATTTCATGAGTAATAGTCCCATGAAAACTAAGACCTGACCTGGTAACTGCTACTGTAAGCTTGGAATTTTGTTCATACAAGTTCTTTCTCAAAATATCAATAAATTATTTGTAGTTAATATATAGCAGTGCTCAATGAATCTTGTAAAAGCTTTCAAATCTAGAAGATAATTTATTTGACTGTTCAATTTGGTTACAACCATGACATATTACTTATTCAAAAAAAAAATTGAAAAAAAAAGAAAAGAAAAAGAAGTTACAAATCATGATGTAGAGGTTCCCTTGTGGTTGTTAAAAACCCTTATCACTCTTTGAAATAAGAGATATACAACATTGAAATGCAATTGAAGATGTGGGCTTAAGTAGAAGTACTCATTGAATAGTCGGAACTATGACCTGTGACACAAGGGTCTGATTTCCATGAGGTTCTGTAATTGTTTTATTTTATCATTTGTACTTTTCTAGAAGAAATGAAATATTTTTTATTTCAGTTGTTTGTGTTTAGTTATTCATAATTAAAAAATACATCAGAATTATAGGGTAAAGCCATTTTCTTTTTTATATCTTTCTAGGATCCAAGTTGTGATACCCCTTAATTTTCATGCATAGGTTGGCCAGGCTTATACCGAAAACTAAGGCGCATCCACACTCAATAATAAACAAGCACGGAAGCAAAAGACATATTTAATGAATAACAGAGTGTTAAAAGTTTAATTCTCATGAATAAACAAATTTAGAAATCAAAAACCCCTAAAGGGTACAACTCGGGAATCCATATCTATGGACCCCTAAACCTTAATAAAAAACAAGAGCCTAAAAAAAATATAACTAAATTGAGTCCCTACACTGAACTGAAGTCAAAATGGAAGAACTCGCGAATGAATGATAAGAGACCTCAACCCTGTGGCTGAAACTGCTGAGAACCTGAAACAACAACGGTGGGTCAGACCCACGAGCAGAGTAGACTCTACATGATCCCAAACAGAGTACCAATAATCTCATCATCTACTCATTATAAATATGAGAGTAATATTATAATTCCTATAAGTACCACACTTAAATATATATCCTCCAGAAAATAGGCATAACAAATAAAGTGCAATCATAATTAAATCACAAGACATAAAACAAAACAAATAGAGTGCAACCAAAATTAAATAACATGTCAATATGAAAAACAAATAAACTAATACAATAACTAAACCACAAGTCCATAGGCAACTAACCCAAGACGAACCATAACCACGTACCCGATCTCCATGTCATGGTACAGATGAGACTGTGTTAATAGTCAGTCCATCGTGGTTCCTTCCATTCCACAATTCACAGAAAATAAAGAATATATATATGTATATTACCAATTATACCGCAACATAAAGAATTTATTAATTCTTTTATACTAAAGTTCCCAATATGTCATTCCATTAATACATCAAGTCTAGTGTTTTAGAAACAAAAAAAAAAAAAAACAATTCCAAACGGCAATAACCTCATAATTCTTTCCATAGACAATAAGGAAACATTCGACCAAAACCTCTTACCCAAAACACACCTACTGAGTCTGCTACTAGAACAATACCGATGAATATATATATACATACACACAATTATATAAACAAATAAAACCATATGCATATATCACTAATTTGATTACACTGTAAATATAATTATTATTATTGTTATTATTAATATTAATATTATTATTACTTTATTTAATCGCCCCAAATAGAAGAATCAAATTTTAATTAGTAAAGAATTTTCACCATTGCTCCATTCTGTCTCGCCTACACCTATTCAGAGTTATCCTACTTATCAACCACTTGGAGCATTATATATGAATAATCCAAAGCATGAAGCACCATGTATGTATTTAACAAGTCACAAGTCACATTATAAATCACTTAAGGATTTACGAATCAAAAAGTACAGACCCTGATTTCCTCATTCAAAATCTTAATTCACAAATCTAACTACCAAAGTTTTATTATTTACATATACTTACCCACATACATATATACATCAACAAACCATTGAAATTACTCATGCTTACCAATCCGTATATGTGTGTAATTAACCCAAACTTCATACCCACGGTCACCAACGTTTGCCTTTTTCTATTATTACTTTTTCAAGCACGGTAATATATTAGGCATATATATACACACACTGACATATATTTTATCAATATATTAAACATATATACACACATAGATAGGAGAGAAATTAAGTAATATAGTATGGTGATGTTATGATTATGGATACAAAGGGGAAGAGAAGAACATTCTACTTGCCTGATTTAATAATCAAATCACACGCAACTGCAGATCGATTGTTGTTTCCCCTCCTCTTTTACGCAACTCTCTCTCTCTCTACTCTCCCTCTATAGAATCGGCTGATAGCAAACGTAGGACTATCTTAGGGTTTTTATTTTGGTTATATAAATATATATAAAAATATATATATATATTTAATCCTTCCGATGGACCCAAAAATATATTATAGCCCATTAACTAATAAGCCCAACTAATTAACTCAAAAATATATTATAGCCCATTAGCTAATAAGCCCAACTAATTAACTTATAATTAATTAATTAAATAAATTAAATATATCCGATATAAATAAATAAAAATTACGGGGTATTACACAAGTAGTCAGCATACAGAGAAATTTTTTGGTTGCTTGAGGAATGATCAGTCTATGATTAGGGAAGGCACTGGCTAACAAAAAAGGGTTCTTGGTAAAATTGAACTTGTGGATTCTAGATTGACATGTTCCAATCTATTTTTTTTTGACACGTTCCAATCTATGTGTTATAGGCAACTAATGTCAAAAGGCTTATGATGATGTCAGTTGGGGTTTTCCTTTATAGGTGTTGGAGAGTGTGGACTTCTGGAGAAATTAAGGAGCTGGATTTTTGTTTTGCTTCTTTACCATCCGGTTCTTTGTCCTGGTCCGTGGTCCTCTGATGGGCTTCTTTGATATTTCACGTGGTTTTACTTTGTCTCAGTTGTGGTGTTTGGTAGTGGCTTTGAGTTTGGGTCGCTGAGTATAGTTGTTTGGTGGGGTCTCTTTGATCCAGTAATCACTCACTTACACATATATTTATGTATGTTGGTTATGTATGTATATTCAAGTCTGGTTCTGTCTCAGAACGGGATATTAGTATGGATTCATGGTTCATGCCATAGGTGGAGAAAGATGAAACAGGTAGTTGGAGGTTCAAGATGGATCCTTTTGTTCTTCAGAAGGTTTTAACTTGCTTTATTTTTACCCTAAAAATAAGTTCTCTTTGATGCAGTTGCTTTACTTTTTTATATAAATATGATCTCAACTTGGGCTGTGTAAAGATAAGCCACTAAACATATGGCCAACTAAGATCGACCACAATTCATAATGTTGGTTAGCTAAAAAACATCAGACACATAATGAGGGGCAGAAATGCGAATGTTGAGAGGGATGTGCGGCAAGATAGGAAGGGATAGAATTGGAAGTCATTACAATTATGAGAGGTTTGAAGACCCATTGAAGGTGAAATGAGCGAGTCAATAATTGCACTAATTAGGAAAAGTGACATGTCCACATTGAGGATTATGCCAAGGAAAGGAGAATACCAAAATTAACATGGATTTAGTTAGTAAGGAAATATATACTAACATGCGATTTTTCTAGTGTTATGGCCGTAGATAGAACAGAGTTGGTAATATTATAGCTGACACCAAGTAGTTAGGAAAAGCATTTGTTGAGTGGATTTTATGAATAAGGAGAAATGGAGTTCATGTAGATGTAGCCAACTCCAGCTAGTTGGAATTCGAAGATACTTTGTTAAGTTGGGTATCTTTTTATTTTTTTTACACTCGACTTATTTTGTGATACTTTTGCCGGAGTGAGACCTTATCACATAAATGTATGTATGTTTTCATGGTTAATAATTATGTTAATTTATTGATCTTCGAATGTTTATTCTTCTTGGTGCTTGAAACTTTTGTTCAAAGTACTTATGTCTAGCAAGGGATGGGGGAAGATATAACTATGTCCTACCATGTGTACATGGACGAACTTTGCCCCCACAAAATTCTGAAAAATAAAGATAGGTAGCCTATGAGTACTGGCTCTCCATAATATGGAAAAGAATCTAATTTTGCTCCTCAAATCTTACAAAGAAATTTGAATTTCAAGAACTTCTTACCTTCTGGTTAGAAAATTGACAATGGTCAAAAAGAAAAAGAGGATCAATATTCTCATTCTTGCTATCATTTTATAGGCACTTCCATGCTTTTATCTTCTTTGCATATAGCATTCTACCGAAAACTCTATGAATTTTCTGTCGTAGACTATATTATCAATTATCTACTAGTGGTAAGACAATTTGTCACATTTGGAACTCCTCAAATTCTAAACAGGAGAGCTACTTATGTCTACCCCCCTAATACCTGAAGTGTTGAGCACATTACCTTTTCATTCCATTTTGCATTTGAAAAGCTAACCAAATTTCAGTACGCTTCAATCCCATTTAGGTGATCTTTAGTTTACTCATTTTTGAACATTGCCTGCTAACTCGACCTGTCCTTAGTTACTCTCAGGCTGTTAAACCTATATGGGCTCTTTTTTGTTGACTACTTCAATTCTATTTGGTGATCATAGGAAGATTTTTTTTAATCATTCATACTGAGCTCCTAATAAATCTTCGGTTTTCTCCTTCCGATAAAATCCATTGGTGAACTTCTTACGGTTTGAGATGTTTGTGAGCTATATGATGTCATTTATTCTTAATATTACCTTTCTTGCTCCTCTAATTTCAGTCTTTTTTTAGATGGGTGCGTGTTAATTGCTTTTTGTGTAACAACATATGATTATTTGATTTTATTTTGGTGGGATTGAATTTTTTGGGTTGAGTAATTAGTATTGAATGATTCTATTTATAGTGCAATAGGTTGTGGATTTTCTAGATCTCTGCTGTATAGTCTGGAAACGCTAGTTTAGGCAGATATGTTGGTTCAGGTTGTTAAATATTTTTTTTTGCATCGAAAACCCTGCTGTAATTGTATGATTTCAAATGATTTTTTTCTATTTTTGTTTTCAAATCTGTTGTTATGCTTCCGCTTTGATTCTCTTAAGATTTATCAAATAAGTATTGATCTCCTCTTATGCATTGTACTTCATTAGAAGGAACCAGAGCTGTTGTCTGGCAATGATGTGTTATGGACGTTCGTAAATTTTGCTGGAGAGGACCATACTAATTTTCAAACTCTTGAAGCATTCTTGAAAATGCTGAGTACTTTGGTATGCAAATAAGTATCATTTTGTGAATTCTTCATCCAGGTGAGGCAATTTCTACTGTATTCTGAGTGCTTTAAATGTGTCATTTTTTTCAGGCTTCTAGTGAAGAGGGTGCTTCAAAAGTTTTTGACTTACTTCAGGGTAAAGCGTTCCGCTCTATTGGTTGGATCACTTTATTTGATTGTTTATCAATATATGAGGAGAAGTTCAAACAATCCCTTCAAAGTGCTGGGGCCATGTTACCAGAATTTCAGGAGGGGGACGCAAAAGCACTAGTTGCATACTTGAATGTTCTTCAGAAGGTTTTAACTTGCTCTATTTTCTCCTTTCCCCATTTGATCATTTTTTTCCCTCCTCAGTACTGCTTTCGTAAGATAATAATACAAAGCTAGGATGATATGTTTTCATTAGCTGTTTCCTTTGTTTCTTTAATCTGCATTATAAACTAGTATGTGCATGCATCGAGATTTAAGGTCACTCTCATGTTCAGCTTGGACCATTCTAAAATTTGGGGGTGAATAAGTTATCTGCTTGTTGTACAGACAGTGGGGAGGGTAAGGTCATAGAAAATGTGGGTTTATTGGTGAAGCTAGTCCGTTTGAATTGTCAGCAATTGGTCTTTTACTAATTCGCCCCTCCTAGCCTTCCAGTTTAATCCGACCAAGTTTATGTAGTCCCCTGCTAAGCTACTGGCGCAAGAAAACAATTCTTTTCAATTATCAGGCTGTATGGCTTAATTGCTTTTCATTGGTGGTGTCAGTGTATATAAAAATTAAGAACCTACACTAACAACTTAAGCTTTTAGAGTTAATGGGGCTTAACATGGTATGAAAGCGAGATTTCTCGAGCTTAATTTTCATTGTCATCTTGATAATTAAAATTGTAAACATGTGCTCGAAGGCAGCACATGAGGGCTTGTCTGAGGATATAAATATTAAAGTTACACCCTCTCTATTGGCTCAAGTTTTTAGAGCGATGGTGGTTAAAAAGTATCTTTTTTGTTTTATGGCCTTCTTGAAATTTGTAAGAAGGAATGACTGGTTTGTGAACACTTTTTCTTTTTGTTTCAGGTCGTGGAAAATGGAAATCCCGTTGAAAGAAAGAGCTGGTTTCCTGATATTGAACCATTATTCAAGCTCCTTAGTTATGAGAATGTGCCTCCTTATCTAAAGGTGTTCATTGTTGCTATTTTGTGCCTTCAATTTATTATGATTTAAATTTTTTCTTTTGTATTCCTTCTTGTTGGTTTTGGTTGTCTCTACTGATGATTTGAAACAGCATCAGAATGTTTTTACCATTGTTTGTTTAACTGAATTTGTTTATAGGGTGCTTTGCGTAATGCTATTGCTACTTTCATTCAAGTTTCTCCTACTCTAAAAGATACTATTTGGGGTTATCTTGAGCAATATGATCTGCCAGTAGTAGTTGGGCCACATGTTGGGAGCAGCACGCAGCCCATGACAACTCAGGTTGGTTTGTACATAATATCTAACTTACTTCATGCTTGAGGAGATTATTGACAAAGCACAATGCTATTGTAATTGTTGTTATCCACGTTGCGTTATCCTGGATTTGATGCTTGATCAATGTTCTTTGGTTCCTTAATTTTAACTAGCCTAGTGGTACTTGCCCATTGAGTCCCAATAGGGGGAAAGTGTGTGTGTGAGTTACAACATATCTATATCTGTATCAATTTCACACATGTATCTCTGTACAGTATATTTAATACTTACTGTATACAAAGCCCAATAGGTTGCTTTCTCAAAACCTGGTTCAATTCGTCATTGGTAACTGTTTAAGAGACAATGATCATGATCATCATTATCCTTGCTTTATTTCCTATGAATCGGGTCAGCCACATGAACTTCCTTTTATAGCAAGGTCTGCTGAGTATTATTTTGGCAGGTTTATGATATGCGGTTTGAATTAAATGAAATAGAAGCGAGGAGAGAACAGTATCCTTCAACGATATCATTCCTCAACTTGTTAAATGCTCTTATTGCTGAAGAAAGGGATTTAAGCGATAGAGGTCGTAGGTACTGGCTTGTAATATCTTTGTTTTTGTTTTCATGTTTCTATGGCATTTAAAGTTTTCCCCCCTTGAGGCCTCACTCTAGTAAGTGGTGCACTTTACAGATTCATCGGGATCTTCAGGTTTATTTATGATCACGTGTTTGGACCATTCCCACAGAGAGCATATGCAGATCCCTCTGAGAAATGGCAGTTGGCTATTGCTTCTCTTCAGCATTTCAAAATGTGAGCCCTACATTTTTAATTGTTGGGCTTCTTATTTTATCTTCTTCTCATTGATTCTGTGAGGTGTTTTCAGTAATGCTTTTTGTCCCATGAGTAAGATTATCCCCAAGTATAATGGAATGAAAGACGTGGGATCTTTTGTTCAGAGATTCATCTATGAGTTGGTAAAGGAATTAATTAGTTTTCATATTCATGTAATCTGTTGTACAGGATACTGAGCATGTATGATATTATGGATGAGGATGTTGACAGTGTTCTTGACCGGCCTCAGCTCTCAGCAGTAGCACAATCTGCCCCACTTCAGATGCAGCTTCCTGTCATAGAGTTACTAAAAGTATGTGAATCATTTTTTAATAATTTTTCTGGACAGGTAAATGTAGTCATGGATACATGCTCCTACTGGGGCGCGAACCCTAAACCTCTCCATTGGTCAGGTTCACGGCACAGAGTTTCAGTGCTGCCTGGTGCTCATTCTTGTTGTAGGGTTATTTTGGCCCCTCTCATTGTTTATAGTATTAGTTTTATTACTACTTTGGAGTTATGGGTCTGCATGGGATGCTATTATTTCACGTCATTTGCACCTTAGTTACTTTTTCTGTTTTATCTCATATTTTTGTGCGGACTTGTCCATTACATCATTCAACTTTTCATTTTTTCAATGAGAAATAAGTAAATACAATATATGATATTATATGTAATATAATTTTGTTACTGTTGATAATAATAATATTACTACAATTTGTTTATTGCCATTGTTAGATCAAAGATCTGCATGTTTTGGTCCCGTTTGTCACAATTTAAAATTCAAGTGTATCTTCTGGTAATAATAGGACATATTAACAAAATATTTGCTTCTTTTATGAAATTTGTTTTGCTTTACTAGTCTTCCACTTGGTTTTTAACAATTGCATCTTTTACACTTCTCAAACTCATGTTTGAGTTTCTGTTCTTTGTTGATAAATATGTACAATAAAATTTGGTTTTGCAGGATTTCATGAGTGGGAAAACCGTTTTTCGCAATATCATGGGCATTCTTTTGCCAGGAGTCAATTTTATCATCGCTGAACGCACTAATCAAATTTATGGACACCTTGTAGAGAAAGCGGTGCTTCTTTGTTTGGAGATCATAATCCTTGTTCTGGAGAAAGATTTGATTGTTTCTGATTTCTGGCGCCCTCTATACCAGGTATCTAATTTGTTACCATCAGTATAGTATCTGATATTGCCCCAGCTCCCTCTCAAACAGTGGCTAGTTGTTATCCACAGGGTTTTATTTGTTAAACCTAATTCAAGCAAGAATCAAATTCTCCATTCTTCCCACCTAAACTGTCAAAGTGTTTCCAATCATTAGTGAACCACAACAAAAGTAGGCAGAAGAATTGAAATTCATATGTTAACTTGAAGCCAATTCGTTTGAACCAAAATATATGGAATTTCTTCACAAAGACTGGAGAAAAGTGGAAATGGAAGTTTTTCACAAAAGTCGGGAGAAATTGTATTTACCCAATTCATATGTCTATTTATATATATATATATATATCTTGCATTATATGCCTCTACTTGAGTTTAGCAAAAGATATCATTCTTGAACAGTTTTCGGCCTTTGGCCATCACCATCTTTTAGTGCAAGAATGTCCTATAAACTCAGTAGCAGTCAGTAATGTTCTGTCCTGTTATTTGTACATATGTGTGTGTGCATAATCAGAGTTTGTGACTTTCATGACTTTGATGACCAATTTTCACATGGCCTCATCGCCAAACCTATGATATAGTAATGGGCATTGTCAAACATTCAATTGTATCATTGAATTCCACTTTCCGGAGACTGCATTTGTCAAGTCTGAGAGATGAAGCTATACAAAGTAATATATGTTCAGAAAAAATTAAACGTTATGCAGTCATCTCGTTTCTGGAGAAAGCTCAGCTCCCTCACCTCTACAATGGAGGTCAGGTGAGAGTGGCCCTTCCCCTCAGGGGACCTTTTCTGTATATCAATGACACATCGACTGGTAGACGGAAGGAAACGTTATGCTCATGCTTGGTGAGGCGTTTTGACAAGGATGTTGGTACGGTGCAGGAGATTTCTGATTGGGCTAGAAAAGTGTGGAAGGTTTCGTGTGGTTTCTCTGTTTCTTTGTTGGCGGAGGATTGGTTGCTGTTTCGTTTTCCGTCACAAACAGTGGCGGTAGGGGTCCTAAGGAATGGTAGAAGATGGTGGGGGGAGGCGAATCTGTTTCTGGATCTATGGGATTATCGCATTGGGTGCATTAGTCAATCGAAGAAATGGGGTTCGAGGAAGTTTATGCTCTTTGGTTTTCCGCTTCATCTTTGGTGCCAAGAACTCTATGAGGTGATAGGGAACTTGTGTGGTGGTTTCAGGGGGTAGACGTTGATACTCTGCATTCGTCGGATGTGGTGAAGATCACGGTCGCGGTAGGGGGCATCAATCCATCTCATGTCTTTGTGCACGATGATGTGCAATGCTTCAAGGTCCCCATCTTGGATGCGGTCTCCCGTGTTGGTCCCTACCACGGAGAGCTTGTTGCAGCGACACAATATGCTATTCGATGCCGGTGGTGGTAGGAGAATGGAGGAGAGGGGTGGCGGATGGAAAAAGGTATCTAGATCTGATTATTTGGGATGGCGGAGGTTATCGCCGGAGTTGATGGAGGGCAAGGAATGGCCGCCACCGGTGACGACGAGGGGTGGTAGAGGTGGTTCAACGAGGGGTGGTGAACGGTGGCCCTATTCTCATGGTTGTACAGATGGATCTAGGGCAAAGGTGGAGGGAGGGGAGAGGCGACATGTGGTTCCAACTGTTGGGACACGTGGCGTGATCTCAACCACTCAGAGGAATGAACGGCTCATGATGAGGTTGGGCAATTCAAATTTGAATCAGCAGCTGGATGCTTCGAGGATGGGACAATTGTGCCACATGGTTGGCTTCGACCGGTCCGTGGCTAGTGGGTGGACACGTGGCTGTCATGCACGGCTAGGGCGAGTGGGTCAACGTTGGCGGGGGCCTCCTTGGGCACGTGTTGGAGTGTATAGGCCACGCGTGTTGTTGCCTCCTTGAGCTCGTTTCAGGCCCACTTCGCAGCCCACTTCACGACCTTCTTTGTAGCATAATCAGGCCCAGTTGAGGAGGAATGTTCAAAGTTGTGATGGGCTGGGTTTAATGGGTTCTCACACTGGCTTTTCGTGTCGGGCCTTGGGGCGACCCAGGTATGAATCGAATTTGGCATTCTCGGGCTCGTTTTGCAACCCGGATCCAGTTCGCACAGGGTATAACCATTTAAGGGCTGGGTCGGCGAAGGCTTTGAGGTCGTCTTCGACGGAGAGAGAGGTGAATGTAGACGATGATGTTTTTCAGGTCGTCGCATGGCGGCGACCAAGGTTGTCGGCGATCATGGAGCAGGCGCGACCGAGAATGGAGAGGGGTTTCAGATTTGGGGACCGTGGTGCAGGTGCTTTTCGTCGGCGTAACAATGTTGAAAAGAGTAAGTTTAAAGAGGATGTTTCTCTTTTTTTTTTTTTCCGGCGAATTGTGGCACTGTGGTTGTCAATAATGGTGATTTGGCGTGTCCCAGTGGGCATGGGGGGTGGGGGTTGATGTGGTTCAGCTTCCTGTTCCATTGAACAATGAATGCTCCAGTTCTGATGATGAGATGGTGTTTGTTGACAAGGCCGACAGTGGTATGTTTACTGACAGTGATGTGGTGCAGGGCTTGGGTCATCAACTGGATGCCAAGGTGTGTTGTTCCTTCAATTGTGTACAGTCTGATACTGTTTGTTCTCTTTGTATTGATTATGTGGTTTTGGGGCTGGAAGACGGTGGTATTTCAGTGGATGGATGCTTGAGTGGGGATGAAGATGTAGGTGCTATGGTGGTTGTGGACAGTGTGTCCTTTATGGAGGTGATGGAGAATGCGTTGCCCGTGGCGGTGGACTGTTCAGATGTATTCACCAATAAGTGGGTAAAAAATACTATGTTTGATGTGGCCACGACGGTGGGGGTTAAGTTTGGCAACAACGAGGCGAAAGGGTATGCGTTGTTATTGGCGCTAGCGGAGGAAAAGGAGGAGGGTGTTGGGGAAAGGGCTATGGTGGTGCATCATTCTCCCTTTTCTTGTTAGAAGGGCGAGAGGGAATTGTGTAATTTGGTGTGCACGGTTAATTATGATGGGTCAAGTGGTAGTGTGCGGAATAAGAAAGGGGGTAAGAGTGGTGGGAGGAGGGAGGCGGAGGTATTAGATGTTTCCAAATGCAGTTAAAAATTGTATCGTGGAATGTTCGAGGTCTTAACAGCTCGGAGAAAAGAAGGATTGTTAGATTGGCTCTTGGGAAGTGGGATGCACATGTTGTTTGCCTCCAGGAGACAAAGATGGATGATATGAATGATATAGTGGTTCGGAGCTTGTGGGGTAATCGGTTTATGGAGTGGTCTTGTTTGGCGTCTAGTGGTGCTTCGAGGGGTGTGATTGTTATATGGGATATGAGGTGGGTTTCGTTACAGGGTACGCGTATGAGGCGTTTTTCGATCTCCTGTTCGTTTTCGATGGTGGAGGATGGTTTATGTTGGGTGTTTATAGGAGTTTATGGACCTGTGGATGACGGGGAGAAGGAGTTGTTTTGGGAGGAGCTAGTTGAGGTTAGGGAGGCGTGAAGTCTACCTTGGTGTATAGGGGGGGACTTCAATGTTGTTCGGACGCCTTCAGAGAGATCTACTGGGGGTTGGTGGACTAGGGCCATTGTTCGTTTCTCTGAATTCATTGATAGGCAGGCGCTGCATGATTTACCGCTTGTTGGCGCGTCTTTCACTTGGTCTAGTTGCAGGGAGTCTTTGACTTTATCTCGTATTGATCGGTTCTTGGTGTCTGGGATTGGGAAGAGCTCTATCCGGATGTTATTCAGACTATTGCTACTCGGTTCACTTCGGATCATGTTTCGATCTTCTTGAACTGTGGGGGTATTGCGAAGGGGAAGTCGCCTTTTAGGTTTGAGAACATGTGGCTTAGGGCTCGGGACTTTCAACAGTGATTGTCAAAGTGGTGGGCTTGCACTGTTCGACCGGGCTCTCTGAGTTTTGTTTTGGCTACAAAGTTGCGTACTTTGAAGTCTGCTCTCATCACGTGGAATAAGGAGGTCTTTAGCAACCTTGTGTGGCGCAGGAGCGTGTTATTGTCTGAGATTAATGATATTGACAGAGCTGTTTTGAGTTGGGGGGGGGGTGGATGTGGCTATCGCTTCGAGGAGGGAGTAGTGCTTGGTTGAGTTGGAGGAAGTTGCTTTACAGGAGGAGATCTCGTGGAGACAGAATTCTCGTGCCATTTGGTTGAAAGAGGGGGATCGGAATACGAAGTTTTTCCATCGTTCAGCGAATGTTCGTAGGAGGAACAATTTTATTGGGAGCCTGACAGTCGAGGGTTCTTTTCTAGCTTTTGAGGAAGAGCTCCGGCTGGGGATTCCAGCGTATTATCAGAAACTGTTTACAGAGCGAGAGAGTTGGAGGCCGAACTTGGATGGACTTTTGTTTGATTCCATTGATGTAGAGGATCGGGATAGGTAGGAGATTTTGTTTACTGAGGAGGAGGTGTTGAGGGCGTTGAAACAATGTAATGGGGACAAAGCTCCTAGTCCGGATGGGTTTACTATGCGTTTTTTCCTAGAGTGTTGGCCTATTGTTAGGGAGGATGTGATGGGCACTTTCCGTGCTTTTGATGAGGAGGGTTACTTTGTGAAGTCTCTTAATGCCTCATTCATCTCCCTTCTCCCAAAAAAAGGGGAGATGAAAGACATTAAGGACTTTAGGCCCATTAGCCTTGTGGGTTGTGTGTACAAGTTCATTGCGAATGTCCTTTCATTTCGGATGAACGGTGTTTTGGATGGGGTTATCTCGGATTCCCAAAATGCTTTCATTGGGGGGAGATAGATTCTGGACTCGGCCATCATTGCTAGTGAGGTTGTTGACACCAGGCTTCGGAATGGCATTCCAGGGGTCTTGGTAAAGTTGGATGTTGAGAAGGCATACAATCATGTTTGTTGGGGCTTTCTCCTTTATATGTTAGAGCGGTTGGGGTTTGGTGAACGGTGGCGCAGAGGGATTCTGTTTTGTATTTCGTCGGTCCGTTTCTCGGTGTTAATGAATGGCTCCCCCTCTAGTTTTTTTGGGAGTTCTCGTGGTCTGAGGCAGGGTGATCCCCTTTCCCCTCTTATTTTCTAGTAGTGATGGAGGCGTTCATTCGGATGATGACTCGAGCAATAGAGTCGGGTTTGTTGCGAGGTTTTAGGGTGGGTGATACCACGTCACAGTTCGTCGATATTTCGCACTTGTTGTTCTCTGATGACACTCTTGTTTTCTGTAATGCGGATGAGGATCAAATGCAACATCTTCTGTGTGTTTTGATATGTTTTCAGGTAGTGTTCGGTTTGAAGATCAACACTAACAAGAGTTCTTTGATTCCGGTATGAGAGGTGGGTAACGCATTGGGGTTGGCTGCAGGGTTGATGGACTTCCTTCTCAGTATTTGGGTCTGCCTTTGGGGACGACAGGATAGAGTCAGTGTTGTTGGGAGTCTGTGGTTGAGCGGGTGCAGAGGCGCCTAGCGGGTTGGAAGATGCAATATCTCTCCAAGGGTAGGAGATTAACCCTGGTGAAGAATACGCTTTCCAACATGCCCACCTATGTTTTATCCCTCTATCGGATTCCACGTACAGTGGCCCAGCGGATTAAGAGGTTTCAGAGACAGTTCTTGTGAGGTGGGAGTAGGGAGAGCCACTCCATCCCTTTGGTGTGTTGGGAGGTGGTCTGCCCTCCTGTTCAGGAGGGGGTTTGGGCATTCGCCGGTTGACGACTTTCAACATTGCTTTATTGGGTAAGTGGTTGTGGCGATTTGGAGCCGAGAGACATCGTTTGTGGAGGAGGGTGATCGCCTGTCGTTATGGGGAGATTCGGGGTGGTTGGTATTTCGCTCAGGTGCTGGACCGGAGTGGTGTGGGGGTGTGGAAGGATATCCGACAGGGATGGGATTCTCTTGCCCCTTTTCTCAGATACAGAGTTGGAGATGGTCGTTGTGTTTGTTTTTGGACGGATTGGTGGTGCGGTGAGGGTACGCTTGCCTCTTATTTTCCTCAATTGTTTAGGATCGCTCGGGATCACCATGCTACTGTTGCCGACTGTTATCACCTCGATACCGGAAGACTAGTGTGGGATGTCAGTTTTGTGCGTTCCTTTCAGGATTGGGAGATAGAAGAGGTTTCCGCTTTGCTGGAGCTTTTGTATTCCCTGACTGTCGGTGCTGAATCAGATTCTTTGCTTTGGCTTCCTACCTCTTCTAGGAGTTTCTCAGTTTCCTCCTTTTTTGGTTGTCTCTTGCCTAGGGTGGAGGAGTTTTTCCCCTGGAAGGCGGTCTGGAAGTCAAAAGCCCCGCTTAAAGTTGCTTTCTTCACGTGGTCGGTGGCGTGGGGTCGCATCCTCACATTGGATATTTTGCGTCAGAGGGACAGTTTTGTGGTTAATCGGTGTTGTTTGTGCAAGAAGGACGGGGAATCCATGGATCACCTTCTTTTGCATTGTCCGGTTGCTTATGATTGTTGGTGTCTTCTCCTTTGCCTTTTTCGGGATTTAGTGGGTGATGCTGAGTTCGGTCCGCGACGTCTTGGCCGCTTGGAGGAGTGTGCGGGTTGGTGCTCATGCTCGGCCTTTTTGGAGGGCGGCCCCACTTTGCCTTTGGTGGAGCATTTGGTTAGAGTGCAACATGCGGTTTTTTGAGGACGTTGAGTCTCCGTTAGGGGTGATAAATGACTTGTTCATTTCTAATTTATTTTGTTGGGTAGAGGGTCGCAATTTTAATTCCATTGCTGAGAAACTTGAGTTTTTGGGCTCTCTCTTGTATTTGGGACGCACTCCCCGTTTGAGTGTTTTTATATTATTCTTACTTATCAAAAAAATAAAAAAGAGTTTAGGTCCATCTCTAATATTCTCTGATCAGCCTCATTCATAGGTGGGACTAGCAATAGTAGTATCCTTCTTTAATTTGATTCAGAAGTGCAATACTTGATGTATTTCCGGACTCTCGTCTTTGCTGGATGTTGGGTAGTCATGTCTGGAGAGAGTCCTAACCTTCTGTATACTTGCATAAAATGATGGCCCTAGTATTCAAAACCTGCGTCCTCGTGAGTTTGTTCCCGATCTGAACACAGTTTTTTCCTTCCAAGCTGGTGCTTGCTTCCTCTGTGGAGATAGTTCCAGGTTATAGTAACCACTGCTCCTCCTTTTCCCCTTGAACCGCCAATTGTGGAACTCTTTTTCCATTTCAACAACAACTGGCTCTCTTGTCGAAGGACAGTCCTATGCAAGCCTTACGTAGCTCCACCATCTTCCCTAATCCAAATGTATCTGTTAGGCCTTTTGACTTCCCCCACCATTCCTTCTGTGGGAGTATATTGTAGGATGGCATGGGAGGTATTACCCCCTTGGACTGAGGAAGAAGCTTTTTTGTTGGAATCAATCTCCCCCATCCATAGGTAAGTTCCCCTTCAGCTCCTTAGATAGGAGAATTTTTCCCTTTCACCATAACCAAATATATCCCTTTCTCTAGTATCTAGCAGCTTGTTGATTCATTGAATTCCACGTACACGAGGTTATCAATTTGGTTTGTGTGAGGGTGATTTACTGCGGAATTTGATTTGTCAATTGCACAACATATGGAAAACCTAATCAGTAAATAGCAAAGAAATAAGCAAGGACCTATATCACCTTTACCAGTATAGTAATTGCATCATTTCTGTTTGTTGTCCTTGAACATGCAGCCTTTGGATATCATACTCTCTCAAGACCATAATCAAATTGTAGTTCTGTTGGAGTATGTCAGATATGATATGCTGCCACAAATTCAGCTCTCCTCCATCAAAATTATGAGTATTCTAAGGTTTGCATTTCTTCCAACGCTCTTCTAATTTCTGTTCTGATGTGAGTGGATGATGTGTGATATCACCCTGATTTTCACGTCAATGATTGTAACCACTATATTACTTTGTGATGATTTGGTGATTGGCAGTTCTCGTATGATTGGGCTTGTACAGTTGCTGTTAAAATCCAATGCTGCGAACTTTTTAATCGAGGACTACGCCGCCTGCCTAGAGCTGCGATCTGATGAGTGTCAGATAATAGTAAATAGCAGCGATGATCCTGGTGTTCTCATATTGCAGGTATGTGCTATTGGCTTTTCACTTTTACATCTTTTCCACTGTTGTGGGGCAGGGCAGCTACCATATGCAGATATTGGTGTGGGGTTCATTAGTCTTTTGTCTTTGACAATCGCAGCTTCTCATTGATAATATTAGTCGACCAGCCCCAAATATCACACATTTGTTACTCAAATTTGATCTGGATACTAACGTTGAAAGGACGATGCTTCAGCCAAAATTTCATTACAGGTTTTTGATCAATTATGAGTTTTTTTTAACATGGTGGTGTATATTGCTCCTATATTTGTATTATTATTTGTGCATTGTTTCCTGAATTGGCAGTTGCCTGAAGGTTATTCTTGATATATTGGAAAAACATCTAAAACCTGATGTCAATGCACTGCTTCATGAATTTGGTTATCAGGTATGTCGGTCCTTCCTCATGTTCAAAAATATATTTCCTTGAGAATTTTTTGAACTCTTGACTCATTGCCACATGCAGCTTCTTTATGAGTTATGCATGGATCCACTAACATGTGGTCCGACCATGGATTTGTTGAGCACGAAGAAGTATCAATTCTTTGTAAAGGTAAAACTTTTATGATTATACATATCTATGTATATATTCTTCCCCATTTCTCTTCATTGTCAATCTTTCTTTTGAATTAGCAAATTGATTGTATTCTTTAATAATCTTTTACATTTGATAGCACTTGGATACTATTGGTGTTGCTCCACTTCCTAAAAGAAATAGCACTCAAGCACTTCGCATCAGCTCCCTGCATCAGGTTTATCTCATCATCAATAACTTTATGTTACATTATTTATTTTACTGATGGCTGCAGGCTTCCACTGTACTTTTGTCTTGTGAGTATGTATGGCCACATGTTGCTTTCTGTATTATGCATCCTTCTTTTGCCTTTATGTTTTCAATCGGTAACACTGTGGCGACCTTGTGGGCGGGTGTGCCGCGAGCGGTGTAGATGGCTACCACACTAGGCAAGGTACATGTGCACAATCCCACATGTCGGTGTCATACCCTTCTATGATACAGCACGTTTTAAAGTCGTGATGGCCTTGAACATGTCAGAACTCCAGAGTTAAGCGTGCTTACTACTCCGTATGTCGGTGTCATACGCTTTTATGATACAACGCGTTTTAAAGTTGTGATGGCCTTGAACATGTCAGAACTCCAGAGTTAAGCGTGCTTGACCTGGAGTAGTACCTGGATGGGTGACCCCCCTAGGAGGTCTCTGGTCCAGGTGAGCCAAAAGCGGTCAATATTGCATTTGGATAGGGACGGGGCTATTACCAGTGGTATTAAAGCCTGACCTAGCTGGAAATGTGTCGACGGGGACGTCGGGTCTCTCATGGGGGTGGATTGTGGCGACCTTGTGGGAGGGTGTGCCGGGAGCGGGTGGAGATGGCACTAGTGGGTAAGCTATAGGTGCACAATTCCACATCACCTGGGTGAGGAATGGCTGTGTGCTATATGTCAGTTTCATACCTTTCTATGATACAACGCGTTTTAAAGCCGTGTTGGGCGTGAACCTGCTAGAACACCAGAGTTAAGCGTGATGGTGACCCCCCGGGAAGTCTCTGGTCCGGGTGAGCCAAAAGCGGATAATATTGTATCTAGATAGGGAGGGCGTTGTTACATATATGGTGGGAATTATTGCTATTTGACAGTGTTAGAACAGTGATCCACGTGCGAGGCAAGTTTTATCGGGTGTAGTCCTCTATAGCTCTGCTAACCTTGTCAAAGAGTTTTCACCTTAATTGATTTTCCTTGGGAATATGGAGGACAATTCACGTCTCTTAACTTCACTTAGGGAATGAGTGGGCATTTTTGTTGCCTTACATTGAAAGTTGTGTGTTTCTGTTTATCAGATTCCCATAGCTGTTTACTCTCAATCAAGTGAATAGTATCGACCTTTCAGTTTTTCTTATGCAGCTAATTGCCGAGAATCATACTTCCATAATTAGGATAGTTTAGTTTATTTTGATTATCGAGAACCTTTTTGATATGGCAATTTTTCTCTTTGTTTTTTTTTTGATCTCAATTTTGGCCGGTGATTGAAGAAGTTGATATCTCACAGTGATTGTTAACTATTTCTTATGCCTGTTACACTTGCACATGCATGCTAATGCACAGGACAATTTAATTGATTATTTTATCTAGGGACAAGTACTGAAAACACCCCTGTAATATAGATATTGTGTGTATTGGCATCTAACCATTTTGAAAATGTTGCAACTTGACCCCGCCGGCTATATTCCAGCCATGAGTTGCCCGAAAAATGGCATGTGCCTCTCATGTGACTTCTTTAAAATGTAATATCCCCAAATTACCCTTTTATTGTGACCATTTTACCCTAGAAATGTTTAAGAAACCTAAACCCATTTCTCCTTCCTTTCTCATCTATCTCTCTATACATCAACGTATATACATATGTATATATACACACACACAACACACACGTATCTCTGATTCCTAAAATTACAAAGAAAAAACCTAATTGATTTGCACATCTATTTATCTATATATATATAGATATATATTACTTCAAGTTATTGAAAAGGTTTCCACACATCTCTGATTTCAACATCTATCTATCTATCTATATATATACATACTAATTCATATGATTGTGTTTTGGAAAAGCAAAATACGATTGAGCTTAATTTCTGGGTTTTTGGTTTTATAGCATTTTGAACCAAAGAAAAATGAATTTTCTGGAAAAGAAATCCCTGATTAGTGATTAAGTGAAATCATATATACGTAGTTATACAAATATATATACATATATGTGAGGATGGACAGGTATGTATATATGGATTTACAAATACGTCTATATGACATGTATGAGTGGGTATATATGACATGTATGTGTAGTTTAGCTGAGGATTGAATCAGAACAAAAATTTTGTTCTCGGGCGGTGAGTAGGATGAAGAGTTTGGAGAAAAACAGTCTCAATGCCCCTTTTCGTCCTTTTTTACTAGTTACTTTTTTATAATATGTTTTAGTAATATGATTAGGGATATTTTAGTAAATTTATAACTCAGATGACCGGATAATGGAAATAGGAGGCTATTTGCACATAACTTGAAATATTAGGTGCTATAAAAACAAGGGTACGCACTGTAATCATATCACAGGGGCTTAATTGCTCGCGATCCTTTTGAAGTAAATTTGGTCAAATTAGTAAAGTTGGTTTGACTAATATTTGTTAGTCCTTAGTTTTTATACTACTTAGGAACTAAAAGTCTCATCTCAGTTTCACTAGTATCTATTATAGTACATTTTTTTTGTCCCGAGAAATATTGAAATCATGTGAAGGTGTAGTCTTATTGTGTCAGAGATAAAAATCTAGAGAATTGTAATTGTTATATTCATCTGATGTGTGGAGCATACCTTTCTAGTAAGGAACTTTGATTTTGTTTTCTGCATGCGGGTTCTTAATAATGTGTATGAAAGGAAAGTATTGCCTGTAATATGATGGAAGTTCAAATCAAATTGGGTTAGGTGGTAGTCAACTAATCCATTATAATGTCTTCAGTGATCTAAGTTATCACCTTTGTGGTTTGAACCTGAGAGGTAAGACACTAGTTATGTTGGCGTGGGATCCAGTTTATTGATAGCATGTCTTGGTGTTAAAGTTCATTGAGTCGCCACCACTTGGACAGGGCTTGTTTGACTGAGACATGATAGGGAAAACATTGCAGTTGTGGAATTGCTCTTATGGCATTAAGGTGGCCATTTCATGTGACATTTTGTTCCTGCCCCATCGTGAAATAGATAGAATTGCCTAACCCTAAGGCGAAGGTTCCCCAAAACATGTCATTCTACTATTGTTTTTATTATATCCGGGTGGTGCATTGGTATAGGAGCGATCTGATGTTTCTCTTTTTAGGTTAGATGAGTTTTGTTTAAAACTCAAGAGATAGGCGAGTCCTGGAGTTTTGTCGTTGGACCTATCTGTGGAGAGCCACACAACAGAGGTTGTGCCATATCTACTTATGCTGATGTGAGAATGACAACAGCCTTCCTATAAGTTTTAGAGTCTCCGTGAGTCTGGCTTTAATCTAAGTGCATGAGGTGCAACAAGACACCTTTGCCTTCACGCGAGCTTTATCCATACAGTGGAGATTCTTGTGATGGTCTTCAAAAGTTTTGTAAAACAAGGGGGCGTGACTTGTCCTCAGAGATGTCCTTGTAATATGTATGCCTGTCACAGGGCTATTATAGGTATTTAATTAGGGTGTCGTTTCTGCAAATAGTGTTGAATGCGTCTTTGTACCTTGCTAACCAGCACTGGGTATTGGCAAGGCTGACTCTGTTTCTCTGAATGTTTTGTTGCGAATGTTTTGTTGCAAATGTTTCTGGCTTAGTTTAGATTAATCTTTTTTTTCTTTTTATCTATGAGATTTTCTTTGGAGTGGCTATGTATGATTAGTTTACTTATTCTATTCTTATGTATTCATCGTTCCTTGCCTTTCCCAGAGAGCTTGGCTATTGAAACTTTTAGCTGTAGAATTGCACGCTGGTGATATGTCTAGTTCCACTCATCGAGAAGCATGCCAAAGTATTGTTGCCAATATATTTGGACAGGAGAGCAGTGAATATGGGACTGATTTTAATCTATCTAGCTCATTCATTCTTGAAAATAGCCCTGCAAATGCTGGAACCAGGACAATAAGTAAGAGCAAGGTAATAATAATTACTGGTTTTTGTTACTTTTTCTGTTTTACATATTCTTTTTGCTTGTTTGTGAACCCTTCCGTGCCTGTAGTTTATAGTTTCTCCATTTTGATACTCTTGATACATTTCTTTTGTTTAGTGGGTTCTGTCTTAAAATTTGTGATTACAGCATTTAGATGGTTTACTTACCGTGAAGTAGGATATGTTTTGCTATTTTCCTAACATTTAAAGCATTCTGATTATCAATATAAAGCGTCTACTAAATTTGTATTACTACCGATAAATGTGTGATATTATTGCATTTTTTGCCCTAAAAGTCTAAAACTGATACTGTTGGCCTTGTTTCGGTATATTTAAATAAGCAAAATGATCTGTACATTAATGGAAGGACATGATTTCAGTACATAAATGGAAGGACATTGTGACAGTTGTACATTCAATTAGAAATACAATTTTTTTTTTCAACATGGGAATGGCAACCAAAGGTCTCGTGTGCAACCCACCGTCATCCGCTTTAAAAATTGTTACACATTATGGGCCAAAAGAAGGATACACGTGAGGGCATGTTGAAGGATTTAAATATTAAAGTTACTATGGTATTATGGCCTGAATTTGGATTCGGGTCGCATCGCGACCCGGCCATCGCCCTCGAGGAATTTTTTTGGCCGTTTTACTCTTTTAGGCCATGGACCTGTTTAGTCTCTTTTGTAGCCCGTTAAAAGTTTAAGGGCGATTAGGTTTTGGAGTTATAGAGAGAAAAGTAGAACCCTAATTCGCATAGAGAGAGAGAGAGCTAGGGTTTCTTGTGGCTGTACTTGTAATCTCTTGTTTCTTGCATAGTGAAAACTTTCGCCGGATCTTCGCCGAGGAGGTAGGCACGACTTGTTCTGAACCTTGTAAATCTTTGTGTTCTTTGTGTGGCGGGCTTAATTTTCTGTTTTGATTTCGTAATTTGGTGTGTTTGTTACAACAGTTACTAACCCTCTCTAACACCAAAAGCTTTTAGAGTAGATGGGTTGTTAACAGACACGCACACACAAAAGTACTTATGTTAAGAGATTCTAAACATAGTATAGGCCTTCTATCTTAATATTATCTTACAGAGAACACTTCCCAGCTTAAGTTCATTCCATTACATTTTTAAAAAGACATAATATATTGTATATAAACGGAAGATATGGCATTCAGGGGGTTTTGGATTACAGCAAATTACTTGGTCTTTTACATATCCAACTAACTAAAATCATAATGATTAATTCCTTGAAGGAAGGCTAGAGAAAAAACACCTTCAGCTCCGTATTTGACCAAAAGTTGCACATGGAGGGCTACGACATCTTCTAATACTCGGATGGCAAAAACAGTCATGGAAGGTTATTTACAACGACTTTCAAGATACAAAGGACACGCTGCTAATAATTCAAATAAGCAATATAAAAATGGTTCACCTCTGTGGTTTAGAGATCAATTCACTACGTTTTAATTGATTATTATTATTTTTTTTTATTACTTTTTTTGTAAAAGCGAATTCTTCAAATTTGAGTCAAAATTTTGGACAAGGTCTGAACACTTTTTGAAGACATAAGGTGACAAAATGAAAGTGAAAAAAGGTAAAGATCAATCAGATATCTTCAGTATTCACAGCATTACATACCTTCCATATTCCAACAATGACATACCTTCCATATACACAACAATGACATACCTTCTATTCTACCTGATAGATATGTGTGGTTACAGTTGTAAATATAACAGATATAGAAATACTTTTTCTCAACAAAGTATATATACATGTTCACTAAAAAATGCACATGCTCTTCTAGCTTTTGTCATGCATGTTGTTCCCTTGATACTTTGGCAAACAACTATTTTTTTAGATGGTTCATGTAGTTCTTAAATATGCCATATGTTCCCTTTCTTATGTATGCTTTAGCTAACTATTGCGACCTTTTTTCCAAGGAGCTACCTGTTTGAGACTATAGGTAGTTGTCACTATGAGTAGTAATCTGTCTGGAATATTCTTACCCAATTGCATTAGTAATGGTCATGGACGTTGAATATTTTCCTCAATGAGAGAACCACATTCTGTTACATTATGTGACATTCTCCTGGTTTATAGTGAAGTTGATATGTATCAGGGTAACTGAATTATGAAAAAACAACCTAGGAAACCCTTATTTGTGAGAAAACAGTGCGATTTCTTTGACTTGGAAATCATGTTGCTGACCCCAGTCATATGGGATTAACTGATTAAGAGGAGGATGATGAAGATGTGTCTGAGTTCTTTGGCTTAGGTGGATTTTGTTTGGCATCAGGACTTGCTCAATAACTCTTTTGCTGTAAGGAAGCTATTCATTGTTTTTTCTCCTTTTACATCAAATATAGGTACTTGAATTGCTCCAAATTGTCCAGTTCAGATCGCCTGATACGAGTATGAAGTATTCTCAGGCAGTTTCTAATTTGAAGTATGGCTTTCTGGTAAGATTCAAATTCTGGGGCTTTTGATTGTATGTTGTTCTGTGTGTTTACGGTATATATTTTTTAGGCTGAAGATATACTTGGGAATCCAGCAACATCTGGAAAGGGCGGAATCTACTATTATTCTGAGCGTGGTGACCGTTTGATCGATCTTGCTTCTTTTCGTGACAAACTGTGGCAGGTGGTCTAAAAGGAATTTTCTTTCCTCAACTATACTTTAGCAGTATTCCTAGGGTGATGTCATTTTTTTTTTCTCAGGAGTTTCTGGGGTGAATCTTCTCTGAACTTGAAATGGAAATTCTCTGTCCTGATATAAGTTTGTTGTTTCAGAAATGCAATGTTGTTAATCCCCAGATGAGCTCTTTTGGCAGTGAAGCTGAGCTGAACGAAGTAAGAGATACAATCCAAGAGTTGTTACGATGGGGATGGAAATACAATAAGAACCTCGAGGAACAAGCTGCCCAACTTCATATGTTAGCTGGCTGGTCTCAGATTGTTCAGGTTATTATCTTTTACCTACATAAAAAGGATTTTCTTGGATGGTGTTGTGCAATTAGTTTACAGGTTTATCGCTCAACTTTCTTTTTGCAACTGTCAGTTTCATTGTAATTGTGGTCTTTGCAGGTCTCTGCATCCAGAAGAATATCAAATCTTGGAAACCAATCTGAAATCTTGTTTCAGTGGGTCATCTTGTCTTCTTTTTGAATTTTCTTCCATATTATATTGTCATGATGTAACTGTTTATGTTATAACTGTCAGGTTGCTTGATGCCTCTTTAAGTGCTTCTGCTTCTCCGGACTGTTCGCTGAAGATGGCAGTAATTTTGACCCTGGTAGGTTAATCTACATCTACCATTTGTATTCTTAGCATATTATTACAAAACAACTTTGACAACTCCTACTTAACTGTTTTGACCTCTTCATTTTCTGTTTTATTTTTTTCAGGTTGCTCTTACATGCATGGCCAAACTACGGGATGAAAGATTTTTATACCCTGGCATACTCAATTCCAACACGGTGACGTGTCTCGATATTATCATGGCAAGACAATTACCAAATGGGGCCTGTCACTCTATTCTGTGTAAGCTTCTCATGGCAATTCTGCGGCAGGAATCATCGGAAGCATTGAGGAGACGGTATGATTTAGTTAGGTTGTCAATTCGTATTTCTATACTTTTAATCGTGGCAGTAGACGTCTGATCTTGGGTGATAATTATGAATCCAGCCAATATGCGTTGCTTCTTAGCTACTTCCAGTACTGTCGACATTTGCTTGATCCAGATGTTCCAACAACGGTTCTGCAATGTTTGTTACTTGATGAGCAATACTCTGATGATCTGGATCTCCAGAAGGTCTGGAGCTTCTATTATCTTATTGTTGAAGTTTTCACTTGTAGATGTTATAAGAAAAATGACTAAACAACGTGCTTTCCAGATTGACAAGGAGCAGGCAGAATTAGCGCAGGCCAATTTCTCAATTCTCAAGAAAGATGCTCAGGCCATCCTAGATTTGGTGGGTGCCTTGTCATTTGTTTTTACATGTTATATTTTACTTTTATACTACGTGTTGTCCACTTGCACCACCAACTCCCGTGTTTCCATTTTTTATGTGCCATTTTCCTCATGTTACTATTTTTTAATAAATTCTGGTTTTTTTATTAAAGAATATTAAATAATCTAAAGGAAAATCTACATGCCTGGCATTATGTCTTATATGTTATACAAAGCAGAGTGTTCGCATATACAATGAAACAAAAGCAACCACATGTGTAGTTGAAATGAGATTGCTTAGATAGATTATAACATACAGTATAAGCAAAAATGAGATGGAGAAATTAGGTTTCACATCTTGAACCGAGTACCCAAAGCTACAGAAATCAACTAGGCATCGCCACTTAAATATTTCTTACATCTCAATATATTAAACTTCATAAAAAATACATAATTCAGTGACAAAAACCTCAACATATTAACTTGAGATGTGAGCTTTGGAAAGTCCTGTAGGAATTTGTTCATCACTTAATTCAGACAATTTTGTACAATGATTAGATCTTCATAATAACAACCAAGTAACACAATACATAGGAATATAGATTGCAAGACCAATTCAATTTTCAGTCAAAAACCATTTCGTCGAATTGAAATTGCTATTTTTTATCATTATCCAAGCATTCCCTTTGATGTGTCACGTGACACGGGAAGCCATCCTTACTAGGAGTTCCTCCCTTGCCAATTCGATTTTTGTTAATTACCGTCTACTCCAGAAGCTTAAGTAGTTAGTTTCAACATTAAAATCCTTCAACATGTCCCCTCACGTGTGACCTTCCTTTGGTCCCGCTTGTGTAACAAATTTGTTATTTTAGTTTGATAGTGACAGTGAAGATTGAATATGAAACCTTTGCCTCCAATACCAAACAACCATCTACTCCAAAAGCTTAAGCTCTTAAGAGGGGGTTTAACATTAATACTTAAATCCTTCAACAAACTTCCTTCAGAAACCATCTCTTCGAATGAATATTGCTTTTTTGTCATTAACCAACCATTCCCTTAATGTTTCACATGACTCTGGAAGGCACCCGTTAACCCTTGCCAGGTGTCCCTTCTTTAAACATAGCATCGTTGTTGCATACAAACTCTTGGCCATTCAACTCTCAGCTATAATTCAGGCATCTGTCATCACAGACCTAGTCACATTCCCTTATACAAAGTGTTCTGGATTTTTCGAGAATATTTGCATTCAAGTTTTCAAATCGAAAGTTCACGATCACGTCAATCACCATATAAAATATATTTGTCATGTGTCTTAACGCAAACATACATTTATCGAAAATGTACTGTATCTGTTTTTTTTTTTTTTTTGTTGAAAGGGTTTTGTAAAACATAATTAGCATATATGAAGAAGAGTGTTCGAAATCCCGTGGATTCTGACAACCTTATCTTCTAGTTTACCCTTGTATCTCTTAAGGTCATACCTTAAAATCTTTATGATGTATACATTAAGGGTGGTGTCTATTATAAGTAACATAAAACACTGTTAGATACACCCACAAAAGAGGAAGATTAGTGTGCATAGAAGGTAGGAGACAATTGGGATTGATTTACAATTAGATGTTGTAGGAGTCACATGGCTTGATCTGGATAGTTTCTGTATAGGTTGTATTTTATTGATATGCAGCATCTTTTTTGCGATCTTTTTATCCCCTTGTCTACCTTGGACTTGATATGTTTGTGTAACCTAACTGTAGTACTTCCTTTTGCCTTCTGTAATTATCATTGTTTTATATTGAATTTTGAACTCTATTGTTCAGGTTGCAAAAGATGCAACTCAAGGCAGTGAATCTGGGAAAACAATATCACTTTATGTTCTGGATGCATTGATTTGTATTGACCATGATAAGTATTTCTTTAGCCAACTTCAAAGCAGAGGTTTTCTACGATCTTGCTTTATGAACATCAGCAATGTTTCTTACACGGTGCGTGTCTTTTCGAGCATGAACTTACTTATTCTTCATTGGTATAATGCGTATGATTATATTGAATGAATAGAGACTGCTGTTGTCTTTTCCATGGAACATCTTCTTTTTTTTTCTCTCACTCTCTCTCTCTCTTCATTGAGGCTGAGTATATATGTATATATATATATATATATATATATATATATATATATATTTGGGTTAACTTCATTTACACCCCTTGAGGTTTGCTTTTATTTCAATCAGACCCCCCAAGTTTGAGAATCTTCATTTACACCCCTTATTTTTTCAAATCCACATCATTTACACCCCCTAATGTCACTTAATACCTAAACTACCCTCAATGTTGAGATAAGTGGTGTTTGGAAACAAGGTGTACTACCCTCAAATTTATCCAAATGAGGCATTATTTTATTTTTTTTGGCATAAATCAAAAAAAATTTTCGTTTATAGTAAAATATTTAAAAAACGAAAAAAAATATATAATTGGTAGTTCGAAATACTTTTTATATTTTGAACTTAATTTTTTTTATATTTTATAATAATTGGTAGTTCGGAAAAATATTTCGGTATTAATTTTTTATTTTGGCATAAATAAAAAAATTAATGCCAAATATTTTTTTGAACTACTAATTAGATTTTTTTTTCTTTTTAAATATTTTTTTATATATTTTATTATAAACGAATTTGTTTTTGATTTATGCCAAAATAAAAAATTAATGTCAAATTTTTTTTCCAAACTACCAATTATTATAAAATATAAAAAACTAAGTTCGAAATATAAAAAAAATATTTTGAATTAACAATTAGATTTTTTTTCATTTTTTAAATATTTTATTATGAACGAATTTGTTTTTTGATTTAATGCAAAATAAAAAATTAATGCATTGTTTTGGATAATAAAATATGAGAGTAGTAAACCTTGTTTCCAAACCCAACCTATCTCAACAAATCTTGTTTCCAAACACCATTTATCTCAATATTGAGGGTAGTTTCAGTATAGGGGGTGTAAATGATGTGAGTTTGAAAAAATAAGGGATGTAAATGAAGATTCTCAAATATGAGGGGGTCTGATTGAAATAAAAGCAAACCTCGGGGGGTGTAAATGAAGTTAACTCTCTCTCTCTCTCTATATATATATAGAATTATCAACTTGTAGTAGAAATTAGATATATTGGATAAAAGGACGGCCATTGCACAGTAGTAGCTCAAGTGGGTAAGATGTAGTAGTATGTCCAACCAATTGTGTATGATTGTTAAACTATGTTTTCTTTCCCCATCATGTTTGTTAAGGCGAAACCCCTTCATGTTTGGAACTATGTGTCTTTAGATTGACCAACTCCAGATTTCACCACATTTGGGAGTTAGTTGCAAAATCCCTCATCCCCCGAATGGATCGATCAAGGCCAACTGCCATGACATTGCATTTCCACGGTCAACCGTGCGACCAATAACTTAGAAATCTTATCTCTTCCTCCCTAATTTATTCTCCATCTGTAGATGTACCCTATAATTTTAGCTCTTGTGGAAAAAGTTTGGCAAAATTCATTGAGTTGAAGGGCTTACAGGGGTTGAGGATGGTACAGAGTTCCAATTTCTGGAGGGAGAGAGAGAGGGAGGGTCCATGTAACATGAACCTTTTTCTAATCATATGTGATTTCTACTTATAACGTGTACATTTAACTTTTAGGATGGTGGGCGGTCATTGGATTCATTGCAGCGGGTGTGTACTCTTGAGGCAGAACTTGCTCTATTGTTGAGAATCAGCCACAAGTATGGAAAATCTGGGGCTCAGGTTCTATTCTCCATGGGTGCTTTGGAGCATATTGCGTCATGCAGGGCAGTCAATATGCAGATTAAGGTACTATTTATGCTTATTAATCTTTTTTCATTTCGGTTGGACTAAATTGGTGCCCTTTCTGTATCAGGGAAGCTTAAGACGGGTTGATGCAAAATTTGGAAAAGATTTATCTGCGGGTGTTGACATACAACGTATGATTATAGCTCCAATATTGAGATTGGTGTTTTCTCTTACTTCTTTGGTAGATACATCTGATTTCTTTGAGGTCAGCTTCCAATATTTTCTTCAGTTGCTACTTATCAAAAACAATCTTTTACTCAATTGTTACTTTTTGTTGTTATATTATGTCTTGTATATAAGTTCTATTTTATCTATTCCTTGCCATTACTGTACATGTTTAGTAATGTATCATCTATGTATTCAGGGGCTGGCGAATATATCAGCTCTTTCGTGACTGGAACATGGTTATGTCATCATAGAACCTTGAGTTAGCTAGATAAAATCAGGTTCCGGGAGATGAGATCTTCTTTCTTCACCACAACTTGTAGCCTATCGAGATAAAGTTATCCTGGAATAAGAAACAATATGATGCAAATGCTGGTGTCGAGTACTTTGCATTAATTCTTCTATCCCAGTTTTTTTAAAGAAATGATTAGCGAATATTTGATCTTCATTATCATGTTGTAATATTTGCAATTGGAATTATCTCATAAGTTCTGGAATTAAAATAAAAGTGGGGATGAAAGCCTGAGCAAGTTAAAAGTTAAATCAACATTTTCTGGAAACAAAGACATCCAATTCCAACCTTAAGTTGCATGAAAGATGAGCCTTTCTATATGACAATGCTGAAAAAATGCTGAAAAGAGAAATTTTGGACCTTGGAAAATTATGCGAAAACGCTTGATCATGTATGTGGAGAAATCTCTGGAGAAATTCTCTTTTCGCATATGTTTTTCCTGCTGATGTTGTGCTATTATCGTTAGTTCACACTGTATAATGCCTTTTGTAGTGAAGCAATCAGCTCTCATATTTGAACTAATTGTTGCTCTTGCCACAAGTTATTGATTTATCTATGGGATTTCTACATTTGAGATTGACGTTATCCATTATTACTCTATTTTTATTTTTCATTTTTCTTTTTCTAGCATCTGGTAAATTTTGTTTTTGTTGATCTGTTGCCTTACAGGTGAAGAATAAAATTGTTCGCGAGGTCATTAATTTTGTCAAAGGGCATCAATTCCTCTTTGATCAAGTTCTTCGGGAAGATGTTCTTGAAGCTGATGAGTTGACCATGGAGATGATAAATCTCGTTGTTGGCATACTTAGCAAGGTATGAATCCCTTTAATTTTGTCCAAGAATTGTTTGCACAAAAGTGTATTTAAGCCTTGATAAGTTGATGATAGCAACACTTTTGGTGCACAGTGAAAAATACAGAGACTCCTGAAAGTGTCCCCTCAAGAAATCATTTCATGAATTTGGCCTCGTAGTTCTGTCACCCTTTTTTATTTTCTTTTGTAGTATTTAACGTGGTCTTTGAATCGAGTATACAATTTTTTGGATATTATACAGGTTTGGCCGTATGAAGAAAGTGGCGAGTATGGTTTTGTACAAGGGCTTTTCGGTATGATGCATGCTCTTTTCTTGCATGATTCAGGATCTTCTGTTCTTCCTCGATCAGTGCGTCCTATGGAGGTAAGTTTTGTAATCTCTATTGAGGCTTCCGTGGAGGGTATATACTGATTCAAAATTAACGTATGTCCCACAGGATTCGCTTTTTCTTCTTCCTTTTTTTTTTGGGAAAACAAATATTATACATCTAAATATATAAATTTAAATATGAACTTTCAGAATCAGAGGAAGTCGGAACTGAGCACCTTTCGCCTTTGCTTTAGCCTGAGCTCCTATCTATATTTCCTGGTCACGAAGAAATCTCTTAGACTGCAGGTAGATGTTTAAAGGTTGAGCTTAGAGCAATATGGTTTTTTCTTGGTTGCTGCTATTATTCCGAATCTTTGTTAGTGTTGGGAAAATATGTTTCTCTTCTAAACAACATTATTTGCTCCAGGTTTCAAATGCTCCCACCAACTACCAAGCACCTGCTGAAAAGCAGCAGCCTACATTGACTTCGCTAAGTTATCTTCTTAATTCTGCATCGACTGCTCTTGAGAGAGCGGCTGAGGAAAAGTCATTGCTGGTTAACAAGGTGACAGTGTGTGTGGGCTATTTGTGAAATTTTATGCTTCCATGTTGGCTTTACTCATTAGTTTCTCATCAGACTATAAATATGATATATATATATATAAATATGTACATATGTTGATATTAGACCTCTTGCACTCTAGATTCAAGACATCAATGAACTATCCAGACAAGAGGTGGATGAGATTATCAACATGTGTGTTCGACAAGATTATGTTAAAATGACCGACAATATACAGAAAAGGTATTATAATGTTTGTTTAATTTTTTTTTGAAGGATACGTTTGATATATAGGCTTTTGTAGACATATCCTGCTAGTAGATTCTATTTGAAAACAAAATAACACAAACACCTGTATCCATTCCGCTATAAGGCATGGCTTCAGGCTAACTGCATGTTGCCATATCCTTCCTCTCTCCATTTCAGCACATGTGAACATAATAAAATGGATAGCTTTGAATAGTTTGGAACTTATCCTAGATAAAGGATTATTTGGCTCCTTTGAACCAGACTTGAATCTCCTTTCTTTTAGCGTCCATGACTTTGATGATACAATCCATGTATTTCTCCTGTGGGAATGAGTTAATTGAATTAGACTTGTAGCAAATTGGATCCATTCAGACCCGCCCCGCCCCAATGGAACAGGTTAGAGATTATCCTAATTGGGTTGTGAATAAGAGTTTAAAATCCACAAAGCCCCAAACCTGCCCCAATCAATAATATTGAGAAATGATTTTTTTATTAGATAAAAGATTTCTTTTTCTTTATTTCTTAGGATAATTTTAAATTTTAATAGTTTTTGTATTTATGATTATTTTATATTTGACTATACTAATTCAGAATTAATAGCTTATTTGGTTCTTTTGAATAAATTTTCATTTTGAATTGCTTATGTTTGAATAGTTTTTCTTGAAAAATATGCACATAGGAGCGCCCCAAATCTAATTTGAGTCAATCTGAATTGGCCCGCGCATAGGCCATTTTTTCTGTTACATTTGTTTACCTGATTTGTCATATAAGCGTGTGCGATATATGGCAATTATTTTATCAATTGCTTATATTTTCTACAGGAGGTATATTGCCATGGTGGAGATGTGCCATATTACTGGAAACAGGGATCAGCTAATTACTCTATTACTTCTGCTTGTAGAGAATGTGCTGAACATTATCCTCATTCATTTTCAGGAAGGGTATGGTTGTTTTTACTTGCGGTTGTAATACTTTAAACGTTATTTCTTGTTTGTTCATCAATGTATTTCTTGGCAGTTCTGAACTTGTTGATTCCAGTGAAGCTATGAAAATGATTACATATGGCACCAAGCCTGATTCTGGAGAGGAGTTGCCTTTGCTGTGTGAAAAATTAATTCCAACATTACAAAGACTAGAATTGCTGAGCGAGGTAAGCTGCTTAATTAAATTTGCGGTCCAATATTTTGTTTTGAGCCTTATTTGTCATGGGTTTGGACCCTTGCAATTTTAATGTCGACAGGGCCCATAATTTCGGCAATTTTCTATATTAATTGGTTCTTCTGCGGCTGTCACTTGTGTTAACAGGATAAAACCGGTCATAGCCTTAAAGTTTTCTGTAGATTGGTGAGTTCGCTGAAGGAAATGGTAATTCAGAAGTTGGAATTATGAGATGGGATAACTTGTTGCTGGAGCCAGTGCAAATCTCTTCTATTTGACCTCAATGAGTTTCAGGTCCATATGTTGTCATGATTTTCTTCTTGTTCAATTAGCGGCTTCAAAAACAAAATTAATATATCCCAAAACAGTTACAAGGCCAGGGGTTCGGTTTTCCGGAGCCACTGCTAGCCCAAAAATGTTCTGGACAAAGTATTCGGTTGCTGGAGCCAGTGCAAATCTCTTCGTTTGGCCTGAGTAAATTGTTGTGATCTATATGTAATACTGCTGTTGTCAACGCGGCTGTAAATCTTGTATGTATTGAGTCGTGTACTTGATGTATCATTTGGTTTCAATGTGTATAACTTTTTGAATTATATTCATCAGTTTTCCGCATCAGTGAAATAATTTCCATTACTTAAATTGAAACTGATGACCATTGTAGGAAATAGTTATATTATTGGTCTGATAATCTGAGTTGCTCTTATATGTGGTCCCATTTGTAGGAAAAGAATTACGTTTTTTTTAGTTGAATGGAACAAACAGCACAAATATGTGTGTATATATATATAGATGTAATAATATGCAGTATGTACAATCATATATTGTATTGAATGTGATTTTGCAGAAAGGTGTTGATTTTTTAAATCAGTTTCTGAGGCAGGGTCCTGGTACCACTCTTGTTTCTTCGCCATGGGCATTCGCACATTCTGCAGTTGCTTTCTTTCCAGCTTCTGCAGTGGTGGTAAGTTTTATGGACTGCAAAGATATTCCGGTGCAGGGCACTGATCGGCTGCAGTTGAGATTGATCGCCACTTCAGTGCTCGATGTTCCATTCAAGCCCTTGTAGGTCACGTCGCTGATATGAACTCCGGTTGGCTTCAACAAATAATACAAGAAAACTGACTGATCAGTACCTTCAGCAAATAAAAATTGATGAATTTAATTCTTTTTTTAAAAAAAATAAATTCTTTTCTTTGTATATAGGGTTTTACCATTTCTTTGCATGTACCCGGGACTCCGCAGTAATTCTGATCGATGATTATTGGGTTATCCACTGAATCAAATCTGATATCCTCAAATGTGACATTTCGGACATATCCTTTTCCAACCTAGGTGACATATAATCAAAAGAGAAAATGTAATCAAGTATAAGAAAATTGTACTATATATTTTTTATTTCATGTTTATATATATATATATATATATATGTAGGTATGTATGTACACCTGATATGTCTTGATCCGAGCTCCGTTGGTAGTTCCCTTCATGGACACATTTCTGACATGAATGTTCTCTACTGTCGCAGAACTCCCTCCCAGACCTAAGCTTCCAATACTGTTTACATGCAAGGAAGGAAAGTTTGAGACTTTGATATGCCAATAATAATTATGAATGAATGTAAATTAAATATTTCTCGAAAAGAAAACAATCTACCTTACTCCATGACCAGGTCCACATTCAATATTGGTGATGGTTATGTTAGAAATGTAATCTCCAATCGAAATACAATCATCACCTATTCATACGAAACCAATCAAATCAGTCAATTTGTATCATATTTATGAATAATTAATGGGAAATTATTATGAGATTGAGCAGAAGCAAAATAAATTTCTTTTTTTTCTTACCACTGCCTATATTGGAGTTGGTGATATTTATATTGTGAGAGGCATGGATGTGAATGCCATCAGTATTTGGACTGTCACCAGGAGATTTGATCATCACGTTCTGAACAGTCATCCAATTGCATCCCATTATGAGTACATGTGTTTGTGGGCTGTTAGTGAAATGAACATTGCTGAGACTGATGTCATTGCCTGAAAGAAACTTCAAGGCCTATACAAAATGACAATAATTTCATCAATAACTATATATACCAGTTATATACATACATATATAGGTGTCTCTCTTATAAATACATATGAACTTTTCACTTTCCATAGTATCTGAAGAGCCTCTAAAACTATATATGACCTTTTCACTTCCATAGTATGTGAAAAGGCTATGAAACTTTGAAACTGCTCCACAGCACTAATGCTAGCTCCCACTAATTCATATTTGACAGTTTCATGGAACCATTATACTACCACTATAGAAAAATAATAATTTTGAAGCAATATATATATATACACTTACAGTTGGTGCCAGTTTAGTGCATCCTTGCTGCAAAAGTGGAGCAAGTGAAAAAGAAGTCAGGGAAGCCACTTTGAATAAAAGTTAACTATAAGTATCAGTTGTTCATCATATATATATATATATATACGTATATATGAAAATGTATGTACCAGTTTAGGATGATATCTGCATGATTGATCCCACCAACCTTTGCCATGTCCATCAATGGTGCCCCAACCATACACATTGAGGCCACTGACGCCACTAAATCCTAGCCATTGACTCGCATCGCGCCCATTCCACACGGTAGGTGAGGTTGGCGCCACAATTTTTCCCGAAATCTATAAAAGGAATGATGACGACAACGATGATGATATATTGAATTTTTTTACTATATAATATATATATATGATTTTCTTAATTTTGCTTACCACAAAGTCAATTTTATTTGCCTTGCATGGACCATTAAACATGACAGGAATTAACAAGAATGTCTTCTTTTCAGGAACCACTAATTTAGGAGTTCCTTGAACAGTGCTACATGCAACATTCCACGCTTTGATAAATGCCTGAAATGCAGTATAAAAATATTTATTTATTTAATTTTCTTGATCTGAAAAAATAAAACTTAAACAGGAAATTAAATTATTATTACTTGAGTATCATCTGTTTTTCCATCCCCTATAGCTCCATAGTCTAAGACATTGAATGTGCCTGCAATTTCATTTGCATTTGTATATGCAATTCTTGAAGAAACTATGCTGAGAACAAATATAAAAACAATGATATCCTGCAAAACATTACACAAAAAAAAGAGTTGAATTAATTAGTTTAATGCATATTTTATTTTAAAACATATATGTAAATGTAAGTTGTAACCCGTGATGAATCAGAAAAAATAAGAATTTTTATGAAACTAAAAAAAAAACAAAAAAACAAGAAGTTCTCTCACCATGGTGAATGAAAATATGACTAGAACTGCCCAAACACACTTGCAAATACTACTATAATTTGTCGTTTCTATAGAATCAATGCTAGAGTATAAATAGTTAAAATTTAGCATAAGATTAGATTTTAAATCTTAAATCTTGTTAAATTTCCTACTAAAATTGCAGCTGACAAATTAGATAAGTTTAATCATTTAAATTTTTTTTTTTATTAAGTTCTATACTAAAATTATAATTAATTCTGTGGGATCAGAAGAAAATAAAAAGAATAGATATAGATGCATGGATAAGAAATTACTATTCTCTAATTATTACTTTTAATATTTCTGATTTTCAGATTTTGAGCAACTTCAAAAAGAGGCAAGTATTGCTCTTAGAACAATACTTTTAAGAATTATTTACCGGAAAAGAAAAAAAAACAATACTCTAAGAATTTCAGTGAGCCTTTGTTGCGAACTTTTTTTCCTTTTTTCCTTTTTTAATTGTTAAATAATTAGGAAAAAATGAATTATTGAATTTCTTTGAAAATCAGTAGAACCAAATTTGAAATTATACGTATAAAACACAGAATTTAACACTACTATTTTTTTAGAATTTCTTTCATATTTTTTAGCAAATAACAACTACTTTTTTTTTTCATTCAATAAATCTGGTAAAGTAAGAATTTACTAAACCTCTTTAAAAATAGTAAAATCTAAGAAAGTAACTAAGAAGTATATAGCAACTGGCCAGATTCTTAGATCATATATGCTACGATAGAAAATTGTCACATGAATTATATCATCTTTGAGGGCTAGTAAGTAGTAACTAAAATTGTTAAAATTATAGGAGAGACAAGTTTAAGACAATAATTTATCCACGAGAAGTACAATTTATTCTATTTTTATAAATTTATTTATTTTTTATAATGAAACAATTTACGAGCCATTTCATATTTGCTTGTTTTCTCTACAAATATTTTATACAATTATGAGAAATTATTGAATGCTTCATAATTATATATTTTAGAACTAGACAGTTTCCTAACATTGACACATTTTCAACTCGAATGAAGTGAATTTAATCCTATATATAGTTAAAAAAAAAAAGAAGAAGCTCTGTATGAAAAATTAATTGGAGCTAAAAGAAAATAATAAATAAAAAGGTAAAGTAAACTAATTTATCTTAAAATATGAAGAAACTACATACTGATAAATCATTCAGCATCAATTATTTTGAATTTTCATGAATTCGGGCTCACAAAATGATTGCGTTTAATATTATTTTACAATAGTATATCCGCATTAATAAATTTCTCCTTCAAAAAAGGTTAATATGTTTAGGTATGGCAAAATAATAAACAATATTCCAAACCTCAAAAAAAATATATATATATATAATAAAAAAAAATGCACACTTGAAAGGGTGTAGAAGGTAAAGGGGAAAATTGAATCTCCATGGGTATTTCAGTAAATATATATCATATTTGTCTTCTCTGAGAGAGTGAGCCTTATCTATCTATATATGTATATTTAGCTGTGCAGAGCTTCTGCTTTGTATTCGTTAAAAATGGTGAACTCTCTCTGTTCCACACCACCAATTTCCTTCAAACCCGCTAATAGACCAGGTAAATAAAGTCCTCTAATGGGTATTTCAATATCTCTATATATATATATATGTGTGTGTGTGTGTGTGTGTGTGTGTGTGTGTAATTCATTAAGCTTCTATTAATTGTAATGAATATTGATGATTTTAGGGCTTAATATTGGCAATTTCACTGCTGAGAAGGTTCTTAGGATCAACAGCATAACTCACAACTGTAAAAATGCTAAATTTCAATCTATGGAGTCTAAGGTGAGAGTTCATTACATTCAAATATTTGTATTTAATCCATTTTAATTGTGTACAATGAAGTGCTATACTTGAACAAAGTTATTAAGGGACTCATACCCATTTATTATCTGCTCAAATTTGATTAATTGCAAGATTTGTGAGCACAAAATGTTTTAGCTGATTACCAGGACTACTAAGAGATGCTCTAGAGTCAATAAGTTCTATAATAAGCTGAAAACTATCAAATAAGGCATGTATTTTGTGGAAAACTAGGAAGTAACAAGGGAAATCCTAAAGATTGATGACCTGGATACCCAAGCAAGGCATGTATCAAAAGGTTTTACTATACAATTTTGGGGGAATTTCAGAGGAAGTTACCCATAGTGTTTGAATTTTTATTTTTTTTGAAGTTACCCATAGGTATATCATATCTATCTTCTATTGAATAGATGTACAATTCTTGTTTTGTGTAAAATGTTATATTGTGGCCTGAAACGTGGCACATTTACTCATATACATAGCGTATCTGTTTTCTTTTCTTACTTTTTGGTAGTATAGTTGACAATGTTTTGCCAATAAATTTAGCATATTAAATTATGTAGAAATGGGTGTTTTAGGACTTTGATGTAGGACCAATCTAATGCATGGAAAAATGATTTGCGACGCCTTATAACTTGGATTTCTATATGGAGCAAATGGAAATAAAGGATTTATCTTGCCACTCAACATATAGGATGGGCTTAGTTGATTAGACTTGATAGTATTCGTATTGCATTTTTGTTCAAAGTTCTTGCCTGGCATTTCTATGTTTCTGACCTTTCAATTAGCTTTCCTCTTGGCTTTACAGGCTACAAGCAGCGGTGAAACTGTCAACCGAAATAGCTTAGTTTGTGCCGATTGTGAAGGAAATGGTAAGCAGAAGTGACTTATATTTTCTCTTCTCTATGGTTCCATGAGATCAAATAATTTACTCTCACTGTTGATGTTGAATTGGTAAACAACTATTCTGTCAGAAACCAGATAGTATATGTGTTTCTGTTAACATCATTTGCAAGATAATATATGTGATTTGCTAAATCATTTTTTATTTTCATTTTTGGAAAAAAAAAAATGGAAAAAAGGGAAGAAGAAGGGAGAGAAGCTTCAGATTGCAGATTCTAAGTCACTTTTTATTCTTATATATATGTATGTGTGCTATTCATCTATGCACATTTTGTATCATTCATGATTACCTGCTTTGAACAAGTATGGCTATTCTAAGTTTCCGTCGTGGATAATTCATTCTGAAGATATGTAGGCAGATTTGAGTTGTTAATGGAGAAGGTAGCACCAAGTAGTATAGCATGCTGGTGCTTGGTAGTTCTGATTTTGGGTGCCTCTGTAGTGAAGAATAGTTATATATCAGTTACAGTTTTGGTGTTTGTTCTAGTCATAGTTCTTACTTGTGAACTAGCAGCCTATGGCAACTGCTAACCAACAAATCTTGCTTCAAACAATATACCGGAGTGGGTTACAGAATACGTGAGGTCAATTTGCCATTCTTGTTCATCAGGTACTACAATTAAAACACATTATCCATATAGCCTTTGAGGGGTGACTTTTTTAGTCTCCATACATCTCTTTATGAACTATATAAATGAGGAATCAAAGCAGAGTGTCCGATCTTAAAATTTGTCAACTTATATGGCCCATTGCTTTAAACATTGTTTCATGAACTTCATATAAACTATTGTTTTCAATAGAGATGTTATTGAGGAATCGATAATTGTTTTTATGTCATTTGTAACTGCGTTTTTAAGGGGTGACTTTTCTATTCTCAAGAAGAATTCCTGTTATTCTCCAGACAAACAACATGCAGAATGAATGTTGTATACTTTAAGTGCAATATTGCTTGATGAGATCCTATCTTAAGTTCTTAACATTGTCCCACTATTGCTTTTGTGTTTTTGGCTTCTGTTCACCTGTAGTCATGCAACACTTTAAAGAAAATATTATTTCCTTGTCAAAAAAATTTCTCAGAGAATATTAATATCAGTTGTAAGTATATTTGTTGATTCTTGTTTTGAATCTGTGACGAACTTTCTGTAAATAGTCGCTTTCGATTGCTTGGTTTTCCTTTTCTGGAAACAAATATTTTGTAAAGTATCGTTTCAGAAAGTTTCTACTTTTCATTCACACCAGGTGCCATAGTGTGTAAACAATGCAAAGGTACTGCAGTCAATTCGACAGATCACTTCAACGGACGATTTAAAGCTGGTGGATTATGTTGGCTTTGCAGGTATGTAGAATCAATTGTTTTCGCTGCCTTACTAGCCATTCATTGGATGTTGGACCATATAAGTACTAGTATTAGCTAACTCTTGTCCACTCAATGTTGACCCAACAAGATAGAGAGCACAATAGGGGTGTGGTATGGTCCGTATGGAGATGTGAGGGTTCAAGTCTTCGTAGGATCAAATAGGTTAAAAACTTTAGGTTGGAGCAAAGTTGACAGTGAGAGCAACCTTCTAATTAGTATATTTTAGGGTTGGCTATGCACACCTCTTATTGCTGCAAAGGCACATGAAAAATATCTTAATATGGAATCAACACAGACAAAATAAATGACTAATCGGTGTGTGCACTCATGTTTGAAGCACACCATAACATGTGTGTTTTACGTTTTGATTTTAGGTTGGTGGCGACAGAACGAACTAAGCATTTTTTCCATTGCAACTTAGAAATAATAGATTTCTTCAACATATTTCATCGTAACGGATGGAGCCATAACCATTACGACTTTCTTTGCATTTAAAATATTTAGAATACTTCGGTAGAGTGCAGAATCTCACGCCTTGTTGACTCTATGCATTGAGCATGAAGATAGGAATCTTGAGTGCACATTCTGATGATTTTGAAATATTTTGTGCGCCAAAAATTGTTCCACAGTGGCTTTACCATTTGGAGGAATTGGGTCCCTTCATCTTCGCATGAATCTATTTAGAGGACATGTTTTATTTCATTTTATTGCAGAGGTAAAAAGGAGATTCTATGCGGGACCTGTAATGGAGCTGGCTTTGTGGGCGGATTCATGAGCACCGGAGATGGTTAAAATTCAGATGTTGAGTGAGATCTGATGCTGGTCCCAAGATGAATTTGGTAGATTATTTCCCTTCTTTTTGTTGTGTATCTTAGATAAAAATGGTGTTTACATCGGACAAAATGTTGTTTAGCCACAAATCAATGCTGATGATGGAATTAAAGAAGTCCAAACAGATTTTAGTTGAAAAAAAAATTAGGGGTATTTTAATCCTTATCTCATAATTGATGTGTCAGTCCAAACACATTCAATGCTTTGTTAGCAATTGCATTTTGTTTATTGTAATTTTACCGTTGTTTGAATCATCTCAGAGAGTGTTTTGTTTGGTATAATTTTTGGAATGGAAATGATCATTCTCCTTTAATAATTTTTATTCTATTAGTAATAGACATGTATCACTAGTGTACTCCTGCATATTTCTCAAGCCAATTCAAAGCCAATGAATTGGGTATATGATTGGAATATTGCAGCAAATCAAATATCTAATATTTTTTCAGAATATTAATCTCAATTTCATAGTTTGTTATCATATATTACGATTTCGTAAAGCATAGAGTATGGTTAGGCGGGGAGAGTTTGAATTTGATGTTAGGTAGATATTCATCATTACCGTTGATCTGACTTCCATTACAATTATACATGTTGATATGTTACCCACTTTGTTCTTTTTTTTAACTTTTAATTTATTCTAAAATAATTATCAATGTTGATATGTTACCCACTTTGTTCCTTATTTTAACTTTTAATTATTCTAAAATAATTATCAATGTAATTTAAGTTTTAACTTTCCCAAATTATCTTTGTTGCATTGAAAAACGCTTTTACAAATGAATCTGACATAAAGAAGAAGAAAAAAAAAAAAAAAAAAAAGGAAACAAAACAAAACAAAAGTGGAAAGAATGAAAGTATACAATAAAATATATTTAAAAAACAATCTTAAGAAATCCAAATAAAATATGAATTATGGACGTGCCAGTAAGATATTGCACTTCAATAAATGAAATTGAGACAAAACATAACTAAAATTACATAGGGCCCGTTCGTATGGTTTCGGGTGCCTGTTTCCTGAAAAGCAAAATTATAATTTTGATTCTTATAAGAGAAACAAAAATTAAAATTATATGTATTAATTATCGATTATTTTTAGAAATGAAAACAAAAATAGAAAGTATGTTTATTAAAAATATGTTTAACAAAATCATCAAAAAAAGAATTACAATTTTTCTTTTTCACAAATATTAAAACTATTTTGAAAAAAAAAATTACCCCATTTTTTAAATTTATTTATTTATTTATCATTTAATTAATTAATTAATTATTAATATTTATTTATTTATTCATTTTTATTTATTATTTATTTTATTTTATTTAAATAATATGTTATATTGTCATTATATATTTATTTATTTTATTTATTATTTATTTAATTGTTTAATTTGTTTATTATAATTTATTTATTATTAATTTAACATTTATTATTATATTATTATTGATGATTATGGTTAGTGAGGGGACAAAACACCTGTTTTTTTTACTTCCCCTCTTTCCTTTATAATGACGGAAAACCTTTTCTCTACCATAGAAAGCATAACCAAATTAAGAAAAATATTTTCTCTTTTATTTCCAAATTTCAAAAAGTAAAGCAGAAAACAAGAAAGAAAAACCTTTCGTAAACGCAACCATAGGTTACTGAAAATGAGACAACACGTATCACTAAAAACTGATATACTTATGGGTAAATTACTCCGACCTCCCCTGAGATTTTACATAATTACTCTCAAATTAAAATTTATGTAAATTTATTCTGACCTCCCCTATAAGATTAACATTATATCAATATTTTTGTGCATATTGTAAAGTACCTTTAACTTAAATATTTCAAACTGAAGTAATTTATGATTTGCATGTATAATGACCTCATATCATTTAAATACTCTCATTTGACATCACTCAAATATCTTTATCGTTTCTCATGCAAGTTAATTATGTTATTTTAACATAAATTACTCAGTTTAAAACATTATAATTATGTGTACTTTAGTAAATGCACAAAAATATTAATGTAATATTAATCTTACAGAGAAGTCAGAATAAATTTATACAAACTTTAATTTAAAAGTAATTATGCAAAATCTTAGGGGAAGTCAAAGTAATTTACCCTATACTTATTTATGTATCAAACTATCACCATGTGAATTTGAAGAGATTGTGCTGGATTACTCATGTACCAATGGGCGAATGACAGAAAATCCCATGCAGTATAAATATAGTGGATATAATTTTCCCATGATTTTTAAATACCTTTATCATATATATTTTGTGCAAATAATCTCCCTCCATTCCATTTTTGGTGACTAAGATGTTGAATTCTCATCTTACTCTTATTTTAATTATTTTCTTTTTACAAAAATACTGAAATGTAAAATGACGGTTTAGTCCATGTCAATACGATATACTTATATATATACTCATATATATGAAGAGTTGGAAGAAGGACATTTTGGTAAGTAATTAAAGACATTTTCGGCATTTGTTGATAAATGATTGCATGTGAAAGTCACGTGGTTAGATTTTGGGCAAAAAAGTAAATGGAATCTTAGTTAAGGGGGTCAATATACACATTTATGTAATATTACTGATGCTTATATACACATTTTGAACTTAGATATGTTCCATACCATAAGGAGAGTTTTTGCCACTTGGCCATACAATAGAAAACCTATATATCATCAAATCTATCCATCTCTTGTAGGTGATATGAGACGTTGCACTCACAGATGGGTACCACAGTCAACTCTTGTATATATATATACAACCACATGATTAATATTGTTGAATTCCATTTACAAGTCAAGTTAATGACAGAATCAACCAAAGGCTAGAAATAGAAAGGACTTTATATATATATGCTTGAACATTAAGCTAATTTATTAAGCACCTTTCTCGATCACGTTCATATATATCTGGTTCAAGATAAATTTCATGTGTTTGAGTGGGAAGATGCTTTTGGAACATATGGTGAAGGTTCTCTGTTGTTCTCAAACAATAGATTCGAAAATGAGAGTGCATAATCTATTGGTTCCTACTAAATATAACTTGCAATGATAATGAAAAAGAAAAATGTTTGGTTCCTTCATCTTAAGGTGTGCCAATATAATTCAGACATTTGATTTTAACGTCAATTTCTCCCTTTTATGCCCATCTTGATTTTATTAAAAAAAAAAAAATTTAATCAAATATCAAAATTATATTGTAGATATAATTCGTTATGCTCACGATATATGTAACTGATTCAGCCATATATCTTTTAGTATTAGAGAAGTTTTGATATTACAATACACGATTCGTGTGATGGGGTCGTTTTGCACGAATTTCGTGAATTAATTGAAATGCGCGTAAGATGGCCCGAACATTAATATTATCAAATAAAAAAAACAGGTTTTGGTACTACAATAAGATGTTAGCTACTTGCAAGAGTATTACAAACCGTGTTATACATAACTTAACCTACCTGAAAAAGAGTGAAAATGTTTGGGTCCTTTAACCATAGTCTCCATGGATGAAGAAATGACTAAGATGTTCAATCCCAAACCACTCTATTTACCCACAAACCCAAGCCATTTTACTATAATACATTAGCTACCAACAAAAGAGAAAAACGACGCTTCTATCCTTTATTCCCTCCACTCTTCAAGTTCCTGATTTAATGTTACACGAATTGTGGGACAAGTTCTCATAACACTCTCAAATGATGATTTCGTTGGAGTCTAGGTCCAGGGGAATCATCATTGCGGTTAGACCTTTTCTACTCTCTTAACACTTCTCCTCTGCAGTGTGTCCATTAACCCTAGTCTCCATTGGCAAACTTGGTTTAGCATTTTGTGGCTTGTACCACACAAAGGCACAAAAAAGATATGCCACAAAGTTTACAAGGCTCAATATGGCTAGAAGTCCATAGAACCAATCAAGCCTGCCTCGGTTTATATCGTCCGCTAGCCATCCTTGTCCTCCATTGCCACCGGTCACTTTCTTCACGATCACGACCAAGAAGCTGCTGATGAAGAAACCGAGTGATAGAGTTGTGAGGAAGAGACCGGTGCTCATAGTCTTCATTCCTTTGGGTGATTGTGTTATGAAGAAATCGAGCTGGCCGGTGTATATGAAGGCCTCCCCGGAACCAACCAAGAAGAATTGAGGGATCAGCACGAACACGCTTATGGGCAGCGTCGCGCTGGCCCTAGTGGTGGATCTTGCCACTGACAATCGTTTCCTCTCCGCCAGGGCTGCAGCTGCCATTCCTAGTGTTGAGAGGATGAGGCCTATGGCAATTCTCTCTAGGTTGGTGAAACCTATTGCATGCAAAAAGATATCAAATTAAGTTTTTTTAAGACATCTATAGGCAAGTAAAATAGACATGTATGTATGTATACTGGCGGCCTAATGGCCCAGCGATAAATGGGAAAGTTCAGAGTTCGAGCATCAGTGAAGGCACTGTGTACTTAACTTTCAAAAAGAAGAAAAAAATGTTTGGAACCCTGAAGGGACATATAAGTAATAACTTTAATGCAGAAGGAGTAGGCTCAAAATGCTATAATTAAGTCAGCTATAATACCTTAAATGTAACAGAAAAAATATGCATATATTTTTAATGTCGGAATTTTAAGTGTCAATTCTACTGTCCTTTAGTAAAGGTTATAGGGACATATTAGGCAATTGTGACCACCACTAAAACCCTTATGCCTCATAGTGAGTTTGGATCATTCCTTTAAAAGGGCTGGCAAGTTCTCAAAACATGCATATATATAGGCAACCACATTGATATACTACTGAATATATATATATGTACACAAATTAATTATTAACACCTGGTTTTCCTTTCCATTTTTTCCATAGAGGCATGATGAGACGGTCATAAGCTGCCAATGTAATCAATATGGCTGCCACGAAGAAGACGGTGAGCGATCCTGCCGGGATTTGGAAACTTCCGATTGATCTCTTCATGGTGGAGGCTTGCTCCACTGAGAAAGTGATCATCTGTGCATATACTGTCCAAAAAACGATGGTCGTGGCCCATATTGGCAGTAGTCTGATCATCATTTTCACTTCCTCCACCATCGTCAACGAGCATAGCTTCCAAGGGTTTGGAGCACTTGAACCCCCCTCAAAATCTCCTTCTGCAACAATAGCAGCCTTGTCCAAGTAACTGCAACAAAAGTGTCACAACAATGAATTACGGAAAAAAGTGTCTATAGTAACAAAAGTTCAGTCACAAGACTAAAATTGTCTGACAATAATTTTTACTGTCTCTATAGTTTAAATTTTTTTTAATGTCACGACTTTAGCTAAAGGTTATAATTTCAGTTTTTATTCATCTTAGTAACAGTTTCGATCTGCATTAAAACCCTTATTTCTTATAATCACTTTTGAGTCACAATAGAACACCGTTCATGCATTCCTATTTCTATTAGTTAGCTCTAACAATTCGAATATACGATAATACAAGACTTACCAAAACTGATCCGTGTGATGGATTCTTCTATCTTGCGACGAATCTTCATACAATGAACCAACATTATATGAATCTTTCATCTTTCTCTTCCTTGTTGCAGCTACTATAACTTGGAAAATGTGAACAACTGGGCTTCCCGAGCTTTTCTTGTACCTGTACCTTTTCGTCCCCGATAAGAACACCATTATAGCTATAAACATCGAGACAGAGCATATTCCATAAGCCCAGCTTCGCCCCACTTCGTCTTGCATGTAGACCAGCACCGTCACCGCCATCAAAGTCCCAGTGCTGATGAAGAAGAAGAACCTGTTGAAGAAATATGCCCTCTGGGCATTTTCCTTTTCGTCTTTCTCGTCAAATTGATCGGTTCCAAAACCGGAAACACTCGATTTCAGGCCACCGGTGCCTAGTGCAATGAGGTACAGAGCAATGTAGAGAATTCCCATTTGGAATTCATTGCCCCTCTTGCAATTTTCAGTGTTGCAGGGTGGTGGGCGTAGCTGAGGCAGTTTTGTTGAAATTGCTAATGCAGCAGTACCCTGAATAAATTACCATTATCATCAAAGTTAGATCTAGTACATGTTTTCCTAGTAATTTTCGCATCATTTTGTGTTTGGGAGAAGTAAATGGATGAATAAGAGGAAGGATAAGGTTGAATTTTTGTGTTTGATTGGACAGAAAAGAAGAGAGGAAGGAAGCAAGGACTGATGATGCATTTGTGTCGGTCCAAATGTAGACGGAAGAGGAGAGAAAAAATAACTAATAATCCATCTGAATATAAACAATGACATTTTTAATTATCATAACAATACGCTTGTAAATTATATTACACAATGAGGGTTTATTTGTATGATTAATATAATAAATATGATTACTTTCCTTTCAAGTAAACAAAAAATAGGTGGTGTTACATTCATCTTTTTTCTCATCCATTTCATTCAATCAAATAAAAAGGGGTAAATTACACAAATTATCCATGAACTTTGACCTAATTACAGAAACTACCTCAAACATTTCATTAATATCAGTTACCCCCTGAACAGTATCGGAACAGTGATCCAACTGTTAGCAGTAGGGAAATGAATGATATACCCACATATATCTGAAAATATTTCAAGAATTTTCTAGAGCCACGTGAATTTATAATTACAATTAAAAATTTATCTTTTGCATAATATAAAATATAAATTTTATCAAATTTGTTCCTACTACTAATAGCTTTCAAATTTATAATAAAAAAAATGCAATTAACATATATAATAAATAGTGAATAAATATATAATTTCTGAAAAATATATATAAATTCGGAAAAAAATATAAAATTATAAAAAGAATTTAAAATTCAGAAAATATATAATTTTGGAAAAAATATATAAATTAGAAAAAAAAATATAAAATTATAAAAAGTATATAAAATTCGGAAAAATATATAAATTCAAAAAATAATTTTATATTTTTTTCCGAATTTATATTTTTTTTATATAATTTTATATTTTTTTCCGGAATTTATATATTTTTTCCGAAATTATATATTTTTATATATTCGGAAAAAAATATTCTGAAATTTTCAGAATTTATTTATTCGGAAATTTCCGGAATTTATATATTCGGAAAAAAAAATCGGAAATATTCCGAATATTTTTTTCCGAATATATAAAAATACTTTTATATTTTTATATTTTTTTCCGAAATTATATTTTTTTATAAAAAGTATTTTTTTTCGAATTATAAATATATAATTTTATATATTTTTATACATTATTTTTGTTTTATCAAATTAACAAATTAAGTAGGGGTATTCTAGTAATTATCATTACAAAAGTAATGGTTAAAATGTAAATGTATGGTAGTAAGGGTAAAATAGGATTTTTCAGTTCCAAAAAATTCAACTTTGACCAATATTTGAATTTTTTGGCGTTGACTTCTACCGGAGGGGGGAAAATGTTACAACGGAACAAAAGTTAAGGGTGGTAACTGATATTAATGAAACGTTAGGGATAGTGCATGTAATTAGGTCAAAGTTGAGGGGTGGTTTCTATAATTTACCCAATAAAAAGTGAGAAAGACACGCTCTATTCGCTAATGTGACGAATCCTGACTCACATCAGATCCGAATGAGAAAAGTCTTGGGTACAAATGAATTGAGTGTTAGTCCCACCTAACAGTTTAAGCTTTAATTTTGATCATATATCGAAACATCCGGCCATTGATAAGTGGTACCAGAGAGTGCCCAAACCTTGATCTGATGTCACGACGAGCACCCACACAGAGGTGTTCAAGTCGGACCGGATCCCCTATTGTTAGAGTGGACAAATAGGCAAGGTGGGTCTCGCCTAACCGACACAGAGGTGTTCAGGTTGGACCGGGTACCCTACCGTTAAAGTGGACAAATAGACGAGGTGGGTCCCGCCTAATAGCATCTAGCTCGTGACACTAAGGTCCAAGGATGCTTCATCTGTCACTCTTTTTTCCATCTCACTCGTTCATGCATCTAGCCTGTTTCTATTAATGTTTTTAATAGAAACACAAAAAATTAAACTGCATTGGTATTGGAAACTGGGCAATTATATTAAAACAACTAAATGTGAAAACATGAAATATTAACATGATAGGGAGGAAGAAGTAATATATATGCACTCACCAGTGTTTGAATTATGGTAAAGATTAAAATAGTCTTGTATCTACCCAGAAAAGAGTCTGCGAGAAATCCTCCAAGCAAACATAGGAGGAAAGATGTGCCCATAAAATCAGTTACTATATTAGCTGAAGTAGCACTAGGCAAATGCATGGTTCCAACCAAGTAGGTCACTAGGTTCACTGCTATCCCCATTGTTGAAAGCCTCTCGCATATTTCGATACCTGTACATTTTTTAAATCAAATCGAACATAAATAAATGAATAAACTATTTATCAAGTACAATCTCAAATCTTTAAACATAAAACAGTGAAACATTAGAATAGAAAAGTAATTTTTTAAAAATCGAATTGTTTTAGAGGGGGGGCATATTTTTACTAAAAAAAATCTTTATAATTTTAGTGGTGGCATATTTTTATGAAGAGTTTTTTTTTCTTTTCTAATTTTAGTGGGAGCATATTAAAAAAAATTCATAATTTTAAGGGGTGCAAATTTAAAATTCTATAAATTATGTAGGTAAAAAAAATGTGGTGATATCCCTGTGACCTAAATTATGCAGGTATATATAAGGGTCTTGAGCTTTTAACCCCCTATGATATGCATATAGTGCGTATAACCCCCTATGGTTTTACTTCACTTCAAACCTTTTATATAATGCGAATTGCCTCCATTCTGAGAGGGGGCAGTTCGCACAAAAATAAAAGACTTGGGGTGAAGTAAAAACATAGGGGGGTTAAACGCACTATATACATATCAAAGGAGGTTAAAAACTCGAACTATTATGGGGGCAATACGCACCTTTATTTCTTCATTTTATAAAAAATCAACTTATTTGAGAAACTGGATGGGTTTATTTACCAAAAAAAAAAATTAAAAACAAAAATAGGTTTGTTTAATTAATACCAAAATAATTGTTGACATCATATGTTTGGATTTTTAATGTGGAAAATCAAAGATTGCCCTTTATAAAAAACATATGAATACAAAAAATAAATAATTAATTTAAATTTAGAAACTCATAAAACTAAAAAAATAAAATACACATTTTGAGTTATTCATGATAACTTACGTGTCAATACACACATTTTTATTTGTATGATTTAGGCATTTTCTTTGATATTATATATAAAGCTTAATTTTTCAAAAAAATATGTATACACATTTTTAAATGGGTGAAAGGTACAAAACCCCCTTACACTATCAAGAATGTGCAAATAACCCCCCTGTAGTTCAATTTCGGCAATTAAGTCCCTATAGTATGGCAAAAATGTGCAAAAAGACCCCCTGCGATACTGTTCAGGGAACTTTTCCGGCCAAAAAAAAGGCATGTGCGTTTCACATGCTGTTTAGTTTTATAAATACCCAAAATGCCCTTATATTGTTACCAAAATGCCCTTCATTTATATATATTATATTATATATATATATATAAAGATTTTATATATGTATATATATGTATACTGAAATGAAGATTTCAATTGGGATTAGGTGTGGTGGGTTGTTGATGAAGATAATTTGGGTCTTTTTGAGGTCCATGTAGTGTATGAGAGTAAATACAATTATTATATTGAGAAAGATAAATCATAGATATATATATTTGAAGTTTTAGAGAAAGAAATTGGTGTTTCTGGTTAAAGACGATTTTTCACTTGCTCTAACTGATATAACTTAGATCTAGGGTTTTCGACAAAGATCATATAAATTTTGAAAATAACCTTTTCACATTTCCCTTAATTTCTCCACATTTCTTCCCCAAATTTCTCAATCCGAATCTAGACCCATTTCGTACCCGAGACTCAGAACTCGAAAACCTAAAGATCGATGAGTCCTGACCCAATACTGAACCCTGAGCCTCAATGTTGGAGTCCTCACACAGAGAAATTGAAATTTGGGTCTGTGAAAACTCATCAGAGCATTGGTTCTGTGAGTCACTGGGTTGATCACATTTTGGGTGAGTTTGGTCCGAGTCAACATTGGGGTTTTGGGCACTGATAGTGAGGACTCGTTGTTGGTTCTGGGTTTCTCTGAGTTAATCACATCTTGGGTGAGTTTGGTCCGAGACAGCAATAGGGTTTTGGGCATTGATAGTGATGACTCATTGTTGGTTATGTGTTTCACTGGGTTGATCACATTTTGGGTGAGTTTGGTCCGAGTCAGTAATAGGGTTTTGGGCATTGATGGCTAGGGCTCGTTTAGCGAAGAACCCAGATCCTGCTAATGTTGCAACTAACAGAACTTGCCACATTGGTGATTTGCAATAATTTTAGGGTTAGATTACAGAGTGGGTGAAGAAGAGAGACATGGCCTATAGATATAGAAACTAAGGTACAGGTTTGAAAAGTGTTGGTCAGGTAGGTACACGTTTTATATATATGGTCTTTTTCGTCATTTTATATTTACCACATTCATTATATTTAATTAAAAAATAAAATAATAAGGGTATAATAGTAAAATCATAAGTCTGTCACCGGAAAATGGCTTAGAGGGGTCAAAGTGCACGTTTTATAAAGTATGGGGGTGTTTTAAAACTTACAGGGGGGTTATTTGCACATTCCTGATAGTGTAGGGAGGTTTTGTGCCTTTCACCCATTTTTAAATTAATGGATGTTATGAGGACAATATCTATATTACATAGGTATTTTAAACACTTGCCCAAAAAAAATGGGTGTCAAAACACACATTTTAAAATTAATGGGTGTTATATGCACCATATCTTATATTACAGGGACGTTTTAAGTATTTGTCCCAAAAATTAGGTATCAATATACACATTTTGAAAATAATAGGTGTTATACGCACACGATCGATATTACATGGTGTTTTGAGTACTGAGTGGGTTGATGTTGTTGATGCTCTTAGTGGGCCGATACATGGTGTTTTGAGTACTGAGTGGGCTGATGTTGTTGATGTTCTTAGTGGGCCGATGCGTACTAATGATTGTTTAATAGCTGTTTAATTAACTAACTAATGATAGTTTAATAGTTGTTTAACTAACTAAAGATGTGTGCAAAAAGTGGAGTATCTCCTTCCATCAAAGTGGGGGGTCTTATGGTCTTATTGCGTAGGGCATGACTGAGATAACAGAATTTTTTTTGCCAAATCCCATGAACATTCCGTCTTAACATCCCACTACACCTACCCACCCCCACCACCCCCCACACATATATTTATTATATATGTGTGTGTGTATATAATTTACATTCATGTTTATTTGGAGAAAGCAATTTACTTTGTTGGGCGAAAAAGTAATATTGACCCTACTTATATTTCACATCAAGGGTGTAACATTCAAATAAAGGAAGTATGGGGAAAGAAGCAACCATAAATATCAAATAACCAATCAATAACTAATAATATATAAATTTAATTTTCTTTATTCGGACAAAACAGTTTAAGTTATTGTATGAAAAAGTAACATTGAGCCTTTATTTATTTTTTGTGCTTAACATCTACGCTGCTTATATGTTGGCTTTTGCTGCTTTGCATGCTCCTAAATTTCAATTTTATTTCCATCGATCACTTTTAGTATGAATCACCTACTCATTAATCAGTTAAAAACATATAATACTAGCTAGTGAGTAAAACGAGCATATCGAATCTGTGTATGTTAATTATCTGAAAAGGAATATTGATCCTAATTTCCTAAAAGAGAATATCAGTGATACATATATAAGGTATCGGTATCGGCATCAACACCTTCTAAAAGGCCTTACAAATAATATATATAATATATGTAAAAAAAAAAAGTTTTTCTATTTTTATGCCATGTTTGGATTTGCTTTTTGGAGTGAAAAACTGTTATAAATATTGTTTAACAAAAAAATTAAAAGAGTTCTTAGAAAAACTTTTATCAAAATAACTTTTGTTTTTCATTTTTTTCTATGTAAAAACATAAGCAGAATTAAAATTTCCCAAAAAAAGACCCAAATCTATTATATATGTCATTAAATCTATAATAAATATGTTTTTATTCTTAGAAATTCAAAAAAACAGACTCTGCCCAAGGTGTTTTTATGCTTCTGTTCTAATTTTTTTTTGAAAAAACAGGCTTTGTCAAATGTATTTTTTTTGTTTTTTGATTTTTGAATTTGCACACAAAAAACATCCCTACTAAACATACTTTTGTTCTCGGCTGAAAAAATAAAAAAACAAAAAACACTTGCCAAACAAGCCCTTAGTTTTCAAGCCCTTCATTTCTCTTAAGCTAGTGTTCAAGTACTTTAGCTCTAGTAAACTCCAGGAATGATAATGCCGGGAAATTAAGCGATATAAGAAGTATTTTGTACAGATATATAGGAAGAGAAACACCTTCCAAAAGAATATGTATATGTATATATATATATATAGGAAGAAATACAGACCAAGAATAAGAGCAGCTGGTACCCAACCACCAGTGTTAGACCTATGAGCAGGGAGGCCCTTGTAGTCCACAGCATCGGCAACTGTCCAACTCATCTTACCCGAATCCTTCACACAAGTCATTGACAATAAACAAGAAATCAATTTCGACTGTCATTCACTCAAAAAGAAATGTATATATATATATATATACACACACACACACATTAAATATGAAACTGGATACTAACCATTGTTTGAAAGCTTGAAAAGGAAAAAGAGCTTATAAATTGAAAAGCTAAATAGAAAGCTAAGAAAGTATATGATCCTCTTCTCTTCTCTTCTACTATATATATTCCAACTCACAACTTATTCCATGTCTTAATTAGGAGCTTGCATTGTCCTTTTTATAGCCACAAAAGCCTTACCCTTGTCTATCTTAAACTGGCCCTCCACCACCACCTTGGGGCAGATTATCACCTTGGGACGGATTACTAGTGCGTCGTTTATTTTTATTTTTCAATAATCAGGTGTCCGAGACTTTGTCCTGACTAATTCACAAACACATGCAAAACAATCCACCACGTCCATAAAGTTCGCACCAGATACGAGTTGTAGCTTTAAAAAAATGTTTGTACCAATAAAAATTGAATCTGTGGATATGATTGGTATCCATTTCTAAAAATTGTTCTCGAGAACTTTAAGAACAGAGTACTGTCTTCTGACAACTAGAGAAGAGAGTTCTCTAAAAATTGACAATTTTATAAATGAGTTTCCTGAAAACAATTTTCACAAAATTCAACCAAACAAATTTTTTGTACGATCTTCTTTTAATTATTAGTTTTCATAAATGTATACGAAGTAGGCCCTATGATTCTTAAGGCACCCGGCCGGCCCTAAGCCTTTTCAACTGAGCCAACCAGTTCGGGTTGTAAGCCATTTAGTAATGCATGGTGTTAATAAATGTAATAGATTAGCTTTATCGACGGAAGGTTCTAGGACTATATTTATTAAGTGGTGTTGGTTTAGTATATCTTTTTAGATGAATATGAAGATTTAAAGTTGATGTGGATTTGTTAAAGTGGAGGAGAGATGGAAAAATTGGACTCTCATGATCATGAACATGCAATGCCTATTAATTTCAACTTCATTTATCAACTCTCTTTTGTATGGTACAGATGGGTTTTGGACATGGAGGCAAATTGTGAACCACAGCTCACAGGCCCTGCTGTTTAGTTCTTAAGTGCTTTTGCTACCCCACAAAAAAAGAAAAAAAAAATTAACTCCTACTTTTCATCCAATGTCTCTTAATGGAAAAAATAGAAAGAAAATGAAAATTCGGGGGCAAGTGCCGCCATACCTACAAAGTAGCTCACACAATAAATATATATATATATATATATATATGTTCATTCAGTGAATAAGTGCGCAATGAACATGGCAGAACTTATATACCAACTCGATCACTAGCCACTAGTGCAACATATAACATGAAACTGCCCCCACTGCACAGAGAAGATGGCCAAAACACATACTTCGACAACCCCAATGTGTGTGCCTCATTTTATTCTCCATTAATAAGGGTTAATAGCAAAACACCCCCCTGAACTATACCCTCTCTCTTACTAAACCCCCCTGAACTATTTTTTTGTGTTGAAAACCTCCTAAACTATAGTTTTTCATGTACAGTTATAACACCGTTAAGTGAAATTGCACTGAGATTCCCTGAAGTTTCTATTAATTTCGCTCGCGCCCTAAAATTTCATTTTCCTTGCAATAACACCCCCTTGAAGGGGTGAAATGACCGGAATGCCCTTGTTTTGTCTCCCCTATTTCATGAAATAAATATCTATGTGGTGAAATTACCTCCATACCCCAATATTAGAACCCTATAATATTTGGGGATACTTCCAAATATTTTTTTCAAAATAAAAGTTAAAGAAAAGATGTTGGAAATATTTCAAAAATTTTAAATAATAATAATAACTAATTAATATGCATTACTTGAAGTGTAACTCTAATGAATATTTCAAAAGATATAGAGTAAGGGGTTATAAATATTTTCATATTTTTAAAAAAATATTAATTAATTAATATATATTAATTAAAATGTAACTCTAATGGATATTTCATAAAATATGGAGTAAAGATATAAGACAAATATATTTCGGCAAGCAACAAGTGTTAATCGTTAAGAACAAATTTTGTGACTTCCTATTCCAAATCTTCAACCTAATAAATACTCACTTTCTAAGAACTAAATTTTTACGACCGTATATATACATTGAAACTTTAATGTAACAATTTTGCCACTCACTTGAATTTCTATGTCACACACTGCTTCTAGTAAGGCTCCAACTTCATTTAAGGAAAATATTTTGAACAAAATTTGGCCATATGAGATTCTCTATAATGATTGTGGCTTGTTGCTTGATGAAAGATAGTTATGTAACTAATAATAATAATACTTACAAGAAAAAAACTCATTCAAAAATAAAATTTTGAATGAAAACTAAGAAATAAATTATCAACCTACAATTTTCATCTTGATAAATATTCGAAAAACTAGACCATTCAATTTTAAATGAATCCAGGGGTTACAAGTTCTTGAAAATCTTATTTTAAAGGGTTAACACTTGTTGCTTGCCAAAATATATTTGTCTTATATATTTACTCCATATTTTATGAAATATCCATTAGAGTTACATTTTAATTAATATATATTAATTAATTATTTTTTAAAAAAAATATGAAAATATTTATAACTCCTTACTCTATATCTTTTGAAATATTCATTAGAGTTACACTTCAAGTAATGCATATTCATTAGTTATTATTATTATTTAAAAGTTTTGAAATATTTCCAACCTCTTTTCTTTAACTTTTATTTTGAAAAAAATATTTGGAAATATCCCCAAATATTATAAGGTTCTAATCTTGGGGCATGGAAGTAATTTCACCACCTAGATATTTATTTCATGAAATATGGGAGACAAAACAAGGGCATTCCAGTCATTTCACCCCTTCAAGGGGGTGTCATTGCAAGGAAAATGAAATCTCAGGGACGAGCGAAATTAACAAGAACTTCAGAGGATCCCAGTGCAATTTCACTTAATGGTGTTATAACTGTGCAGGAAAAATTATAGTTTGGGGGGTTTTCAGCACGAAAAGTATAGTCCAGAGGGGGTTAATGCATATCAGGAAATTTAGTTAAAGATAGGGTATAGTTGAGGAGTTTTTTTGCTATTAACCCCATTAATAATGTTGCCTTCATTTTATCTTTGAAAACAGTAATTGGATAACTCAATACTCCCTCCCACTACTAGTACATTACATGTAACATCATAATTATATAATATTCCTTTCTTATTTCAAAGGGTAAAGGGCAAGAAACCCCTAAATTATTGAGCTTTAGCAAGAAATTTCCTAATTTAAAAATCACTCCCAAATCATTTAAAACATGCACTTTATCCCTAACTATAATATAAAAATATATTTTTATCCCTTTCTATTTTATTAATTACACTTTCACCTTTTATTACAAAATATATATATTACGAAAATTACAATTTGATTTTTTTTTATAAAATTAAAAAAAAACATGTAAAATTAAAAAAATATATAAAATTTGAAAATATATATATATTCGTAAAAAATATATAAAATTTGAAAAAACATATAAAATTTAAAAATATATATAAAATTCGAAAGAAACATATAAAATTAAAAAAAACATATAAAATTCGAAATAAATATATAAATTTCGTAAACAATATATAAAATTCTAAAAAATATATAAAATTCAAATATATATATATATAAAGTGTGACTGAAGTTTAAGTGGACAAGCCTCAGAGTCATTAGCCAAGGTAACGGATCCTCTCCAGTTCTCTACAGAGTTATTTCAAGAGCCACGATGGCGACACATGCCCCACGATGGTGACCGAAATCGGAATCGAACCGATACTTTATAAAAATATTTTAATCGAAATTAAATATATTAATATTTGAATCAAAATTAACGATTCGGTTCCGGTTCTCATTTTTAAGGAATCGAAAGTATATGTTCAATTCCGGTTTCGGTCGGAATCGAAAGCGAACCGGAGCGTGTGCACTCCTAGATTTAGGTACCAATGGATCTTTTAATCGATGTAGTTAATCGATTAATTTTTGATTTTGATTTTGATTTTATATAATTTTGATTAAAATATTATTTTTATAATTTTTATTTTTATTTTATATTTATTTGTTAAGAAGAAAAGTGATACTGATGGAGAGAGGAAAGTGGTAGAAAGAGAAAGAGAGTTGGAAAGGATCCGTTATCGTGGCTAATGACTATGAGGTTTCTCCACTTAAACTTCAGACACACTTTTTATATATATATTTTTAGAATTTTATATGTTTTTTCGAATTTTATATATTGTTTACAAATTTTATATGTTTTTTTCAAATTTTATATATTGTTTCAAATTTTATATATTTTTTACGAATTATATATATATTTTGAATTTTATATGTTTATTTAGAATTTAATAAAAAAAAATCAAATTATAATTTTCGTAATATATATATTGTAATAAGGGGTAGAAGTGTAATTAATAAAATAAAAAGGGGTGGAAGTATAATTAATAAAATTACTTTTTAAAATTTTACAGATTAAGGGGTTAATAAGGGGTAGAAGTGTAATTAATAAAATAAAAAGGAATGAAAGTATAATTAATAAAATTACTTTTTTAAATTATGCAGATTAGGGGTTAGTTGGGAGAGAGATGGGGTTCTCGTCGTTTACCCTATTTTAGGGAAAAAGCCTATTTCAAAAGATAAAGTAAGATATAAGCTATACTATTCAATTTAATCAACTAATTTTTACTGTGTTCATTTTGCCCCATATACTATTTAATTTCATCAATATGCCCTCTCACCTCTCAAAATGCCTAAACTACCCTCAATAGTATAAAGGGGTTTAGTGAATTATTTCGGAAAAAATAATATATACCTTTTGCAAAAAAAAAAAAATCGAAAAAAAATCATACTTTGTTCCAAAATATGAAAAATAATTTCGAAAAATATATCTTTTACGAAAAAGTATATATTATGTTCCAAAATATGAATTTTTTTTTCGAAAAATATTTTTTTTGCGAAAAAGTATATATTATATTCCAAAATATGAATATTTTTTTTCGAAAAATAATTTTTTTGCAAAAAATATATATTATGTTCCAAAATATGATTTTTTTCTGAAAAATAATTTTTGCGAAAAATATATATTATGTTCCAAAATATGTTTTTGGCGAAAATATATATATTATGTTCCAAAATATGAATTTTCTTTTCGAAAAATAATTTTTGCGAAAAATATATATTATGTTCCAAAATATGATGTTTTTTGCGAAAAATATTTTTTTTGCGAAAAATATTTATTATGTTCCAAAATATGAATTTTTTTTTCGAAAATTGATTTTTTTGCAAAAAATAAATATTATGTTCCAAAACATGAATTTTTTTTCGAAAAATAATTTTTTTGCAAAAAGTATATACTATTATGTTTCAAAATATGATCTTTTCCGAAAAATAGTGTTTTTGCAAAAAAATATATACTATTATGCAAAAACTCATATTTTGGAACATAATAGTATATATTTTTTGCAAAAAAATTATTTTTCGAAAAAAATTTCATATTTTGGAACATAATAAATATTTTTTCGCAAAAAAAAATATTTTTCAGAAAAAAATCATATTTTGGAACATAATATATATTTTTTGCAAAAAAATTATTTTTCAAAAAAAAATTCATATTTTGGAACATAATATATACTTTTTCGCAAAAAAAAAATATTTTTCGGAAAAAAAAATCATATTTTGGAACATAATATATATTTTTCGCAAAAAATTATTTTTCAGGAAAAAATCATATTTTGGAACATAATATATATTTTTTGCAAAAAAATTATTTTTCGAAAAGAAAATTCTTATTTTGGAACATAATATATATATTTTCGCCAAAAAAATATTTTTCGAAAAAAAAATTCATATTTTGGAACATAATATATACTTTTTCTCAAAAAAAATATTTTTCGAAAAAAAAAAACATATTTTGGAACAAAATGGAGGGTAGTTTAGGCATTTTGAGAGGTTAGGGGCAAATTGATGAAATTGAATAGTATAGGGGACAAAATGGACACAGTAGGTGTTAGTTAATTAAATTGAATAGTGTAGGGGGGTTTACTGAAATTAACCCTAAATATATATATATATATATATATATATATATATATATATATGCGTTATATAGTTTTAGATTTTATTCAAGTGACTACTGCTCCCTAGTAAAAGATGAAGAATATGCTTAACCGACTGGTTTTATTTTGGGTTCATTTTACAAAATTCCTTTAAATTATTCAATTTAATCAATTAACTCTCATTGTGTCCACTTTACCTCCTATACTATTCAATTTCATCGCCCTCCCTTCACATTTTGAATCATAATACTTAAACTACTCTCAAATAGAGAGTTGGTAAAGACAATGATTACCAAAATAGATAAATATATATATATATATATATATATATGCGTTATATAGTTATAGATTTTATTCAAGTGACTACTGCTCCTAGTAAAAGATGAAGAATATGCTTAACCGACTGGTTTTATTTTGGGTTAATTTTACAAAATTCCTTTAAACTATTCAATTTAATCAACTAACTCTCACTGTGTCCATTTTACCTCCTATACTATTTAATTTCATCACTATGCCCCCTTCCCTCACATTTTGAATCATAATACCTAAACTACTCTCAATAATATAGGGGGTTTAATGAAATTAAGCCTTTAAAAAAATTATTTATAGAAAATCAATTATATTTTTCGTAAAAACTATAAATTTCAAATATATATATATTTCAAGAAATATATAAATTTCAGGATATATATATTGGAAAATGATATATATTTCCGAATATATATATATAATTTGTCAAATATATATATTTTCCGAATTGTTTTCAAAAAATATGAAATTTTTCCAAAAAATAATTTTTTTAGGAAAAATATATATTATGTTCCAAAATATGATTTTTTTGGAAAAATAATTTTTTTGAGAAAAATATATATTATTTTCCAAAATATGAATTTTTTCAGAAAAATATTTTTTTGAGAAAAATATATTGTATTTTTTCCAAAAATAATATAATTTTCTTTCGAAATATAAATTTTTTATATTTTGGAAAATAATGTATATTTTTCACAAAAAAAATATTTTTCAGAAAAAAATCATATTTTTTTAAAACAATTCATATATTTTCGACGAATTATATTTATATATAAGTATTAATTTACACAATTATAGATCATTTCATTGGCAGACCAAGTAACATTACTTCTAGAATTCATGATCAACTTAGTAACATTAGATGTCTTACATTAAGTGATTTTAGATGGTACAAAGATATTTTCTTGTCACGTGTTATGTTGCGAGAAAATAGTAATAAACCATTTTGAAAAGAAAAATTTATTAATGGATTGCCCAACCTTTTCTCTCATATAATACGCTCAGAACTGAGTAACACAACTGGGGTTATTGAATATGACAGTCTAACCTACGGTAATATTATTAGTCTAATCCAGAAAGTAAGACTCAAAATGTGTATAGATATGAAAATTAATAATCAGCTTAATAAAGATAAAAAAAAAAGGTTAAATATGAAATGGGGACATTCTGTGAACAATATGGATTACCCCCAATTGCACCATCTCGGCAAACAAAGAAAACAAAACAAACAAAATCATTCCTAAAACGTTATACTCGCCTTTATAAAAGATATAATAAAAAATTTCAACATAATGAATTCTATGATAAACAAAAGTTTAAAAAGAACGAAAAATATACGAGGAAAACAAAATTGATCTAAATAAAGTTACATGTTATAAGTGTAATAAGAAATGTCATTACGCAAGAAATTGTCTTGTAAAAAATTAAATTAATCAGCTAGAAATCCCTGTTGAAACTAAACAACAAATTTACATAATTCTTGAGTTAAAAAACACAAGTGACAGTGATACTGTAATTGAATCTAGTTCATCTTCTGAATCTTCTGCCTCCTGTCCCAGTTCACCTGATATTAGTTGTGGGTGCAAAGATAGTTATTGTACAAAAACAATCAATATGTTGAATCGACACAAACATAAAACCCTTAGTGTTCTCACCAAGGCAGAAGAACAACAACATATTCTTCTAGACCTCATAAGTAAAGTCGACGACCCAGATTTAAAAAATTCTTATCTTCAATTATTAAATTACTCACCATAAACAAAGATATTCAACCCCCTACAATAAACAAACCAAATTTTAGTTTTCACAAAACTCTTGAACGTTTTACTCATAAAAAAGAAGTCACTATACAAGACCTCCAAGCAGAGGTCAACATAGTTAAACAATAAATCAAAACTCTGAAAAATGAAAATCAAGATATAAAAACCCTCTTTCACACCTAACTCAAAGATCTAGTTAAAACTTCACACCAATTTTCAGTTTCTGATTTTTCTTCCTCTGACAGTAATGAGGATGATGACCGCACAAATCCATTTCAAAGTAATGAGAAGGAAACCAATGGTTTGAATCTGATTAACCGAACCTCATTTAAAAAATGGAAAATAAAAGTCACATTAGTTATTAATAAAGAATACCAAAAAACTGTCATTGCTCTAGTTGACTCTGGAGCTGATCTTAACTGTATACAAGAAGGCTTGATTCCTAACAAATACTATGAAAAAACAAATGAGAAACTCATTTCTGCTAATGGTAGTGCAATGAAAATCAAGTATGAATTATCCAAAGCTCATAATTGTCAAGATAATGTATGTTTCAAAACTACATTTGTCATAGTAAAAAATATGACTGATACAGTCATCATTGGCCTTCCATTTTTATATCTTCTTTACCCATTTACCATAAATAATGATGGTCTCTCTACAATACATTTTGGTTAAAATATTACTTTTCCTTTTTTGCAAAAAACTTCTAGTATAAAACTCGAAAGCATCATTGATTTTTCAGTCTCTAAAAATATTTACATTCTCCATCATAAAGAACAACATTTAAATTCTTTAAAATAAGAAGTAATTCACAAACGAACAGAAACCCAATTAAGAAACCCTACCCTTCAAAATCAGATAAAACAATTTGAAAATAAACTTATTTAAGAAATATGTTCGGAACTACCCAATACTTTTTGGCATAGGAAACAACATATTGTTAGTCTTCTTTATATAAAGTCCTTCACTAATAAAAATATTCCAACTAAAGCCCGACCAATTCAAATGAATGTTGAAGTTCTAGAATTTTGTAGAAAAGAAATCCATGACCTTCTTCAAAAGAAAATCATACGTCACAACAAATCACCTTGATTTTGTTCAGCATTTTACGTCCAGAAAAATTCCGAAATAGAACGAGGAGTACCACGTCTAGTCATTAATTATAAACCTCTTAATCAAGTCATTGAATGGATAAGATACAATATCCCTAACAAGAGAGATTTAATTAATCGATTAGGGCACGCAACCATTTTCTCCAAATTTGACCTTAAGTCCGGCTTCTGGCAAATTCAGATTATAGAAAAAGATAAGTACAAAACTGCATTCACTACACCCTTTGGCCATTACGAATGGAATGTCATGCCCTTTGACCTTAAGAATTCCCTAAGTGAATTCCAAAATATTATGAATGATACTTTCAATCCTTTCAGTCATTTTTTCATAGTCTACATTGATGATGTTCTTATATTTTCCAATAGCATTGAAGTTCATTGGAAACATCTTAATTCTTTCTTTCACACCATCAAAATCAATGGTTTAGTCATCTCCGCTTCTAAAATAAAAAAATTTCAAACCAAAGTTAGATTTCTTGGTTATGACATATTTCAAGAACAATTCCACCAAATCAGTCGATCCATAGAATTTGTAGGCAAATTCCCATACCAAATTATTAATAAAACTCAGTTACAACGTTTCCTTAATTCTTTAAATTACATTGCTGAATTTTACAAAGATCTTCGAAAACAATGTAAACCACTCTTCGATCGTTTACAGACAAACCCCCCTCCATGGATTGATATTCATACAACGATCATTAGAGACATTAAAAAATATGTCAAAACTCTTCCTTGTTTAGGAATTCCTTTAGTCAACTCTTTCAAAATCATTAAACCCGATGCCTCTAACATTGGTTACGGATGCATTTTAAAACAGAAACTTTCCCCCACTTCTCCAGAACAGCTAGTTCGTTACCATTCTGGAGCATGGAACAAAACACAAAATAATTATAGCACTATTAAACAAGAAATTCTTGCAATTGTTCTATGCATCAGTAAATTCTAAGATGATATTTTAAATCAAAAAATTTTGCTTCGAGTTGATTGCAAAAGTGTCAAATATGTTTTAGAAAAAGATGTTAAAAATATAGTTGCTAAGCATATTTTTGCCAGATGGCAGTCGATTTTAAGCATTTTCCAATTTGATATCGAATACATTCGTGGATGTGACAATTCAATCCCAGATTTTCTTACCAGAGAATTTTTGCAGAACCCTGATGGCAAACAGACAACCACAACCACGTCCCAGAGGAGGGATCCCTCCGGTCAGACCTCCTCCCCTAGTAAAAACTGAACCCTCTACTTCCCTCGCTTTAGTAAACAAGTTCACAAGCCTAGGGACTCCCTTAGGTCCTCGTCCTACCTTTAGTTCAGCTCTAACAACTCCACATGATCATTTCACCATCCATGCCCCAGTCACCAGTATTCCACCTCTCCCCAAATACAACCCTCCAAGAAGATCAGAATATCTTTAAAAAACTTATCATACTTCACTGAACCTCATTTTTCTCACACAAATGATCCAATTGCCCTAGTAAAACAGTTTTTTCCCCCAAATTCTCATTGGATACCACACACCCCTAGTCACAACTTGCAATATTACAGAGACATCCTTTACCAAACCAATTATATCTTCATCAAACTTGTCCCTGATTGCAATGATCCAACCAAAGTCATTTACCACTCCTTATACATTTTGAGAGTTGTCTCCCTTAAAGAATGGGAAAAACATCCCTCTGAACCCAAAAAGTTAAATAACTCACTCTCATTCACCTACTATGACTACATTGATGCCTGGTTCAAAATTTTCCTTTTTCAAACTGAAACTTTTAGTCATTCTTGGTTCGTTAATTTTGATAGTAAATTTAACAGTCAACTCCCTTCTTGGTTTGTTAAGTGGTGGAATGACCATGACCCAGATGACGATGTTATCCCTGAAATCCTCTGGGAACAAATCAATTATTTTGAAACTAAGTTCAAAATCACTTTTTATGACCATCAATTCCCCCTACTACTAATTTTTGCCAAAAAATACAAAATTCCTTGGATTTTCAAATGACATTACAACCTTAAAGGTGATACTGACACAGTATGTAGAGTCCATTATAGTAAATGGTGGGATCCTTTCAAAATCGAAAGAATCATTCAACAAGTCCAACTCGAATTCTCAAAAGAAGTTTCTCAGCTACTCAAGGCTAGCCCAGTCACACAAGTCCTTGAAACAACACAATCAAGTTCCTTTACAGAAACCGCAGTCAAGAAATCAACCTCCAAGAAGTCAACTTCCAAAGCTAAGCTCAAAGAGAAAATGGAAAAACTCCTTGCCCAAATAGGAGGAGATTCAAGCAGTGATGAAGAAGATGAATCATCTACAGAATCCAAATACAGGTCATACCAGGATGCCCAAGATCCCTTCGATCTGTCTAAAAATTAAGAAGAAGGGAAACAGTTAAACTCAAGTCAAAAGATACAAGAAATGCACAAAAAGACATGAATAGTGACTTTTTGATACAGTAACCATCTGCACAAATGACAAATACAGTGCTTAACAGTACCGACATACTACTATTACAAACAGTAAAAGGAAACAGTTCTCTGCCCCAAAAGTCAAAAAGACAGCAGTGAAAGGCAACAGTTCTCTGCCCTGAAAGTCAAAAAGTCAACAGTGCAAAACTCACAGTAAACTTTGTTTTATCCTCTATATAAGCAGTTAAATGTAATGGTTTTGATTCAGGTTTTAGTTTCCAATTTTTTTTCTACTTTGTAATCCCTCTCTCTTTCTCTCCTCTTCTCAAAGTATGCTAAGCCTCCGAACCCAGATGGATTGTCACACATCCACTTGTAAGTTCGTCTATCATAGTCAAATGTATTTTTGAATCACTATAATATTTAGTTAAGGTTTTCAGTCAATTGAAATTACCTATTTTTGCATTAAATTCTTCTATAATCACTCTAATCTGAAGAGAGTTACGGTATATGACGGACCTTAGTCCCTCTCTGCCAAAACCACTTCAATTATTATAACTGTTAGGACGGTTGTGTCCTATATACTTATACTTATATTATTTATATATGTAATTGCATGAATTTCTCTGATTTAAATCTATGATTATACTTTGATTTGTTCCTGCTCAAGTCAATTAATCTGCTTTCCATTTGGACGGTTATGTCCTATATACTTATACTTATATATATATTTGACGAATTATATATATATATATATATATATATCATTTTCCAATATTATTTTTTTCCCAAAATATATATTGTTTTCAAAAAAAACAATTCCGAAATATACATATATAGTTTTGAAATTTATAGTTTTTACAAAAAATATAATTGATTTTGGAAAAATAATTTTTTTAAAGGTTTGATTTCACTAAACCCCCTATATTATTGAGGGTAGTTTAGGTATTATAACTCAAAATGTGAGAGGAGGGGGCATAGTGATAAAATTGATAGTATAAAAGGTAAAGTAGGGTGTTAGTTGATTAAATTGAATAGTATATTGAAATTTTGTGAAATTAACCCTTTTATTTTTTAGTGTTCATTGAAGTGTGTTGTCTTCTTCAAACCTACGTGTGTATAGCAGAATGACAATCAACAAAATTAATCAAAGCTCACAAATATTAGTGGTGATAAAAGGTTCCCATTTATGCATTTGAGCTACGTGCCAAGAGGATGTCCATAATGATGGAATCATGTCTTACTCAAAGAGGAATTCATAACTTAAGCCATTTAAAAATGCTTTTCCAAGAAAAGCTAATCAAATCAACTTCAAATTGGATTGATGTAACTATGACAGTAAATAGCATAACCTCCCATTAAAAACAGGGAAAATATATATCTATATATATATATTGATTTAAACAATATGACACTTGCATAGAAAAAGTAGCTTTTGCTCGTATAATCACCCACACAAGCATGAATCATCATCCCTAATGTGAGAAAAAGACCCATCAAATAGCCCCAAACACCATAGATATCAATCTTATCCTCAAAAGAGAACTTCTGAGAGAAAGGGTGGGAGGAGTACCATAATGTATCACAATATGATAGCATCTTGTGAAACCATTGGACCATATCATGACTTTCCTCTTGGTATGCACTTTTGATCTCGGTTTTCTGAAAATCAATTTTTTTTACAAGATCTTGCTTGGTTGAGTTTTTTTGTTTCAGATTTCTCAAAAACAGTTTTTAGAAATGCATACCAAGCAAACCCATAATCTACAAGTCTCCTGTGAACAAAAACAAACTTTATCATACTGCACAAGGCGACCATTAGAATGCGATAGAAAAGCATTACCATTTTAAATGATGCCTATTTCAAACCTATCTTCAAAAATCACAGTTGCTAAAGTCACTTAACAATATCATAAAGAGGATGGATCCCTGTTGAAGAAAGCAAACATAATAGAAGACGAAGACAAGGCTTCGTATTGCAGGAAAGCATATACGATCAAGCAATAAAGGTATGATACACAACTGAAACAGTACCAACAAGCACACTCTAAACCATAAACAGGTTTCAAAATGAGTTTAAAACATTCATCATTGCTTCTCAATACATAAGGCTTCTCAAAGATAGAAGTCCAGAACATTACCTCATTACATTACATGGAAACATCAATTTTGATAACAAAAAAAAAAAATAGCATAAGTTAAAAATGAAGCCTCCCTTTCCTAGAACAACAACTTTCATCACTCAAAGCCTCCGAAGTCCAAACAACTGTAAAGAGGCCCATCACTGCCGACGCATTCTTTACTTTTTCAGATCAGAAGCTTCTCAATGGCATCCTGCATTTGGCAATCATAAATTCAGAGGCAAGAAAAGACTGAAGGAAGGTGAAAACAAAAAAAAATTGGAAGTCTTAATATATCATATGGTAAGGTACCTTTAGTTGTTGTATTGAGGTTTTTAATTGACTTCCCTCGTTGCTTGTCACAGAACAAGCAATCACAGGTCTTGTGACTCCACATGCTCGGCCAAGTGCTTGTTTTGAAGGGACGAAAACATAGGGCACATTCTGCCAAATTCAAGCATAAGCTCTCTACTTTAGTTTCATACAGATGGGATCGATATGGAAGCACAATAAACCATATACTATGATAGCCCAGAGCAATTATATATACGACCCGATTCTTAAAATTCAGAAGTTATATGGATCTGATATTATAAAATTGCTTATAATTGAAGGAAATCATATGGAAAGTATAACATACAAATACAACCACCGGTAAGTGAAAAACTGATAAAACATCTTTTCATTTTCAATTTCAATTTCTTTCAGTTATTGAAAAAGAAAATACTGATGAATCATCTAGCTAGCTAAGTAGACAATACTCAATAGAGTGTATATATACCTTAATTCTTAAGAATGCACATTTTCACTTCCCAACAACCCACCAAAAGACAATAAATAGATCACACCGTAAATCTCAAATAGAGAAACATATGACATAAATTTATGTAAAAGGCATAGTGCCCAGAATCTCATGTATGAATGTTGTTGTTTGTCAGAGCATTTGTCTTTTGCTCACAATCAGTTTGTTATGTCAAGTCTTATCTCAATATTTCAGTGCTCCCTGAATCACCAAAATCTACTAGATCAATTTGCGTAAGGAATAGAGTCCAGATTCTCCTGTATGATTGTTGTTGTTTACCAGCTTTACCTTTTGCTCCAAATCTGTTAGTTCGTATATCAATATTCAAGTGTTCCCTGAATCTAAAAAATCTACTAGATGAATGTAAGGTGTGAAGGCATGGTGCCCAGTGTCTCCTGTATGAATGTAGTCATTTATTGGCCTTTGCCTTCTGCTCAAAGTATGCAAGTTATAGCAGGTCTTATCTCAATAAGCGCCTTAGCATACCGAAAGGGGTGTATAATAGAGGAAAACTAGAAATGAAGTAAATTTTGATATATAGAAGCCCGATAGGAGCATAGTGCCCATTCAAATTGTGTGACTCTCGTAACCCTAATCTAGTGTAGAAACAGTTATATAGCATTATAGTCTTATCAACACTTGGACCAATCAGCCTAATGTATTCCAAGTAAGAACTGGTAGACACAGCAATGAAAGTGCAGGATCCATATTGTCCTGGATCTCCCAATCACATGGTAATCACCAATTACACAGAAAATATACCTCCTTGCAGCCCTAGGCAATAGCCTATGGCTACTTTATATCAATTGAAGCTTTAAATTTACAATCCAATAATAATGGTAGCAACAACAATAAGACAACTTAATAGGAAGACAGGAAGAAGATTATACAGCATATTCATGTTCCTCATCCTAATTGAAATTTGGCTTCTCCAGTCTACTTTGCAATTGAAAATAAGCAAGTATTAGTCCTAATTTCAGATCACAAGCCACTTATCACGAAGCTGGGTTATCATTTTTGGGACTCGAAAATTCCCCAACAAGTGTCTTTCCAGCCTTGAAACACTATCATTTTATTTTATAAAGTCCATCTAATCCATTAAGGGGTTTGAAAACCACTATACTAAATTACCAATCAAATTACAAGGAATTTCGTAAAATAAAAACAATTAAGCTGCTCAAAATCTGCAATAACTAATATACACAAAAATCAGAAGAAATAAAAAATAAGAATAAACAAAAGGGTTCAATTTGATTATCATCAGTGTCCTCAAAACCATTTTAGAACCAAACAAATTCTCATACTTTTTAAAAGCAACATGTACACAATACTATATCTTCTAGATTTATATAAACAAACCACCAAATACGGGTGCACAATATTTCCATATATACAAATTCATTCATACAGCTTTTCCAGCCTTACCTTATCTTCTGCAAGTAAGGGAAGATGAAGAAGGATTTCAAGTGGCTCCGTATCAGCCGCCATCACAACAAACTCAGAAATACCTCTGTTCAAGGTTTTGGTGGCTGAAATTTGAAAGCAAAAACACAAATTAAAAACAATCAATGGGCCCTGAAGCAATAGGTACAAATACCTCTGTATATATATACACACACACACAATTGTGTGTATATATATATATAAGGGGAAATGGTGAAGCAAACCTTCATTAGCTCCTTTCTTGAGCTGTTTGTAATTAGAGGCTTGTTGAACAAGGTCCAGTATGGTTATTGTGAGCTGAGCATCAGCAAGTGGGTATGCTTTTGGATTCACTGCTTCACCTGTCTGCAAATATACATATATATATATATATATATATATATATAACATAAGGCAAACACACACACATATATATAACATATACATATACGTATATATATAAAAACAGATGAATCGGGATGGAGAGAGAAGACAGTACCATTATTTGTTGTTGGGGGCAGAAAGAGTTGCTAGGGTTTTATTTTTTGGCCCAAACGATGAGGGTTTAAAGAGAAGGAAGTGTTAGATAAGCTTGGGGAGGTTAAGTACAATATTTTTTTCATAAATTGCGTGATTTCCTTTAACTTTGTTATAATTACACAGATATCTCTTATTATTTGCAAATCATTCTTATATGACAATTGAAATATATATATATATATATATATTTTTTTTTTTTAAGTCCATACTTTGATAACAAATTTGGCCAACCGTTTAAAGACTTTATATGTAAAATTTGGCCAATAATAGTAACAAATTTGACATTTAAAACTTTTAAATATATACTTTACCCTTAAATTATCTTATTAAATTTGAGAATCAATCCAATAAAAATTACTCTCTATTAATTATTAATCAACACTCAAAGGCATCTAACCGATGTCATTTTTCATACTACTAAATTATGTTATTAGAGAAGTGCAATTGCAAGAATTATATTGATTTTATTAGTGAATTACTAAATAACTATAAATAAATTTCTTGTTAAATCAATTTTTTAAAAATATCTCAAAAACCCATAATATCCTAATGAGGATTCCAACCTTTTACTTAAAAATGCAAAAAGACACCAATAAATTATTGCCCTTGCCCATTTATAAATAACTAAAATAAGACTAATAAGGTAATTATTGATGGATCGGTAATTAAGGGTCCGTTTGGGAACCCCTATTTTTGTTCTTATTTTTTTGCACTATTCATGAGAACAAAACTTGTTTTGGAGCATTTTTACTGTGATTCTTGTTCTCAGTTTGTAAACAATTTTCATAAACAATGCACATAACAATGAGAACAAAAATTGTTATTTTCTTGTTCTTGTTCTCACTGTTAAAAAAAAATTGCAAAAAATCCAAAACCCCAATCGATCCACCTCCACCTCCAAATCTGCACCGATCCACACTAACACCACTACCCTAATCTCCACCACGACCTCCACCACCACCAACACCACTACTCTAATCGCCACCACACACACACGCACGCACACATATATATATATATACACACATATACACCACCACCACCATCAAATCTTCATCGACACCAGCAACCTAAACCCTAACCACCAATCGAAACCTTTCGACAAACCTTCATCAACACCAACAATTGAAACCCTCATTTTTTCGTGAGAGAGAGAGAGTCGTGAGGGTTGTGTGTATGTGTTTGTGTGTAAAGACAAAAAAGGTTTTTAGTCCCAAACACAATTTGTGTTTTTGTTTTTAGAGTGAGTAAATAAAGAAAAAAACAAAAAAAAGTTCTTGTTTATTTGTTCCCAAAACAAAAACAAAACACAAGTGTTCCTAAACGGACTCTAAGTGTGCTCTAAAATGACTAAATTAATTGCACAAATGAATTTGCACTTCATATAGAATAACATGTAAAATATTAATTTAGAATGTTTATTGCAATAAATTTGATCTTTGCAATTTTTTAAGTTGCTTTGATAGTTTATTCTTTTTGCAAGATTTGGAAATTTCATAAACTTTTAATATTTGCTAAAACCACCAAATTAGAGTTTAATATCCAAAAGGCAAGTATTTTTCTTCTTTGTTTATTATTATTACTATTACTTTCACCGAGGGGTTATAACTTATTTGCAATTGAGCCCCTCATATATATATATATATATATATATATATATTGTGTGTGTTAAAACCCTGTCCCCCTTCACTGAGTTGCAGTAGGTAGAGTGAGATTGTGTGTGCGTTAGAGAGAGCGGAGGAGAGAGAAATGGGGTGGATTGGAGAAACCATGGAGTCCATCAAATCTGTGCAGATCAGACAACTCTTATCACAAGTCATTAGTCTCGGTTCGTAAACTCTCTCTCTCTCTCTCTTTTAGACACGCATCGAATTCATTCATGTGTGCCTTTGATCCATTCTTTATATATTTGAATTTTTTAGAGAGTCATTTTTGTACCATGTGTATAATCCAATTCGAGCTTCTTTTATCCTATCATCAAGTTTGAATTAGAGTATCAGTCATTAGATTGATTAAATCTAGAACCGAGCACATATATATATATATATATATATATATATATATATATCATATAGGTATATATGAATGGATGATTTAACCAATTGTTCGGTTTATGATAATTTTTGGATATATTTCTTGCTCACTTAATCAAATAAAACAACAATTTTGTGAACAATTTGGCCTTGCTTGGGTTGCATCTTTAACATTTCTTGCTCCTAAATGTGAAGTGGAGAGACGAGGATTATGTTTGTATCACAGTGAAAGAGAAAGAAAAACAATGGTGTCGTCATGCGTGCCACATTGCATCGTTAACTAATGTGACACTGTTAATGCCACCATTTCATTTAAGGGTTAGCATACAAATAATGGCCATAAACTCAACTAGGATGCGGTAATTGAAATATGAAACGGAATAAATTCCTCTAGTTTTGCTGCCTACATTGGCTCCAATACTAACTTAACAACTTGATAGCCACTTCAGTCACCGCCTTTTGTGTTGTGTTCCCAATCATTACCACTTTGTATATTGTCTGCTTTGCACACTCTCCGTCACGTTATACCCTCTCTTTCTTAGGATCTAGGCTAGCAAATCATCACGGGCTTATGCACATGACCACCCCCCCCCCCCCCCCCCTTTCTGTCTGGGGATTGATTCTAATACCATATGTCACGACCCAAAGCCTTGTGTACATATTGGTGGCTTTACACACTCCATGTTTGTGATATTTTATAATGCCTCTATACGGTTCGGAAAGATCCACACATATAAGTGTCAACAACCTCTCCCTAGCTAGACGATGTGGGACATCACACTTCAAGTGCCACCTCCTTTGCCAAACAGTCTTATTATACCCATGTGTAGATGAATTCTGGTTTTTTATGTGAAGACATCATCCTTTTTCTTGGAAATGTTCCCAATGTAAATTCTATTTGTTTTTCTAATTTTATTCATGTATATGTAATATGAAATAGATATATGTGAAGAATATAACTTTCCCTCTTTGGTGGTTAGGAAAATTTCGCTAGTATCAACTTAACAGTGTCATATAAACTTCATAAAATTTTATTTGTTAGTATTTAATTATTTTAGTTTGTGAGGGCTGACATACATTTTGGCATTGGTTTTGCAAACTAAAATAATGATTGTAAAAACATGAAATTCATTTGCATTCTTAAACTGCAGTTGCAAAACATAATGAAAAATGTTTTGCTGCTTTGGCACCGTGCAGAAATGAACCTCCACAGGCAGCAATAGACATTATAACACATTTATGAAAATTGATGTTTTGTTTTATGGATATTCGTATGTCATTTTTGCTTTCTCCTCGTTAATTAGTGTTTGTATGAACATTCTTATATTAACGGTAAAAGTAAATGTTCTTTACCCCTTATCAATCTATCTCAGGTATGATCATTACATCGGCATTGATAATATGGAAAGGATTAATGTGTTTAACTGGTAGTGAATCACCTGTTGTTGTTGTGCTTTCCGGAAGCATGGAACCTGGCTTCAAGAGGGTGAGTCCATTAGCAAGATAAGCTCTGAGTTGGTTTCTTTCTGTCCAATTGGTTCCAGTGAGGTGTCAGGATTTTGAGTCCGAATCTTCTTAATCTGACATGCTTGCTCCTTATGATCAATGTGATTGCTTCAATTTTTTTCTTGTGTCACTTTTGAAGGATGCATTTTTTATGTCCCAGCTGTATATATTTAAGTTAAAAATCAACATGAGTTTTAGCGTTTTAGAGTATCTTTTTTCTTTTACTTCGTCTTTTGAGCACTTTTCCTATAGGCAAAGATTGTAAGTGGTTCTAGAGAAGATATACTACTGATGTACAGGTCTACTGGGAGTTAGTGTGCCGTCTAGATTTAATTACCTCATTCCCAGCTGGAACCCAAGCCAATCACAGCTGGAGGTGCACATATGGCGCGGGGATGGTACCATGTAGTATAATATGCTGGGCTACTCTACACTTTTCCCTACTTAAAATAGAAGAGTAAATACCTATTCTTTTACTAGTCATTAATATGCTGACTATTTTCCTTACAACATTTATTAGTCTCAAATAACAGTTTATTTCAACACGACCATTTTGTTTCTGCGACTATGAATTCGAAACTTGGGACCTTGTGCACTTATACCCTCGAAATTCTACCCATTCCTTATCCACCTGGCAATGCAACAGAAATTAGCAGTCTATGCCCAAATAAGCTTGAGGAAGCTAAGGCATAACTTGTTTCATTATTGTGGCATATGTTGATTGTGGGTTGCATGCAAATTCGTATCGTTCAACCAAATGCTTACCTTTATTTTTAAATGAATAATTTTTTTTTTCCAATTTTATTATGCCACGTTTCAATGTCACATCCCATTTTTTGTCCCAATAGTTATGAGTTATGACTATTGTAACACATTTTTTTTCATTTTCTAGTTGTTAAATGATGTTTTATTAGAAGCACTTGAATTTGCTTTGCCAGTTAATTTTAGTTACTTCTTTGATGTTAAGTTCGCATATTTAGAATTAGTAAAGTTTTAACTGGGTGGCCTTATACTTTTTTTGCAGGGTGACATTTTGTTCTTGCATATGAGCAAGGATCCTATCCGTGCTGGAGAAATTGTCGTGTTTAATGTTGATGTGAGTTCATTTTCATGGATGCTGTCTTTCCTCCCCCCCCCCCCCCCCCCCCCCCAGCCTTCTTTCATGGATGTTAGAAAATTCTTAAAATCAATTTTATATTATAATTTTATTTATTCAGACAGGGTATTTTGAGGCTATCTTCTCTCTGGTGAGTTGGAAACCACTTGCTTTGGTAAACATACGGCTGCAATAAAATCCACTGGTCTTCATTTTGTGCTCCTATGTTAAGTACTGGCATGGATAAAATAGTTCCTGAGACACCTTTAAACAAATAAATACACCACACCCTTCTGAAAAATAGACAAATTGAATAGAAGCAATGTGTGTTCCCAAAGGTAATCTGTTCTTTAATGAGCTTGATTACTAACTAAAAGTCCTACCCACCTGAAGGGAAAGTTATTCGTGAATGAATCTTCTAGGTACTTAACTACGGTTTCATGCTCAAAATTCCTTATGTGAACTTCATTTGCCTATATATTAACTCAGAGAATTCATGCTGTTTTATTGACAAACATGACAGATATTTTATTTTAGCCCTGTAGTGCTAATCAGACCTTGAAGAGACTCGTTCAGTAATTTATATTCTGTTTATTGGATTTATTTCTCCCTTCTGAAAATTTGAAATATTACATGCTAGGTGGAGATAATAGTTTTTTTGTTCCTGATGATGTCCTGCCATTAATTACGCAACATGAAATATGAAACTCTATTATTTTTTAAGGTGATTATATAATTCATAAATGGCCTATGTATCTAAGTTGTGTTCGGATCATTATCTTATTTGCTGATATATATTTGTTCAAATATCTCTTTTCTAATATACTCTTTTGCGGACTTTTTGCTATTCATGTAGGGACGTGAAATTCCAATTGTGCATCGGGTGATTGAGGTAAAGCAGTTTTGGGACAATAACTATTTTGATCTTTTATCTGTCGCTTTCTTTGATCCAACATTATTTAAGAAATTTTTAAGTTGTAAGCTCTAACTATGATTTAGAGATGGTCATCTACCAAAATGGTTGGGGCCTCCTTGAATTTATGGTGGGAACTAAGGACTCGGGTTGTGGAAGCAGGGGACTGATGAACATATTTTCCTTTGTGTTGGACTAAAGAAAGCATTGCAAAGCACTATATATTTTAATGTCCCATAAATCTGAAGTTCATACTCTTGAGTTACAAGCAGAAATAAATAAGTAAATAAAAATAGTCGCAAGTCGCAGAAATCTTAGTTTTGAACCAAGAAGGAAAAAAAATGGTTGGATTGCTCAAAAATGGGAAGGCTTTGGCACTGCATGAAATTGAGCAGTGCTAGTAGTAAAGTATCTATAGAATATATTTGATCATTGCTAGGATTTTAACACGTGGAGAAAAAGAATTAAACTGATTTATTTATTCATTACGTATGATTTATTTAAGAGACTGTATGACCAAGAGGATGGAGTTACCTGATGTTGTATGACCAAGATTGGAGTTACAGTATGTGACTGACACATAATTTTGTGATCTTTATTTTGAACTTCTGAAACATAAAGAGAATTCTCCGCGGAATAATATATGGACCAAATTATAGGGTGGCTGACTACCTCAAATCACTGTCTTCTTTTTATTTCTTGCACATCTGCTACCAAAATCTTCCCAACAGCAAATGAGGAGGAAATTTTGAAAAAATTTCCAGCCAATGTGAAAACAAGTATTTCGTGAAATATATATTTTTCATACTGCGTAGCAGTATGAAAATAGGACACATTAGAGTTGCTTTTGTTCTTGCAAAACCAGGTTGTTTGCTTGCTTTTTCTCGTTTTCATTTTTTATGTGCCATCCTATTATGGGCATCTTTAATGATGATATGTCAATTTGTTTTTGTAGGTTCATGAGCGCCAAGAGACAGGAGCAGTTGATGTCCTCACAAAAGGTATTACATCTTTTAACCCATGGTTTTAGATACCATGGAGCAGCAATGTATCGTACTTGTATAACGGCTATGAACATCAGTATGAACTAATAGAGAATACACTAAAAGGAAATGTTTAAAGGTCTATAAAATGTCATAATAAGTTTCACTTGCCATGGTCGCTAAGTTTGTGTTTTCCGGGTTTTTGGCTTAATTGTATTTTGATCTTGTTTCCCACAATTTCGGTTTTATGCTTGTTTATTTTCAAATAGGTCATCTTCCAAGGTGTGCTAATTTCTTCCTTCCTTCTGGTCGATTTTTTAGGGGATAATAATTTTGGAGACGACAGACTTCTGTATAATCAGGGTCAGCTCTGGTTGCATCAACATCATATCATGGGAAGAGCTGTTGGGTAAGTTCACGTTATGAACTACGTATTATCCTGTTGTTTCCATGTTGAACACAGAGATTTGTTATGTGAGTAATATGTGGTAGTTAACTTCACATTTGTGGCGCTTAAAATCTAAAATATTCATAATACATGGTACTTCTGAGCAGCATATTCAACTTCTTTTTCGATAGGCAAATAACATGTATTGTTCATATTAGCCTCCAATTTAGCTAGTTACCAGTTCATAATATGTTATTTCATTTGATTTAATATGTTAACATACAAGTGTGGTGTCCTCGAGTGGCTCAGTTTGTTCAGCTCTTAAGAGCACAGATATGTTGAAATTCACATTTTTCCTATATGGCGATCATTTGCGTTGTCCTTTTGACTGTATATTAATCTGGCATCATTGTTTCTATAGTATCGCAGTTGTTCATGCAGTTTGCCATTCATAAATTGATTCTGCATACCAAGTACCCCTTACCTTCTTCTGTAATTCACAATGAGAGAATAAAGTCGTTAGCAAATAATTTGTCTGATACATTTATTCTAATCAGCTTGATTTGGACTTCTTTCTCCCATGTCTTCTGCAGGTTCTTACCTTATGTTGGTTGGGTGACGATTATCATGACTGAAAAGCCGATTATCAAGGTTCGATCTCTTTTTTGAAATTTCAAGTTTGGCTATGATTTACTCTGATGGATGTTCCAGTGGGCTGCTTGAACTTGTTCTTAGTCATGCATTTCCTCTTTAGGTTTAATATACGGGAGGAGAGGGCGCTCTAATTAGCATGCGGAATTATTAAATTCTAATTATTGTCGTCTCTCTTGCAGTATATACTAATTGGCGCGCTGGGACTTCTGGTCATCACTTCAAAGGATTAGTGAATTTAGTTTTAATCAATCTGAACTGCAATCCATCGAGCTGATCTATCTGTCTCCATTTTGTAAACTGGGACTAAGGGAAAGAAAATATATCTCTCATTGAACAACATGTTGATTTGTCTGTGTGTTCTCTCTTTTCTATGAACTTGCAGAAATTTAGCCTTCACTCTTATAATGGTTAAGTGGTGAAAATTTACTTAAAGCAGTGAAATTTCAAAATAAAAATTATTTAAGTTGAACAGCTTCTGGTGGAGATGATCTGGATAAAATTTGCCACAATGTACCATCAATCTCTTTGAGACTAAATAATGCAGCATTTAAAATAGGTTAACCCACTTTAAACATGCAATACTATTTTCCTATTCCAATCAGTGATGCGGCTGAAACCAATTACCCCTTAATTTAACTTCTCATCAATGAAGATCTTCATCTAGAATGTTATTAGCCCATGTTAATTATTTCGGTGAACAAAATCAGATTTCAAATAAATTACCCATGGCAAAATATACCAATTCTAAGGCCTTGTTTGGCTTCTGCTTCTGCACAAAAGAAAAAGAAAAGAAGCCTTTTCATAAGCTGGCACTCGCTTCTCCAAAACGCTCTTCCAAGACCAAAATCTATTCTAATTTTTTTGTCAAACACCACTCAAAACAGTTTTTCGCTCCAAAAAGTCAAAAACAATGTTTGAAAGCCAATCCAAACAAGGCCTAAGTTGGCTGATTGCATTCTTTATATATAAAAAAAAATAAATCTAGAAGCCTTCAAGAAATTTTGATTAACAGAAATGTAATCAGGAATCTGAAAAAGATATTTGTGTGTTGCTGAAGTTTCTACAACAGTAAACAATACAGTATTGTACATATGTAGTGAGACACAAAAGTTGAAAAAAGGACCTCGCTACCACAAAGCAAGGTATCATAAGAGTATTATGTCCAACATTTTATAATGTCAACTCAAAGGGGGAAAAAAGAGAGACATGACTTGCTTCAAGTAACAAAAAAAAAATGCCTGCCAAAGTGTGATATCAAGAATATCAGCATGGGAGCTTCCCAGAAGAGACAATTGAGCAGGACAATCATGGAGAAACCTACTAAGATGAACAAGTGGACATATTATAAAATGTGAATGTAATCAACTCAAATACATAAAAGCTAGAGGTCATCAAACAGAATACTGTATGAAACATAATCTGTAACCTTATGATATAAACTAGATATGAGAATTGTTATGGTTTTGCTTAAATGCATCATTATCTGTTGTGCAAATTGCAGTGTGCACAATGGGGAAATTCATCGTTGCGTCGGTGTTCGAACTATCTAGTACCAGGTGAAAGGAAAGATCCATATTCAGTGGAAGTAAGTCCACAAGCAAAACTATTGACCTCCATTTCTTCAATCCAAACTCTAAACTGCAGGTAGGTAGAATTTGATACAGTGGTCAAGCAATCTGCAATAAAGACACTAAGCACATGATTTCGATATATAATAATCCAGAAAGAGTTGAAAAAGCAATTACTCGTTAAAAAAGTACATAATTAAAAGAAAGAAATTGTTTGCAAAAGTAGGTTAAGAAGGGTAATCATATCACCTAATATCGGAAAGCCATAACAAATAAGCTAGGAGTTCTTCTAAGGTAAGACCCGGGGGGGGGGGGGGGGGGGGGGGGGGGGAACGCAACCTGCCCTACACAACATTAGAACAAGTAGTTTACTTCTTGAACTGTCAGACATGAATCACTATTTGAAGCCATAAAATCAAGGTGTCAGCATCAGCCTCAAAGTCACATAGTACAGAGCCAAAGTCACATAGTCCGTATGAGACGTAATGATAATTTTCCCTAAGCGAAGATTATCTTAACCTTGCTGCCACAAATTACTTTGACCAGTCAGCACATTCCAACCCGAAAACAAGGTTGATGCATCAAAACATGGTACAATGGGAAATTCAAACCCTATTCAACCGGTAAATTTCCCAACCTTCTTATTTTTATGTTTGAGTACCCTAGTTTATATTTCACCTAAATTTCTAAAATGATGTCAGATCTAAAGAACCAGTTTTTCAATTACACAACCTCCTTGTCAGATATGTTTTTAACATAGATACTCAAATGTTGTCTCAACATATCTAATGTGAACCACTTTTATCCAAAAATGTTGTGATACATGTAGTAAACAGTGAAAATTAGTAAGCATTTCTTACTGACAAGAGCTAAAATTCGTTACCACATTGATTTACCTTTATAAGGCCAACTAAATCCAAAACCAAAATATATGGAACTTTAGGATCAAAATACACTTTAAATGCATGCACCCATCACATCATGACTCCTAGATTATGCATCTATTAAATTGTAACTGTCAGCATTATGATTATGATACTTAAAACCTTATGGAGTGTCTCTGTTCAAGCTTCAAGAAAATTTAAATCATAAATAAAGGTCAATACTGTTAGCTCAAACCTATGACTACACCATTCACAACCTGATCTTCCTAAAAATTGAATCTCCAACCCACATTCCAGAATCTGAACCACTACACTAAAACGGTTTTGGCAACAACCTGAATTTAATTGACCAGCACTCCAAACATAAACCTTTTTGAGAAAATATATATTTGCCTAATAAATTTACCGCACCATTTCTCCAATTCTCCTACCAGAATAAGTTAGACCATTATCTCAATGTGCTAAACGAAAATCACTTTAAGGACTAGCACTCAAGCACAAGCCATCAAGCAGCTTGTATTTTATTACCCGGTCATTTCCGTTGCCAAAGAAAAGGTAATGGCTATAAGTAATAGATATATATTCATAAATTGCTATATATCAACTTGCTACATTCTAAAGCAAGAGTAACAATCTAACTAAGAACTTCACAAGACACCACAAACAAGCAATTATTTTAAGACACCACTCAAACAGGAAACTTGGTACACATTTGACACTGCATATACCTGGAAGAAAATGCCTCATCATTATGGAATATATATTCTACCAATTGCAATCTTAAAGTTAATACAAGAAACAGTTATTATGAACTAGGTGAGCCAATAATTCCAAACCGAAGATTAATTTTGCACTCCAAATTTTCACATATAAGACTGAAAAATACATATTGAAGTATAAAAGAAAGCATAGGAAGACAAACAGAACCTTGGATTACTTCATGAAGCCACCTTCTCAAACCGCCTCAACATGTCGCAATAAGGTGTTTCCCGAGTAAAGCCCCATTGGGCACGCTGCAACTCAAACCGACAATTTTGTGACAGGAGTGAAAAATAATCTTTCTCAATTCGCGCTTCAATCTGCAGACGTTCAGGGCTGTCAGGAGGGTAATCCTGCTCGAACCTCGTTGTCTTCACATAAAAATTAACACCCTTTTGTGTGGTAAACCTATTTTCGTAAGGATAAGTCCGTGACAGTGAATAAATGGGTTCAGATGATGGCAAAAAGTTCACTAGCAGAATCAGAAGCACTGGAAGTAACTGAATCAGAGCACGAGCATTGAACCCAGCAGACCCCTGTTCAGCCGTTCTTGCACCCGCACCGGGCCCAAAGTTAAACCCACGAAAATGTGTAGTTGCCCCTGGATTCATTCCTCCGAAGAAAAAATTCCTAAAGATCTCATCAGCATCAAATTCAGCTTCATAAAACCCATTAAACCCTTGCGCCGCATGCCTATGGGTGCGCCTCTCATACACAGGTTCATCTGACCCAACAAGATCATACTTTTTCCTACTCTCCTCATGACTCAAACACTGAAACGCCTTCGACACAGCCTTGAACGCCTCCTCCGCCCCCGGTGCATTGTTCTTATCGGGATGAACCTTCAATGACAGTTTTCGATACGATTTCCTCACATCCTCAACAGTGCAACTCTTCTCTACCCCTAATATCTCATAATAGTCCTTTTTCCTCTTAATCTCCCTCACAATTGTCACTTGCTCCTCCGTATACGCCACCGATGTGGTTGACGATGATGCAGCCGATGACCCAGTTGCCGGAACCCTACGCCGAGCACCGGAACTACCCTTACCACCATCGGCCATCTTCGCTGAATCCGATGACGATTCATTGGCGGGTCCATTCGATGAAGGATCGCCAGATTGACCTCCTTCAAGCTTCGATAACAGATCCTCTATGGGCAGAGACGGGTCAAGTCGACGCGCTTTGTTGATGAATTTTAGGGAGCGAACTCGATCCCCTGCTTCGAGCGCATCGCGGCCGATTCTCAAGCATTTCAACGCGTCGTCTTTGTTTCCATCCATCTTACAAAGACCCAAATGGAAAACAATGAAACCCTAGAAATACAGGGATATAGTGCGTGTGTGGGTGTGTCTATATACATATATATATATATATATATATATATATATAACTATGTATTGCTGAATTAAAAGTAACTAGGAACAATTGAAAAATGAATTAAAAACAAGTAAAGGGAAATTGAGATGAATGGAGCTTACAGATTAGATGGATCGGTGGATTAGGGTTTGCAATCAGGGATCGATTGGAGTCCCCCTTCTTCGACTCCAATATTGGATGCACCTGAGTTGTGGTGAAGATTGTGAAAGAGAAATTGAAATTGAAACTCTTTTTTTTCGGTTTTATATACGATTGTTGCTTTCTTCGTCTTTGTCCCGAGCCCAAACGTGCATATGGATTTGGTGTTTGTTTGGCTATCATTATATTCCTATTCTGGTTTCTATTTTTTCGTTTCTGGTTTTTTATGAATAGAAATGAAAAAACGTTTCACTTACCACAAATAAAAAAACAGAAATGATGTTTATTAATTTTATTTTGTTCTCACAATTATTGAAACAGAAACAAATAATAATGTTTAGTAACATATTTGTTTCTCTTTTTTTTTTTTGAATATTTTTTTTTATATTTTTATTTTGGCATTTACTTGCATAGATAAAATAAATTAAATTAAAGAAAGTATTAAAGTTACAATTAATCAATTATAACATTAATTTTTAAAGTTTATAAAATGAAATAATATTCAAACATATGATAATATAAATCACTTTCTTCGGTAGTTGATCCACAATGCATTTGAAATTGAATCACGAACTCCATTCATTAATCACATTTGATCTTGAGTGACTTCCACATATGCTGGTATTTGAGGTGTTGAGGAACTAGTTGACTCTTCATCTTCAAGTCTGATATTCTAATTTTCATACTCATCAAACAAACGATCTAAACGTGCCTCATCCCAAACAAAGTTATGGATTGTGCAACAAGCAACCACGATTTGAGCTTGTACCTCCACATAATAATTGGACATTAACTTTAGAATGGGAAAACGTTTCTTAAGTACCCCAAAACAATATTCAATGACATTCCTAAGTGAGGAATGCCTGTAGTTGAATAACTCTTTAGGACCTCGAAGTTATCCTCTACGCCCTCTATAGTCTTGCAAATGATACAGAATACCACGATAAGGTGCTAAAAATGTCGACATATTAGCATATCCAGAATCAACTAAGTAGTATTTACCTATCACATAATATGGTTACAAGTTAGCATATATTCTCAATGTAAAAAAATAATATAATATTATAAGACCATTACCTTCAGGTGGTATTGGAAACTGCGTAGGAGGATTAAATATAGTCTCCATTAGAACTCTTGAGTCATTTGCACTTCCTTCCCATCCAACTAATATATATGTAAAGCGTATGTCAAAAGAACAAACGGCCAAATTTTTTTGTGTTGTATCAAACTTCCTTCCACGATAAGGAATTTGGCCCGCTAATGCAATATATGCGTGGACGTGTGTTCCATCAATTGCTCCCACACAATTCTACATTTAAATATACATATATATATATATGATTTTTACAAATAAAAAAAAATTAAGCAAAAGAAGGAAGACAATGATACTTTAAAAAAACATACCTGAAAAAATGAATTAAACTTCTCATTGTTGCGGATCTCAGGAGGTACAGATGAGTTATATAAATAAGAAAGCAAATGAGGAATAATTGCAAATAGTAAAAGCATTAAATGCCAATAGTAAAAAAAAACATTTCACTTGGAATAGTTGAGAAACAAGTGAAACAACTTTTTTTTGTTTCTCATTTTCATGTGAAACGTTTGAAACATTTCTCATTATTTTGAAACAAAAGCAGCTTATTAAACATTATTATTATTTCTGTTTTTGCTTTTTGGTAGGTGAAAACAAAAAAACGAGAAACAAAAACGTTACTAAACGCACCCTAAACTATAACATTTTGCTATTGGAGCTTTAAATAAAGAAAAATACTTGGTTTTATTTTTTTAGATAAAGTTCATCCTTCTTCGTTGATTAAATTTTTTTAAAAAATAAAAATAGACAAAAGATTCATAAATTGGGAAATTGGCATCGATTAATTTTTTAAATTATTCTAATCATGTGTCTAACTTGTATTTTATTAAATAAATAGAAGTGAGAAACTTCATTCTTCCAAGGATGACTCAAATATTGTTTCAAAATAAAAGCTACATTGTTATGGACTTAGATCACTCACAGTAATCATGGGATCGGTGTGAACTAAATTCGAGCGAAAAATTAAATATTCATCAAATCTAAATTTTTTATTTAGGGTGCGTTTGGATAGGGGTGTTTCCGTTTTTATTCTTATTTTTTCCACTGTTCACGGGAACAAAAACGCGTTTGGGAACCTTTGATGGTTTTTGTTTTCGTGAACAGTAAAAAAAACGTTTTCTCACCCTTAGTTCAAAATTTGAGAACACAAAAATGATGTTTTTTTGTTTTCGGCACTGTTTGTTCTTAGCAAAAAAAAAATTAATTGTTGCAGATTCCCTAACCTTCATCTTCAACCTCTAAATCCTAACTTCCATCTTCAACCTCCAAACCCTAACCTCCAAATTTTTTTTTTTTTTTTTTTTGTTCCCGAAAATTTTTTAGACAAAATTTCCAACCAAACGTATTTTTGTTTTCGGATTACCTAGGACAAGAACAAGAAATTTTTTTGTTCTCAAGAGATAAAAAACGAAAACGAAAACACTAGTTTCCAAACATATATGATTAATAACATAGAATTACTGTTGTATATATATATATATACATATCATATCAAATTCTTCTTTGATATAATCACCAAAATTCATATTTGATTTATTATTAAAATTAGATTCTTGAATTTAGACCATAATTAGATTGTAATTTTTTATTTATTAATTCATAGAATTTGAATAAAAAATCAATTTATTAACGGGTCTAGCTTCATCCCTCCTTTGTTTCTTTCTCTTTTTCCTTCCCTCTACCCAAACACAACAAGTTTACCTTATCCTCCTTCTCATCTCTCCTCTCTATCCTTCTCACTAAACATATGATTAAAATTCACTTTATTATAAATGCTACTTATTATTTTATATCATATTTCACATGCTTTATGAAATATACTTTATTTAAGAAGTTTGAAAATAACTTAAAATTGCGGTTTCAATTGAATCATTAAATATTTTAAAGTTTAGAAAAACATAAACTATAAAAATCTTTTTAAAAAATCAATTTAAATTAATCGAAGCCAAAAAAGATGATAGATGGACACGTCAATCGTTAATATTCTATACCCATCACATATTAACAGTCTAGTTAAATATCTACATTTACCTCTGTATGTTATATTTTGTGCATGTTATTTAGGTTTAATATATATATATATATATATATATATATATATATATTTTATGAATAGAAATTATAATAAATAAGTTACAAGAGGTTAATTGGGGCAGAAAAATTGGATACGCAAGGTGTGACGCAACCCGGTCCATATATGGGAGTGGACCGGACGGTCCATTAAGCTACATATAAAATACAGAGAAGAAAGAGAATCACAGAATAGGGTTTTGTATTCTACATGTACAGAATTTGAGCAAACCCTAGAAACCCTAGTTGTATGGCTGTGGGAGAGATGGAGGAGCAACAGTACCAAATTGACGTGGGCAATCTCATAGCCTTCGACAATCACCACCATTTTCCCTATCTTCTCTCTTCCAGGTGTGTGTATGTTTTTTGTTTTTTTATTTTTTTTTTCATTAATTCAGAGTAGAATTTCCAGAGGGTGAGAACATTTATATTTTCCTAGAAGTTTTCTCAGCAACCAAACGCAAAATTCTTGATTGGCTTAGTTTTTACTTTGGGTTATCAAGTTTTGTTTAATTTAAAGCTACTATGCATTTGTATTTGATATTTATGTATGCCATTTGATTCATATTATAACCTAATAATTCATCAGTAACCATGTTATAGTTTAACACAGTACACTATACTCTGAACTCTCTCTCTCTCTCTCTCTATATATATATATATATATATATATATTTTGAGGATGCAATTTAGATATAAACAGAATGGGGATTACTAGAATGAATGTAAATGGAAACTCATAAAATTGAAGCAATTTTGGGAGTGGTAGGATATCCAATAGCGTGATAATTGATAATTATTTTTCAAAATTGTTGTAACACAGTGGTTAGAGTGCTCTTAGTAGGTGATTCTTGTCACTATAATAAGAGTTGTAAAAACTGCTATAAACACATCAAAGTCTCGATATTTCTTTGTATGTCTCAATGGGCTTTAAGAATTATGAGGAGGCTAGCATAAATATTTTTGAAGGGTATCAAATAAATTATTAGGGTAAAGTGCATAAAACTCCCCTCAACTACAAAAGGGGCAAAAAAAAAACCCCAACTATCCCTTAATTAATATATATAAAATTCAAAAAACAATATATTAAAATTTGAAAAAAAATTAAAATTCGAAACAAATATATAAAATTCAAAAAAAATATATATAAAATTCAAAAACAATATATTAAATTTCGAAAAAAATTTAAAATTTGAAACAAATATATAAATTACGAAAAAAATATAGAAAATTCGAAAACAATATATTAAATTTCGAAAAAAAATAAAAAATTCGAACAATATATATATAATTCGAAAAATATATATAAATTTCGAAAACAATATATAAAATTCGAAATATATATATAAAATCCGAAAACAATATATAAAATTCAAAAAATCATAAATTTTGAACAAATATATATATTTTGAAAAAATATATATAAAAGAAGATCACTAATTGATGTTGGTGGTAAGTAGTTTGATTCACTTCATTAGAAAAGATATGACATTCTACCAATATATATATTTTTTCAAAATTTATTTTTCAAAATATATATATATATTTAAATTTATATTTTTTTTTTTGAATTTTATATATGTCTTTCAAAATTTATATATATTTTTTGAATTTTATATTTTTTTCGAAATTTATATATATTTTTTGAATTTTAATATGTTTTTCAAAATTTATATATTTTTTTGAATTTTATATATATTTTTCTAATTTTATATATTTTTTTCGAAATTTAAAATATTTTTTTTCGAATTTTATATATTTTTTTCTAATTTTATATATATATTCGGAATTAACATTTTTTTTGAATTTTATATACTTTTTCAAAATTTAATTTAGGGGTAAATGTGTCATTTACGAATTGAGGGGGTACATTGCACCCAATTGATAGTTGATGGGGTTTTTTGTAGTTGAGGGGGGGTTTGTGCTCCTAGGTGATAGTTGAGGGGATTTTTGTGCACTTTACCCAAAATATTATTTGTTAGTTATGGATTTCTTGTGAAGGAGCCACTTCTTGATGTCTTGTCCATGTTTTATAAGAGACTCTTTATTTGTACATTTCTGAAGGCATGAAGAATGAAAAATAAGATGGAGATTATGAACGAGGTCAACACTTTTGAGCTCAACATCCTAACCGACAACTCTTGAATTATAAGAGCCAGTTCCGTAATGATGATGCACTCAGATTTAGTATGTCGTATGAGGTTTTTAATTTTTTGTAAGTGTTTATGTATTTCTTGAAAACTTAGGGAGGAGCTAGTGAAGGAATACCTTCATTTGGGCACTAAGTTGGTTCAACGAGTTGTAGATGCTATTTTCAACCTACCTTCGTCTGTTCCGTTGTTAAGTTTGTTGAAGGATATAAAATATTTAAGTTATACCATCTCTAATAGCTTAAGCTTTTAGAGTAGTTGGTAGTTAACATGGTATCAGAGCAAAAGGTTTCGTGTTCAAATCTCACCGCCACCCTTTGTTGAAATTGTTGTTCTACGTGTTGGACTTGTAGGCCACACGTGAGGGGGCGTGTTGAAGGATATAAAATATTTAAGTTACACCATCTCTAATAGCTTAAGCTTTTAGAGTAGTTGGTAATTAACAAAGTTGCCTCCACCGTTGACAAGATTACCGAGAGAGAGGCCTGTATTTTTTTCTTTGTCTTATTGTCCAATATTTGTGTGTTCTTTGTGTAGAGCTTGATTCATTGCTTTGTTGTAGATATCATTTTCTACATGGTTGATTTTGCATAACTTTCCCTAAGCATGATAGGAAAGGCAGACGACTTTATAACTTGTACGGTTACTGTTACCTGATTCTGAGTATTTTTTTAGGTAAATCAAATATTAATAGAAAGGGAAAGGGGAAAAAATACAGGAAGCCTTACACTAAGGCCTCACGCAACCAGAACCAAGAAAAGCAGTATGAACTGCAACAACACAAACTGAGAGTGAAACAAGAGCACCCTCATGCAAGTCCAAAACTAGTTAATACATTCAAAACAGTGCTTGGGAGCATCCAATCACCAGCAACCTCTCTCCCTATCCTGTCATCCTTAAGCTTATAGGACATAAGCCTAGTTCTGATACAATCTTCAATTGTCCTCCAGATACAGCTAGCTGAAGAGGTAGAACTAGTAAAAATCCTCTGGTTCTGAGTTTTGACTAGTGCTAACATGACACTTTTTTCTATTTAGAACACGGGAATATGAAATTTTGAGTTGAGAAATCTTACAAGTTTACTAATGTAGACATCGGTAGATCTAATTTTGTTTTTACCTTTTCTTTTATAGGGACTGAATTGGTTTAGGTTTATTAGTTTCTTACTATTTGTGTTTAGCATTAACATTTAATTACTAATCTCAATTACATTGTTTATTTTCAGTTGCCAAAGTGTAAACCTCCAACAAAATGGGAGGAGTTTGCCAAAAGAAAGGGTTAGTTAACTACAAGCTCAGCTGATTATATTGGATTAAATATTTGACTACGAAAGAGGTTACTTTTATGTGGAGGTCAGATGAATAAATCAAAAGTTGAGACATGCTAATGCATGTATACTGTTGAAAGTATATGATTTGACTATATTTGTTCAATCTTGTTCAGGTATAGTAAAGCGCAAAAAGGACAAACAAACTGGTACTTGGAATCTCTGCCATGGCTTCAATCGTTTGCACGATGACGAAGATATCCTGATCCTCGAGGCGAAGGTGACTGATGGTAAATAGTTGAATCTGCTGTTTTTCTTATTCCTTTAAGCGCTTATGGAGTTATTGCCCGTATCTCCTTGTACTTCGTAAAATTAGTTGAATTAGGCAAACTATTAGGGCACCAAATGGATCAATGTGGTATACATTTAGATCATAATCTTCTACATTACTCGGCAGAATTCCTTTCCATGAACCATGATCATCCAATAGACATACTAATCATAAGTGTTAAACCTATTTCAGAGCCCGGAGAGGATCCTTTTACTAATAGAGGTGCAGAAAAGAAGCAGCGAGTTGAAAAACAGGAGAAGAATCGATTGCATACTTTGAAACAGGCTGCCAAAGTTGGTGCCCTGCCAAGGTTTTACTCTTACGGTTAATCTTGGGTGTTTTAAATTAAAGTGTTCTTTTTGTTTTTCTCTCAAGTTTTCCCCAGCATCAAATTTGGATATTTTTTGTCGGCGGACCCCTTCTGTAGGGTGTGAAGTCCTGTCTTAATATTATTTAATGATAACTTCAAAGTTCCCCTGCCTCTTGTTGGATGCTATGGGAGCAATCTGAGACATTTATGATCCTTGCTTTTGAATTTTTTGTGTAAGCATGGGTTTTGCCTACTTTACAGCGCATTAATGCAAAAGACCATTTGATTAGATTTTTGTTGCTAAGACATCTTCAACGTTCGGTGTGTTAACATACTTAACTTTTTTTGGAGAAAAAACATATTTGACTTAATGTTGTATGAATTTTCAATAGCTTGATGATGTGTAGTGTACCTGCTACGAAATAGCTTGATGATGTGTAGTTTACATACCTATACATTATAGATGATCATAAGCTTAATTTGTATGCTTATGACAACTAAAATCTTATTTTTGATTTTAAGCCTTTTATATGTCTCATTGTGGTTCTTTTTTGAAGTGGGGGAAGGAAATGCCCCTTGTAATTCGGCAATGGGTTTGTTCTTCAATTGAATTCTCATCTGCCTTTCCTGGGGGGGAAAAAAAACTAAAATCTTATTTTTGATCTTCAATCTTTCTGGATTTGACCTGTAGAAATTTGGATGGCAGAAGGAACATTATTCCTGGACTTTTGTTTTTTTGAAAAGTTATTCCTGGACTTGTCAACTGCATTTATGCTCCCAAGTAATATCTGAGTGATTTTGGTTTTCGCTTTAGCTGTACAATAAAAGAATCCATTTAGCGAATGGTGCCACCAAGCAGTGTCGTTTAGACAACCTTTCTCAATTGGAAATGCTATATGACCTTATTGGCCTATCCTAAGCAATTCAACACTATCAGATTGAGAGAGTTTCCTCTTTCCTCATCTTGTTTAAGGGTTTTTGCCTACTGGATATTCAGAGGTCCTGTCAATGGACTTGTAGAGCACTGGACTTCTCTTAGACTTGTAGAAATATTAGAAGCTACCGCCTCCTTTGTGTATATCTATTTGCGCATGTGTCAGTGTGGTGGCGCATTAAAGCAATTTTCATTTACTTGCATTGTGACTTTAAAGCCCGAATAAGACTTTTTTTGCAGCCATATTCAACTTGCTGCCACAGTCTTGCCAATAACAGGAACTCAAGCTGCACCTAGAAAAGTCAGTAAAGATGAGCTAAAAAATGTAGCTGGAATGGCAGCAACGGCAACAGCTGGTGCTGGGAAGTTCGACAAAAAGTTACTAGGAGAAAAGCCCCCAAAACATGAAAGGAAGTATCGAAAGGTATTGTACACATACTGAGTCCCTTACTACTCCAGTGGTTCATTAAATTGCTTATGGAATGTCTTTCCCCCTTATATTTGTGAGTAGCTCCTTCCAGTTGTGGCCGTGTCAGGAATGGGCTTGTTAGAGAAGCAACAAACTGAGAAAGTTCTGAACAAGTTAATCTCCAAGAACTCGCATAATGTACTCAGTGTTGAAAAGGTATGTCTGAACCATTAGTGTGCGTCTTTTTCTTCTTCTTTTTTCCGTCTGGTCTCCTTTATTTTATTGTGGATAAATAACTGTTGCTTCTTTCTGCACTCTGATAATGGGGAAACAGACTCTTATTAACATGTATAGTGTGAAGAAGGAGAAGAAAAGAAAGATTCAACATGGGAAGCATCAAACTTCAAGCAAGATGAATAAACCAGATAAAGGGAAATCAAAATGAAATTTGCAGATTGTACATTTTAGATCCTTGGGTTTGTATTAGGCAGTGGAAGCTTGTTAAGTGGGGAAGAACTGATGTTCTTAAAGATAACTTGAAAGGTAAGAAACTCACACGCCTTGCCTCCACTGAAACTCGAACCCTTGATCTCCTATTTGGGGGAGAGGGCAGGTACTGCTTGGCCGCCATTAGGTCTTTGGTAACTTGCCCTCATCGTTTTTAGGGGAACATCGTTTGCTTTTTGATACGAGTCTCTCTCTCTCTCTCTCTCAGACACACACACAGACCGTTCCATGGTTCTTCCAGTTTGATTTGAAGAACAAAGCCACTCTGGTTGGATCTGATCTGAGAATCCCTGTAAGGGTTAAGGGTAGATTTCAATTTCGGGCTAGAAAGGTTGCAGCAATTGTCATCGTGTATGGTGGTGGCGTGTGCCATTGTTTTCGGGTTCATAGTCGCCTTGTAATATATTTGACTCAAGTCAGTTCTATTGTCAGATATTTTGAAACTATCGTTGCAGGCCTTGTCATAATAAAGATGAATCTCACACTCATTTGTTTTTCATATATCTATACATTGTATTCTATATCTTTCAAAGAAGAAGACTAGTGAAGAGTGGGTCACATATTTACTTGTGGTGAGACAAATAGTAGTCCATGTTGGCACCTATATTTCATTCTTCGTGTGGCACCAAACCAGTTTTTCTTCGTGTGGCATGAAATCAATATGTATTGTGATATCTCGTGGACAAAAATGTGTCCGTTACAGGTGTCCCATTCATAACAGAAATATCAACTTTATCCAAATTTTGTGGCACTAAATGTATAGAATCATAAGCATGGTTCGCCGGCTACGTAACGGTTTTACAGCTTGCTCTTACAGTTACGGCACCGTTTCCATTTTTCCGTTATGGCCACTTGGACTCCAATTTTTATCGGTTCCAAAAAAATATTAACACAAAAAAAAAATATTTAATTTGCATTGGTAATTTGGTAATCTTTGCATGTGACATATTACATATAGGAAGTCCATAAATATATCTTTTGTGATTTCAAATTTTTATTTATTTAAATTTAAATTTAATTTAATAATATTATAACAAGTATATTATAAACATTCAAATAACGACGATACCATTAGATTTATTAATAACTCATTTTTTTATATTAGAATTCTTTAAAAAATTAAATAAAATAAAATTTACTTAAATCTATCAAAAAATCATCTTTATTCATTCATGTTGCCAAAAGTATCCAATTAGAACATTTTGGGTAAGATGTGCAAGATTTTTAAAAAATTCACGATTGCGATAACCGAACCCCATTACGGACCCGAGTCCGTTATACCGAAACCGTTACAGTGACTGTTACCGTTACCAAAACCGTTACGGTGAACCATGATCATAAGGAATGCAAATATGACAAATACAGAAACATCATGATATAGCTTGGTGGAGAGTTTTTCTCTTCATGCAAAAGACTGAATGTTTTAATGGACCCTCGAAGAAAAAAATTATTAAGCCAGAAGAGAAGAATTGTCTGATATCTTATTACGGGTGTACCGATACCGTTTTTAAAATCAAAATTATCTAAGATCGATACTGTTATACAATACTGATAATTATTTAGGCCGTAATTTGAGTTTGATACCAAGATAACAATATTAATCACATATTCAATGTTATAATACTCTATTAACAAATAAATGAGAGGCAGAATTTTCAGTTTTTGATGATGTCCCTCTCCAAATGGGACTTGCCCTTTCATATATTAATTATTTAAAAAATTCCAGCAGCCTCCCTTATTTAAAAACGAGAAAAATTAAATTACAGCACTTTACTGGTTTCCTCGAACATATAATAAAAAATCCAGCAGCCTTCAGATTTCTTCAAATTAATACTCATTTTGTTGGGGTAGTCAAAATAAGGACAAATTAAAAAAAAAAATTAATGTTCTCTTATTTTGTTGGGGTAGTCAAATTAATATCAATTAAGAGAATCTCCAAAATTGACTACAACAGTGATTCATTATTCCTACTTTAAATTTAACCTAAATTTCCCAGCCCACTACTACACGGTACACACATACAGGGAACCTTTATATTATATATATATATATATATACACCCCACCATCCCTTGCTTCTCTACTCTGAGATAGAAGAGAAGAAGAAGAAGAAGAAACACAAAGCAAAGAGCTTCAACAGTTTTGGCTTTTCTCCCATCAAACCCATCTGGTAATCTCCACCCATCGTCCAGTTACACCATACCATATCATATATTTCTTATCGCCTTATTGTCAGTTCATGACTTTATTATACTCTTTATTCTACTAAAGATTCCCATTTTCAGCCCATTTGTTTAATACCCATTCGCCATAAATCAATATATATATATATAGCTGAATCCTCAAATCCTAGGATTCTACAAATACCAGTGCTTTTGGGTGTTTATATATATATATATATATATATAACTTAGAAGAAAGCGTTGTTTATAAGCTTGATCTTATGGGTAGAAATAGCTTGCAATGTTCTGTTGATAATGGAGATGGGTTGTTGTCTAATTCTGGGATTGGGTTTTTATGGTGTCGTTTAGATGATTCTTCTCATCATGGTGGTTTATTTGCAAGTATTGGGCAGATGGGATTTGGGGCATCCCCAAATCCTCCCAATTCAACAGACCATGGTATGAAGTTGCCATATGCTAATTTATCAACAAAATACGGGTCTGTGCCAGAATCTGGATTTCAGATTGTTGGAGTACCGGAATTGATGAGTGGGGAGGAAAGGGAGATAGGAGAGGAAGTGTTGGTGGAGAAGAAGAAGTGGGGTGGTCTTAATTTGAAAATTAAGGTTAAGAATCCGTCGCTGAGGCGGTTGATTAGCGGGGCGATTGCTGGTGCTGTGTCTAGGACATGGGTGGCGCCATTGGAGACGATCAGAACACATTTGATGGTGGGGAGTTGTGGACACTCGACGTCTGAAGTGTTTCAGAATATCATGGATACTGAAGGATGGAAGGGACTATTTAGGGGTAATTTGGTTAATGTTATCAGGGTTGCACCAAGCAAGGCAATAGAGGTATGAAAAGAATCATTTTTTTTGTTCATCTTCTTTTATTTATTTAAGTGATTGTTATTGTGTGAATATGAATTATGAGTTACCGAAAACTTTATTTATTTGTTAGACATTCAGGTAGTTGGTTGAATGTTCATTGAGGCTATAGTTTTGGTAATCTAGTGTGTATTGGTACCCATGTATTACCCATGTGGTTTGATGATGTTATTGTGTAATTTTCTGCTGTTTATAGGGAAGTTGCAAAATTGTTCTCTTGCCTAGTAATTGATTTCTTGTTATATTGCCGCACATATGTAGCTGCCCCATCTGTTTTGTTTTTTGAAAGTGGGAATAGATGATCTTGAAACTATTGAGACCATGAACTTTTGACTCGTGTCTTTTGTCCGCTAGACTTCATGTTTTTTCCCAGAACACAATAGAGTCACTAATTGACTTACTTTCTTTGAAATTGTTTTTTTTTTTTTTTTACCGACATTTTTTAGTACTTCTTGTTATCTCTTTACTATCCGTGTCTAGGTAGTGTCAGTTAAAATCAACCTCTATTGAAGATAATTGGGTGAACTTCATGTTAAGATTTAGATTTGACAAGAATGAGGTTACGAGAACGAATGTGCAAGTATTCTTTGGGATTTATAGCTAGAGGAAGCTGTGTGAGTGTCAGGTTAGGTATGGTATTTGACAAAAATGAGGTTTTGTTCACAAATCGGCATGCATTCTCTGGGGTTTAGAACTAGAGGGAAGCAGCTTTACTTTTCACTTCATTTGTTCTGGTGGTTTCTACTATACATACAGCATCATCATGATTTTCCCTAATGTTGGAACAAAAGATTCGTAATGTTACATCTGTTACACCCTTATACTTTGAATGTGTAATGCTGTTGCAACCCTTATTATGATAGGTACGCCTGAGATTTTGTTTTATCCTTGGTCAAGCATAAGTGTTTTTCTTATGAGTATTTCCCTACCATAAAATAAAAAATTTAAAAATATAAGGGACCCAGCCTTCCTACAGGCATGATATCAGTCACTGCTTTCCGGCTATGTGTGTGAGTGTGTGGGTGTGTGCATGTGTGTATGAAAGAGAGACTTCATCTCCCCTCGGCTGACATTTGGTGCACTTCTGAGTACCATTACCCACTTTTGTTTTGTTTTCACATTTGCTTATACATGTCAGAAAATTGAATGAATGGCTAAAAGGGATTCGTGAGATCATATTGCCCATCTTTGCATTCTGCTTTGCAGAAACAAGCTGCATTGTCTTTGTTATTAGAGTTCACCTAAAAGTGCCGTGTGATACGAGTACTATTGTAAATGGTGGAGATATGTCCTCTTTGTTGCATATGTACTTGATTCTTAATAGAGAGTTCCAACCATTGTTACTGTCAAAAGGATGGACGTTTCTTTGCCCTTGAATTCTAATTCACCCATCAAAATGTGCTTGCATATTTTTGTGGTTCTAGTTTCTCGTTTCAATCTGTTGAACCTCTTTTTGTGGATGATCCTTTCTACAGCTATTTGTGTATGATACGGTTAGGAAGCAACTTACATCTAAACCTGGAGAACAGCCCAAACTACCTATACCTGCATCTCCAATTGCGGGTGCTATTGCTGGAATCAGCTCTACTTTATTGACCTACCCGCTTGAGTTGCTGAAAACTCGACTAACAGTCCAGGTATGCGGAAGAGAATTTATAGGTCACTTTTTTCGTGATAAAATTTCTTCATATTTCTTAAAGATATCATCTTTTTGCAGAGAGGTGCGTACAAAAATCTTTTAGATGCTTTTATAACAATTGTTAAAGAGGAAGGACCTGCAGAACTATTTAGAGGCCTTACACCCAGTCTCATTGGAGTAGTCCCATATGCTGCCACCAATTATTATGCGTATGATTCATTGCGAAAAGCTTACAAGAAAGTGATGAAGCAGGATGAAATTGGAAACATTGCAACTCTCTTAATTGGATCAGCAGCTGGTGCAATATCAAGTACTGCAACGTTCCCACTTGAGGTGGCGCGAAAGCACATGCAAGCCGGAGCTCTAAACGGGAGACAATACAAGAACATGCTTCACGCCCTCGTGAGCATACTTGAAGCAGAGGGCGTCCCAGGTTTGTACAGAGGGTTGGGGCCGAGCTGCATGAAATTGGTTCCTGCTGCCGGGATTTCTTTCATGTGCTACGAGGCATGTAAGAGGATACTGATTGAGAACGAAGACGATGCGTAGAATCCAAAAGAAGGAAAATCTGGAGTTCTACAATTTTAAATTTTTATGTTTTTTTCAATTATTACAAGTAATTTGAAGTTTTACTTGGGAGAGAGTTGGGGCGGAAGTTAAGTATGGTGATACTGGCGTAGGCTTCACATTTGCATCATCTAATTTCTAATATGATCTGGGATTTTTTATTTTGTGAACTGGGACTCAGAAGTGATGTCATTGGTACTATGTTTCTTTAATTAAAAGGTTAGATAGTGAATGCCTTTTCTTTTTCTTTTCTTGTTCAATATGTTATCTACTATCATTTTATGATATATATATGAGGTAAATCTCTACGGTAATTGAAAAGCAATCAGCTCTATTGAGTTGGTGTAAGTGTCAAAGTTTACTCACATCAAAGATCATTTTATTTAGGCTTTAATGGCCTTATATATAATACAAGCTCATGGATCTCATCCTATTTCGTAGGATCATGCACCTCGTTTCATGGGGTCGTGACCCACTTTGTTATTAACTACCCACTACCTTTTGGTAGTGGGCTATTAATCTCCATTTTTTAGGGAATGGCTCAACACTGATGGACTTATTTATATTACAAGGGCCTTAGATCGTGGACTACTTAATTATTCACATATACATGGACCTAGCCAACATTGGGCCTTACAAATCAGGACTGGGCCTACTAATTTTCACTATTTACACTAGCCCCATTCGGGTCTAGCATACGGGTTCGTGGGCTTGACCCGAATTCGACTGGAATGATTGCTTACAGCTGTCCATGATGACGTCAGCGTCATTATTGTGAAGAGGCGTGTGGCTTTTGAATTTCAGAAAAGCGGCCGCATGTTCCTCTTTTGCCGTGTTCGAGGCATTGGGAATCGGCGCGCCTCCTCAACCATTTAATGACGGCTGTTGGCATGTCCGAGTGTATATAAACCCCTGTATGGCTTCATTTTTTACTCTTATCTCCTTAATTCTTGTGAGCGATTCCTAACAGTGCTCAAGCTTTCACCGTTGCTCATATTTTGGTTGCCAGAAGTTCTTATATCTTCTCGCCGGTATACTTTGTGTAAGTTGCCATTTTCTTTTCACTATGTCTGATAGTAGTGCTTCAAGATCGACCGAAGGGATAATTCCTCAGGAATATGGGGGATCTGATGCTCCCAGCCCCCATTCTGCAAACCCATCTTCTTCATCATCTCCTCTTTCTTTATCCATACCCAATCGTCTGAACCTTCCTGGCTTAGGAGTTTCTGCGCCGGATCATCAGGAGGGAATTTCTGTTTCTGGGGTGCATAATCAGGCAGATGTTCCTGATGCTCTGCCCGTAGGGGCTTCTGTTCCAATTAATCCTGTAGGGGCAGATGCTCCTGAAGGAAACCCCTTGGAACTTTTACTAAGCCAGCCCCATTCGTAGCCGAGCCTCTTGATGCCCATAAAAGAAAGGCTGTGAATATCAAGAGCCTGGGGAGGGATTGCAAGATCCCTAAAGAGGTGATCCTGAAGGAGTATGACCCTTCTTATGATTTTAGGACGGGAGATGGAGTGGGTCCTGATGAGGTGCTGTTGTCCGCTCTTCAGATAAAGGCGCTTCGATTCCCTCTTCACCCTCTATTTCACTTCATTTTCTTTACCTTAGGAATAGCCCCTCTGCAAGTCAACCCAATCTTCCTCCTAATAATTTCAATGTTGATCTTGATAAACAAAGACAAAAAGCTGTCCTTGGGTCTGGCAGATCTTCTACTTTGTTATAAAATTGTGGACTTGAAGGATTGTGAGGGGAGGTACAACTTTTACCCCTACAAGGGTCGGGCGATCTGCCATGGGACTGAAAAAACGGAGAAGTATTGGAAGGAGAAGATGGTTTTAGTAAAGGGGGTTGGTTTTATCCATATTCTAGAAAATGGTCGATCCCGAGTGTTTTTAAGCGTTTGGCCCTTCTTCCATTCTCTTTTATCCACAAGGAGTCGTACCTCTGCTCTGGGTGTGATCAGCTCAGAGCGGATTTTGTGTATAAGTTTTTAGGTTATGATGATACTGACATTGTGGCTCAGGATGTAGAGGCTCGTTTTTCTTTATTGAAGTCTAAGGTCTGGTCGGACCGTAAATCATGCGTTGACCTGCTTACTCCTGCCAATTTGCAGGGTATATCAAGGTTAGGAGCCAATTTCAAGATTACGATGGATCCGATCAGACCGGTAATTGAGGATGATGATGATGAGGTAGAGGAGATAGCCGCGCCACCAGTAGGACAAAAACAAGTGCCTCTGAATTCTGAACTTCAGACCGTGACCGTTGATGTGGCGGGTGAAGCCTCCGGGTCTGCACTTGTGCAGACTACCATACCTGAATTACTCCAACCCTCTTCTGCTCGCACTAGACCCGTGAGTGAGGAGAGACCTTCCAAGAAAAGGAAGCATAAGGGCAAGGACAAGGTTTTTACTTCCTCTGACCAATCTGCTCCTAGCCTTTCTTCAATGGCTTCCATGATAGCTCGGGCAAAGAACCTCTGGACGCCTGAGGAGCTTGCCGTGCAGAGGGAGGCCGACTGTTGTTGGTCGTACTCCAGGCTTGATAATGGGGGTACATGTCTGTTTGAGTTTATGTTTATCCTTGTTATATTTTTAGTGTTGATCTACTTTGCCTTAAAAATTTTCCTTTTAGGCCCTCTTCAGCGTGAATGTCATGTGTCTTCTCCATGAGGCTAATGCTAAGGAAGTCAAGCGCCTCAAGATCGACTTGGCTGAGAGGGATGACAAAGAGAAAGAGTTGAAGGCTCAGCTGGGGGATCTTCCTTCCAGGGTTGCTCCGCTAGAGGAAGAACTAGCTCATGCGAAAGAGCTGAATGCTAAGTTGTCCAGTGAGAAGGAGAAGCTTGCATCTGACCATGAGGCTCTTCAACACCAGTTTGGCATCTCCCAGTCTGCCCTGGAGATGTGTAAGAAAGGAGGGCTTGACATGCACCAGCACTATTCAAGGATGAACAGGATAGTGATTGGTGAATTCTGGCGGAAGGGCTTCATTGTTGGAGAGAAGGATCCAGCAAGGAGGAAGATCAAAGACCTTGATGCCATGGATGAGGTGTTAGGGGTACAGAAACCATATGCCAACCCCGAGCCTAGTCATGCTCAGAACCCTTTCACGGAATTCCTCAAAGGGTATCTTCCTGCTGACCCCCTCAACCCCATTATAGAATTCTTTCCTCCGACCAGACATGTAGATTCCTTAGCGAAGGACTTCAGCGGTCCAAGCCATACTTAGGCTTCTCTATATTCATTTCTTAATGTTGTACTTTGTACTAAGTCCTTCGGGCAATTTTTGCAATACATGACAGCGATTTTGCTTATTAATAGGATATGCACTTTTATTTGCTTCTGTCATTTAATGTCTAATTCTTCTATTGATGTGAATCAGGCTAATTTGCCTCTGATATTTTATTTCTTTGTAAGTGTGAGTCAGGCTTATAAGCCTCTATCATCTCACTACTTAGGAATAATTTTCAATTTCATTCCTCTGGAAGTGTGAGTCAGGCATATAAGCCTCTGTCATCTCACTACTTAGGAATTATTTTCAATTTCATTCCTCTGGAAGTATGAGTCAGGCATATAAGCCTCTGTCATCTCACTACTTAGGAATTATTTTCAATTTCACTCCTCTGGAAGTGTGAGTCAGGCTTACAAGCCTCTGTCATCTCACTACTTAGGAATTATTTTCAATTTCATTCCTCTGGAAGTGTGAGTCAGGCATATAAGCCTCTGTCATCTCATTACTTGGGAATTATTTTATTATTGACGTTCATGAATCAGGCTATTTGATTATAAGAAGGATGACCATCTCTTATTATAATCAAGAAATTACAAAGATAACAACATCTGACTGAGTCAGAATAACAAACTTGGAAATTTAAAAACATATCAGTAAAGCTAGGCTGAGATACCTCTGCTTAATTATTCTGAAAATGAAATGAATGTCAAGGATAGTACATCTTCAGTCGTGAGGCATTCTGTGAATTGGGTTCCATGTTGCTGTCATTATTCTTGAGGCGATAAGCCCCACGTCCTATGACCTCTGTGACTGTGTATGGCCCTTCCCAATTCCCCTGAGCTTTCCAACTAACCCGATCTTGTTTCTTAATACCATATCGCCCACCTGGAACTCTCGTCTCCTGACTTTTTTATTGAAGGCGTTCCTGACCCTTTGATGGTAGGCTGCTAGCCTGATGGCGGCTTGATCTCTTTTTTCTCCGAGCAGATCCAGTCCGTCAACAAGCTGTTGGTTGTTCAGTTCCTCCTGATACAGCTCTGTTCTGGCTGTTGGCACTATTTGCGCCGTTGGAATGACTGCTTTTGTCCCATAAGCCATCGAGAATGGTGTTTCTCCTGTAGGGATTTTTGATGTTGTTCTGTAAGACCACAGCACCTCTGTAAGTTTGTCTGACCATACTCCCTTATGACTTTCTAACTTTTTCTTCAAGGTATTCAGTATGGTTCTGTTGGATCTTTCGGCCTGGCCATTTCCTTGAGGGTATGCGACTGATGATATTCTTAACTGAATCCCATGTTCATTGCAGAACTGTTTGGTCCACTGATTATCCAGATTCGTTTCATTGTTGATCACCATCACCCTTGGCATTCCGAATCTACAGATGATATTGGTCCATATGAACTTGATCACATGCTTGTGAGTGATGGTGGAGTAAGATTCTGCCCCAACCCACTTTGTGAAATAATTAGTTGTTATCAGTGCTTGATTTATTGATTTGAGAGCCATGGGAAGTGGTCCAACTGCATCGATCCCCCATTGCGCAAATGGGTGCGGGCTGAAAATGGGGTTCAGCAGTTCTGGCGGCGAATGGATGAAGTCTCCATGGAACTGACACTTTTTGCATCTTCTAACATAAGCTTCAGTATCCTGGGAGAGATAAGGCTAAAAGTATCCTTGGTTTAGGACTTTGTGGGCCAACGCTCGTCCCCCCGAGTGATTTCCGCATGATCCTTCATGGATTTCCTTCATTATGGTTGATGCCTCTGAAGGCGTGAGACGTCGAAGGTATGGACCCCCAAAAGATCTTCTATAAAGCTGGCCATGTAGCAAGGCATATCTTGCTGACTTCATGCGAATTTTTCGAGCCTCTGCTTTATCATCAGGAAGGGTACCATTCCCGAGGTACTCTATTATGGGATCCATCCAACTCGGCTCCCAAGGTATTGCGCACACGACATCTGTCTGATGGATGCTCGGGACGTCAAGGTAGTCGATCGGGGCGACTCTGGTCAAATCTTGATCATTGACTGATGTCATGTTGGCCAACCGATCCTCATTTTCATTTTCTTCCCTGGGGATCTGACTGAGGGTATACTGCTCCAATCTGTCCAACTTCATCTGAGCCAGTCTCTTATAGGGCTGCAGTTTTTCCCCTGCGTCATACTCGCCTTGAACTTGATTGACCAACAATTGTGAGTCATTAAATATACGGAGCCTTCTAATACAGAGGCTTTGAGCTAGTCGTAGTCCAGCTAGGAGTGCCTCGTATTCGGCTTCGTTATTGGTAGCATAAAACTCCAGACGGATTGATTATTGGATTCGGGTTCCGTCTGGTGTTATAATTTCAAGTCCAATTCCTGAACCTGCTGAACCAACCGATCCGTCTACATAGAGTGTCCATTCGGGTTCGTCTGGGTCCTGTAGGATTGACTCTGGCTCTGCTTCTAGGAGAAAATCAGCTAAGGCTTGACCTTTGATGGTTGTTCTTGGCACATATGTGATGTCGAATGTCCCGAGTTCCAACGCCCATCTGGTTATTCTTCCCGTCAGATTAGGTATGGACATGATAGCTCTTATAGGCATGGTGGTTGGCACCACGATATGGCAAGGTACAGATGAAGTGGCTCTCCTGGATTTGGTGAGGCGAGGATTGGTGGATTCTGGAGATACTGCTTCAATTTTTGAAGGGCCTCGGCTTGTTCTGATCCACATATGATTCATTTTCCGCCTCTAATTGCCTGAAAAAATGGTTTGCATCGGTCTGTCAATCAGGATACGAACCTGCTCAGTGCGGCTACCTTTCCTGTTAGAATCTGGACCTCCTTTTGCGTTTTTGGCTCTTCGCAGCTTATCAGAGCCTTGACTTGTGATGGGCTGGCCTCAATTCCTGTTCGATTGACGATATGCCCGAGGAATTGTCCGGATGAGACTCTGAATGAGCACTTAGCTGGATTGAGTTTCATCCCGTATTTTTGGAGTACATCAAAAACTTCTTCTAGGTGCTTGAGATGGTCGTCTTTCCTTCTACTTTTTACCACTGTGTCATCTATGTAGGCTTCAACCATTTTTCCCATCTGACTTTTGAATATCCTTCTGACAAGCCTTTGGTAAGTGGCACCTGCATTTTTAAGGCCAAAAGGCATTACTCTGTAGCAGTACGTACCTTCTTCGGTAATGAAGGATGTTTTCTCCTCATCAGCCTGATTCATCGGGATTTGGTTGTAGCCGGAGTATGCATCAAGAAAAGAGAGTATTTCATATCCTGATGTGGCATCCACCATCTGATCAATTTTTGGCAGAGGAAAACAATCCTTCGGGCAGGCCTTGTTTAAATTGGTGAAGTCCACGCAAACTCTCCATTTCCCGTTCTTCTTTATAACTACCACCACGTTTGATAGCCATGATGGGTACTTCACTTCCCTTATGAATCCAGCTTTTAGCAGTTTTCCCACATCCTCGGATATAATCTGGTTCATTTCTATCCCGAATCTCCCCTGCTTCTGCCTCACCGGTCTGACATCTGGATCAACATTTAGGTTATGCTGAGCGAACGAGGGATCTATGCCTGATATATCGAGATGAGACCAGGCGAACACGTCTAAATTTAGCTGGAGGAAGTTGATCAGCTTGTTCTTTTCTTCTTTCTGGAGGTATGATCCGATAAATGTGACTTTGGTGTGGTCCGTCTGACTAACATTCACTTCTTCTAGGGGCTCCGTGGTTGCCTGAGTCTCTTGACCCTCAGAGGAAGGGTCTAATTGTAATTGTTATTTCTCGTTGTATAGGGCCTTATCTGACGTTTCCATGGCTTGTTTGTTCTTTGGATTCAGATCTTTCAGGGATACTGAATAGCACTTTTTTGCTGCTATCTGGTCCCCAGGGATATCTGTCACGTCTACTCCATTCGGATCAAGGCACCGCATAACCTGATGAAGAGTCGAAGGAACACCTTGCATCCGGTGGATCCACCCTCGTCCCATCAATAGATTGTACGACGGCTTGACGTCCACCACAACAAAGGCTTCTTTCAAGGTTCGGCGTGCAGCCGATACTGATAAATGGACTACCCCTATTGGATCAACGCGTAGTCCATCAAATCCGGCCAGAGGTGTCCGAGCTGGGCATAGTTGTGATGCATCAATTCCGATCTTGTCGAAGGCCCACTTCGTCATGATGTTGGTACTGCTTCCTGGATCAATCATTACACGTTTGATTAGACAATTAGCTAACAGAAGAGTGATTACCAGAGGATCTTCATGGGGTGTCTGAATGTTCTGCATATCAGCCTTTGAAAACGTAATTCTTGATTCTTCTTGGATGAGGGTTGTTTGGCACACTTCGGCGATTCGTCTGAGTTTGTGTGTTTTTCTTAGCTTTGACCTTCTGCTTCCCTCGGCTTCCAATACCTCTTCACCTCCTTGGACCATGTGGATGACCCTCACTGGTTGTCCTGCTGTAGAGTTATTCGGCTGTGTCCTGTGCGGTTTGTCTGGTCTCGGGTGATCCTTCATTATGTAGTCTGTTAGTTCCCCTTTGGCGATCATTGCCTCGACCTGCCTTCGGAGGTTCCTGCAGTCATTTGTATGATGGCCATACTCACTGTGAAAGGCACAGTGCTTGGTCATGTCCCTCAACTCCATCGGTTGCATGATTGGCGGAGGTGGTCTGAAAATCCTCTTGCTTTTGTTTTCTTGGAAGAGTTTTCCAAGGCTGGTTTTGAGCGGAGTGGTTCTTTCTTCCGTCCTTTGACACTTGTCTGAAATTATGGATGATGAGGTTTGCCGGGATAGCTCGAGTCATTGAGGCCTATGATCCTTCATCCTTTCTTTGGACTTTGCCTCCACCGTTACCAGTGAGGCTCTTCTCTGCCTGACTACTTTCTCTTCTTCTATTCTGAGATACCCTTGTGCTCTGGAGTTGAGCTCACCGATGTTGACAGGGGGCCGTTTTACCAGTGAATAGTGGAATTTTGTACTAGGGATGACCGCCATACGGAATGCTTCTACTGCTGATAATTGGTCGCAGTCATCAATAGAAGACATCTCCACATTGAATCTGGATAAAAAAACTCTTGAGGCTCTCTCCCTTTTCCTGGGTCATGGTGAAAAGGCTTGATATCGTTTTCCTCTGCCTCCGGTTGCTGAAGTACTGACCGATGAAGCGCCTGCAGAGGTCATTCCAGCTACTGATGGATCCGGGGGACTGCTTTCTGAACCACAGAAACAGTGCCTCTGTCAAACTGGTTGAAAAGACTTTGCAAAGAAGTGCTTGGTTCCTCCCATAAACGGTCATTTTGGTCTACACCTGGTAGATATGATCGAGTGGATCCTTTGTACCATCATAGAGTGTAAAAGTTGGTAGTACAAACTTCCTCGGGAATTATGCTGCCTCAATTTCTTCTGTGAATGGAGATTGGGTCATATCTGTCGTTGCATGGATGGCCAGATCATCAGGGGTCTGTAATTTTAAATCCTTCATCACATCTCTCTGGATTTTGGCAGCCATTTCGTGCAAGTCGTTCAAGGTCGGGACATGTACTGCTGGCATTCCCCTTGTTATGGGATGAGAGGATTATTCCTCTTCCCTCGGCATCTTGTCCCTTTTGGTGGCTGATATGTTTCACTCATGATGGGAATTGGAGGGATCTGGCTCGTCATTCCTTGGTTGATCTGTACCATATGCTAGATTGGAATTTTGGAAAGGAAAAGGGCCCTGAGCCACTCGATGGAGTAGCTCAGCATTCTGATGCTCAAAGGCGACGTTTCTCTACTCTACAGCTTCCAACCGCCTTATGATTTCTTCGAACATGACTTCATTGTTCGTTGATCGAGTAGATACCATGTTTTACCAATAAAAAATGGAAGTGTTGGGAGTGGAAAAATATTTCGAGTTTCCCACAGACGGCGCCAAATGTAAGTGTCAAAGTTTCCTCATATCAAAGATCATTTTATTTAGGCTCTAATGGCCTTATATATAATACAAGCTCATGGATCTCATCCTATTTCGTAGGATTATGCACCTGATTTCATGGGGTCATGACCCACTTTGTTATTAACTACCCACTACCTTTTGGTAGTGGGCTGTTAATCCCCATTTTTTAGGGAATGACTCAACACTGATGGGCTTATTTCTATTACAATGGCCTTAGATCGTGGACTACTTAATTATTCACATATACATGGGCCTAGCCAACATTGAGCCTTACAAATCAGGACTGGGCCTACTAATTTTCACTATTTACAGTTGGATAATTTTGTGTGAAAAATTCAAATGCAATATCTTTCATCTAAAATGGGCCATTTGGAAATATATTTTTATTTTAGTTTGGAAAGCAGTCTAGCTCTTGTCTTGGTAAGCGGTTTGGTCTGGTTCTAATTTTTATTGAATATATATATATATATACACACACATATATACATACATTTTGGTGTGAGTGGTGGTGGTGTAAGCAAAAGACAAGACCAACGAAAATTAACATTTTGTTGGTTTCGGAAAATGGATTTTTTTGAGGTTTTGGTCTTGGTGGTCTTATCTTGCATTTTTGAGACCAATCTTACCAAACATGGTATGGTCTCAAAATTGCAAAATGCAAGACAAAACCAAAAAATCCAAGACAAGACCACCAACCAAACAAAATTGTGTGAGGGTTATGTATAAATTTTGGTTCTAAAGCATGCTCAAACTTTGTGGAAAATATATCATTTATCTCCCAAAATTTTACAGCAGTAATTATATCTGGTTAATCTCCATGGAAAAAAAAAATCAAATCTTCAAGTAAAAAAAATTAAATTAATTCATACGGATCATATCAAATATAATTCTCTATAACTTCCAAAAAATAAATAGGCAAAATTGCATAATACCCCCTATGCATTGGTTCAGTTGCAAAATACCCCATGTGTTATTTTTTGTCCTAAATCACTACCCTGTGCTTTTTAAAAGTTGTAAAATACTCCCATGTGCTATTTTTGCCCTAAATCACTACCCTGTGCTTTTTAAAAGTTGTAAAATACTCCCCTGTGCTTTTTTTTTTTGCCCTAAATCACTACCTTGTGCTTTTTAAAAGTTGTAAAATACCCCCCTGTGCTTTGCTTAGTTCCAAATCACTACCCTGTAGTTTTCAAAAATTGCAAAATACCTCCATTGGTTATGTTTTACACAAAAATAATGATCATTTTGCCCACTTGTCTTATAATAACCCATTTTTAGTATTTTTTTTTCTCTTTTTCAATAATATAATTAATAATTCAAAACTTTACACACATATAATTATTTATAGGGGTGTTCCAAACCGTTTCGGTTCCTTAAAAATAGGAATAAGAACCGAACTGAACCGGAACCAAAACCAAAATTTCGGTTCTGGTTTTGATTCGTATTATCATTTATTTATTTTTTTAAAAAAATATCAAATATCAAAATATAATATAATTTTATATATGTTTCTATATTCAATTCTTGAAAAGCTATTTAAAGCTACCAAAAATACAAGTAAAAGAGCTACCAAAAATATATATAAAAATTTGTTAAATTATAAATAATATCATATTGAATTACGGATTTCACTAAATCTTAGATCTCTTCCTCCTTTCTTTCTCTCCCTTTTTCCTCATTTTGTCTACAAACCAAAATATTAACATATATAAAATTATATTATCTTTTGATATTTGGTGCTTTTTACTTCTTTTTATTTTAAAAAATGATAGTATGAATCGGAACCGGAACCAAATTCGGTTAAATTCCGATTCCTATTTTTAAGGAACCAAAACGGTTTGGAACACTCCTATAAATAAGTATGCGTGTGAAGTTTTGAATTATTAATTATATTATTAAAAAAGAGAAAAAAAATTAAACAAAATACTGAAAATGAGTTATTACAAGATGGGGGGCAAAATGATCATTACTTTTGTGTAAAACATAACCAAATGGAGTATTTTGCAATTTTTGAAAAGCACATGTAATGATTTGGGGCAAAAAATAGCAAAGGAGTATTTTGCAACTGAACCAAAGCAGATGAGGTATTTGCACTTTTGCCAAATAAATATATATATATATATATATATTTCTCTATTTTCCTCGAATGTTTAATTTTTCATACTATTCACAACTAATGACTACTATATTTGTTGTGATTACTTTTTTTACTCGCTGGTGGATCATTTTACTTTAGACATGTGTATACAGTGTAATTGCGGGTATTATATGATATTGAAAATAGGGCTATTATCATAAAACTCCCCTTAGGTTTTCAGATTTCATCAAATATCCCTTGCCCTATCAATAAATCCCCTACACTATCCAATTTATCAATTACCCCCTTCCACCATGAATTGGGTCTAACATGCCAACTTGTTTCTCATTTTGCCTTTGAAGCAGATTATAATGATGATGTTTTAATTATTTTATTCACAAATTGCCCTTGATGCTATATATATCTATACTATTATCAAAGTGTGAAACTCCTTTTTGTTTTTATATATTTTTTAATTTTTTTAATAAAGTAATTATTACTTAAAATATAAAATATAAACATTATAACCTAAAAATAATTAAATACACATTACTATGAATATTATGAATTAATAATAAGATAAGTAGAAAATGACACAAACTTTCAACAACCCTCTTTTATTTTTATATATTTTTTAATTTATAAATTGGATGATATTGAATACACATTACTATGAATATACAATTACTTTTAAAAAAAAAATTAAATTTGTATAAAAACTAAAAAAGGGGCTTCACACTTTTATTATAGTATAGATATAGATATAAATATCAACAATAATAGTTTATAAATAAAAAAATTAAAGCATCATTCTAATATGTTTCAAGAGCAAGATGAAAAAGAATTTGACATAAGGGATAATTTATTAAATTGAAAAGTGTAGGGAATTTGTGGATAGGGCAAGAGGGTATTTGATGATTTTTGAAAATATGAGGGGGTTTTATGATAATAACTTTTCTAATGGGTTTGGAAATATACCTTAGTTGTATGGTTCAAAAAGAGAATAAGCATAGCCAACTATAGAATAAGTATAATTTAATTTTCTGAAAATAATTTTCAAAAATTGAACCAAGGATACTTTGTTCAAAATTTTTGATCTTTAATTTTCAGAATAAAAAGAAACTATTTTCAGAATTACAAACTTCATAAATTTATAATTCCAAAAATAGTTCTCAGAGATTAAAAAAAGAGCTATTTTTAGAGAATTATAAAAAAGACTCATTTTTTAATAATTTAGAATTAACTAAACGAGGTCGTTTACTTTCTCCTTTAAACTCATGAGTTGGCAAGTCTCGTGCCGTTCGATTTATCTCCTCTAGATGGGGTTCCACACCTGCACTCTAAACACAGCACAAAAACCCTTAACTCACACACAAACACACAGAGTGTATGTGACACTTGTTGGTTCATTAGATTGGAGAGAGATGAGAGATTAGGTCAAGCCGATCGGAATACGAACCTCTCTCTCCGTCGACTCCTGTAAGATATCGATACCTTCCTTTCTCTCTTAAACGTTCTTTCAATACATATAATAAAAGTGCGTGTGTATATATATATATATATATATATCTACTGTTTCTTTATATACAGATTCACCTTCTACGTACCTACAACATCCGACTCTCCTCCAACCTCCTCTAACCAGGTATATGTTTCCGATCGCTCTTCAAATCTCTCTATTACATATATATGTATATACACATATACGTTTGAATCTCTATTCTGTATGATTCGATTACGTTTACCTAAATTTTTTTTACTCCTGAGTGGATATTTGTTAATTTGATTGTTATGTTGCTCTTTAACTGCTACATTTAAAATTTAGGCTGCAAGATTTTCACTGATATATGAATTTGCACACGCCATCAGTTGTTGATTATAACTCTTTTATATTGGCTTCAGGAACTTGTAAAATCTGATTGTATAAATATTATTACGGGAGACAGAAATTCAACGCAAAAAATATATATATATATATATACTCCGGTCCCAAAATAATAGTCCATGTTTGATTTTTATTTTTAATTTTTTTAGTGGATTAAATTTCATTATATATTATTATACAGAGAAACCTTAATTTTCTTGTTTTTTCTTTAGTGGAGTCCATTAGGGAGTACTTTGTGTTATTGCAATTCAATGCAAGAAGAGTAAGTTCGGGAAATTAAAAATTATATTGCATTGGTATTCAAAACTGAACAACTAATGGCCCGTTTGATTCGTGCTTTTTGCTGTGGAATTTACAAAGCTGGGAGTCAAAACTGGAAGCACGTTTGGTACTCATGCTTTTGCTTTTGTTTTGGTCACTTATTTCCTCCCCTATAATGGTATTTTTTTGAAAAGTGCCAAAAACACAGAAAAAAACATCATTTTGGTACTTCCTAAAAATGACACTATTTGTTTTATGTTTTGCTACAGTTAGGGTGCACGCAGTCCGGCTCGGTTCGGTTATGACCGGAACCGAACTGTTATTTTTCGGTTCCTTAAAAAGGAGAACCGGAACCAAATCGTTAGTGGAAGGAACCGAACTGAACCAAATCATTTTTTTCAGTTCAGTTCCGGTTCCTATAATTTCCTTTCAAATCATAAATCAAAAGATTAGGTTAAGCGAGGGGCGGATGTGTGATAAAAATTAGAGCCTTTATACTAAGGAGTAAGGGCAGCGAGTGATAAAAACAGGGCATATATTTCCTTTTGGACCTAAGTATTGGTTGCAATTATGGGTGAGTCCCATAACGGAACCAATCTATGAATTTTTTCACTTACCTTTCCAAAAAATAAAATATAAGGTATTGTTTGCAATTATTTCCGGGCTTTCCCTTGTGGGCCTTTTTTTGTCACTTTGGTCACATATGCTTGTAGATCTTTCACCATCACTTTCTCATTTAAGGGGTTCAGAGCAACAGAACAGGCCCAGTGGCAGCTCACCCAATTAGATCAGGTGTTCTTCATATATATTTTGTCAAATAGAATACATATATGATATATGATATGTTATAAAACCGGTTCTAGGCGGTTAAAAACACTGGAACCGAACCGAAAAAACCGGTTCTTGAATTTTGAGAACCGGAACCGAACCGAATCATCTTAGAACTGAATCATCTTGAATTTCGGTTTTGTGTGCAGCCTAGAAAGCACGGACACTTCCCCGGAGACCTCCTGTCCGGCCCCAATACGCCTCAGACACGTGTCCGATACTCCGTAGGAGTATTCGATTTTTTAAGCTAATTTTTTAATTTCGGATATGGCAAGGACACGACAGGACATGCCTAGGATACGGCCATGACACGGCAAAATATATATATATATTTTTAAAATAAAAAATAAATAAATGATTTGCTAAAAATCTACCTTCCTTTCTTGTAATGAAACTATATAGAGAATATTTTTATGATGAAATATAAAGGAAGCTATGAACATATGATTTATATATCTAAATTAATTAATGATTCAATGGTGAAATTTGATATTTAATGTGTGATAATGTCATATCTTGTGTTTAATTTTTCTTAGTTTATTAACATTGTATATAATACATTGAGATTTCTCATATTATAAAAAATTCGATAAAATTATTTGTATTTTTTTTATATAAATTTAGTATTTATTATTTAATTTTTGCCGTATCGTGTCGTATCTGCACCCCGTGTCCATATCCGTGCTACATAGTGTGCAGCTCTAGCTACGGTAGAAAACAAAACATTGAGTGCCAAACATGCTTTTGTTGTGAAAAATGGTTTAAAAAAATTACAAAACAAAAAACAAAAACTTGAACCAAACAAGCCCTAAAGTTGAGAAAATGAACTAGTTATATAGGAAGGAGAAAGTAATAAATAACCGAACGCTGTAATTGTCCAATGCGATTGAAGTACTTTTTTATTTTTTCTTTAGAATTACAGACATATGACACATCCACGCTTTTGTTGCACCAATTGGTTCAATTATGTATTACTTTGTTGGTCCATTCCTTTTTTTTACTTTTGACATCTGCTTCTTTAACCCTTAGATGGATCCACCATTTGAAAATTTATCTGAAACAAATGTTGCTGTTGGGAATGCGGAGGACAATGAGATTGAAGAGAGGGCTGACGATAGGACAATTTGGGAACCGAAGAATGAAAAAGCTTTCATTGACTTGATGGTGGAGGAAGTGAAAAAAGGGACCAGGATCCAAACAACATTTTCTCCCTTGGGTTGGAATAACTTAGTAGAGGGTATGAAATTAGAGACGAGAAGGGTTTACAGTAAGACCCAACTTAGAAACAAATTTAACCTCTTAAGGGCTATCCAAAAGAATTTCAAAAATCTATTGAGGCAAAGTGGTGGTCGTTTCAACCCAATCACAGGCATGGTGGTACTTGATAATGCGAGGTGGGAGAGGTTGTCCAAGGTTAGTGAAGATTTTTTTTTTACTCGAGTAAGGCTATTAAAAGAGACCTTTCCATAACAAGAGCGATGAGCTCTTCTTGTTGACCATTGCTGAAAATGATAGAAATATTCATTTGACTTTTCATGAATGGAAAATATTCACACCCCTGTAGTTAATAGAGAAAGCATATGCCTCTTGCCATGAGAGGCTCTCTTGGTGGCCTTACTCCTTTTACTTATTTCATAGTCTAATAAGGTCACATGATGTTAATGAATTTGTTTTTACTTGTAGGTAGTTAAGAACTGTAAGAAGTACAAAAGAAAAGGATGTAAGCACTACGAGAAGTTGTGCTTCATTTTTGATGGGGCGACTGCAAGCAGTGTTTATGCACATCCTTCCCCAAAAAGCCTATCGATTGGTGACTATAATGAGGAGCCAAACAATGATGATGACAATGAGATAGTCTCTCAACCTCAGAGTCAGTCTCCAGTAGTTTGTCATGGAATAGAGGGAGAGAGTTTCACAGGCATTATGAAAGCCTATCCATTGCAGAGTCATTCGCCTCATGGAGTAGAGAGAGAGAGTTTCACAGGCGTCATCAATCAAGTTCTGGTGGCATACAATGAAAGTAACAAAAGAATGGTTGAAGTAATGGAGAAGGCTTTGGGGCCTGGTTCATCCTCAAAAATTCGGTCTGCTGTTGACATTGGACCAAATTTTGAGGCACAAAATGAGAAGAATCTCGCGAAAATTACAGAATGCATTGATGCATTAAACACCCTCGATAATATTGACGATTCTAGTTATGTAAAGGCAGTAGAAAGATTTCAGAACGATGCAATTTGGAGGGGTGTATTTCTGCGAGTACCTGACAATAGGAAGAAGGCATTAGTGAATAATCTTTAGTGGTTTTAGTGGATTGTTATGCGGCAAAATATTTAGTATGAATTAGGTATATATATATATATTATATATATATATATATATGCTAGTCAAGACAATGTTCTTGTTGTCTCTCTTGGTTGTTTTGCCATGGTTATGACTATTATATAAACTTTTTGTATGGCTTTAACATTGTTTCATAATGTTCTGTCATGCTATGGTTGTTTTTTCCTTGCGTTGAATTGTTTGGATAGTGGATCTAAAGGCTTACCTTGTTCACTGGGATGAGGAGGATGAGTTTTTATATTGCTTATGGTTATCTTTGAAAATATATATTCAAATGTTATCCAAAAAACTGCAAGGATATTATGCAAGGAAAAACATAGTCGGCATTAATTCAACTTAGGTTTCCAGTAACATTAGACTTATCATATTCATATCCTTCCTAACAAGTAAGGAATTCCAACTTAAAAACGCATACCAGAACATAATCAACATAAATAACTTGTCAAAAATATTTTGCAGTGTTCTCTTATATCTGCTAGCCATATAACAAGTTAATGGGGTACTGTGTACTTCTTGACCGGTCTAATATGGAAATCTCCTCTTCCCTCTATTGCAACGCTATTGGATTAAACTGCATTTTTTACAGAGTCCCTCTATTGCAACGCTATTGGATTAAACTGCATTTTTTACAGAGTCCCTCTATTGCAACGCTATTGGATTAAACTGCATTTTTTACAGAGTCGGAGCAATGTATAAATTTGTTTTCCATTATTTCTTCAAGTACCAAGTTGATGAGTACTCTGCAATTTAGATCCTGACTATGTTGACCCTTTCCTTTTCTATTGTTCATTTTCTGCTTTGATATAGCAGATTGCTAGGTACAATCCCACCATCTTGGCTGCACTCTGGTTGTTCCTTGAGGTGGTGGAATATTGGACTTTCAAGGTATGGGAGTTCCGAGGTTTTTTCATGCTTCAATTTGGAAATATGTATAAGTAAATAAATACATGCGTGCGCTTGTCTATGTGTGTGCCTGTGTGTGTATGCGTGCAATTTTACCCCTTCAGTAGTGTTGTTCCTGATGAAAGAAACCGAAGGAAGGTTATTTTGTAGAACTCTGCGTGGGAAGTGGTTATTGTAGGATGTCATATTGTTACTTGGCTTTGTGGTGTTTTGTGTAGTGTATAGTTTGGGAGGATTGAATTGCTACATTTCCGGGGTGTGCGACTCCTTGTTATATCTACACGTGAATAGTTTGCTGTTATTCAAAATTTGGTGAAGGATTTGCAACAATAGGTGACATTAACGTGTTATAAACCCAATTAGTTTGATTTTATCAGGTGTAGAGTTGACATGAACAAGATGAGGAAATGCGCAGCTGATGAGAAGATTCTAAGCTACAACGATGTTGTGCTACGACGATCAGATTTGGACATTCTCAGCGGTCCACATTTTCTCAACGATCGCATCATTGAGTTCTACTTTAGCCATCTTTCTTCATGCCATCCTTCTGACGACGTCCTACTGGTACCACCTTCAATTGCTTTCTGGATAACAAATTGCCCAGATGTCGAAAGCCTCAAGGATTTTGTTGAGCCCCTTAATCTCTCTGCCAAAAAATTGGTGATCTTTCCTGTCAATAACAATGAGGATGTGACCAAAGCAGAAGGTGGGAACCACTGGAGCTTGCTTGCATTTTGGAGAGAGACCAATGTATTCTTGCATCATGATAGCTATGATGGCATGAACAAGCGTCATGCGAAACAGCTATATATAGCAGTTGCTGGATATATGGGGATCTCTGATACTGCATCGGGTGCCAGATACATCGAAGGCTCTAATACGCCACAACAGATGAACGGTTATGATTGCGGCCTGTATGTTGCAGCCATTGCGAGAGCTATATGCCACTGGTATGCAAATGGTGGAACTAAAGATGAAGAGGGTCTGTGGTCGTTGGCTTTGAATGAGCAGGTTACGCCGTCTGTTGTTGCTGGGATGCGTCGTGAAATATTGGAGCTAATAAGAAGTTTGATAGCCACAAAGTGAAGTCCTTCCAGTCATATAATGGAGTTAAAAAAATTTGTATGATCCTTATATATTCTTCTGATAAGTGGTCTGAAGCTTATATTTTTGCAATTTTAACTACACATTAGTAACTTGCCTTTGTATTTTGTTTCTTGGTGCTGCCTTTGGAGAATTAATGAAATTTGGGGAATATTATGATGTGATCTAATGTGTTGCCTTTTATTTTATTTTATTTTCTTGGATTGTTCACATTGGAATATGAAGAAAATATGTGTTTTGTTGTCTGTTTGTTTCAACCATGTCTAAAGAATGTTGTGGAAATTGAAGTGTATTAAATGTATCAGCATATTCAATGTTATAATGAGCGTAAAAGAGAATAAATGTTGGAACAATGCAGGAATTCACTTATTTGGTATGTCTTCTTGAATGAGAATGATCATTCTCAAGGAATGAAAATCAATTCTATTAGTAAACCTATGGAATGATTATTCCATTCCTTAAGGAATGCTTTTAAAACATAAAATGACTAAAACAACTCTTTTACATTTCAAGTAAACAAACTACTCCCATCACCTTCTGCCGCCACCACGGCCACCTCTATTGTTCGCCACTATTATTTCCGTCACCTTTTACCATTTTTTGTAAAAAATTTACTAAGTAATATTATTGGATTAAAATTATATATTTATTACTAAACAATAGAATGATTCCTAATTTATTAAAATTATATAAATATATTTATATATTTATTTATTAAAATTATATATTCTATTCCTAATAGCTTCATATTTACAACCAAACAATAGAATGAGAATGATTCACTCATTCTCATTCCATTCATGTGTACCAAACATAGCCTTACTCCTAAAGATTGGGGGTAAAAGTGAAGGTGCCATGTGAACTCCTTTGTTCTTATGTTCCACATCCTCCCAATTTTTTTATGAAAACAAACAAAGAATGTATAAATATATCTAACAAAATAAAATATAGAAATAATAATAACACAAAAACACACTTTTAATTACTGGCTGAAGCTATTCCTTGTGAAAATTGAAGGGATCAATTATCCCAGTGTCTGGAATAAATCTATCTCGTCCTGTAGCCCATTTTCTATGCAAAAACATGAAATACACACAATCAACCAAAGTGTAAATGGAACTGAAAATAAAACAAAATTACTAACATCTCGATTTGTAGGGTAAAAACATTTAAACTGCAAGATGAAACTGAAACAAAACAGAGCAGCAGCTATATTCATGCCTTAAAGTTTCACAAGCTCGTTCAGCAATATCCTGCTTACAAATATAACTGTGAAAAATTGAATGACATTCAGCATCATCCACCTCCATAATCACAAAAGCCAATATATATATATATATTTCCGCCTATTCCTTCCAAAAGGGTTGTTCCAGTTAGATAACAGACAATGACATTTGATCACGTCAAAAAAGGAAGGGCAGAGATGAATCATCTGCCCAACAAAAAGTGCTAGTAATATTTGTAAGTACTAGTATGAGGATTGTATCTATCATCTCTTTTCCAACCTGTAGTTTGTCTTTGGCAACTATTTTTTAGGTAGAAGACTATTATATACCATAAGTACTGATATACTGCTCCAGAGTAATTGAAGAGAACTGTATCTAATCCCAGCCAGTAGCAGCCACAGGTTCCGCAATACCAGTAGTGTAATCAGGAACATTAGCAGTGAATGCATAAGCATCTGAATTGACGGCATAAGGATCAGTGTCTGCATATGTGCTGTAATTGTACGGACTTGCATTCCAGACCTGTGCCCTACTTTCAAAATCATGACTCCCAAAATTGTTTCCACTGTATTGGTGAGCTTGACCACCTCCGCCATAGGATGGAGTCTCAGCATATTGAGTAAGCCACTCGGGAACATCTTGTTTCGCTTCCTGCATGAGTTCAACAAGTGCTCTTGCAATGGGCATGTTTTTGTCACTGAAAAATGCTGTTGCCAGACCAGATTTACCAGCACGACCTGTCCGGCCTATCCTGTGAACATAGTTGTCTATGTCTCTTGGCAAGTCAAAATTGATAACATGGGCAACATGTGGGATATCAAGTCCTCGTGCGGCAACATCAGTCGCCACCAGAATTGGAGTGGCTCCACTTTTAAAAGTTTTCAGTGCTCTTGATCTCTCCTTTAATTTCATCAACAAAAAATTGTAAATATATTGAAGATGACAAATCAAGGTTAAATACTAGAAATATTAATCGAGCATCCAACACTTCTTATCATGAAAATAACATGAGATTTTCGAGAATAAAATGCAGAAACATTTAACAGCCAGTTCAACAGCACAGTGGAAAAGGTTATACTAACATGTTATCTCACATGTGAAGTACAAAAAATATTAAAAGAGGAAAACAGGAAAAGGAATAAGCTAACCATTTGCACTTTGTCACCATGTATTGCTGTGGCAGGAAAACCATTCATGGATAACCAATGTTCTAGTACATCTGCCCCTTTCTTTGTCTCCACAAATACTAGAGTCAGAGAATGCTGCATCGAAAAAAGATTATTGTTAAATTGTATTTCAGTTGAGTGAAACTGATTTTATGAGGTGACAAACAACAGTAAAATAACATATACCCTTCCAAGGGCTCCATTTTCCCTTTGGGCATTGAGAAGATTCATCAAATAGTTCCTTTTGTCCATGTCCTGGACAAATTCAACTTTTTGGACGATTAGATCAGTGCTAGAACCAACTCTTCCGACAGTCAGACTTATGCAGTTTGAAAGAAAATCTGATGCAAGCCTCTGCAGCATTAGTTAGATGGTTATTCCAAAAGAAAAGGAAGAAAAAGAGACTAAAAGCCAATCAATCAACATGCTAAGTATGAGAAAATATAAGCCAATTTAGCCAGAGAGAGAACATGTTCAGGATTGAATCAACTAACTTGTATCTCAGTTGGAAAAGTTGCACTGAAAAGCATTGTCTGCCTTGCACCTGGAGGAGGCATCCCCATTTGCTGAACTATCTTTCGTATCTGCGGTTCAAAGCCCATATCCAACATCCGATCAGCCTCATCTAGGGCCAAGTACTTGATCATCTTGAGAGAAACTCTTGCTCTCTCTATCATATCGACTAAACGCCCAGGAGTTGCAACTAGGATGTCAACACCCATTTCCAGATTTCGCAACTGCAGAAACACAAAAGAAAAAAAAAAAAAAGACGAATGCTAATGTTCAAGGTAGAGGCGTAGTTGATTCAGAAATAAATACGTGCACACCTAAGGATGTAGAAAAGCAGTAGTGTTTTCACATAATAAATGGAATGGCTTGGTACTGTGAGTAGAGAAGTGTAGTCGTTTTAACTTATCAAATTGAATTGCTTGGTATCCAGTGAGCCTAGCACAATTTCTACCCATTATATTAAATTATGAAAATATCAACAACAACCAGGAGTTCACAGGGAAATAGTGCCAGAAAAGTAGGGAAGCCAATGTTATCGGTTTCTGTTTTACACACTTAGAGAAAGTGAGAGACATATAGTTTAGAAAAGATCCAGCACAGATTAGGCATAACCAAATAATGAAATCTTATAAAAGAAATACGAACTCTAATTTTAAGCTAGAAGTCATTCTTGAAAGGATTAAGAAGCATATTTCGCCGTAAGATATAATTGACACTTCGCATTTTGCAAAATAAAATTCTGTGACATGATGGTATGGTGAGAGGAGGAAATCCAAAAGCCTTAAGGTCACTAAGAAATACATTCAAGCTAGCAGTAAGGAACTGATAGGTACTCAACTCTGATATGTTGCAATTTCAATGGGTAATAACAATAATTCAGTATTACATAAAATCCTAGAATATTTCAACTTTGTATTTTGCTCATTTACTCTCTTGACAATAACCAGTTAAGGCCATTGTCAAGATGATAATGACCTGCAAAAAATCAGCCAAGACAGAACAATCAACAAAAACTAGTTCAAGTTCAATGTGGGCTTTGACTCAATCAGTGTACAGTCAAATAAATTTCCTCTACTACCCTTCTCTAATGCCACCGACCCTCAGTGTGTTGAAATCATAGACTCAACGGCATTACAAAATTAATCAGAACACAGAAACTTCAAACAAACATATTCATCAAACTTCTACACACCTGCTGAAATATTGGTGCCCCTCCATAAGCAACAACCACCTTGACACCAGTCTGGTGAGCAAACTTTTTTGCCTCATCATGAATCTACAAAACCCAATAGACCATATTAAATAAACAACACGAAAATAAACATTCAAATAAAATAAAGTAAAAAAATAAACCAATAATTAAATTAAATTAAAAAACCCAAAAATAATTGAAAAACCCCCCAAAATTTTGAAAAACCCATAACTCGAAACTGATAGAGCCAACAAAAATCACCTGGATTGATAACTCCCTTGTTGGCGCCAGAATAAGAGCAAGTGGGTAAGCAACCCCACGGCTCAGAATGGGGGGTTGCTTCCTATGGTTCCTCAGAATCCCACTGATGATCGGAAAACAGAACGCCGCCGTCTTCCCCGACCCCGTCTGCGCACAGGCCATCAAGTCCCGGCCGGCCATGGCTATCGGAATAGCGTGACGCTGCACCGGCGTCGGCTTCACATACTTACACCTCTTTATATTATCATTCAAAGCCTTCCCCAAATCGATCCCTGCAAACGACTCCGCCGGCTCAGGTACGTCCGACCCATCGGTCTTCACCGGAATGTCCTCATATGCATCAAAATTGATTCCCTCTAGACCACCATTGTCATCACTGACCTCTAACTCATCAAATTTCTCTGAAATATCAAAAGGGTTCGCACCAAAAGTAGGGTTTGGGTCATACCTTTCATTGCTTCGACCCCATGATCGACCACGTCCACGGCCACGTCCAAGGCCACGACCACGGCCTCGACCCCTGCTCGACCCGGTTCGACCCATCTCGGGAGAACCGGAGCGGTCCATGAATCGAGAGCCAGGAGAAGAATACGGATCAACGGCGAACTGAGATTGAGATGGAGTGAAGGCATTGGAGTTTCTGAGGTGAGGAGGAATGTAGGAGGGACGAGTGGGGCGATTTGGGCGAGTTGACTCAGCGAGAGAATCGGACCAGGACATGGCCATTGTTGAGTGATAAAAAAAAGCTAGGTTTTACAGAGTACTCTGAGCGAAATGGAAGAAAATGAGGCTAAACCCTAAAACTTAAAGGTGTAAATCAGTGAAGTAAAAATGGAGAAGTGTCCACAGAGAGAGAGAGAAAGCTTATGAACGAAGGAAAAGGAAAAGGAAAGCAAAGGGACTCCATTGGTACGTACAGGCCTAGAGCTGTAAAGGTCACTGTTAGTATGTGTATCACTATATATATATACACAAAGATAGAGAGAGGGAGTAATGGAGGGGTAAAAAGGTCAAGAAGATGTTTACATTGTGGGCTGGAGTAATTCCCCAGTAAAAAAGCTGGACTCTGATGTGGCGTGTAAATGCTGCGAAACCCTAATCTCCCTTTTTTCAAAAAGAGGGAGAGAGAGCGACATTCTCTGTTTTTCCGAGACGTATATGTATGGCATATATATATGTAACAAAGCGGGAGGGGTTATGGAGAAGCGAAATGGGCAGTGGTAGTAGGTGCCACGTTCACCTGAGGCGCGTGGGGATTGAGATAGTTAAGAAAATATCTGAGGGTATCTTTTTATTTCACACCACTTTCACGTATTCGAGAAGCTTCCCATTTTTTGTTTCTCTCACTTGCTATAAAGCATGTCTATTATTCTATACTTTACTAATTTACATATTTGTTGGATTAAATAATATATTACCATCCCCATCAGGGTGTTTAAAACCGGTTTTGTTCCGGTTCGGTTCCTGTTTCAGCCAGTACTGGAATTGATTTTTTCAATTCCTAAAAAATCAAAACCGGAACAGGAACTGAAAAACCGAATAATTATAAATTAGAGTATTTGAACTATTACAAACTCAAAATCAAATATATAATTAATGGAATGAAAATAACTATATCGAATGGAAAATAATATGTATATATGCTTATATATGTAAATATATATATATAAGGTAAAACTTATATGAACTGAAATATTTAAATCATACAAAAATTTCAAAAGATGGTCAATTTGGGTTGTGATATATAGTTTATAAATCAAATACATCCTACACTATTTATTAAATAATTTTAAAAAATAAAAAAACGGTTCGGTTCCGCGGATCCAGAACCGCAACCGAACCAAAATTTGTGGTTCTTGAAATTTTGGAACCGGAATGGAACCGAACTGCGGGTTCTAGTTTGGTTCCGGTTCGGTTTCTGAACACCCTAATCCTCATAACAAAATTATAATATGCGGCGATAGAGTCCCGAGGTTAGATGTTGGTCAACGAATTATTTTACAGAGGTACCCCTGAAGTTTGTAAAGTGTTGTAATGACACCCTTTAGAGGCATAAAATGACTTAAGTGTCATTGATTATATTAATTTGCATACAAAATGTCTAAATTACCCCATATCTAAATTCTACACTTCACCAACAAATATTTTGATTATTACTAAATTTAATTAAACTATATACTACTTAAAGTATCAAAGTCATATTTATTTTTTCTATAATTTTTTTGTTTACTCTTGTTAGTTATTTAAAGAATTTTGAAAATATTTTTGATGTTTTTGAATTTTTATATTTAAAATAAATTATATATATTATGTATTTATTATAAAAAAATTAATACTAAAAGTGTGATGATAATGGTAATTGGTGTAATGAGTAAAGTATAGGGGTTAGACATGGGTTAATTTAGCGATTTCATATGAAATTTAAAATAATTAAGGGCACCAAAGTCATTTTATACATCCAAGGAGTGTCATTGTAACATTTTATAAAACTCAGGAGGTGTCTCCATAAAATAGTGGATTGACCAACATTTACATACAATTAACCCAAAACTCAGGGGGTCATCGTGAACTACCCTATTATTTAAAGAAATACTCCTTGTGGTTTGCAATATGTGCGTATAAACCCCTGTTGTTCTTTGACACCCCATTATTTTCAAATACGTGCATTTTGCCCCCATTTTGACATGAATTGTCTGAAATACCCTTAGCATAATTCGAAAAACATTTATTAATTTTGAAAAATTATATAAATTTCGTAAAAATATAAATAAAATTTGAAAAAATATATAAAATTCAAAAATATATATTAAATTTCGAAAAAAATATAAATTTAGAAAACAAAAATATAAAATTCGAAAAATTATATAAAATTTGGAAATACATATATAAATTCAAAATATATATATAAATTTCAAAAAAATATATATTAAATTTTGAAAAAAATATAAAATTCGAAAACATATATAAATTTCGGAAATATATATATATATAATTCGGGGAAAATAAAAATTTTGAAAAAAATATATTAAATTTTGAAAAACATATAAATTTAAAATATATATATATATATATATAATTCGGAAAAAACATATAAATTCAAAAGAAAAGTTGTATTTTGGCTATTTGAAGTTTTAATTAATGTATACTTGTATAGTTGTCTAGCCTCTATTCATGGTTTTCTAATTTATTTGACTTTAAATTTTGTTGTAGTGTGTTGTACTTTGGTTACTTGTGTTTTTTATACTTTTCTTTGCACAACTATTTGAATTTTATATAATTTTTACGAGTTTTATATATTTGTTTCGAATTTTATATGTTTTTTTGGAAATTTAATATTTATTTTTTGAAATTTATGTATATATATTGAAATTTATATATTTTTACGAATTTTATATATTTATTTCGAATTTTATATGTTTGTTTTTTTTCAAAATTTATATATATTTTTTCTAATTTAATATTTATTTTCGGATTTTATAATTTAATCAATTTATTTATTTTATTTTATTTATTATTTATTATATTTTTATTATAGAGTATTATTATTAATTCAATATTTATTATTTTTATTAGGTTAGAAGGGGTATTTTAGGAATATCATTTCGTTTTGGGGGTAAATCGCACATTTTTAAAACATAGTAGATTTATACACACATTTTGAAACTGTAGGGAATTTATACGCACGTATTGCAAATCACATGGGTTTTTCGCACCTGACCCTTTAAAGAAATAGAGTTACAAGAAATTGTACCAATTTCTTACAATTTATGTTTAAGTGAAAGAGGGATTTAAGTTTATTATAGATTATTATACAAAATATTTACTAAAATTAAAATAATAATGAAAGAAAGTCGCGTGAGCACTTTCCTAATAAATGTGCTTTTAGTTAAAACTATATTCTCTTCATTCTTAAGATCAAACAATGTGGTGAAAATGACACTCTTTAATATTGTAGGACCCGACTCACTTTTTGTGTTGTTAGCTTTATCCCTGGGTACATCCATGCCCTATTTGGAGTTTAAAAAACTCTTTTAAAGTGAAAAGTAACAAATTTACGATGTAGTATTATATGTTCTGTTCACACATAGATCTAATTTAATTAATTTTAGGGTAAATTATACAAACCACCCCTCAACTTTGACCTAATTATAGGAACTACTCCTAACATTTCATTAATATCATTTACCACCCTTAACTTTTGCTCCGTTGTAACATTTCCCCCCCTCCGGTAGAAGTCAATGCCAGAAAATTCAAATATTTGTCAAAGTTAAATTTTTTGGAACTGAAAACCCTATTTTACCCTTACTACCCATACATTTACATTTTAACCATTACTTTTGTAATGATAATTACTAGAATACCCATACTTAATTTGTTAATTTGATAAAACAAAAATAATGTATAAAATTATATATTTATAATTTGGAAAACATACTTTTTATATACTTTTTATAAAAATATATAATTTCGGAAAATAATATAAAATATATTCGGAAAAAATATTCGGAATATTTCGGAATATTTTTTTTTCCGAATATATAAATTCCGGAAATTTCCTAATATTTTTTCCCAAATATATAAAAATATATAATTTCGGAAAAAATATATAAATTACGGAAAAAAATATAAAATTATAAAAATATAAAAGTATTTTTTGAATTTATATATTTTTCCGAATTTTATATACTTTTTATAATTTTATATTTTTTTTCGAATTTATATATTTTTTCCAAAATTATATATTTTCCGAATTTTAAATACTTTTTATAATTTTATATTTTTTTCCGAATTTATATATATTTTTATATTTTTTTTCTGAAATTTTATATTTTTATATATATTTGGAAAAAAATATTCGGAATATTTTTTTCCGAAATTATATATTTTTATAAAAAGTATATAATTTTTTTTTTTCCGAATTATAAATATATATTTTTATACATTATTTTTGTTTTATAATTTGAGGGTAATTGTGTAAATTCACGTGGCTCTAGAAAACTCTTGAAATATTTTCACATATATGAGGGTATATCAGTCATTTCCCTACTACTAACAACTGAATCACTGTTTCGATTCAGTTTAGGGGATAACTGATATTAATGAAATATTAGAGATAGTGTTTGTAATTAGGTCAAAGTTGAGGGGTGGTTTGTGTAATTTACCCTTAATTTTAAGAATCATAATGCTGTTAGCTTTTGAGTCGGGCCTGGAATGTTTAATTAATTACATAGATCTGATTCTTAATATTATGATTAAATTAATTAAATCAACATTAATTTAATTAATATTCGTTCAACAAGTGAGTCGGGTCCTACAATATTGAGACAGGTGTAGTGTTGCTGGAATGTTGTTAGCTTTATCCCTATGTGATACAGACATGTCAATGGATCGGATTTTGATCCGAATTCGATCCGAATTCGATCAGTCGTATATGGATTGAAAATAAAATTCGATAATCCGATTAGGATCCGAATCCGATAATCCGATTTCTTAACAAATTGGATTTGGATTTATGTCAATCCGATCCGATAATAACTCGATCCGATATCAAATATATTTATATATATATAAATATATATTTGATATTTTTATGTGTATATATTTAATACTGTACATGTATATAAATGTTAGTTGTTAATTATTTTATTATTTATTAATAATGATTGATCATAAATACAATTATTAAAAGTGTGAATAATTTTAGTATTTCAGTATTTATTGATTTTTATACTTTTGTATTTTTTTAATTAGATATTCAGATAAGATATTCTATAATGAAGAAATTCGAATATGAATTAATTAAGTGAAAATTCGTCGAATTATCGGATTCGGATCACGGATCGGGAGTTTTTGTCATCCTTATCAATAGACCTGTCAATAATCCGATTACGATCCGAGTCCGATCCGAATCCGATATTAACCGGATATGAATTGAAAATAAAATCCGATAATCCGATTATGATCCGAAACCGATAATCCAATTTTTTAACAAATTGGATTTGGATTTAACTGATCCGATCCGAATCCGATCCATTGACATGTCTACCTGGGTACATCCATGCCCTATTGTACAGCTTCACTCTCTTAATCAGTGCGCGTGCGAACTAGTGTTGATTCTTGAGGAGTTAAACAGTTACAAGGGTAGATTTGGCATAACAAAACTTTTATAATGCCCCTCTGCTATTGTCTGCTAGTGCGGCGATTTGAAACGCGATGTTGCAACTTGCATCATTCATACATATATATATATATATATATATATATATATTTGTTAGGGTAAATATCACTGACACCCCCTCAAAGAGACTATAATTCCACACGGACCCCCTCGATATTGAGTATTCCCACACGAACCCCCTCAGACAAACGGCCATTAGGTTTACTAACATTTTATTGTGAAATTACTAATTTGCCCTTCGATATATATTTAAAAAAATCAAATAAAAATGAATATATGTAAAGACGATTTTACCCCCAACTAACATATAAAATCACGATTTTATATATAAAATTTAATTTCGAAAAACATATAACATTATAAAATTAAAAAATAATATATAAAATTTGAAAGAATTATTTAAAATTCAAAAAAAAAAATTTAATTTGAAAAAATATAAAAAATGAAAATATAAATAAATTTGAAAATAAAATATAAAAAAATTGAAAATAAATAAAAAATTCGAAAATCATATATAAAATTTTAAAAAATATTTAAAATTAGAAAAAAATATATAAAATATATAAAATTTGAAAAAATATATAAAATTATAAAATTCAAAAATAATATATAAAATTTGAAAGAAATATTTAAAATTCAAAAAAATTATATAAAATTCAAAAAAAATATGAAAATTCAAAAATAAATATATAATTCAAAAAAATATAAAATTTCGAAAACTTATATTAAAATTTGAAAATATATAAAAATTTAGAAAAATATATATAAAATGGGGAAAAATATATAGATTAAAAACAATTTAAATTTTAAAAAACATATAAAATTCTAAAATAATATATAAAATTTGAAAGAAATATTTAAAATTCAAAAAAATTATAGAAAATTCAAAAAAATATTAAAATTCAAAAAAAATATAAAATTCAAAAAAAATATAAAATTTTGAAAAATTATATTAAAATTGAAAATATATAAAAATTTAGAAAAATATATATAAAAAGGGGAAAAATATATTAAAATTAAAAAAATATATAAAATTCCCGAAATCTGTTTTTCGAATTTTTTTAAAACTCACAAATTCCCGATATATATTTATATACACATATTACTTAAGTCAATTATTGGCCATATATGTGTATAAATTGCAGTATACTTGTATATATTTACCCATAAACTTAGTCTCAGCTCAATAATTTTTTATTTTTTATTTTTGAAATTTCTCAGCTCATCAAATTCCGGATAGTATTGCCATAAATTGCCATTTTGAATGAGGTAAATGTTTCTAGGGTTTCCATGGCGAGGAAGCTTCACGATAGATTTCTCACAGCAAATCGGATACCTAGGCCTCGTAGTTGACAGAGGAGGAGAGATTGATTTGGTGGATTTAGGCGGCTTGCACTCTCACATATCATGTTGATCTCTTCATATTTCTACTACAAAATCTTTGTACGCTCATAGATCATCTTGTCCCCAATGGCGGCCTTCGACCTCCGACGAGAATCGACAGCTTGACGAGCCTATTGGTGACGTCTTTGCGATGAATCGGTGGTTTAAGCGAATTGGGTTTCCTCCATGAGTCAAACCAAGATCGATTTCAACTTTCCATGGGTGGTGAGCTTCGAATGAAGGAGAAAGTGATAAGATTTGGCGGTGGTGTGGAGGCTGAAGGAGGTGGTGCTTGAGGGCCGCCAGTGGTGGAGAAGGTTAGGGTTTATGAGGTTGAGAGATAATTAGGATTTGGGAATTTTGGGTCTGACTCATATTATTAAGCTTTGGGTAAATTTGATTAATGGTAATTTAGAAATATTAAATATAATTTAGAATTAGGGTGTTGAGAGATAATTCAATTTTTTTTTTATAAATTTTGAAAAATTTATATTTCTAAAATGTCATATTTTTCCCGAATATATATTTTTTTGAATTTATTTATTTATTTCGAATTTTATATTTTTTTTGAATTTTATATTTTTTTTCAAATTTTAATACAGTATATATATTTTTTGAATTTATATATTGTTTTCAAAATTTATATATTGTATAGTAGGGTTTGTTTGGTTATAGAGTTAAGGGTATATAAGTATTTTTATATCATTTGAGGGCAAAATAGACTATTTATGGGGTGAATAGTGGCTGACATCACTAATTAACGGACCAATCTAACGGATTGGACACGGAAGGGGTCCGTGTGGGAAAAAATATCAATTTAGAGGGGGTCCGTGTGGGAATACTCAATATCGAGGGGGTCCGTGTGGGATTAGGGTCTCTTTGAGGGGGTGTCGGTGGGAATAACCCTATTTGTTATGCTTGTTGTCAGGGGTGCAAATGAAACCAATAGTTTGTGAGTAGGATCGGCTCGCTCGCGTTAAGAGATCGACTTATGTTTGTTGTCCGTAAATGAATCGAATTTAAGTAAAAATTTTAGTTTAAATTGAAAATCTAAAATATAATTGGGATTTAAAATGAAATAATGGAATGAATTAGAATTTTGAATGCTATTTTCATAATCTTATAAATGGTGTATTTGATTAAATTGGAAACCCTGATTTTTTTATCTGGAAATCATAGGTTTTTTTTTTATTTTTTATAATAGCCCTAGAAAGTACTGTATGGTTATTTGGTTCTATGATATGAAAGCATGGATGACAAAATCTGAGAGAAAATTTGTAACAATAGTGCAAGCTCAATTATGCTAGCTTCAAAATCTGAATATTAAAAAAAATAATGCAAGGTCAAATCTGAATGTTAAGAATTTTAAAAAATAAATTATCTTGAAACATACATACACTTTTTTTTTTGAAAGTTTAGAGAACATACATTGATACATACACATTGGAGGATCTTAAAATCTGAGAAAGGTTTGTGACAATAGTGAAAGCTCAAGCATGGAAGGGTAAATTATGCTAGCTTCAAAATCTGAATAATTTGAAAAATAATGCAAGGTCAACTCAGTAAAGCTATGTATATGTTATTGTTGCAGTAATGATAGCTCAACTTTCATGGATACAACTTTTACATGATCTGATGTTAGCTTAATTTGGGTCTGATAGTCTGCACTTTGCTTTTGAAAAAGCTATATATATATATATATATATATATATATATATATATACATATTTCTTAATTGCAACAAAGGTAAAATGCCTGTGGTTGGCAGAGGTACTCATTGGGACTCTGAAACAGCAACCATTAAGCTTTTTTGTTCTTATTACATTCAAAAGCTGTATTGGCACTGAAGAATAGTGGATCAAGTGTTTCCTTTTGTTTTCACCTTCATCAAACCTCAAAAACTGACCCTACTGTCTAGTAGTCACACCCACTTGCTTCAGCTCAGTGACATGAACATTCATTCTCATTGTTTTGGTAGCAATCATGGGTCTAACACAAACAAACCCTAATCATCCTCCATATTGTTTAGACCATATTATTCATTATTCGAGTCCGTTACATTGTGGTATTATTTGAGTTTGTTACACATTAGCACCATGACACAAACAATTGGAGATATATGCTCTTTTATTATGACATTTCAAAATACACAAAGGCAATTATATAACACAATCATCTCCTCCCTTCATCCCTTGCTATATTAACAATTTAACAGACAACCTTTTTTATTTCTTGAAAGGAAAATTACGCACCAAATCGTGTCACTAATTTGTATTACAAGCCAGCACATGTGTTTCTCTGGAATCAGAATATACACAGAGCAACCTAATTGAAACATGAAATATAACAATAAAGTATCTCTATAATGGCACTCACAGTTTTTTTTTCTGAGCAACTTTCACAATAGCAAAACCTAATCCGATATTGAGCTTAGATATTCAAGCATGAATACTCATGTTCCTTGTAAAAATTTCTGGTTCTCCAAAGTAGACTCTTGGACTCATACCTTCTATGCTACCAATTCAGATTTGCGAGTATCAGCAGAGTTGTCTGCATTTTGCATGATATCGAGCTGCTTCTCTTCCTCCTCGAGTTTTTCCAACCATTTAAATCCGAGATCACATCCTGCTTTTGCAGCAATTTCAAATTGTTCTCTTGCCTTCTCTACTCCGTCTTCCATATAGTTTCCCTCATTCTTTCTTGATGTTCTTGTAGATGGACCTCTTTTTGAGTTGAATTTTGTTAGAGCTTCTGGGACTGGAACACCTGAGACATGCGGCTATGCAGCTGAGCAAAAGAGAAATAGAAAAATAGCCAAACTAATTTAAGTAGGAACTACTGATTTATACTTCAGAAATTGGTGGCGGCTAAAATTTCTATGTTTTCGGGTGTGATGCAGGGTGAGAAATTTTTATCTGTAATCTATATTCTTCATAATACTTCGATAATTTATTTATAATAATGTAATTTATAAATTTTCCTATGAAGCTAAAACAAATATAATAAAACAAGACATACCTAATTACAACTTTTCAAGTATATCCTACTTTCTTTTTATATAATAAATTTTAAAACTATTTGTGAAAGCTATCCTTGGAGGGAAAGAAAAAGTCCGAGGGTCCTATACTTCGCATTGCCATCAAGAAGACTGAAAATATAGCCAAGCATCTAATGGATAAGTCTCATACCAAGTATTAAATATTTGTTCAACCAATAGGTCATAACATCCTGAAGTTCCAATGAGCGTGAACATTTGAATTTTTTAAAATTCTTTTTTCCAATTATTCTAAGTAGTTGACTATTAATACCCATCACCTATATATATTTCCTCATTCTTTTTGCTTACAGAGGCACAATTTTCATTTTTGATTAATATGATGGTGAGTTTTTTGCAGTAATCCAATTACCAATCGTGCAAAAAAGGCTCTCTTGGGAGGTGAGCTACCAATCATGTGTACATCAATTGGGATAATGCAAAAACTAGTAGATGCTGTTTCTGCACCATGAATGTCTGCTACTTTCAGAAGTCTTCCCATGAATTTTAGTCGAAGTAAAAATCTGGCAATAACAAGGTATGGGCACTGAATTCAAGAAATTTTTATCCAAAAAGTAACATTAACCAAGAAACCGAAAAGAAACAGGTAGAAAGAAACTGCACAAAAATTCAAATAAGGAAAGCATATTAAGGTAGGAAGAGTGGAAGAGCTAACCTTTTAGTAGAAGAGATCCATATGCTATAGCTGCACCAGCATGCCCCTTCATATATGTGAAGAAGGTGAGATCATATCAAAGTAGAGTTCTTAATACATCAACTAATATTAGCTCAAGTAGAGCTCATGCATTTGATGTCCATATCCTCTCACCCATAGGGTGCATAAAGGTTCCGCTTTATTTTATGCAACGTGTACTTGGACTTATACCCTTTGGTGCTCTTTATGGCGATAAAAGTTTTTACTTAAAAAAAGTAAATATCCTTTTCCAAATGAAACTCCACTACCACTTAATTCAAAAAAATATACTATCTAGGGGAATCAAAGTCCGAACTGAGATTTTAAGTCTAGACGTTTGTATTGTGAAGTATTAGAGGAAGAGGAAGATAGAGGACTGTCGGTTACTTTTTCTCTGCTGTTGAACTCAAACCTCATAAGGGTTTTGATGGCATTTACTCCATTTCCTCACCATTGTTCCTCCCCCAACACCAAAAAGGAATTTGATGTACTGTGAAAACTTGATATATGGATTACGGCAAGGTTCACACAATTTTTTTTAGGGTTTATATATGTTATCAAAAAAGATAAGGGTGTGTGCAAGATGAAACCCATCCATTTGGACCCAAGTTTTATTTCAATTTTCCTTTTATTTTTCTACATTAATAGGTGGAGACAAGCTGAAGCCGAGCCTGAGCAATGGCTGGCTGAGGTTGAACAAGACAAGCCAAACATCACTGCTGGCCTTAGCTTGAGCCAAGCTTGACAGCCATTTCATTGAATGAAGCCAAACCAGAATAGTGAAAAACTGGTCTCTCTTCATTTGCATCTGCAATGTTGTCGATTGATTTTATATATCGAACTGTGCTACTTCATTCCTTATTTATAAATAAATACATTTCAATAAGAACAAAGTTCATATTTTTCTACCTTCTCTGAAGCTCTATGGAAGCACCAAATTGCCGAGGCAATATCTCTCTTCACACAATCCCCGGTCAAATATACAGCACCTAGCAGGTAAAGAGCACCAGGATGCAACTAGAAGATAGAAATTCGAATAAGATATCAAGACATATTGTTCAAGCATATTAAGACTACTGTGCCAGCAGGAAAGATACCTGATCAACAGCTCTCTCCAAATAATAAAAAGCTTGCTGATCTGAATGAACATATTCATTCTATACAAAGACCAAGGAAATCAAATAAATCAGAGCACAAGATAAATATTCAATCAGAGAAGATGTCACTGTATGATAGTGGGGTTTCTTTGGAAGTACGTGGAATGAATGAGCAGTTAAAACCTTTAGAGGTATGTGAGACGCATGGCTGTTCAAGTCATAACGATACTTATATATTATACTTATCAGGAACTACATAGAGTAACCCAACACAAAACAACAATAATTTGTTTCAGTTTCGGAAGAGTAACATTATCTACACCTGAAACAATCTGAACTTCACCAAGAGCACAAGCCTAGACAACAAGGACAATGCTTTGCGACTCACAAGCCAATAATCAGATCCAAGATATCTAAAGCTTGCTCGGAAGATCATAAAAATCCAATTCTATGTGTTTGCATGAACCCAGAATTCTTACGAAAACCATATGAAACACATAATGGGATATTTGGCCATTTGATACCACTAAAGTTGATATAACTAAACTAAATGACTTTCACTTTACAAAAGAAACTGCAAGATGCTTGGAAGTTGAAGCCTCGTACAGATTAAAAGCAAAATGTTTAGTTAGCTTTGAGATGATTCTGAGTTTCCACAAGAATGGCTGGCTCAAAAGGGGTCTATACCTCACTTTCCAGGCTTCAACTGCAATGCTTAAAGATTATATGATGCATATACTTCAACAAGCCTCAGGGAGTATAGAATGATGGATAAATATCATGAAATATTTAGCACTCAAGAAGTAGAGAGAACCATAAAATAAGTGTAAGATCAAGAAATAGCACGGAAATCTCTACAGTATTAAAACTAGTACATAAATATCAAGAAGCACCTGTCACCTCTCAAAACAAAACAAAAATATTGAAGGCCTACATTGAATGTCAAAGGTTTCAATCAAATCGAAGATCTGAAGATCATGATTCAAAAAGCAAACTGATCAACCATTCTTAATTAGAATATTACACACAGGGAGACTAACCTCAACTCTCAGCCGGCAACCCAGTTCATACTGTGCATCTGGATCACCCATATCTGCTGCTTCCACCAACAAAGCAGCTCCGCTATCATTAAGAGAAAGGGGAAGAGTAACAATTACATTCATGTAGATACACATATACAACTAACAGAAACATAACGAGGGTTTTTCAAATCACAGGAAAGCGATTACAGTGTCAAAAGGATCAGGTATTTAACAGCCTCAAACGATAGTCTATGATCTATGCAAATTGAAAAATGAAAATCTGCGACTTTTTTCCTCTTATGCCTATCTGAATGTATATTGATATATCAACTTTGTAGTAACTTTTATATGCAATAGTGAAATTAACAAAATTTTGATGGTGAAGAGAAAGATGGTAAGTGCCTTACATAGCTTTACATGCTCCTGGAACATGGTATTTGAGATGCAGTTTGGACAACCAATATCTAGCATGGGTATTTGAGTTGTCAGCCTCCAGAGCCAACTCAAAGTTCTCCTTCGCTGTCTGACGTAAAACACGCAAAAGAAGTAGATCTAAGCATGTCTTCACAATGGTCAAAATTATGTAAGTAAGAAAAAAAAGACAATATTTGAAGTTGAAAACATAGATTTAAGCCAATCGCTGAAAAAAACCGTAACAAACAGCTCCAACGGACATTAACAGTTGAATTTTCATATTCCAAATAAAATAAACAGAAAAGCAAAAGATGACATTCAGGAGGGGTTAAAAGACAAAATCAAGTGGTGTGGCAAGGGTAATGAACTCACTTTGAGAGTATATGGAACCACATTTTAACAGAAAATGGTCAATATTCATTCTTAGTGTTCAATTTGCCATGGCATTCACTCGTACAATAGTGGACTTGCTACCTTCAATCTAAATTTTAAATTCTAACAGTTATTGCATCTCCTAACCAGAATAGTCATCCACTAAATTAAACTAAGCTATTATCCAATAATCTAAATTAAGGTATCTTTTTTCCCTTTTCATCGCTAATTCACTAAAAAGGACCACAGAAAGTGCAAGCCACATTCACAATGCATGTGGCCACAGAGGGACGGGGGCGCAAGAAAATTAAAACACCACCACCACAAAATTTAAGCGTCCATGACCTCTCCAAAACAATCGCTAAAATTAAAGATATCTGACAGGCAACAGGTGCAAGTTGTGCTATTTCCATATGCATCACAACAGGCAGAATTAAAAACTCAACTAGAATTATGACAGTCCGAAAAAACCTGCTACGGAACTACCGAGTAATCAACAGGGACCTAACCACTTCTTGCGGTTTAAAGAGCATAACAATCATCTCCATCTATGACCACTATCTCCATATTTGCATGTAATGACATTATAACAACCTTGGAAGATGATAACATCAACGCAAATAAAGTGGACATACGGGCAAACGCATGAATCAATCATATTAAACAAAACTAAGGGTAAATAAAAATAACAAGCAATTTCTTTTAAAGAAAAAGGAATGAATTTACCTTGAGGAGAGGGATGAGCCGTTTGTCATTAAGTTCTGCGTAATCAATGACTCTGTCAACTTCCTTCAAAGCACTCCACCCTTTCGCTATGAACTCCCCTGCCTTCTTATTTCTACTATGCATTCCTCTCTGTAACAGAATTATAGAATTCGAATGAAATGATCAAAAATTGGCGGGAAATACTAAAATGCAAAGGTGGGTAAACTTGCCTGTGCATTAAATTGGCTTAGGTGAAGTGGGTTCTGTTTCTGGGTGGCTTTTGCAAAGAACAATCTCAGCATCTTCTTTGTCTGAAAGTAACCAAACACAACAATGCGTCCAAGCTCAGAAACACAAAACACAGACTACACCACTGCATTGTTTAATCCAATTCCAAGTGTCAGATAAGCATTGTGACATTGTTTAATCTAGCAATTACGAATACATATAATTCATGTCACATTGTTGTTGGAAGAAATGTACCTTGCGTTTCCTGAGTTTGTATCCACAGTGGCCTAAGGGTATTGAACTGTGCTTACATGGGTGTTGTTAGATATAAATCTCTCTGAGGCATTAACACAAACATATTGTGTGCACTGTAAGGAAAGACGAAGAGAAAAAGCACAACCCAGGTTTAGGAAATGAAAGAACAATAATCATATGGTGACAATATTAAGCATCACTATCATATGTAGTCATGAATCTAGAGAAAAGGAATTATATCATCTAAAAGGCCCAAAGTCATATGAGATTGGAAGTTGTATCAATAATTCAATATTGGGAGAGAGAGAGGCGACAATATAGTGTATATATATTTATTATATATATATATATATAGTTAATCAACACTACAGTGTATTTCCACTTATTAGAGCTGATTAAAATGAAAATATGAATTTTTTGGTTTTTACCTTTTTTTCGAGTTTTCTCTCCGCACTGTTCTCTGTTTTGCCAGCTCACGGTAGCTTAGCTCTACACGGTTTAGCAATATCTAAGGGTTCTGCTATTCGAAAATTTAATTATATATATATATATATATATATATATATATATTGTAAATTCACACATCCTTCATGTAATATTCATATGTATACGCGTGTGTGTATTTTATTTTGTTCTTTTTGCTAAGCTTACAAGAACTGAAATATTTCTCTTCCTTTTCTCTGTATATTATTTTCAACCTTTGGTAAACGATCCACGCCTTCTTGATTTGCATTTCTTAAGAAAATATTTTGTGTTTTTTTAAATAGAAAAGCAAAAAATTGTACTCCCTTTATCCCAAATTATAACTTTCTTTTGGGGAATATAACTTTTTAAGATAATGATTTTTATTGGTGTGATAGTGAATGAAAAATCAATTTTACCTTTAATCTCATCAAGTGATATGATGTTTGTAGTTTAAATATTTTATAATTTGAATGATTGAAGAGTAAATTGATCCAATAAAATGACATTGACTTTATTTATTTTGGAATAATTTGAATAGTGAATGTGATCACTTAAATTGGAACGGATGGAATATAAAACAAATTATTTTATTAATTTTCAGTCATAAAAATATATGTTTTTAGATGACTATTTTAAACTATTATCGTAAATAATTTTTGCATTTGTTTCAAGCCTTTTTAGCCCAAAGAGTTGGCTAAAAAGATGAAGTTTTGTTGACTTAAAACCTCACTCACATGTCACAGCTTTTCTAAATTTGTGGTAAGCCAAATATATAAATAGCTCAACCTTTTAGCCTTTCAAGCATTGAGATCCTGTCCACCACTTTCTTTTATATATATATATATATATATATATATACAGTCACATGTATAGTCGTCTTCAGCCACCCAACATTCATAATAGGGGTAACACTGCCAGTGTCTATAAGAAAATTGCTCTAATTTTTGTAATGGCCTCTTACAAAAGGAAAAGGGTAAATACCACTGACATCCCCTAAAAGATATCCTAATTTCATATAAATTTTTTCGATATTCACTATTCCCACTCAGACCCCCTCAAAATTGAATTTTGTCCCACAAAGACCCCTCCGTCTCCACGCCGTTAAACTGTGCCGTTAACCAACCTGTGAATTATCTATTTTGCCCTCAAAATAATATAAAATGACCTGCATATCCTTCTACTTTTTCTTCAATTTGGGCATCCCAAAACCCTAGCCCTAATTTATATATATAGAGAGATTGGTAGTGGGAAATTGGGAGAGAGATTGAAGATGAGGATTGTATATATTGCATACCTATATATATATATATATGCTGCTATATATACCCGTATATATCTATAGCTGCTATACCCGTATATATATATATATAGATGTTGCTATATATATGTGTATATATATGTATAGATCTATATATATGTGTGTGTATATATATATGTGTGTGAGGCAATGGGGGGTGTGTGTGTGTGAGAGAGAGAAATTTAAATGTTTTTTTAATTTTATATTTATTTTTGAATTTAGTATTTTTAAAAAAAAATTTAATATATATATTTTGAATTTTATATTTATTTTCAAATTTTATAATATTTTATGTTTTTTTCGAATTTTATAATTATTTTCAAAATTTAATATATATTATTTGAATTTTATATGGTTTTTTTTAATTTTATATATTGTCTTGAATTTAATATGTTTTTTTTTAAAAAAATTCAAATTATATATATATATTTTTTATTTTATATTTATTTTCGATTTTATAATTTGTTTTCAAAATTTAATATATATTTTTGAATTTTATATGTTTTTTTTAAATTTTTTTTAATTTTATATATTGTCTTGAATTTAAAATGTTTTTTTTAAAAAAATTCAAATTATATATATATATTTTATTTTATATTTATTTTCGATTTTATAATTTGTTTTCAAAATTTAATATATATTTTTGAATTTTATATGTTTTTTTTAAATTTTTTTTAATTTTATATATTGTCTTGAATTTAAAATGTTTTTTTTAAAAAAATTCAAATTATATATATATATTTTATTTTATATTTATTTTCGATTTTATAATTTGTTTTCAAAATTTAATATATATTTTTGAATTTTATATGTTTTTTTTAATTTTTTTTTAATTTTATATATTGTCTTGAATTTAATATGTTTTTTTTTAAAAAATTCAAATTAAATATATATTTTATTTTATATTTATTTTCGATTTTATAATTTTTTTACGATTTTTATATTTATTTTCGAAATTTAATATGTTTTTTTGAAAAAAAAAAAAAATTTCGAAATTTATATATATTTTTAATATTATATTTATTTTCGAATTTATAATATTTTTCAAATTTTAAAATATATTTTTTCGAATTATATATATATTTTGAAAATTTAATACAATTTTTTTTTAATTTTAAATATTTCTTTCAAATTTTATATATTATTTTTGAACTTTATAATTTAGGTATATTTTTTGAAATTTAAATATTTTTTTGAATCTATATATTTTTCCCCTTTTTATATTTTTTTTTCTAAATTTTTATATATTTTCATATTTTAATATAAGTTTTCAAAATTTTATATTTTTTTTGAGTTTTATATTGTTTTTGCATTTTCAGATTTTATATAATATTTTTGAATTTTAAATATTTCTTTCAAATTTTATATAATATTTTTGAATTTTAAATATTTCTTTCAAATTTTATATATTATTTTTGAATTTTATAATTTATATATTTTTTCTAATATATATATATATATATTTTCGTAAAATATATATATTTTCCTAATATATATATATTTTCGTGATATATATATATATATATATATTTTGGGTATATGGGTAATTTTATATTTTATATATTACCCTAATGTAATAAGTGAAACTTCAGGGGGTGCTTCTGCAATTTACCCTTTTTTTAAATATATATAGAAGGGCAAATTAATAATTTCACAATAAAACGTCAGTGTACCTAACGGCCATCTGTCAGATGGAGTCCGTGTGAAATTAGAATCTCTTTGAGGGGTGTCGGTGAGAATAACCCAAAGGAAAATCACCCACGTGATAAAAGTCTATATATATATACAGAGAGCAACTTGCTATTTCTGACAGTTTCGTAACTTGCTATTTCTTCGTTTATTCAAAATTGTGGAATTATGTGAACATGAAAACCAAAGTAAGCCAAATCATTATCAAGAGTAATAAAATACTTCCTTTGTCCCAATTTATAATTTTATTTTGGGAAATTTAATTTTTTAAAATGCTATATTGGTAATTAATGAAATATTAACTTTATCCTTGGTCACATCATAGTGATATGATAGTTTATTGTACAGATGATTTACAATTTCAATGCATGAATGATAAATTAGTAAAGTGGTATGATAAAATGCTTTGATTTTTCAAATGAAACACTTATTTTGGGACAGAAAAAAGAGTAAAAGTGAACACTTATTTTGGGACTGAGGGAGTAATTTTAAGAATTTATTTTTCCCCTCTTGTGCTTCACTTAGTTTTTTTATTTTTTATCCATAACTGGAAAATGAGAAAATTATTCTCGAGAACTGTATATATATATTTGTTGTAAATGATATTTCCTGTATTGAAAAAGGTAAGTGAAGTTCATGTGGGACAACTAGAAGCGCAAATATCATAGAAGAAAGTTTTTGGGATTCCCGGGAAAAGTAACATTCCCTCTGTAGCAAAAAATAATATATATATTTTAAAAAAAGTGTCTTACTCTTTACCAGTCAAGGATATGAATAAAGATTTTGTAGGTGATATTGCAGGACACATTTTCAGAACATATAATGGTGATATCATGTAAATTTTTGTGACCACTACATACTAGAACAAGCAAAACAAGCATCCTCATTGATTTAGCGCCAATGATGATACGTATCAGCATTTGAACTTTATATTATACCAACAACAGCTCTGTGTGCATGATATACCACTTGCTTGGCAACTCTAAGCATTTCACAACCTACCGGATCACAAGGTATAGATACAAACTTCACCTTTGGTCTGATTATAGTACACCATCTTCATGCTTGAAGAACCTGGCAATGAACTATGTGACTCTTCAGGCGGTTTCGACCAGCAATGTTCAACCAGATATTCGTGACCAACGTCTTGAACTGTCCCTTCCCGGCAATAGTTTCCCACAAATGTTCTGAGGTAGCATCCTTTGCGTCTCCGGATTTCGAAACATCCACCATTGAAATACTCATATTGTTTCGAATAATACAAAGTTTTCCGTTGAGAGGGACGAGCGCAGCTGCCTCAAAAGCCTTGGAATTCCCCAAATGCATCCTACTATCGATATGCTTACTCCAGGAATCAGCCACTTTATCATAAACCCTAAGTTTGCAACCATCTTTGCAGTCCAAAGCATAGAGATGCCCGTTTAAGGAAGCACTAGGGTTCCTCCAGCCTGCGACCATTCCGCCATAAACAGGGTACCAGCTGTCATTTTCCGGTTGGTACATCTCGCTTAGGACCTGTCGATGGGTTCCTAGCCCCTTCAAGAACCACTTGCCATCGTAAACTACACCAATGAATGGCACCATTGCCGTGCTCATATCTGAAATGAAGGACCACCGATTCTTGTTGGGGTCGTAAACTTCAGCTGATCTCAAGGACCGGTGCAACCCCTCATTCTCCCCACCAGCTACATACAAACAATTGTTTATGACACAGGAGCCGAAGAAATGTCTACGCCTAAGCATATCTGGAGCACGGTGCCATTTGTTAGACCGTGCGCTATAAAAAATGACTCGCCTCATGGAACCCTTCATTGGGTCCTTGCCACCAAACAAGTACAGATGACAGCCACTTAGAACAGCACATCCAAATCCAAGAGCTTCAGAATATTCCTTAGGGATAGGAGGAAGAGACTGCCAAAGCTGATATATGGGGTCGAAGGCATGCCACGAGATTTTACCGTCTCGGTCCCTCTTCATGATGTAAATCCATTCTTCTGCAATTCCAAGGCTCTTCCGAAGCGAGTAAAAGAAATTACCAGCCAAAAGACGATACCATCTTTTGCAGACTAGCCGGAGCTTACGGTGCTCAACTCTTGGGACCCGAATCAAGCAAGCAATAGCAAGATCATCGGGAAGTCCTGGAAGCAGAGGAGATTGGCTCCGATTTCTGTCCCCACGTGCTGGCTTCTGCCTAGATGGATGAATAGAAGGTTTGATGTCGGGCTGAAGACAGAGCTTTGTCCCAGGAACAAATTTCTTCGCTCCAGCAACAGTTTTGAGGCCTGCATCTACTCTGCAAAAACATGCTGTTGTATCAACCTGCAAATATCCAACAACTACAGTCAAATTACAATTCTTTTTCCATGAGTTTCCTCCACCCCACCTTCTTAATCTACGCTTCCTCGACAAAACCAACAATTCACCACAATATGTTATGCCTGGTGTCAGCATCCAAGGCAATAATGACATACTCCACCTTCGTACGTGTTCTCTCATATTTTCATTCTAGAAATGAACCCTAAAATAAGAGAACAGAAAATAGTGGCTTCGTCTCTATGAATGGCCATACTTCACGAACACTCACAATATGCTTTTGAGCTAAACTTAAAAATACCTTCTAAATTACAAGAAGTTCCATAGACGGACTATAAGCAACTAAGCATCGGTCCAAGAAGTTCAAAAAACAGACTTCCAGCATCAGTCATTGCCAAGATAGATGAATTTCACTATTTGTACAGCCAAAATTATAGACAACAACACGATGATGCTACTCACAAGAATTGGAGGTTTAACAGAAATTTAAGAGCGTAGTAGTGAAGCGTACATCTCCACTCATGTAATTGAAACACCAACTATACATTGCAACAGCATCATTATCTTCATCAGAAAGATCAGTTACTCGTCCATATAAGACCAACCACACGGGGTTCAAGTCAAGTAGCCAAAAAACAGCAGACACGTATATGAGATTATGAATTCATACAGTAATACACTAAACTTTGTCCAACTTCTGAAAATAGTCTAAGCTCAAGTAGCTGAAGTAAGTGGTTAGCATGAAACTTAAAGAAAATATAGAATTTCATCAACAGACACAGAGATTAGTCGGGAATCAACATTTTGACAGTTTCAAAATGGCAAACCCAAATAAATGGAGGCTGAGATAATAGTGAATTACATACTTGGATGAGACGCACACACACACATATATATATATATCAAAAGCTGAAAGGGAAAAAAAAATTACCAGAGGAGGTTGAATCACTCTGACCATTCTTTAACATTCAACAGTTCCCAATTCCAATTTAATAAACGTCAATGCAGCTTGAAAGTCCACCTTCACAATCAAATGTCTATCTCTCAACCATCAAACCCTGCAATGAACACGTAGAAATCAGGAATTAACTCACAAACCTACCTCCCTCCCAACCTACAACAAAATCACAACAAAGTTAATAAATTCACCTTCATAATCAAAATCCAATCTTAAAAAATCAGATAATAATCTTGCTCAGGTTCCCAAAAAACCAATACTGAAATTCCCGATTAAGCCTCAAATGATCACCATATCTCCATCTTACAAACCCAATCTCAAAAAATTCCAGATTAACCCCAAAAAAACATAAATCCGCAACTGAATCCAGTGCCCGAGTAGAGAAGAACGAGCCCCAAAACAGAGTATACGTTCGACAAACTCGACAGAGGCTGATCAAAACTCAGATCCAAAGACACCAATTTTCTCAATCTTGAAAACCCATGTCTCAAATAAAAAACCCAGATGGAAAACAAACAGAAAATCAACTGTGATTGATTGTAGAGAGAGAAAACACAAACCCAACAAATCTTAACCTCGCAGGAACCCTAGAACACGAAATGCGAGACAGCAAGAAAATGGGGGAGGAAAGAAAAGGAGTGAAGAAAAGAGGTGAGACCATTAATCTTCAGTGGAAGATAGGGCCCATAAACCCAACGGCACAACCTACCAAGCACAAGAGTGTGTTTAAGAAGAGACGAAAGAGAGAGAGAGGTGTGTGAAAAAAGCAAACCTAAACCATTAAAGGAGGAGAGAAAGAGTTGTTGCTATATGTGATGACATTTTTGGCTGCGGTTTTAATTGAAAATACAAACAAGAGTCACAAATTAATTCAAAGATAGCTATTTGTCAGTCTTGAGAGAGCGAGGCCTACTGGTATGATATAGATACAGACTATGAAGCACGTAGTAGTACAGGATTACATATTGGGTAAGAAACATGTCGTTTTTAAAATATATATATTTAGTTAATTGAAATTTTAAATTGTCCCCGTTCCAATCCGCGAATTTAGCGCAGTTGGTATGGATGAACCTTATTATAAGGTCCAACCTTATCTAAATTCTAAAAATATTATAACTTAACGTTACTCAAAATGTGTAGTTGATTTTGTGTATCATCCTCAAAAAATAATTTTTTTTGGATTTATGATCATAAGAAAATCGTTCTTTGGATAGGCTTTTTTTAAATAAAATTTTAAATTATGTTTTTAAGTTTCAATAATGATGTAAAAAGAATATTATTAAATAAATAATTTACATCTAAAATTATCACAATTTTTTAAAATATATATTTGAGAATAGGATCCAAGTATTGAATAGGTCAAAACAATTTTTAATTACAATACTTATAAGTCAAATAAAAAATGTATTGGCAACTGTTTGAGTTGTGTGGATGAGAGTCGTGACGTATGATCTTAAAAATAATATAACTCAATGATTTGATGTTTATGTTAATAACCCTTATGTTAATTGTGTAAACATCTATTAATTGTGTGGACTCATTTTAATAATTAAAAAAAAAATTAACGAAAAAAAAATTAATAAAAAATTAATTAAGGAAAGATGAGTATCCAAAATTAATAATATATACAAAGTATGAGCCAGTTATCACATTTGAAATTACATCTTACAATTAGATTTTGAAATATATATAAGAACATAAACTACATTTCAAGTCACATCTTACACTTGTTAGATATCGAGATATATATCAGAACATAAACTATAGGCAATCTTTATCACTGTAAAAATGTCAAAAATAAAAATAAATAAAAAAAGGAAGAAGAAGAAAAAAAGAGGTCGAGTAATTTTAGTTAATTAATTTAAATTTCAGCTATCCAACTCTTAATTTATATGTGATACTTATTATCAGTATATATTATAATTCGTATCCAATATAAATCATAAGTGGTGATAGAGAAAGGGGAAATATATTAAGTGCATGTTTGATAGATGGAGTTGGTGCCAAAAATTTAGTGTGGAAAGTGAATTACAACCCAAATCATGTTTGGTTGGTGTGAGATGGTTGAATGGTACCAAAAAATGGTGTATTTTTCACACCATCTCTAGACATGGTTTTGGGATGGTATGGTACTATTCAAGCAAATCAACTCCAATTCTCCAAACCATATAAATATATATTTATTTAATTAAATAAATTATTTAATTATATTAAATAACTAAATAAAAGTTATCAAATAATAGAATATAATTAATAATAAATAAAATTGAGTAATAAATATTTAAAAATAATAAATAAAGTAAACAAAATAAATAATAATAAAAATATTATAAATAAATATTAATTTGAATATCAATTTTAAAACATGGATGGTTATAATTTACATTTGTATGCTCTTAGACACCATATTTATGACTGTACGACTAAAAGATAAAGGACTTCAAAATCGAATATTGTTTACTCAATTATAGTTGTACAATTAGGGCAAACTAGAGTAAACTTTCGAAACAAATATATAAAAGTTGAAAATAATATATAAAATTCGAAAACAATATATATATTTAATTTTTTATATATTTTTTGAATTTTATATATATTTGAAATTTTATATATTTTTTCGAATGTTATATATATTTCAAAATATATATTTTTTTGAATTTTATATTTTTTTTGAATTATATATATATTGAATTTTATATATATTTTTCGAATTATATATATATTTGAAATTTATATATTTTTGAAATGTATATTTATCTATATATTTTATTTTTTAAAACATATATATTTACAAAAATTTATTATAAATAAATAAAATGTCAAACTATTCCAAGTTACCAAATATGATTTGGTTTCAGAATTTCAGTTCATATCAAGTCTACCAAATATGGTTTGGTTTTTTACCTTTACTTTTTCTCACACAAAAACTATCTGCACCAAACATGATTTCAGTTCAGAATAAAACAACATCAAACCCAACCCAATCCAACCCAAACCAAAATAAAAAACCAACACCGTACCGCTCCGATTACCAAACAGACACGGGTCAAAATGGAGGTGTGATCTTTCTCCTAAAAACAAAAAGAATATAGACACATAAATAAATAAAATGACTGGCCCCCTTAATTCACCAAATAAATAAATAAAAAAATGAAATTTTCCAATCTATATGACCCATCACATGACACTTAAATTGCCAACTCCACAAAGGTCAGTTTGGTCATTAAAAAATTGGGCCTACAAGTTTGCTTTCTGTTAATTAAAATGGCATTGGGCCATAAATTAGATGATTAGATGTGATGAGTGAAATAAGATCATTGTGATTCGAAATGAAAATACAACTACCCTTGTCTAGCTTTTGAAGAGAATATAATTATGAGTGAATTAAATAAAGTGCGATTATAGTTTCTGAGTGGAGGACATGATTATAATAATTTGATACTGAAGGAATATATGTGGAAAAGATTTCTCGGCTGTTGATGGGGTTGACTTTTGAGATGTATATCTTGGATTTGACCGTAGATATGACTTTACTTTTCTAAACATGAATTGATTTTTTAGGGTAAATACTATCGACACTCTCTCAACTCTAATTTCACATAAACTCTCTTAATATTTACTATTTCTATTCAGATCCCCTATCTTTAGATTTATTAACATTTTTGTAGAAAATTACCAAAATATCCTTCTTCCTCTTCCTCTTCATCTTCCTCTCTCCTTCTTCTTGCTCTCCTTTTCCTCTTCCTCTCTCCTTCTTCCTTTTCTTCCTCTTCCCCTCTCCTTCTTCATCTTCCCCTCTCCTCTCTCTCAATATAGCAGCTATATATATTTATATATATATATATATATACGGGTATATATATGTATATATGGGTATGTAATATGAATATATATAACAACATATATATATACGGGTATATAGCTGCTATATATATACACGGGTATATATACGAGTATATGGGTATATATAGCATCATATATATATATGTATATATGAGTATGCAATATATACAATCCTCATCTTCAATCTCTCTCCCAATTTCCAACTTCCAATCTCTCTATATGTATAAATTAGGGTTAGGGTTTTGGGATACCCAAATTGAAGAAGAAGAAGGATATGCAGGTCATTTTATATCATTTTGAGGGCAAAATAGACAATTCACAGGGTGGTTAACGGCACAGTTTAACGGCGTGGAGACGGAGGGGGTCTTTGTGAGGAAAATTCAATTTTGAGGGGTCCGAGTATGAATAGTGAATATTGAGAGGATCTGTGTGAAATTAGGATATCTTTTAGGGGGTATCAATGATATTTAGCCATTTTTTTATTTTATATTGTACTGCATATTGTGTGGGGGTGAGGTCTCTCTCAATTAACAGTTGTTCCACAGATTTGTTTATTTATTATAATGTCAGATTTCAATTATAGTATGGTCATGAGTATGTTAAACAATAATAATTATAATTATATGTGCAACTATATCGTCATACCAGTATACCACCCATAAATGAAGTGTTGTTCCGAAACATATATATATATTATCATTCCACACTCATTCCACGGCAAACAGAAAAGTCTATATCACCCACAAGGGTATTAAAAAGTCTTTTGCAAAGTCACGTTCTCAAGAATGGCAATCCAGTCAGGCTGATAATCCAATGAATCACTTGCCATGGCTTGCATAATTGAAAATAAATGGCATAGTATAAAGTCAGGGCAATCTTTTCTTGCCTATTTTCCCTTAGTAAATGACTATAAATATCATTAGTACAATCTAAGGAGTAAAAATATTTGTCTAATATAGTTCATCATATTGATTGATGTTTATGTAGTTTTGTATGTCAATGACTAGCATTAATTCAATTGAATCCAATTCAAGATTGGTTATATTCTTAGATACATTATTTGTCTCAGTTTGTAATATTTTTTTAAGGTTTGGACACTAAGGGTTTGTTTGGCTTACGTTTTTGTTTTTTGTTTTGTGATTTTTTACCATTCTTCATGACAAAAACATGCTTAACACTCAATGTATTATTTTCTACAATAGAAAAAAAAATAAAACAAATATTGTCATTTTAAAAAAATACAAAAATAAATTATTATTTTTTTGTAATTTTGGCACTGTTCAAAAAAATATTACTATATCGGAGGAAATAAGTTACCAAAACAAAAGTAAAAGTTTTAGTATCAAACATGCTTTCAATTTTAACTCATAACATTTAACAACAAAAACATATACTTCTGTTTTATAAATTCCATATCACGAAAGTAAAATGACGAACCAAACAGGCCCTAAAAGTATCACCAATATATTGATTTGATATTCGGCCACTTGTGGATACTAGTATCACAAATATTAGTTGGATATTAGGGTTTAAGCCTTAGTAAGAAGCAGACCATGCGATATATATCTATATTAGTTCAATATTCGGCTACTGCAATTGCAATATATTATCCAACCATAGAAAAATATACCAAAAGTATGGGAAAGTAAGAGCATGTAGTTCTGGTAAAAAAGTTACTGCACGTAGCGCATATTTTTCCACAAAGGTCATCAATCAACCTTTTGCTTTCATTCTCTGTGTCCCTCAAAAGAGTGGTTCTTTTTTAACAGACGGCTTATTTGGTCTTAGTCTCTGAAACAGAAAGTAAATTTTCAGCAACTAAGCTTAAAAAATAAATACTACTAATACTTATGCTATGTTTGGATTAGTTTTTCAAATGTTATTTTTGATTTTTTGGAGAGTAAAACTGTTTAGAACGATGTTTGACAAAAAATTTTAGAAAAAGTTATGAACCTTGAAAGAGTGTTTTAAAGAAGCTCTGGTACTAACTTTTCAAAACAACTTATATTTCTCTTTTCTTTTGCGAAAAGCCATAAACAAAAATTATATCAAACATGGTTTTAGTACTAATGCATTTCCATAATAACGTGTGTAATCAAAGTACAATAAAGGTAATTATGTTGGCATGATATGTTTTTCCTTTGGGTTAATTTTATTTACACCCCCTGAACTATGTTTATATGTTAGTCGCACCCTTCTAATTATACAAAACGTTAGTGAGACTCTTTAATTAAGAAAGTTGGATTCATTTACACCCCCCTTAATTATTTTGGACTTTGACTTTGAAGGAAATGACTTAAATACCCTTATCCAAACACCCTACCTCCAAGGATAAGTATATTCAGAATAGGAATAGTTGGGATATGTTAGACCTAGCCAAACATCTATTATCCCTATACCCAAACACTCATTTCTTCCTCAACCCTTACCTCTACACCTAACCCTAACCCTAATTTCACCACAGCCACCGCTAACACCTCTCGCCACCACCTCCACCTCCACCGCCACCTCACTCCGCCGCCACCTCCATCACCTCACTTTGCCGCCTCAACCCCCCTTCCACCTCCATCCTCCCCTTCCACCACCTCACTCCACCACCACTATCGTCATCGATGACCTCTCCTCCACCACCTCCTCGACCTCTGCCTCAAAACCCCCTCCTCTTCTTCTACTGTTTCACACCATTCAAATTCAAAATTAACCAAAAAATTCAATCAAATAATGAATCTTTGAAACCCTAAACCCAAATAGACCCAACCCCATTGAATGGTGTAAATATTTGATGGTGATGGTAATGATGGTTGTGGTGGTGGTGAAAAGGGAGAGAAGTGCCTAATTCTTCACGCGAACTATATATTTTTGGTTCTTTTCAAAAAAAAAAAAAACTGTATATTTTTGGTGAATAGATTGCACACAAATTTAGTATATTTTTTGTGGTGGTGGGAGGAGGAGAAGTGGTGGTAATTATTTTTATTTATTTTATTATTTATGTGTGTAATTTAGTATATTTTTAGTAAATTCAAATATTTTTATTTTGAGATAAAAGAAAATAATTTTTATTTTATTTTGTGAAGTGTGTCTAATATTATTGAAAATAGGTATTAGTAAAGTCAAATATTTTTCAAGATTAAAATAAAAAATAAAAACTTGTGTTAGTTTACAAGTTTGATAAATGTAAATATAATATATTTTTTATATTATTATTATTTAAGAATTTATGCATGCGACTCGTACAATAATAATAAAATTAAAGTTGTAATTGACAAGTTAAATATTTTATATACATAAAAAAATGTATTATAAAAAATTGTTATTTATGTGTGTAATTTAGTATTTTTTTGACAAATTCAAATATTTTATATTTTTATTTTGAGTTGAAATAAAATCATTTTTATTTTATTTTGTGAAGTGTATCTAATATTATTAGAAATAGGTATTAGTAAAGTCAAATATTTTTCAAGATTAAAATAAAAATAAAAACTTGTGTTAGTTTACAAGTTTGATAAATGTAAATATAATATATTTTTGCTACTAAATATTTTTTATATTATTATTATTTAAGAATTTATGTGTGTGACTCGTACAATAATAATAAAATTAAAGTTACAATTAACAAGTTAAATCATTTATATACATAAAAAAAAAATTATATGATAAAAAATTGCTATTTATGTGTGTAATTTATTATTATTTTTGACAAATTCAACTATTTTGTATTTTTATTTTGAGTTATTATTTTATTTTGTGAAGTATATCTAATATGTCTAGTATTATTAGAAATAGGTATTTTGTAAAAGCTTGTGTTAGTTTACAAGTTTGATTAATATATATATAAATATGTTAAATGTGTTAGTTTACAAGTTTTGTTAATTTCATTCACACCCCCTCCTTGAATTTTGAATAATATAACTATTTTTTAAATTGAGGGGGTCAAATTGATATATTAAAGTATGGATAGGGTCAAGGGTAGTTTAGGTATTAAAAATTATATTAGGTCTGGTCAACTGTCAAAAGTGGTGAAGGGGTGTAAATGAGTATCTTTTTAAAAAATAAGGAAAGTAAATAATATTTTGCATAGTTAAGGAATGCAATTGACATATAAATATAGTTCAGGTGGTGTAAATGAAATTAATCCTGAGTGGGGAAAAAAGAGATGTTGAAAGGTGTCTTCTCAACTCTGAGGACATGACAATGGTTGGGCTGTACAGTCTCTTTGCGGATTAAGAAAATAATTGAGGTGGGGTTTACGTATTACTTTCCCGCGAAACAAACACAAATGACATAAAAAGGAGGTGATGTGAATGTGATCCTCATAAACTCGAAATAAATTGTGGATATAAATCTCTGGTTTAAAAGTGCTTATCATGTTGTGTTTCGACTATCTTATCAATAATTTTTTCAATAACTGTCCCACAAATGTTCACTACGAACATGTACTCTCATATAAATTCATCCGTCCCTTCCCTCTCTTTCATTTGGTTCATCTCGTCTCATCCCCTTATCGAAGGAGATGATAAGATAAGGGATGAGACGTTACACCACCTATACACACAGTATGAACTAATACCAAAACAAAATAGACTATTTCAGATAATGTCAGAGTAATAACAAATTCATATAGAAGAACTGCAACACAATATTATTATATCATGCCTCAATGTTACTCAATTCAAAGACAAAATTAATTTCAATTCAATCTATTATACTGAGAGCCATTGAAATTACCGATCTGGTACTCTCATGGATCATCATGTGAAGACCATCAGCTTTGTTGATAATAGTGACTCCATGGGACGAGAATTCATGGTTCCACGTTATATCGGTTTCTGTCCCGGTAACAGCGTAACGAATTAGAATAATATTGGCCTTCGTAATGGTATCAACACATTCCACAAAAACGTTACGACCAACTATGGATCAGATACATCAAAATTCAAAATTTAATATGCTCCGAGTACAATAATTTCAGGCCTGAATTTTCCCAGCATCATATAAGGCAATATAACCATGGAAGCCATAAACAGTGTGAACTGCATAATACATCATAATCATAATTAAAAGGTACTCTCCAACTCAAACTTATAAAAATTTGAAAAGGAATTTATTGAAGAAAAAATAAAGGAAGCATCTAAATTTACCACAAGAGGCAAGGTCAAGAAACTCCAAATTGGCCACAAAGCAAAGCAAAAACTGCATCAGCAAATTTCAAGTTCAGGATAACAGGAAGAGCAGTGTCAACAATGAACCAAACTAAATGTAAAATATACATATGTAATTACATACAGAGACAAAGTAATATCTCTTGCTCACCGTTGAACAAGATTCCATACACACCAAGCATATGCTTCGTTGGATGTGATTGACGTGAATAAAGAAATTAACATAAAAACTTAGCAGTCACATCCAACGCTAACCATTGTGATTGTGGTGTATGAGTTTTCTTGCTCACGGAATCACTGGTGAGGAAGAGATCATTTTCGTATACATTATATTACTAGAGCTCCTCTTACAAGAAAAATGAAATGAGGCCGAGCAACGTAATCAATGGCAGCAAAGAAAATGTACTCGGAGTTTTCCACATCTCGGTGGACATCTGAACGCCGGATGCTAACAGACTTGTATATAGGAAGAAGAACACATTCATACACACAACCAACATCCCAACATATAATGGTATCCTGCATAGTGAATACAATAGCAGTAAACACAAGCACCAGAAAGAATAATTCAGCAATGAACATGTGTGCAATGTGTATATACATTATACACTTACATGCATATAAACATTATTTCCACATTGTGCCAAATAAACTATATATAATATCTATCCTTTCATGTCCATATCCGAAACAAGCATATATGTTTATGTGTGTACAGATTGAGTAGGCATAGATATACACATTTATACACGCACATATATAAGATTGAAGCTTTATCAAGAGAATTATTCACCTGCTAATCCGATTATCATGGCACAATAAGTAAATAAAATTGGAGTGTCCATCACCATAATATATGATAAATATTGCAGAAGCAATCCATAAAATATTCTCCACAAACTCAGTCCATGTCTTAATCTCCGGAAATGGTAAAGATTGAGAGGGTGAGATTGAAGATGCATCATCTTCAAGACCTTCATCACTTGAAGAATGTCCTTCACTGTGCCTCTGCCTCATTAATCCAACCCCAACCGATGTTCCATTCGACATTCTTACGAATTTAAATAACAAAAAAATCAATCTCTGTTCTCCCAATCCACCAAATAAAATTTTCAATTCTCCTCAAAAATAAATTACTGTGTCACACTCCTAAACAGTGCCCAAAAAAATTCCCACAAACTATCTCAATAAATACAATGTCCTAAAATACACATCTTGATTCAACATCTCAAACATCAGATAATGTGCTTCACCAAAAATTCTCCAATAAAAACCACATCAAATACTGATTTTGGCACTATACCCATATAGTGTACAATCATGAAATAGGAATAGAGAAAATATATAAGTGCCTTCAAAAATTAAAACCCACGAACCAATTCAAATTCTCTGCAACACCCAAATCGCAGTCTCTTCGGTTTCTCAGATCACAGTGGATAACCAATCACCCTAATGAATGGCAATGCAATGTATATAAACATTTGCCGTTGGATATTCCAGGTTGGGTGAATGGTTTGGAATTGAAACGTCCAAGTTGTAGAAAATTTTGATGTAAATACATGATACGTATATACATATATGTATATTATACTTGAGGAGGGGCTAATTTCGCTCTTTCGATTACTTATCTAAACCCATGAAAATAGGAAAAGCAATCAACCAAAGCCCCTTTTTTTTAGCTCCATCTTTCTCTTCAAAATCCAACTAGTCTGACATGGAGCCTTCTATTGCGGACTCCTCGTGTGCATAAATTTATATAAATCTGTGCATAGTTGATAGACAAATTGTTGGTCTCATCGTCAATCAGAAGCAATATGTACATATATATATATATATATATACATATTTGTTCAGGATATTAACCTTATTTGAAACCATTAAATCTTTTCAAAACCACTCAATCTATATCTAATTTCCTTAATATCACTCATACAAATTTTAAAAATGTAATTCCTTAAACAAAAATGGCAACCAAACATCTACACTACTTATTCTTTTACTGAATTTGATTTTAGTCTTTTGATACTTATTCATAAAGAATAAATCAATTCATAGTATGATGGTGTATATAAAGACTAAAATCAATCCATAATATAATTGATATCTTTTTTCGGTTGGATTGATTTTTAGTGTATAAAAAGACTAAAATCAATTAAATTTATTGAAAACAGTTTTTTACTTGTTTTTTCCACTTGCATGCCTTGAATATTGAAGAATATAAGGCCATGTTTGGTAGACGGTCTTTCTGGTCTGGTCTAATTTGATTTGGAAAAGTCTGTTTGGTAAACGGTCTGGTCTTACTATTTATTTATTATTTATTATAATATTTATTTATGTATTATTTATTTCTTTATTTATTATTTCTTCACTTTATAATATATTTTATTATTTATATTATTAAATTATTATTTATTAATTTATATATTAATTTATAAATATATTCTATTTATTTATTATTATTTCATTATTTAATTCATTTTATTTATAAATTATTTATTCATTTTTAATTATTTAAAAATATATTTTATTAATTGAATATTAATTTATTATTATTATACTCATTTTTTTATTATTATGAAGTATTTATTCATTATTATATTTGCTTATTATTTATTATTATATCTATTTAGTATTTTTTATTATATTTATTTTTTATTATTATTATTTATTTCATTTTATTTATTTATTTTATTATATTTTTAAATATGTTTTATGTAATTTATTATTATTATTTATTATTTAGTCCATTTATTATTATTATTATATTTATTTATTATTATTGTATTCATTTTTTATTATTATTATGTTTTATTTAATTTATTATTTATATTATTAATTATTCATTTTTAATTATTTATAAATATATTTTATTATTTATTCATTTATTTATTATTATTATATTCATTTTTTTATTATTAGGTATTATTTATTTCATTTTTTTATTATTTATATTTTATTTTTAAAATATGTTTTATTTAATTTATTATTATTATTTATTCTTTTTTAATTATTTATAAATATATTTTATTAATAAGACCAGACCTGACCATTAGGAACCACCTTTTTTTTTTTGTCTAAAATGAGGTCATTTTGGTCTGATTTGGTCTTACTTGGTCTAACCAAAAATTTGGGACCAATGCTACCAAACACGGTCTGATCCCATAAAACGCAAGACCAGACCATACCACCTACCAAACAGGGCCTAAGTTTGAGGAGAGAAAAAAAAAAGAAAGTGGTTGTCTCTCTCATATGAATATGCTATATCACATTATAGACAAAACTAGTGATAAAAAAATAAAATAATTAAATCTATCAAAAATAATTTTTGGGTGCGTTTGGATACGGGTGTTTCCATTTTTGTTCTTGTTTTTTCCACTGTTCACGGGAACAAAAACGCGTTTGGGAGCCTTTGATGGTTTTTGTTTTCGTGAACAGTAAAAAAACATTTTCTTACTCTTAGTTCAAAATTTGAGAACACCAAAATGATATTTTTTTGTTTTCGGCACTGTTTGTTCTTAGCAAAAAAAAAATTGATTGTTGCAGATTCCTTAACCTCCATTTTCAACCTCCAAAAAATTAATTTTTTTTTTTTTTTGTTCCCGAAATTTTTTTAGAGAAAATTTACAACCAAACATGTTTTTGTTTCCGGATTACCCTTAGGACAAGAACAAGAAAATTTTTTGTTCTCAAGAGATAAAAAACAAAAACGAAAACGCTAGATTCCAAATGCACCAACTTCTTGTTTTTTGTTTTTAATTTAAATATTGAAGAATAGAACTTTGAGGAATGAAAAAAAAAGTTGGTTGTTTGGTTTCTCTCATGCCATTACTATATAACATAGACAAAGCTAGGGAGTTTTCAAGTCAAAATTCTTCTCAACTTCAAATGAAAAAATTAACAATAATAATAAGTTGAGGAATTATATAAATCTCTACTTATTTGTGGTAGATAAATTACATAAATGAGTTAAGATGTCATGAATATATTGTTTGGTTGAGTGGATATTTTTTTAAGAAAGATACAATTAATGTATTGTTGCTTTGAAATTTTTGATGACTTATCCCTGTAAAAGTTTCATTAACAAGTTTCAAACAAAAAATTTTAAAAAAATGGAATTTCCGCGGCATATATAGGAAATGTGCAATATATTGTTTGACAAAATAAAAATAAAACAAAGGAATATGTGTATATGTTTGATTGTCATTTTTGTTTAAGGAATTACCTTTTTAAAATTTGTATAAGTGGTATTAAGGAAATTAAATTTGGAAATTATAAATAGATTTGAGTGATTTTGAAAAGATTTAGTGGATTCAAATTATGACCCTTAGATTAAATCTAAGGGTTGATATTGAAAGTGAGTAAACCTTATCTTGCTCCCGGGAAGCAAGAGATCACTAACCTAAATCAGTAGTGATCTCTTGCTCCCCGGGAGCGAGATAAGGTTTACTCACTTTCAATATCAATCCTTAGATTTAATCTAAGTGTCATATTCTAAAATCACTACATTATTCCAAAACCATTATATCAATATTTTCTTTTCATATTAAATGTTTTTAATACAACCCATCTAAATTATATAAAAAAGAAGAAGAAGTAATTCCTTGAATAAAAATGCCAACCAAATATTCACAAAGTGTTCCTTAAATTGTAAATTTGGAGATTTGGTTGGTTGTCATTTTTATTCAAGGAATTACTTTTTTTTTTTTATAATTTAGATAGGTTGTATTAAAAGTATTTAATATGGAAAGAAAATATTGATACAATATTTTTTGAATAATGTAGTGGTTTAAGAATATAACTCTTATATTTAATCTAAATATTGATATTACAAGTGAGTAAACCTTATCTTGTTCACTGGGAGTAAGAGATCGTATATGTATGTATAAAAGTATTGAAGAAATAGACAAAACATTTGGTGGGTTTTGCTGTGTCATGGGCGAAAGAGACACAGTGACTAACGTTATTGATCCGATCAATACATAGCGCTCTTCATGATGATTAGCCAAATGAATATAGATATATATAATACACATATTATACAATAATGTTTGTGAAGAAAAAAATGGGTCGACTTTTGCCCATTTCAGTGCTTTTCTAGTGGCTTGATCGGAATCTTGTGGAGAAAAATTAGAAAATTTCGCAGATGATCTTCCATTTTCTGGTCACTTTCTCAAGAAAGTGACACAAAATTTGCAGTTACACTATTCGATTTTCCGATTCTAGAATTCTACACTATTGTTTCCAATGAGACGGCCTACTAATAAACCAGGCCTGGGATGGCCGGTCCGGCCCAATATATATGAGCCTCTTCCAGAAGCCTTGCCCAATATAAGGTTTTAAGCCCAATATATATTTTCCAATTTAAATCAGAGCCTAGTTCAGGTTGAAAATCTTGTATTTGAAGCTCAAATGCTGGCCCACTTAAATGATTGAGTTGACTCTTCCTTCCAATAATTGAGTTTGAGTCCAACTTAAATATAAATAGTAAATCTGAATTATTTCTCCCCACTTTAATATAATATTTTAAATAAATAAAAAAATTATTTTACTATTTATTAAATTTATATCATTAAAGAAGTGTATTAAATTTGTTTCATTAAAGAAGTGTGACCCTTGTATTATTTCTCTCCACTTTAATATAATATTTTAAATAAAAAAACATTTATGTGTAGGGTTTTGATTATTTCTATATATTTATTTTTTATTTTTATATTTTAAAATAAGCGTCAATAGTTTTGATTATTTTTATACATTTATTCTTCTATTCTACAACAAAAATACAACTTCTTAAAATTGTTTACCTAATATAATAATTAATTTCAAGTTTATGTATACACCCTACTTATAAGATTAAGGGGAATTATGATTGTTTTTATGGCATTTGTTTAATTTAATTTTTTAAAAATGCATGATAAGGGTAGTAAGTGGTCAATTATTTTTAAAACATAACAATCTAAATTAAAAATCTCATTAATTGTTTTTGTATGAAGTGCTACATACACGAAAATGTTTGATAATGCCTAAAATAGTTTTTTATTAAGTTGTTCCTTTATTCAAATTTTTTTTTTTACGTCTAATTAAGTGTGGCAATAATGTTAAGAAGTAAAAAGGTCCCCCCTGGATTACAATTTTAAAGATCATTCAATACAATATTTTAACTTTTAATTAAGGGTTTTAATGTAAGAAACCAAAAAGTTTCCAAGGGATGAGTTTATCATAATTTTCCATATCATTGAATACACATGTATACCTTACCAATAAGGATTCAAATCCTATATTCTCTTAAATTTTGACACACACCTCAATATATTGATACATAGAGCCTCTATAACTACTCTAACAATGACCTTCTACTTATTATCCTTCCTTTTTCTAGCTTCAATTTCTACCATTTTGGCTCAAAACAGAATATGCACTTATTATTATCATTGGGCTAAAACACTTGCAAACACAAAGCTTAATTATATATGTACTACTATGGATTGGTTGCCTCGTGAGAATTATAACTACAACCATTGCCCTTGGAGAATTCACCACTGATAAATCTGGTAAGAATTCAAAATTTAATATTTGTTAGATCAGAATTGAATTAGATTTACCGAAATGCATAGTTCTTCTCAATAAATGACTTAATCTTAACAGGACATATATAATCCCTTTCTTGTAATTTTAGTTTGATATTTTAATTTTATTTTCCAACATAAAGGAATTTCTTTATCATATCACGAGTGTAATAGAAGTACTATTATATATATTTTCTATGTAACTATAAACAATGTAATCCATTTTACTTTTGTAAAGTGTGAAAGTTTAGTCAATGATATGTTATAGAAATATAGTTTACTTCCTTATACAATTACAAGTATTCTAATTTTTCTATACAATTTTTAAATGTAAATACAATTTTTTTTATTTCTTCATTAATTTTAATATATATATATATATATATATATATATACGTTATAAGAATTTATTATTTCTCTACATTTTCCAATATGTTTATTTTAAATTTTAACTCTAAATTATTGGTAGATAAATGTAATGATAATTTCCATTATACCTTTGGTAAATTCTATACTAATTTTAATTTTCCATTAGAATTTGCCAATGATCTTTAGTAGATATATGATATAAGTGAAAATATTTGATTATGTCTATATATTTTTTATAGTTTTTAAATATATGAATAATCTTTTTATTAGAGTGTTTAATCTTGATTCATTTGTTTATCTATATATACACACACATATAATATGATTTTTTTTTTGATAATTGTATACACGAGATTTATTTTTTTCTATCTATGCATGTTTTTTGTTATATTTGTAGTTTAATTTTTCTATCTATCTATAAATTATTATCTTTATACATAATCATTTATTTCAAGAGTCATACAACTCTTGACCTTCCAACACTCCTTTAATTTTTATATAAATTCTCCAAACGTTTCATACTACCACTTTCTTGTTATTTATTAATCATTTACTATTTTGGTTGTTCATTATTCTATATCATTTATTCATTTTATATCATGTCCAACAATCACACCAAGAGATCACCTTCAAATTTTGCATATTAAACAAACAAATAAAAAACACGAGTTAGACAAAGTGAAAGGATAATAACATGGATTGATTAGGTAAACAAGTTTCTTTCTTTATTTTTCTCTCTGTATGCATATGTTAGATATATATACTTCACTTATTACATATGAGATTTAAAAGTAATGTGTACTTGTTATTTGTGTATTAAGAATATTATGTATATTAGACTAATAAAATCATATAATTATAATACATATTTAATTGGTTGATTATATTTTTTCTTCAAAGGGTTTAAAAAGAAATAAAAAAATGTTTGTCAAATATCGAAGTTTAATAATTATGTTTTTTTATTATTAAAAATATGTATAGTGTAATACATTTTGGTATTAGTGTCATGAAGAAAATTATTTTTTTATCTTTTCTAATTTTGTAAATCACGTGCATCGCATGTGCTCTATGCTAGTGTATATATATATATATATATATATATATATATATATATATATATATATATATATTGTTTTCGCCAAAAACACTACTAACTTGAAAAGTAAAATAAAAATAAAAATAAAAATAAAATTGATTATAGATGTTTGTGTTACGTTATATTTATTTTATATTGATATAGGTTTTGACCCATCTAGGTAAACACACCTATGTTTATATTAGGATTAGATGGTCGTTCTATTATAATAGACAATAATAGAGAAAATTATATTGATCAATACAAACAATGTTTCATGTTCAAATCTTTCACCGCCACCTTTATTGAAAATTGTTGTTTCACGTGTTGAACCAAAAAAAGGTCACATGCGACAGGACGTATTGAAGGATATAAATATTTAAGTTACATCATCTCTAACAGGTTAAACGTTTGGAGTAGTTGGTAGTTAACACGAAACATTTGACTCTGATACCATGTTAGGATAAAAATATAATAAAGAGAGATAAAAGAAGAAAAAAATATTAAATAATTTTGTATTGATCAATATAATTTTCTCTCTTATTGTATATTACAATAGAGTTGCCATATTTATATAGGGGAGAATGAGTGGAGAATAAGATAAGATAAAATAAGCAACTAGAGCATGGTGGCTAAAAATCCTAATTGTAATATAAACATATGTGTGCCTATCTAGATGACTCTGATACCAGTGTTAGGTGGTCTTGGGTCTCTTTCAATCCCAAAGAATAGCTCAATGAATTAGATTTTTTCTCACACTTATATACTAATCACCAGCCCATTCCACAACCAATGAGAGACAACCTCAACAATCTCCCCTCTCACACCTTGAACCTTGGGTCGGAGCAGAGACAACATGTTAACTACCAACTACTCCAAAAATTTAAACTATTAGAAATAGCGTAACTTAAATATTTATATCATGCCAATTTGGATAAAAATTTCAGTTTTGCATTACCATTTAGTAAGGTTCGTATACACTGGTCAGCCTACAATATTCATATAGGGGCACTCGTTCCTTCAAGATTTTTTTTACCATAGTATTATTATTTTATTATAGGAATAGTAAAATGGTTTCCTATGAGTTACTAGAAGTATTCATTTGCACCACTTCAACAATATCACATAAATTTATGGGTAATTTTCACTAACATCTTCTGAGATTTGCATCAATTTCTTCTGAGATTTGCATCAATTTTATCTTTATGCTAATTTTTAAAAAGTTTGCACTAACCCCCTTTGACGTTTGATTTTACTTGCAATGATACCTCTTTGGCCAATAAAATGACCAAAATACCCTTGATAAAATTCGAAAATATTAAGGGTAATGTGAAATGACCTTTATACTCCAATCCCAAATATATAAAATTTCAAAAAATATATATATAAATTCAAAAAAAAATATAAAATTCGAAAAAAATGTATAAAATTAGAAAACAAATATTTAAAATTTGAAAAAAATATATAAAATTAGAATAAAATATATAAATTTTGAAAAATATATATAAATTTCAAAAAATATATATAAAATAAAAAATATATATAAAATTCAAATATATATATAAATTTTGAAAAATATTTAAATTCGAATATATATATTTCAAAAAAAAAAATTCAAAATATATATATTTTCAAAAACAAAATTCAAAAAATTATATAATTTCGAAAAACATATATAAATTTCAAAAAATATATATAAAATTCAAAAAAATATATAAAATTTGAAATATATATATAATTCGAATATATATATATATATAATTTGAAAAATATATAAATTCGAATATATATATTTCAATATATATATATAAAATTCAAAATATATATATTTTCAAAAATAAAATTAAAAAAATTATATAATTTTAGAAAAATTCAATATATATATATATATTTCTAAATTTATATAATTTTCGAATTTGTTTTTTGAAATATATATATATTCGAATTTATATATTTTTCAAAATTTATATATATTTTCGAATTTTATATATTTTTTTGATTTTATATATATTTTTCGAAATTTATATATTTTATTCTAATTTTATATATATATTTCAAAATTTAAATATTTGTTTTCGAATTTTATACATTTTTTCGAATTTTATATATTTTTTCGAATTTATATATATGTTTTTCAAAATTTTATATATTTGGGGTTGGGGCATAAAGGTCATTTCACATTACTCTTAATATTTTCGAATTTTATCAAGGGTATGTTTGTCATTTTATTGGCCCAGGGGGTGTCATTGCAAGCAAAACCAAACGTCAGGGGGTGTTAGTGCAAACTTTTCAAAAATCAGCATAAAGATAAAATTAATGCAAACCTCAAGGGGTGTTAATGCAAATTACCCTAAATTTATTGTTAAACTCTCTCCCTCACATTATTTTATATGTACCTCCTTACATGTAGAAACAGATTAATTATGATTTGGTATAGACTGTGTAGTTATATAAAATTAACTTTGAATGATGAGTGTACATATCGATGGATTTTGTTCTTCGAAGCACGTACAATATTTTAACTGTGGAAATAATATACACATCGTTAAAATGACATTCTCGTGAACTAGTCTTCTATGAAATTTGCCTGAACCTAGAAGGTTCAACGCGTGTTTTTGCAAAATAAGGCTGTGCATATATATATATATATATATATATATATATACATGAAGTGATGGAACTGCATTTAAGAGGACAAAACAAGCAGGAGGTATGACTAGTTGTGTTTTTAATTTTGGCTAGTCAAGCTGTGATTATGGTTGAGTACACTCCATCAAGGTTTCGATAAACTTGACAGCGTGGTTTTAATAGAAAATTCTGAATAAAAAAGAGGGCAATGTTGATGCTAGCTTGTAATAGTGCCTACCTTATGATTGCAAATTATATACTATACACTTGTCTGATATCATGTTTATTATTATAGTGCTTTGAAATCATGTATATTATTATTGTTTGTGGCTGAAGTGATCCCTCTGAAGCATACTTGTCTGATATATAGTACACTAAATTACTAATGAAAACACACATATATACCTCAATACATTTTATGCAGGGCTATTAATATAAAATTTCCCATCTTTCAGTTTTTTAACAAATACAGGCTCCTGATGTGTCATATTGTTTTTTTCACTTAAAAATCTTTCACATATCCCTTTTTAGTCTCAAAATAACGTAATTTTAGGACCAAAAATCTGAAACAATAGGGAGGTTTATGTTAAAATGCTGAAATCATAAAGGATTTTATGTCAAAATGTTAAAATCATAGAGGATTTTATGTCAAAACACTAAAATCATACGAGATTTTATGAGATTAAAAGAGGACTCCGTGCAATTTATAAAAAATTCAAGGGACGAAACTACATCTCAAGAGAGTATTTGTTAAGATTTTGAAACCAAAATTTTTTTATGTTAATAACACTTTTATGTATATGGAACGTAAGGGCTATGCTTATCTTGTCTTATAACACATTAATAGGCACAGGTTAAACATTAAGTGCTTCGTCTGTTTTGTCCATTAATAGATAGGATGAGAAATTTTCTGGTCATCTAATTAATCATTTTAATGTACCATTTCTAGAAAGTGTCAAGTCTATTAATTTTGTAGGCAAAACCCATACTTGGTCAAATTATTAAGTTTCCCACATATACAAGAATTGTACGTATGAAAAATAAAATTAGTTACCAAAACATAATCTAATATATAATGAACTGTTGAAACAATTATTGTAAGAATAGCTATATGGTGTAAGCAAGAGGTCTGCAGCTAACACTACTATTGCAAATTTATGGGGATTTCCAGATTCTATTTTTTATTTGTGATGAGTTATCGTGTTGTTCAAGAGGACTACTTGCTTAGCCTCTTCTTTATTGTCGGTGCTTTTTGTTCTAATCTTTTTGTTTGGAGAAGGTACCATGTTCAACATCAGTTTCAGCTTCTGTGAGTTTTGTCTATGCAGCCCAGTATCAAGCTGTTAGGTATTGAGGATTGGGAGTCCCTAACTTGGTGGGTTTGGGGCTTTGTTGAACAATGTACCACCTTGTAATGAGCATGGGTTCCCTCCTGTGTTTTGTGTTTGGCTTTGTTTAGCCTTCTTTCTATAAAATTACTTATTTTCTCAAAAAAAAAAGGTTGAAAAAAAGGAAAATCTTCTATTTGATATATTAGATAAAGTTTGTGCTTTATTCATAGGTAATTAGTACTTTTTATTTGTATTCTGCCCCTTAGTATTTCCCATATAAGGGGGAAATCTTATTTTATTTTATTTATTTATTTTATTATTTATATTTATATTTTTAGATTCAGTTTTTGTTCCCTTGCAGTATCTTGACTGTCATATTCTCATTTTCTGCACAAACTATATATATATATATATATAGGATGAGTTAATAGCCAAAATGACACTTTGAAATTAATTAAGAAAGATTTCCCATTTAACACTCTTATAAAATTCCAAATCTTAGGTCAAGTATTTGCCATGTGCTTGTATTGTCTTGATTGGAATTACTTGACATGTTAGCATGTATATATATTAATATATTGACATGTTGGCCTTTTTTAATTAAGATAAAATCAGTAAGAAGCTAAACCCTGATAACCTATCTATGCAAATACCAAATCATCTCTGCAGTGTTCACCAACTTTGTCAACTTCTCTCCTACTTACCATATTTTATTTTAAAAGAGCAAAAAAATCTAAATAGAAAAAAAAAATTGATAATTTTCTCTAGGAATGAGTATCTAACACTCTTATTTCATTGCTTATTTCAACAAATTATTTCATGCCTGAGATTGGATATGCAAATTCATGCATGGTTGTTTCCCTAAATTTGAGAAGCTAGCTAGCTATAGTAGATCTGGTTTTTTGCATGGCTATATAGTGATAGGTTGTGTTATATATATAACCTTGTTTCTTTTAAAGTTTTATTTAGACATAAGTTAAGCCTAGATTGGATAACTAGTACTGTGTGACCGAAAAATCATAACCCTATTATAAATATAGATAAATAGACCCTAAGGTAGTACTTGACATGGACCACGTACGAGTTCATGCATGGACCCCAACAATATTAAATCTGCAAGAAAACTTAATTTAAACTGATAATCAACTGTTAAGTACTACTTACGAAATCATCACTGTAGCATAATCTGATCGAATACAACATGCATGTCACATATATATACACACATATATAATACAGTCTCAACAAGATGCATAAACCCTACACAACTACCAGGTAGGACCGTAGGACCCATGCTCTCTTTTTCTTCCTAACTTCCTTTAGTTTGGATAGAATCATTTCACTTTCTGAGATGGATCTGACTGCAACTTTAATTGATCAACCATAATACATGGCAAAACTATTGATATACGCTAGTATAATTATGGCTTAGGTGGATATATCGCCTAATTGACATATAGAGCTGCACACGGTACGCTTTGATTCCGATTTTGGTTTCTTAAAAGTAGGAACAGAAATCTGAATTTTGATTCGGTTCCGATTCCTACTATTTTATTTCAAAAAAATAAAAAATACCAAAGATCAAAAGAAATTATAATTATAAACTAAATTAAATAGAATATTTCAAAATTTTGATTATTACAAATCCAAAATAAATATATAATTAGTGGAATAGTACTATTTCAATATTACATAATTAGTGGAATGCCATGCAATGATCATTTAGAAATGTACAAAGCCAATAGTGCATTATATATGAAGCTGAATTTCACATACTAGAAATGATATCACGAGAGAGTAATACTATTAATTAACCTATCTAATCTACTAAGTACCAAAATTACCATATCAATTTAGGAAGAGACTGTGTAGAATTTATATATAGTATATATATATATTATAAAAAAGGGTTTCTGTTTGGTTCAGTTCAGTTTCAAAGAGGCGAGAACCGAAATCAAACTGAAAATTACGGTTCTTTGATATTAGAAACCGAAACCGAACCGAACCGCCGGCTGCAGTTTAATTCGGCCCAATTCTCGGTTCCACAGTTCTTTTGTGCAGCGCTATTGACATATATGAACGTGTATATATAATATTAATATAGGTGATAGTGATAGCCATGCATATATTACATCACGAAATAATTTTAGCTGTTGGTATAAAATTAGAGAGCAAACAGGCCATACTTAATTTAATATATGTCACAGTTGATAAATAGTTAAATTAATTCATGAATAGTACTTATAGCGAGCATGAGCGTGCATACGTACGTCAAATTGGATGATCCATTATCTAATTATATATGCATATATATAGTTCCAAAGCTCAAATGTTTTTTGCTAATTAATTCATGAAAGCTCAAAAATTTTTTGCTAATTAAAATGTTATAAGAATATCAGCCTTGCAGACTAATCTTTACTCACCCCACTTAATTTCTTGGTACGGAGATTATAAATCACCTAATTAAATCCATTTAATAAGAACATGTCATCTAATAATTCATGATGAGGAAACTTGTAATCAGTCACGGAGCCATGTATATAGGGGTCAATTGACCCCTTTGAAAATTTATTTATTTTAATATTTTTAATAATAATATAAATTATCTTTAAGGGATTATAGCCAAAATAATGAGATTTGACCCCTATTAATTTTTAATTTTTTTTTCTTATTGCCCCTTAATTTCAAAGATTAGATAAAATTATTATGCTAAAAAATAAAAATACCTTGAAATTATATGTAATATATAAATTAGTTTAATAAACTATTTAATGAAATCTTAATTTCATTCTTATGGTCTATCTAACCCACAACTAAAAGTCTACAAGGCCACAACGAGCATCCCAATGCCCATTTAACCCAACCTACAATAACTTTTAATTTTATTAAGGCACAACCAAAAGACCATAACCAACATCCCAAAACTCATTTAACCAAGCTCACAATAACTTCTAATATAATTTAAACACAACCCACAAAGCCACAACCAAGTTACCAACATCTCAAAGCTCATTTAATTTAATTAAAGCACAACCACAACTCACTTGTTTAATTGAATCCTAATTTCTTTGACACAAACAGAACTTTAGATCTCTCTCTCACTGTAAGGCGACGAGACGGAGCCACTCTTTGGCTAGGGGGGCCATGGTCTCTCCCCAATATTTTTCAATTTTTTTTAGCCTAAAAAATTATATATATTATAGATATCTTTATAAAAATTGCATATGACACCTCCAAGTTTTTTTTATAAAAATTATTTGGTAGCCTAAAGAAATATAAATTTTATCAATAAATTTATAAAAAAATTCATTGCCACCTCCATTTTTTTTTTAAATTTCCTTTGGAAACCTAAAAAGTATAAATTTTACTAATAAACTTATAAAAAATGATATTGGCCCCTCTAGATAATTTTTTTGGCTCCGTTCTCGACGAAATTTCTTTTAAAGATTGACCCCCGGCCAATAAAAAAAATTCTGGCTCCATCCCTGCTTGTACTAGTACAACAAAACTTTCCTAACTAAAAATTTAAGGCAATTTTAGGTGAAAGTTAATTAAACACTTCAAACACTAATTATTGATATTCAAGTCACATCAGAACACCTATATTGAAGGTGGTAGATGATCCGCAAGTTCACTAAATAATTTAGTGAATTTGAATAAACAAATTAATAAGTTGATCATGAAATGGGTTTTAGATTTTCTTAATATCTTACATTAATAATTAAGCAAGCTTAAGGAGGATATTGATTAGGTGAGAATACTACTTGAATAATTTAGTTGCTTTAGGCTGCCAAATTAATCTTGGCTCAATTCGTGATCAAGAAGAGCCCAAATGACTCACGCACCTTTTTTATGTAATCTCAAAAAATTTGGTATGTATAAAGATGAAAGTGCATACGTATATTTTACAGAAGCAATATATATAAACACATGTTGAAAAAAAATAGTTATGGTACGTAAATCAGTAAAATTACACGTACTTGCATATATGCCAATAATGAAATTTTGATAAAACTTGGATAATATTTTAGAAACGTGTAAGTAAGCACACTTCTTGAAAATAATTAAAGTCTTCTATAAGGTGCTAGGAATTATGAAAGTTCTATTTCTGATATAAAACTAAGATTAATTGATACCCACTTAATATTTTAAGTGTGTATCAACTTTTTTATCAAATGCACTTCATTGAATAAATACTTAATTGGTTCAAATTTAAATGATAAATAAGTGTTTTCAAGCATATTAGCAATTTTCCCCTTATTCGCCTAATAAAACTAAAATTAAACAAAAAAAAAATGTTTAGAAAAACCAATTTGACTCTATTTTTAGAAATCAGGAATGAGTCTTTCCGAATTATCTTAATCTTTATCAAAATCACCGAAAATTTTGTTACACTCAAGCAATTTGAGGTTCTAGTATTGTCCAAACAGTTTAGATAAGTTCAGACAAGTATAGACAATATGTTCTACCAGTACCCGAAAAAAAAACAAGATAAAGACAGAGTCTTACGTGGTAGTCTTAACCATAACAAATCATCAACGTGGTATCTAGTTGTTATACACATCACCATGTTGAAAATGTATTAGCAAAAAGCCACACAATAAGCATTGTGACCATAAAATACTAATTATATATTTCCATGTCTATATATATAGGTATATCTTAGCTGTTTTACAGACCATCAATAGTTCTCAGACTCTCTCTCTCTTTCTCCCATTTTTGTTGATATCTCTCTCAAAGTCCCAATATTCAGTTTAAATAATTATCCCTCTCGATCAGCCCACATTACTTGTAAGCATTGTACTCTCTTTGGACGTTCTTGGTGTCTTCTAGGAAGCAAGTTTGGGTATCAAAAAAATGAAGGAAATCGTAGGAAATCCTCTTCACCTGAAGTCTCTGAATCATATCTCGATTTGCTGTCGATCCGTTGAGAAATCTCTTGATTTTTACGCGAATGTTCTTGGCTTTGACCCCATCAAGAGGCCTGGTTCCTTTGATTTTAATGGAGCTTGGTATGTATATATATATATATATATACACACACACACACTACATCAAGCCAGTCTATATATAGCTATTATAAAATGATAAATCCCATTTCTAATAATTGGAACTTGTCTTCTTAATTTATACTTCCTTTTACATGGATCTTAATTAATTTATATATGTTTACGTAGGTTTTTATATATATATGTCTTAATTTGCATATGCAGGTTATTCAAGTATGGTATTGGCATACATCTTATTGAACCTGAAGTCCCCGAAAACATGCCCAATATTACCAAGATTAATCCCAAGGACAACCACATATCTTTCCAGGTATGTCTCTATATAAATTGATGAAAATACACAAAGAATCACATGCACATGAGTTGCGTGACATATACATAAATTAAAAGAAATATATGCATTTCATGATACCTTGCATGAGAAGTTATTGGTTGCACCGGTCGATCAAAACACCACCATTCACTAATTTCAAGGTAAATGAGATGTTTTGAAGGTCAAAAGTAGTATTCAATAACTCCTTAGAATTTTATAAGAATCATATCTAACTATCATTATGTTTATTGCGTAAATGAAAGATATATTTTTAAACTAGAATGTGAAATGACAAGATTGACCTTGTTACAGTGCGAGAGCATGGGAACCGTGGAGAAGAAGCTGACGGTGTTGGGGATAGAGTATGTGAGGGGTAGGGTTGAGGAGGGCGGCGTAATGGTAGATCAACTATTCTTCCACGATCCCGATGGCTTCATGATTGAAATCTGCAACTGTGACGTCTTGCCGGTGGTTCCACTCGGAGGAGGAGAGCCGGTCATGGCATGCTCCCTAGCCACTTGTAATTCCGCGCAGCAGCAGACGAATATCGAACAAACGGTATAGCAATCGAGGAGGATCGACTGCATTCATGCATTTTGCCTACTGCATGAAGAAGATGGAATATATACCAATTAATGGAGACTAGTACTCATTCATTAATTATAATTATATATATATATATATATATATATGTATGGATTGTTTAATTTTGTTCTGATTCTTATGATTCAGAGGCTGAAGGAGATTAAATAAATAGAGGGCAATTTTATTAATAGCTACTCTCACCTCTTGCATTAATGATTGACTTAACTATAATATTTCTTTTATCATCTTTACCACTACATCTATATATATATATATATATTGTTAATTGTGTGATGTTACTTCATGGACACTCTTCTATACTATTGTAGTACGATTCTCTTCATGGACACCCCTTATAAATATTGGACCACCAAAGTTTGATGAGGATCAATGAGTTATAAATAGGAAATGTATGCAGATAGAAGCAACGAAAATTAATATTCTAGGAAAGTCGCCATCCATTTTCTTAAGTAGCCTACCATGCCTACCCTATATATATATATATATATAGTAAATGATTGTAATTAAGTATAATATAATTTGGTGAGACTCTCTAGTTCATAATACTATGCAAGCAAATGATTGTAATTAAGTACAGTACAATGTAGTTTAATTAGTACCACATATCATGATTTAATTAATACCGCACATATGATTGATCCATAGTCTCTAATATCTCTCTACATATATGTTAAATTTGGTGGGCAAAAGAGAAATAACAATGTAGTTTAGTGCCACACATATGACTAATCCACCCGAATCCCCGCACGTGAAGATATAAACATGCAAAACAGAGAAAGATGACATACACGATCAAACATATCTAATTAAAAACTAAACTCACCCTCCAACTAGCAACTATATTTCTGGCATGCATCCTTATTATTCGAAAACTTGTAGCGCGCCCAAAAGATGACTATATAATCATAGACATTTTTTATGACGCGATTGCTTGCTTGCAAAGTGGTGTTTATTCCTTTCCTTCTGGAGAAAATAAATACAACTATTTTCAAACACAATTTATAAACTTAATTTTTACTGGATTTTATCTTCGCACTCCACATGAAACAATTCAATCAATGGCGGATTGAAAATTCATAGCACCAATGTCGACACCGCAAAACTCTTGGAAATATTTTCACACTTGAGCTGAGAATGGACTATTGAAGGAGACGTGAGGCACACTCGCCAAACACAATATCTGAGAGTACCTTGTGCAAAGTTTATGCGGAAAGGCAAGCCACGCAATGAAAGAATGGAAGGGAGTGTTGTTTGAAAACCACACAACATTATGCCAAGAGAAGTTTTGTCAAAGGAATTACTCATACAAGATGAAAATGAAAATTGCAAAAATAAAAAATGTCACAACGCTAATTTGTCAACTCCTCAATTGTCAAAAATATAAATTTTCTCCTATGTTTCCAACATCTATTACTTTGCAGTGCCCTGTCATCGTAGCATTTTAAGAGATCCTTATACTGAGTAGATAGGAAAAATTGCTTGACCCACGTGATATTAATGTTTATAGGGTAAAGTGTATTAACCCCCCTAACTACACTCTCTCTCAAGAAATTCCCTTAACTTTAAAAATGGCAAAAAATCCCCCAAACTATGTTAACAATTGTAAACAATTCCCCTGAACTACTATTCTTATGCAATAAACACCCCTAAACCAGCACAATTATTTTTTTTTTAAAAAAGACCCATTGTCTTCATTTTTTTATTAATGACTATAATGCTCTTCCTTATTGAATTAATTTAATACACTTTTATTATTAACAAACATTATGATATAATTGTTGCAAATTTGATGGCATAATCTCTATTCAAATTTAGTAATTTAACACATGGTTTTTATAATTAATTAAAAAATAATACTTTTAGATTTTTATAAAAAAAAAATTGATTATAAATTTTAAAAAAATTAAGTAATTATTCAAGACATTTATATACATAACATGAGAAAAATGATTTTTGTTACTTAAATAATTTTTAAATCCATTATGAATATATATCGTATCAAAAGAAGCTTTGTTTAGGGTAAAAAATTTTAAACTTAGGATAATAAATTTTGCAATTTAAATCAATTAATAAATTTATTAATTTTAAAAATAAAATAATTACAACATATAATTTTTATTTATTATATGAAGACATATTTTTTCTAATATAACCAAGGAAAATGATACATTTCTCTTTTCATACGATATATATTCATAGTGAATTTACAAATTATTTTAATAATATAAATATTTTTTCTTATGTTATGTATATAACTAGTGTTGAATAATTAATTAATGCTTTTACAATTTATAATCCAACTTTTATAAAAAGCTAAAATAATTATTTTTTTGATTAAATATAAAAATTATATGTTAATTTAATTACCAAATTTGAATAGAGATTATGCCATTAAATTTGCAACAATTATATCATACTATTTGTTAATAACAAAAGTGTATTAAGTTAATTCAATAAGGAAGGGCCTTATAGTCATTTAACAAATAATTTAAATATAAAGTTTTTTTTCCCTCTTTTGTTATAGTTTAAGGAGGTTTATTGCACCAAAATAGTTCAAGGGGGTTATTTGCAATTGTTAATGTAGTTTGGGGATTTTTTTGCCATTTTTAAAGTTTAGGAGAGTTTCTTGGGAGAGAGAGACTATAGTTCAGGGGGGTTTAATGCACTTTAACCATGTTTATATGATGCATGAGTAAGGGTGCACGAAAAAACCATGGAACCGTAGAACCGGTCCAAACCGAATCAAACCGGTGTTTTGGTTCCGGTTTTGAATTGGTTTGGTTTGATTCCGGTTCTCAAAAAACATAATCGTTCTAATTTGGTTTGGTTCCGGTTTCAAACACTCTAAAACCAAACCGAACCGATATAAATTAAATATATGTATATATATATATATGTATAACTTATACAATTCAATATATTTAATAAACTTATAAATTCATATAAACTTATGACACAAAATAAATACAAATTAGTGTATTAAATAAAATTAGAAGTTTACCCTAATAGTTTTTTACCATCCAAACAAATATTACATGCATATAAATAAAAATCATATATTTTATAACCCCTCTCATCTCTCACATTCACTCTCACCGCCGATTTAAGAGTCTTGTTCTTAGTTTTAAAATTGGCAGAAATATTTTTCATAATTTATGTTGATGTATATTATATATTTTTTGAAAGAACGTGCATACAGAACCGAACCGTGTGCAACCCTATGCATGAGTATGAAACCTAAATATACTTATATATATATATTTATTTATTTTAATGTTAAGTATACTCACACACACTGCCTCCACTGAGACTTGAACATTTGACCTCTCATTTAAAAATAAGGGCAATTACCGTTTGGCCATTAAACCCTTCCGTTTATATTTATTTATCCAACAACTTATAACTACTCAGTATAAGTAACGTTTTTTATTTTCAGTTTCCCTTATACAAAACCATGGCATATTGGCATATGCTCCCCTTGTCGCACAACATAAGAAAAATATCGAACAAACGATATAGCTATCGAGGAGGATGCGACTGCATTCATGCATTTTTGTTGATTTCATGAACAAGATGGAATATACACCGATACTAGTACTGATTAATTCTATATTTTATATATATATATATATATGTATGGATTTTGTTCTAATTCTTTTGATTCAGAAGAAGATTGAATAAAGATAAACAATTAATTAATTTATATATATATATATGTATATATATTTATACCACAACAGTCTACATATGGTGCTAATTGTGTGTTGAAGTGAAAATTTGTACGATCTGTATCCGGGCATCATTCCTGCAAAACAATAGAAGTGACGGCCGATTAGGTGCCAGTCAGGGGCACTCCGACGGTCAAGTTAGTACTTGATCGATAAAGAAGATGAGACTTTAATAAGAATTTGCATCATACCTTTTGATATACTCCCAACTCTCTTATTATAGAGAATGATTAGTAGTCGTAGTTTTCTGAAACACTCATTCAGTTGTCATTTTTCCTTAAACTAGGAAAATATCTCAAGATAAAAAAGATAATGATTTTATATTTATTTTTCAACTAGAGCTTATCTCATTGCTTTGACTCCTTTTGTCCTTTTGACTTTATACCAGTTTAAATCTTCCCCATTAGTAGCCCCCATTTCCGAGTTTGCCTATCAAACTTAGGAAATGTTTATTCAATTCATTTCGATACATTCATATTGAATAGCCAAAAAACAATTCATACATATATTTTTATATGTTGAAAGCAGATGACATTGATTCTCACATACTATTTAATGATATTAATGTATCATAAAATAATCTTTTTGAAATAGTCACCAAATTGTGACATTTATGTCTAGGTTGACACCTCTATTATTTCTCTTCTTCTTTTTTGTCGGTGCATATAAATTTGTGAATGCACCATAAATAACAAAATGGTAGCATTGAGAAACTAAAAATATAGTGCAAGAGATACCAACTTGGTCATTTTGTGTAGTGCCCTTTGTAGTTGTGTGGCTGCTCAGTTTGGATTCCTCAAGCACCGTAAGTGAAGTTGACATTAACTTTGTAATCAACATTTCTTTGAGAGTATACCATTTGGCTCGGAAATATCGTTAGTATGTGAAGTTGTAGCTCTAAACTTTCTGGGTCAATCTTTTAATAGAAGAGTAGTTTCTTGACCTTTTGAATAAATGAGTACCTCTCCCATGACCATGAATAAGGAATTAGTCCTCTAGTTTCTTGAAATAAGTGGTGCAGTTTTCTCGAACTTCACTTAGCCCCCCTTTTAATGAAAAGGGAAGTATTTGTACGCGTTTCACTTTTCTCGTTCTTGTAGTATGGAAATTTTTTTTTTTTTTTTTCATATTCAAGCTTCGTGAGCTTGAGTAGAATCTTTTTGGGCTTGTTCCTTCAATATTTTTAGGAGGTTGATATTTTCGAGTTTCGTGAGCTCACTCTTTAACGAGGGAAGAATTTTTTTTCAGTTTCGTCCCTCTGATATTTGAGGTAGATATCTTCAAGTAGTCGTTTAGAGCTTCATGAAGCTCCCTCATTAAGGATAGATTGGTTCCTGCCTTGTTAATGAAGGAAGTTGACATTTCATCCCTTTAGAAAGGAATTTTTTGTTTTTCCCCTTTAATAAAGAAGTAATGGTGTTGCCCCTCCAATTAGGGAGGTAGCAGTCTTGTTATTTTTTCAGAGAAGTCGCCCTTAGTGAGGGAATGTGGTTATTTTTCCATCCTTTTTTTTTGTTTTAACAAAACAAATGTAATTTTCAATTATATCCCTTCAAGTAGTCGTTCTTTCGTTTCTTTAATAAGAGGAGGGATACTTGTCATTTTGTTCCTTTAATGAGAGAAATAGGCGTCCCTTTGGCGTCACTCAGTTTTTCTTTAAGAAGTTATTTCTTAAGAAAATGAGCCTCCTTGATAAGGAGTGTAGTAAGGGTATCGGAATTCACTCAGCCCGCCCTTTAATAATGGAAGTAAACTATACGAGTTTCACTTAGCCCGTTCCTTTAATAGGGAATAAGTATATTTTACGAATTTCGCTCGTCTTGCCCTTTAATAAGGAAAGCACTTACGAGCTTCACTCAGCTCGCCCTTTAAGAAGGGATGTAATATTTATTGTTTCGTAAGCTCATCTTTGTAGCCAGGAAAGTAGATTTTTTGAGCTTTATGAACCCATCCTTTTAATAAAAGATGTTTGACTTGTTAGAGCTTCGTAAACTTGTACATTTAATAAGGTATGTTGATTATTTTGAGCTTTGTGAGCTCGGTCCTTTAATAAAAAAAAGTAGTTCATTTTTTAAAGTTTTCCGAGCTTGGCCTTGAACAAGGAATGCAGATTTTTTTGAACTTCGTGAGCTCATCCCTTTAATAAGGGATGTAGATTTTTTGAACTCCATGAGTTTGTCCCTTTAATAAGTAATGTAGAATTTTGAGCTTTATTAGCTCATCCCTTTAACAAGGGATGTAGAATTTTCGAAATTCATAAGCTTGTTCCTTTAATAAGAGATGTAGAATTTTGAGCTTTATTATCTAGTTCCTTGAATAAGGGATGTAGATTTTTTTAACTTCATGAGTTTTTCCTTTTAATAAGGGATGTAGAATTTTAAGCTTTATTAGCTTGTCCCTTTAATAAGGGATGTAGATTTTTTGAACTTCATGAGCTTGTCCCTTTAATAAGGGATGTAGAATTTTAAGCTTTATTAGCTCGTCCCTTTAATAAGGAAAATTGTTGATATTTTCGAGCTTCGAGAGCTCACCGTTTAATAAGGGAGTCAAATTCCCTTGGATTCGTCCATTTATAAGGGAGGTAGATATTCTCGGGCTTTGTGAGCTCGCCCTTTAGTAAGGGAGTATATTTCCCCGGGTTTATCCCCTTTCAAATGGGAGGCAATATTATCGAGCTTCGTGAGCTCGCCCTTTAGTAAGGGAGTTGAATTTTTCGAGACTCCTCCCTTTGATGAGGATGGTGATTTTTGAGTTTCGTGAACCCGATCTTTAATAAGAGAGTAGAATTTTCTTGGCTTCTCATTCTGATAAAGGAGGTTGATCTTTTCGAGGTTCGTAAGCTCAAACATAGTAGAATTTCCTCAACTCCTTCACTTTGTAAAGGAGGTAGATATATTTGAGCTTCGCGACCTCACCCTTAGTAAGGGAGTATAATTTTCTCTGGTTCATCCATTTGATAGGGGTTGTTGAGAGTTTTAAGCTTCGTGAGCTTACCCTTTAGTAAGGGAATTCTCTGAGTTTTGGTGTTGACAGTTTTGACAAGATTCTGTGTGGAATAGTTTTGGAGGCTTTATTGAGCCCCAAATATTATGATATTTTTACCGCAGCTACGTCTTAATGATATATGAAACTTTAATGTTTTGACCTTTGTTTGGTTATGCATGGTTTCTCCTCCAAGAATTCGTGAAAATAGGAGTTGCAGTGCTGAAATTCTGGGCTAGAAGTTGTGGAACTTTAATTTGTTGGGAAAAATGAACTTAGAAGTAATCAAATAAAAAAATATGGGAATGATTAATGAAATGTTGGAGCTTCATGGCCGAAAACATGGTCTCTTTTGAGGTTGGGAAGCTCTAGTAACAAAAATGACAAAATGAGGGTGCAAACTTTCAAGCTTCGTGAGCTTACTCTTCATTAAGATAGTAGAATTTTCTCGGACATCTCCCTTTGATAAGGGAGGTTGATTTTCGAGCATCGTGAACTCGCTCTTTAATAAGAGAGTTGTTTTTTGGGACTCGTCCCTTTAGTTAGGGATGTAGATTTTCCAACTTTGTGAGCTCGTCCCTTTAATAAGGGATGTAAATTTTTTAATAAGGATGTAAATTTTTAAGCTTCATGAGGTGATCCCTTAAGAATGAAGATTGAATTTTTAGAGCCTCTTGGCATCGAACTTTCACAATAACGTAAATTCATATTAGGTGACCTTTGTTGTCAATCTAAACTTGTATATCAAGCATCAAGGACGCTAAGTCACTTTTATTGGGTGATAAACCGTTGATTTTTAACGGCTCTTCTATCAAGTAATTTCCCGTTGAATTCAAATGCTCATGTGACCTATAAAATGCCTATAGATATATAAAGCAACAATATACCAATATAAATTGAAAACAAGTCAAGACCAAGCTAAGTCTTTAGCTCTCTATACTTGTAGAAAAATGATCTCTCTGTACTTGTAGAAAAATGAAAGGGCTAAACAATCTGCACATTCTCTTTTATCGACACCAAATCATATAATGATTTGATCAATGCCAAACCACGTCTAATTTCTAGCATGATAATGAGACATCTATACCACTTTCTCTTCCACACCTCAAGTATTATAGTTGCTACCTTTGGAATGAAGATTTCTTTTTTCTAATCTTTTTGTGTATATTTGTACAATATACACCTTTGTTTTTTGTTATATCAGAAGGGAGTAAAACATCCACAATAGTTAGAAACTATGAATCAAACCATAATGAAGTGACATTATATATATATATATATATATATATATCCGTGGTAATTTTACATGCTAGGACTAAGGCAATAGCAATTGATGCTGCAAAAACAATCATGGTAGCATATGGGGTGCCAACATTGTGTGATACCCTCGATATCCAATAAGCAAAATAATAGAAAACAATGTCTGATTCCAGAACAAGCAGTAATGCTTCTAATTGATCATGCATTAGGTCTATGTAATTGGTGGGTTTCATATCACTTTGTGCACTAGAGGTGTACAAGGATATGTCTTCTACATATGTTTAGATAGGTGCAATCAATGTATATCTAGACATATGACTTTCAATTTTTTAATCAACAAATATAATACTTGTGATTAAAGACTATTATATGTAATCCGAGATAGTAAAACATAAAGAAACTAGTACTCATTATAATCATCTCTTTAATGTGGAAAAAGAACCATAGATTGTTGCAAAACTATAGCAAAGTGTAATCCCAATATGGTTTACTTATCTCTTTTAGGATCATGTTCTGCTGCGGAAGCAATGTGTGTGGTATGGGCAATGTCCAACCGAGTAGTTTGAATGCTTCGGGTTGTGTACCCAAGTAATGCAATAGGACTATGTATGTCAATTGCAATATGACTACTTGTTATATAGATTAGAGTGGGCAGGGTGAAATGAACCTTATACATGTATGCAAGATACATCAATCTTAGGCTAGTGACATTGCATTAGTACTTACAATATTGACATAGTACATATATGAATTTAAATGGTCACTGATAACTACCTTAAAGCCCACACAAAAGAGAATTTAATAGTCAGTTCTGTGGATCGTAACCGAGAAAGGGCCTTGACCTTTCATTATCTCAATGGTAGGGGCCCGTTTGGGAATCATTGTTTTTGTTTTTGTTTTGAGAACCAAAAAATAAGAACAATTCTTGTTCTTGTTCTTATTTTCTCACCCAAAAGAACAAGAACAAAAAACATGTTTGGGGCAAAAAAACACACATATTCTCACACAATTTTTCCTCTCTACCACAATTCATTTTTTTTGAAAAATCTCAAAAAAACAAGTTTTTGTTGTTTTCTTGTTTTTTCTACTATTCATGAAAACAGTTTCCAAATTGAGACAGAACAAACAGTAAAAAGGGTTGTCAAACATGTTTTGTTCTCCTCAACAGTACCAAAAAACAAAAAAACAGAACAAAAACACAGTTTCCAAACGGAGCCTAGGGGGTAGTAATATATCCATATGAACCACATGATTATGTATTTTTATTGACAAATGAAAAGACACAAAGTTTGTTCGACATAACATTGTGCGAACCAATCTATTTAAACTCTATATAGATTTTGTATTTACAATACATTTCAAAACATGTGTATATATCATTCTAGAGCAACTAGAAAAACTAATAACTGACCTGAGTGGGCAGCGTGAAGAGACGTTTAAGCTAAGCGATTAGCCAACCCCATCAAGAACCAAAACAATCGCCAAATGCTCGCTTCTTGTTGAATGTTGCATCTCTCTTGTTCAATTGATTTGGATTTCGTCATTTTCTTATGCATATAAAAACTGGTCTTTGGCTCCTTGAATAGATACTTCATTTCAAAGTAGCATCACCTGTAGCCATGTATCATTGCAATTCATTGTTAAACCCACGCTGGTCATGTATATGCTGATTATGTGTAGGATTCTAAAGTGATAATCACATGTGGCCATTTGAGATTGCAATCACCAAATTTGTGGGTTTAACTTTGGCAAAGATGTAGTGATCTTTTGTATCCATGGTCGTCTATAGTCAAAGATTATAATTCAAGTAACCAAGTTTGGTTCAGGAGCATTATCAAACTGGTGGTGTGCAGGGGGAGAACCACATGTTTGGAGCAATGTGATGAGGAAAAGGATAATGACTTTTCACAGTTCTATTATATTGAAGGAATTGATGTTGGGCTGATCTCTCTGCAGTTTCGCCTTGCATCAGAAAGTAGATGTCAGTCATGTATCTTGATCCCATTTGCTCCAGCCCATGTACAAATGAGCTTGGAATGCTCCTTGTTTCCCGACTAAAAAATATGGATGGAGAGATAGATGCAAAGATGCTGGAGATATTGTTGCCCTCTTTGGTGATGAAGTGGTGATGGCAACCTTTTTTTTTGTTCAATCATTCCAATGGTGCATTTACCAATGTTGGAGGCACATCGGTTGGGAGTATCCAACACTTCGTAATTAAATTAAATCACCACATGATTTTAAGAAGTCCGGAGTAGGAAACGTATCAGGTCCAATATGGAGTCGAAAACGTATCAGATCCAAAACACATAAGATCAAAATTATAACATTCTCACAGACGATGCCAATTATTGAAGCAAAAATCTGCACGATCTGTATCCGGGCATCATTCCTGCGAAACAATATAAGTGACGGTCGACTGGGTGCCAGCAAGGGGAATTCCGAAGGTCAAGTTAGTACTTGATCGATAAAGAAGAAGAGACTTTAATAAGAATTTGCATTGTACCTTTTGATATACCCCCAACTCTCTTATTATAGAGCAGTAGTTTTCTGAAACACCCATTCAATTGTCATTTTCCCTTAAACTAGAAAAATATCTCAAGATAAAAAAGATAATGATTTTATATTTATTTTTCAACTAGAACTTATCTCATTGCTTTGACTCCTTTTGCTCTTTAGACTTTGGCTTTGTTTGGTAGACGGTGTGGTGTTGGTTTTTGGTTTTGGTTTGGTTGGAGTTGGGTTGGTTGGAGTTGGTGTGGTTTTATTTTAGTTTCAAACCATGTTTGGTGCAGATAGTTTTGGTGTGAGAAAAAGTGAAACTAAAAAACCAAACCATGTTTGGTAGAGTTGGTATGAGCTGAAATTCTGAAACCAATCATATTTGGTAACTTAGAATAGTTTGACATTTTATTTATTTAAAATAACATTTTGTAAATATATATATGTTTTAAAAAATAAAATATATAAACATTTAATTTTTTCGAAATATTTAATTTTTCATAAATATTTTTATTTTTTTGAAATATTTATAGATAAAATATTTTATATAAGATATTTCAAAAAAATAAAATATTTTAAAAAAATAAAAGATTTCGGTAAAAATTCATATAATTTGTATATTTTTTAAAAAATAATAAATATATTTTTATTATATTTTATTTTTTCTAGAAATATTTGTTTTCCCGAAATATTTTATTTTTTATGAAATATATTTTTTTGAAATATTTTATTTTTCAAATTTATATATATATAATATTATAAATGAATAATGTCAAACCATTGAACCCAACTCCAACTAAACCATCTATTGAGATGGTGTGAAAATTGATGGATTTGAGTCCAATGGAGTGACACTATTCAAACACTTTTTGTCCAACACCATGCTTGCCAAACATTGAGTGGAGCAAAATTTTCAAACCAAACCCAAAAAAAGGCACCACTCCCTCTACCAAACAAACACTTTATATCAATTTAAATCTTCCCATCAGTGTGAATGTTACATTCATGGACACTCTTCTATACAATTGTAGTATGAATTTTTTTCATGGACACTCTTCTATACAATTTTAGTATGAATTTTCTCATTGACACTCCTTATAAATATTGAACCAAAAAAGTTGATAAGAACCAATGAGCTATGTCATACGAAATGTATACAAATAGAAGCAATTAAATTTAATATTTTAGAAGAGTAGCCATATCCATTTTCATAATTAGCAATGTTTCCTTTAATAAGGTTGATACACGTCAAAAGCAGAATTGTTAGAAATTTACATTCGAAATGATTTTGAGTACAAAGTTACAAACACTATCTAACTTTTAAACAAAAACCATTCCAATTATTCAAACAATGTTGTAACTTTTGCCTGCTAGGATAAGTCTTGGAGTTACTCATACCTGCAATTAAATTAAAAACTTTCATACAAACACAATGTATCTACCTTAATGTTGTATAAATTATAACTTTTGGCTCGGATAAGTCTGGTCAAAGGCGTGGATAAAAGTGAAAATAAAAAAAAAATAAAAAATGTCACTAAGGATAATTTATCAACTCCACAATGGTCGCAAGGAGAATTTTTCTTCTATGTTTCCAACTTGGGGTACAAAAAAATCTTTGGGATGCTACCACTTTGCAGTGCCATGTCACCGACTCACCATATATATTTTCAGTTTCCTATATACAGTCAATAATGAAGCCCTAACCATAGGATGGGCTTCCATGCCACCTACCAAAGTTGGCCACCACAAGACAAAAGTCCAGAGATAGGATAGCCTGATAGGATATGAAGATTCTAACATGTTTCAATGTCACAGTCAAAAGTGATGACTAAGGTAAATTATCTTTAACCTTCTGAGCTACCTTAATTTGTAGCTTTCTTTAATAAAATTAATTTGGCCTCAAGTATTAGTATTAGTGATGAGTCATGACACACCTTTGGGCAAAGTACACAGAAATGATAGAAATTTTCATATTAAAAGAATTAATTTGCAAGTGTTATGATGACTCATTGAGAAAGGGACAAAGGATGTATGCATGTTATTATACGGGTTGATAACAAAATTATACGTGCTATTATACATCATAATTAAAATTGTGATTTTTGCACAATATTTGATGGATTTATGGTTAATCGGATAATTCAATATGTAATATTTTTAGAAAGGTATCAATACTATTACACAATACCGTTATTTGTAAAATTGATATAGTTTGAATCATGGGTCTCTCTCATTGTATACTAAGGGCATGTTTGGTTGCCATATTTCTATTTATGTTTATGTTTTTTTGTTTAAAAATCTTGTTTGGTTATCTGTTTTGGGCCAAGGTGTTAGTCCACAGTAAAAAAACACACGTCTCTCCTTAGTTCAATTTAAAAAACACATTTTTGGTGTTTCCTATAGTTTATTGCACTGTACCAATAAACATAATTCTGATTAAAAAAACAAAGAAAAATCCTTGAAAAACAAAAAGAAAAACACGACCAAAAACCATGTTCGAAGCTGTTTCTCCTATCTCCATTTCAGCTCACATCTCTTGCTAGGGTTCATGGCGATTTGAGGCGATTCTACACACGACGCAAGATTCGGCCACGAAATCGTGATTTTCATCCTCACTTTCACCCAATCTAGGGTTTCACAACGAGAGGCAACGCCTAGGGTTTCAATTGGACCGCGTTTGTGTTTCAGCACAACTTGCACAAAGAGGTGATTTCATTCTCGATTTGAACTCAGGTTAGCTTCTCCACTCTTCCCCCCTCTATGTCTTGTTCGACCTCAATTTCATCGAATTTTCTATAATTTTTTAAGGTTCTGTGTGTGTATTTCTGTGTATATGTGTGTGTTTCAATGTATGTGTGTGTATCTGTTTGTGTGTGTGTGTGTTCGTGTCTCTATGAAAACTCCCCAATTTTGTGTATGTGCGTGTGTGCGTTCGTGTCTGTGTGTATGTTTAGGTGTAAAAACCCCCATATATGTGTGTGTGTGTGTGTGTATGTATGAATTTGGTGTATAGAGGATTAAGGTTGCACACAAAACCGAAAAAATTGAAGAACCGAACCGAAACCGGCGGTTTGGTTCGGTTTTAAGGTTGTTCGGTTCGGTTCCGGTTTTCAAAATTAAAGAACCGATTTTTTAGGTTCGGTTCCGGTCCTTAACCACATAGAACCGGACCGGAACCGAACCGAACCGGTTATATATATATTTAAAAATTATTATTAGATAAATAATGTATAATTTTAAAATTTTAAAATTATATGTATAAATGTATCACTGATTCACTAATATAAGTAACATGTGAATGACACTTTTGGGCCAAGACTCCTAGTAGCTTGGACTTTAATCATGAAAACCCCATATATTTTCCTCATGACATTGAGAAATCTTAGTTACCTCATTGGCTTTTTTTTTGAAAAAAAAAAAAATACTCACTGTCCATTTTTGTCATTGCAGATTATGGGGGTTGCATTCTAAAGAGTTTTTTGTTTTGAAATGCATGTGAAGACTGGTAGTCGTACCAACTCAAGGATGTCTTTTTCTTTTTTTTTTTCATTTTAACAATGAAATGCAATTTTTTGCTTTTTTAGAGGACAAGTTTGAATTCCTGGAATTGTAATTTCAAAATGATTACTTTCATTACACTAACTATCATTTTATTTTGGATTTGTAATAGACTAATAGTTGAAATAGTCTATAATTTGGTTTATAATTATGTTTTGTTTTGAAATTTTTTATGTTTTTTAAAAGTAATAATAGGAACCGGAACCTAACCGAAAAAGATGGTTTAGTTTGGTTCGGTTCCTTGTATTAATGGTTCGGTTCTGATTCTCATTTTTAAGAAATCGAAAATAATAGTTCGGTTTCGGTTCCGGTCAGAACCGGGATCAAACCGGACCATGTGCAGCCCTAGAGAGGATGTCAAAATTTATTTTTGTTTTCTTGATTGCAAATTTTACAACCCTATGTCCACTTCCTAACATGAGCGATGCTACACGTCTCGAAAATTATTTCAACATTATATCATGAATCAAGAAACGATGACAGTATAATATTAACTAATTTTCATTTTAACCATTATTGATCAATTGAAGTACCATTTTAGTAAAGAATCTTTTACTTATAAGTACGTTGTCTTAAATTTATTTTCATATATTCATGATTATATATTTTCAACATTTTTTTTCCAAGTTGGTTCTATCATCTTTTATTTAATCTTTATTAGGCCATGGGTGATTTGGAATCCACAAATGCACCACTTTTAATGTAGAAGAAGGAGCACAAAAATAGGCCATAGTTTTTGAATTTTAGAGTGACAACCATGCTACATATTGTTGATTTACGGCCTGTGTGATTAAAATCATTCATGGTGGGAAATCAAGGAACTTTTGTAAGGTTGATTGTATTTTTCTATATTTATTTATTTGTATTTATATCCGTAAGGTGATTTCTATGTTCTACCTATATTTGATCATTATTAAATATAATTGCATCTTTCTATAATTTTTCATTTTCAATGTGCTCATGATGAATAATACCAACTTATTATAGAAGATATTTGGTACAAAAATGTCTTTCAATTGCCAAAGATTTGTCATTATTAATTTTTGTATTTTAAAAAAATAAAAAAATAAAACATTTGAAATTACCAAACATGTTTTTCTGTTTATGTTCTCTGAAATTCAGAATAAACAGACTTTATCAAACGTGTTTTTCTATTTTTGTTCTGTAAATTTATGAAAAAACAAGACTCTGCCAAACGTATTTTTTTATTTTTAATTTTTCAATTTCGACACAAAAAAATATCCCTACAAAAAAAAACATATATTTTTATTTTTTTCAACAAAAAAATACAAACACTACCTAACATGTCCTAATTGTATAATGAATGGGTACGACAATGACAAGGACAGTCAAATGGGGGTACCCTGTCAAAAGAAGGCGGTGGGACACAGGGACTAGTGTTGTGGTGGTTGTATATATACAAATCCACTGGGAAACAAAAATATATGCCCTAAAATCATTAAAAAAAGTCACAACAACATTACCCCGAATATGCATCCAATCTCTCAACGTGACCCCACACATATAATTATACAAAAATCACACGCCATAACACATGGGTTGTTGCTTTAAATAAATATTTTAACTACTTTCTAATCATTTCAAAATTGATAGCTCAAGATTCCAAACAAAACCACCCTTCATTAAATTTTGCATCATAGAGAGACCAAACATATATACCTATACATATATAGCTATACCAATTGGTGGTACTTGTGCCTGAGAGATGGACAACCACAAGAAAGGAGTTATGTACGTTTACAAGTTTGGCAATGAGAGTCTGAAATCTAGTCCAAACCCAACATTGGCCAAGAAAAAATCTGTTTGGGGGCTGAGAAAATCAGGGTCTTATAGAGAAACAGAGCATGGATATGGTGGAGATGAGAGTATGGTTGAGGCAAGAAAATCAGTGTGCATGGAGTCAAGAAAATCAGTGTGTATGGAGGCTAGAAAATCAGTGTCACATATAGAGATAAATGTGGCCTCAAAGGCTGCATTTCTTCAAGTGAAGGTCTTGGTTGCTGACATGCCAGGGTTCATGCAAGTTCATGCTTTTCAATGTGCAAGAGGAACTCATGATAGTTTGGAGAAGTTCAGTGCTAAACACTTGGCCTATAACATGAAGAAGGTATGTTATGCTCATATATATATATATATATATATACACACACATATATATCCATTATTTCTTCTTTATAATTTTCTTTTGTTAACTTTAATGTATGACACAAAATTAAAGAAAACAAAAGATTCATGTATGTGCATAAATAATACTTCTTGTATAAATATGTTTGTTATATTAAGTATACAAAAGTGTTTTTTGATATTATTATTGTTTTTGCCATTTCTTTTTGGATCTCCCTCCTTGAATTATTAGAGCCTTTTTTAGTGGGACACAAAAGACTAGTGAGACCTTTGAAGTTGAATTGATATTCTTTGTCTCACTCCTTCTGTTTTAATTTTTGGATAATAACTCTCTCTCTCTCTCTCTCTCTCTCTCATACTTGTTCAATTATGTGCACATGTATATGTTTGGTTACTGGAATTTGATGTACTCGATAGATCTTAAGAATAGATATAAACAAATAAACCTTATAAACAGAACATGCTCATGTTCCATTTATGAGCCCCAAGGATTATAAACACCCCATGTGTACAAAAGTACAAAACTCTATAAACAGAACATGCTTTTGTGCTAATTAACAAATTAGCCATGATACATTCCCCAAATTTCGAGTATTTTCTATGTACCTTTTACATGATTCAAGAATATCATAAAAAAATGTATGTATTTTGAGAGTTACGTGGTATATATCTCGAGGTAACTATGAGTGACATACTTCCGTGTACCTAATATTTTTTTTTATATATCTTTATTAATAATTTTTTATTTTTACAACATATATGTTGGATTATTACAGATTTTACAAAATGGTTTTGAGTTAATGAAGCTTTCTCTCTAACATAAGATAGCGACATTTATAATTTTATGTCTGATATTGGATTAATGTGATTATACAGGAGTTTGATAAGGTGTATGGGCCGGCATGGCATTGCATCGTGGGCTCAAGTTTCGGCTCATTTGTGACCCATTCAACAGGCAGCTTTCTCTATTTCTCAATGGAGAAATTGCATATTTTAGTCTTTAAAACAAAAATTCAAAAATCTTTTGAATGAGTAATTATTGAATTACAGGGTTTTAGTTGTAACACTATGGCAGAACATCAGTTCTTTGTTTCTGTTTTCACTTTTTATTTTATTTTTATGGCTGATTTAAATTTCTGTTTCTTCAAAGTTTGATGCTCATGGGTTGATTTTTTATTGCATTTGGAACTACAAAAGTTGAAAGATTATTTATTTATTCGATTTTAAAGTCTCGTCTATTTCAGAAAATCAGAAATTATGAAAAGGACATTCCAAAGTCCATCGGCCCAGATCTAAGAAAGGAAGATGGGCTTGGCTCTCGGAAATATTAACCTGGATTACTTCAATATTGGGCCCAAGTGTATGAATTTGTCAAGCACATCTGAAAAAGATATCAAGAGGGAAAATATATATATATATATATATATATATATATATTTCTCTCAGTTGCTAAATTGCTGGCTAAATTAATAAATATTGACACAAGTGATTAAAAAAAGTGACTAAAAAAAATCGTAGAACTTGAATTGGAAGTGTTTAATCCTTAAATATTACAATTGCATAGAAACATCGAACCCGATGGTAAGAACCTTCGGCAAATCACTTTTTTATTTTGAATATTTCTTTGATAAGTGGTATTTACCAAATAGCTTTTCTCGAACCTTGTTTATTTAAGTGAAATTGTGGTTTATTCTGAATGGGATATGCTCCCGTGTCCGGTAAATGAAAAAGAATAGATTAATATGCTACTTGATTGGATTGAATCTAATCTTATCCTAAACGGCTGGGCCAGAGACTGGTGAAGCCCAATTGAACGACAAGTGTGCCGGTTAAAGGTATTAGATTTCAATAACTTGCTGTCTACTCTCTTAATACATTGAATGCTATTGTTGATGTGTGTAATGTCTAATACCTCTTTAAGTCTCTTTATACATATTGAAATTCAATACGGGTTACTCCAAATTTCTTATATAATATTAGCCACTAAGCCAGTGCTTCTCATCTCTCAATATACTTTCCTAGAGACATTATTGCTAGTATGGTTGAGTGGTGACATGACAAATTGATGTAAACATGAAAAGACCTTCAAACTATTCATGATAGAAATTTCGCTGATCACTACTCATAGTTATATATATATATATATATGTCTAGTGGTAACCTGTCCTTGTTTTAGAGACACTTGTATCAAATGACGTGTCCTATAGAAACATAAAATTTTCATTTGCTCAATTATTTAGTACGAACTAAAAACCCGTGCAATGGATTGACAGAAAAAAATATCATCTGAAGTTCGCCTCCCACTCCCACTACAGAGGGTTTAGTTCGGATCCAAGGTCCAGATTTGTGAAGATGTCGAGTGGGTCAGAGGGGAAGGAAAGTATGTGCCAAATTAATTAAAAAAAAATTACTCATATCCCTTTATATTTATGTATAATACATATATATATTATATATATAAGTATATAATAGTGTACCAACATTGTTCATATATACTGACGATTTTGCCCTTATAATTATAATTAATTTTTGTTTTTTGTTTTTCAATTTATTTCTCCCTCGTTTTTTTACAAAGAAGCCTCTCACCATCTGAGTTTTTCTCTTCACCAATTTATTTCTCCACTGTTTTTTACGAAGAAACTCCAAAGCCATCTGTTAAAAGTTTTGAAATTCACTCCACCATTTTTTACGAAGAAATTCTAAAGCCATCCGCTCAAAGTTTTGAAATTCACCGTTTTCTCCATTGTTTTTTACGAAGAAACCCTAAACCCTAAAGCTTTCGTCATTTGAAATTCAAACTCAGACTTTAAGAAATCCTAAACCTTAATGACCTAGCATGATTTGAAATTCATACTCAAACTCTAGCTGTTTCCATAAGATTTTCCCAGATCTGAGTCAAAGCGTATCAGTCAATCTAATTTTGGCGAAGCAAGCGAAACCCTAATTTTCATGAGCTGAGGCAAAGCTGGCGAAGGAAGCAAAACCCTAGGCAAAACGTAGATCCCAATCCTCCTTCTCGCTGCAAGGAGTGGTGGCATCAACTATCCTCACCTGACTTCCTCTCACCGGAGCCCATAAATAGGTAAATGACTTTAATTTGTTAATGAAATTGCTTGCATAGTTAATATTGAAAACTTCTTATTCTCGTTTATCATACTTAAAGATCTAGTTTCATGTTAAATATTGTAAAAGTACATACTTTGATAACCAAAAAATCTATATTCATTAATTTGTAAAATGGAATATAGATTGAATAAATTTTTGTCATGATATTGTAATTTTGGTGTATTTTGGGCATGTCTTTTGTAAGTTTAATGTTTATTTAATTAGTAAGGATTTGTATTTAATTAGTAGGATTTGTGTCTTTATTGAAAAAGATTGATGATTTGTATTAAATATTTGTATTTAACTTTGAAAGCCAAGATTATGCATTATTTCTAATTATTTGCATAAATGCTCAGAAAGAATAATTGTGCATAAAGAGTTATGTTAATTCAGTTGAATGATATATTACATATATTGTCATGAACTGTATCATAAGTGTTATGACTATTTGAAAGAGTTACATAATAAGTAATTCACAAAATAAAGAGCAGCCCACTAATTAGATAGAATTTTAAATTTGTCATTTTGTTGAATATAATATTGAGCAACCCACTAATTAGATAGAATATTAAATTTGTCATTTTGTTGAATATAATATTGAGCAACCCACTAATTAGATAAAATATTAAATTTGTCATTTTGTTGAATATAATATAACAATATTCAGCACATATGACATATTACCAAATTTCCCTTGTTAATTTAGATGACTAGGTTAAGAACATACTCCAAATTTTCCGAAGTTGATAAAGTAAGGAAGAAATGTGGTGTTGATGGGAAAAAGGTTGTTGGTGGAAGAAAACGGGAAAGGGCCCATCATCTTCCAAATATGCTGGTGGGACCAAAAATGTGAAGGGTGGAAACAAAACTGGGAAAGGCCCATCATCTTCCAATTCTACTGGTGGGAAGAAAACTGGAAATGGCCTATCATCTTCCAATTCTACTGGTGGGAACCAAACTGGGAAGGGCCCATCATCTTCCAATTCTGATGGTGGAAACCAAACTGGGAATGGCCCATCATCTTCCAATTCTGATGGTGGGAACCAAACTGTGAAGGGCCCAGCTAGATTATTCTTTTATTACAGGTAAAGGCCCGACTATCTACATAATTATGATATATTTGTTTATATGTATTGGTTCTATTTATTTTATTTTAATCTAAAGGTCTCATTGCATTAACAAATTCTGAAAACAACATAGTCACCATCGTGTGAGTAGGGACATATATAATGATGTAATAAAAAAGGTTGCAGTAGATTGGGAGAAAATGATTGATGCCCAGAAGACCCATACAGGTTCCTTAGATGAAATGCAAAGGATGTGTATGATGATGAGAAACAGAAAGGAAATTTGGTTAAGAAAAAAGAGGTGAAGTGTCTGAATTCAATTCAATTTAAAGGTACAAGGTTTTCTATTATGTGTTATAGTAGTTTGTGGTAGAAATGGTGAAAGTATTTGTTACCATATATTAACGTGTCGTTACTTTGTTACTATTGTTGAGTGGTAAATAGAAAAGAACCACGGGAGGGAGAATAGGTGATGGTTTCAAGCACAAAACTGTCTGGCATAGAGTGGATGTCGACATGTTTATTGATGTTGTTGAGAAGTTTACTCCAGAGAAGCGAAAGGTGGTCTAGGAGATGGGTTTCGAAGAGCTGCTCAAAATAAAATGTCGCGACATCTACCATGACTTGTGTTTATTTTTAATTAGTAACTTTGAAATTCAGGATTGTGTATTTAGACTAAAAAAGACTGGTGATTTGTATATAAATGCACACGATGTGTAAAATATATTATTGTTACCGACAAGTGTACAGAAAGTGTTAACCAACCGCCACTTCATCTCCAATGTTTCGTGGATAGCTGAGGGTAAGTTTCAAGGTAAAAATGGGCTGAAACGTGAACGAGTGTTGGAATTGTTGGACACGGTTGAGGGTGATATGTTCAAACGCGTATTTCTATTAGTCGCATGTTCAACTGTGCTTTCTCCAAAGGTCGTAATCACACCCATTGGGGTTTGTTGGTTGCCGTTGACCAAGTTGATAAGATCCCCACTTATAACTGGTGTGAATATGTCATAAAAAACTTGGTTAAGACAATGAAATAACCTGAAGATGGTAGTGTCAAACAGTCATATAACGACTATATGTTTTTCCTTCAGGTATGTAACATGAATTAAACATTGTTGCGCTTTTCGTATGTGTATTCAAACACTTTATGATTAATTGTTTACAAAATTCAATTTCATGTATGCAGATGTTTTATCTCATGTGGGTATCGGTTGCGTGGAATGATTACCCTAGGGGTAATAAGTATTAGTTGGAATATTGGACTACCAGTGTCGTAAGTCGACGGCTCGCATGGGAGCTCTGTATGGGAGGATTTGGTGATAGGCATGTGCAACTTATTCAATCTATTCTGATGGGAACATTGTTTGTCTAATTTGTTAAACATTGACAATACTATGTTGCTATATTTTTTATGAGGCAGATCACACGTCGAGGAAACAGAAGATGGTCAACTTTCTCTGGCACCCGTGAGGAATGTAATTCTGACAATGAAAGAGAAATTTTAGTGGTAAGCATTCACACTCCCATTCATAAATGGATTTACACTACAAGATATCTATGAGTGATTTTTTATGATTTACAGGGCAAGCTAAAGAGGTTCAAAAGTGATATGCTGAAGGCTGAGGCATTATTTGGGCAGATGAAGGATTTTGTATTTAATGCCGAGGAGAGAAGTACTAGTGAAGCAAAGAGACATAAATCAGTGCATGGTCAAAGAAATGATGTTAATGGTGGTGTAGAAAATGAGCATGATGATGGAATGTGTGATGATAGGGAATAAAACAATGGTGAAGGACATGATGGATTGGATGGTAGTTCTGTTGATGGAGATATAGACGAATATTTTGCATCTGACCCTAAAAAGGAGCAAAATTTGAGTAGTGACACTTTTGAAGTCGCTCCTATCAGTGAAATTGATATTGATGTGTGCACCGATATTACTCCTTTTGTTACTCCAATAAGGATTGCAGGGCCTGGCGAGGCTAATCTTGTCGAATCACTATTGGATAATGAGGATGTGGATGAAGGAAGGGGGAAGAGGCAAATTGTTCCAAGTAGATATGCATTCTCTCCTTGGACATACATGGGGAATTGTGAAGTAGCACTGAGTCCGCATGAAAAAACATTGCTCGAATTTGCAGCAGAAGATCGAGATGACAATTGACAAGTGTTATTATTTACAAAAAAAGTGTAAAATTTTATGTGTTCGACTATATTTTTAGTTTTGAACTGCTTAAATTTGTATGATGCAATGATTGCCTTGTGATAATGTACCGGGACCATCTAGAGCGGCATGATCTCCACACGTTGTTTGTTGATCATTGCGTTTCGAGTTCGGTGCGTATTGTTGAAAAATCCTTTAACATTACCTTCAAGTTATAAAAATTAGTTATTTCCTTAGAACTTATCAATATTTGAATTTGTTGATAGGTTATAATTTTTTTTGTCATCAAACTGAACCACGAAGATGATAGTGGACACTACTACTTTACCACCCAGGTTGTACAACTTATGGAGGATTCCTATCTACCAAGGAAAAAGAATCCGAAAATAATATCGGGACTGGTTCAGAATGTTTACAATGATATAGCTACAAAGCTGCCATGTGATATCATGGAATGTTCGAAGAAAAAACCATTGGTTAGTTAACGTTGTTTTAAACATTGAAAACCTATTGATAATGGTAATGTATTATAAATACTTGTTTCAACCTAAGGTTTTTTACTTGTCCCTCTGATAGGTATTCTTCCCGGTTTGTACTGGCAGTCATTGGATATTATTAGTTGTTAACCATCCGAAGAAAATGATAGACTACTTCTGCTCACTTGGAAATTCCCCTATATTTAAAAAAATGCATTTTTTATGGTACGATCACTTCTTTAAACATGACATCACTTATTCATTATTTCGTAGTCATAATTGTGTTCTTTGTGGATGAACGCAGAAAGAATTCGTGGAAGTTTGGACTGGAGAAAAACTTGGAAAATATGAGGTTGTATGTCCTAAAGATCTGCCTGTCCAACCCGATGTGTAAGATCTGTAACGAAATTAATTTAGCGTTAATCTGCAATATTGCATGCCTATATTCTATTTTCATCACCTTGTAACTTGAGTTGTGTTGGTTCCAGGGTGAGTTGTGGAGTGTTTTTTATTAAGTTCATGCAGTGCTGGACCAGGATTCAATTATTTGCGGATTTTGATCATGTAAGTCAAACTCCATCCAGCTTCATTATAATGTACTGAGATTAAAGATTATGATTGTAACATAAATCCATGCATACAGCACCATACACCCGATGGGATGCATTCCGGACTGTTAGTGGAGGTTCTTGACAACCTGTAGAATGAATTGAGGGATGCAATTACAAAAGCTGCTTTAGAAGTGGCAAAAAATAGGAGTCTTGCAATTTGAGTGAATTTGTGATGTGTAATATTGTGTTGTATGTACAGGTATGCAAGTTTTGGGAGTAACCTAACTGTTGGGAACAATTTGTGTATATTGTAATTATATGTACATGCCTGCAAGTTTTGGGCCTAACTGTTTGATATATTAGAAATATCATATAAATATTACATAAAAATTTCCCCCCTAGAAACGACTTGATCATAGCGATCTTACATGAAAATTATTTGAGCATTACATTGAATAAGATTGTGATATTGAGCACATATAAAATGGTGAGCATAATAACCATCACAAAAGCAACCCTGAAGATGAGGTTGTGTAGCCCATATATTTCATCATTTCCAAAAATATATGGTGATGTGTATCTCTCATCAAAGGTTGGAGCAACTGAGCTCTCTCCATGTTCAACTGTTGTAACTGGCGATCGGCTACCACCCCAATGAGATGGGAAATGGGATGGAAGAATCCTGGGTAGCAACAATAGCACCCCAATAAATATATAAAATGGCAAACTATACACCAAAAAAATTAGAAGCACTAGTACATAACATACTCTAAAACCATTTACATCTAAGTTATATAGTGAAGATCATCTGTTAATATGAGTATTTTAATGACTTAGTTTAATTTTTTATTTTTTTTAAACCCTAAACTGAGATGGGAAATGGGATGGAAGGATCTTGGGTAGAAACAATAGCACCCCAATGAATATATAAAATGACAAATTATACCTCAAAAAAAATTTCAGCACACTAGTACATAACACACTCTAAAACCATTTCCATATAAGTTACAAAGTGAAGTGAGGTATGTTACATGCTATAATATGTTAATATGAGTATTTTAATGACTTAGTTTAATTTTTTATTTTTTTAAACCCTAAACTGATATGGGAAATGGGATGGAAGGATCTTGGGTAGCAACAATAGTATCCCAATGAATATATAAAATGGCAAACTATACCCTTAAAAAATTAAAAGCACACTAGTACATAACATACTCTAAAACCATTTACATCTAAGTTACAGAGTGAAGTGAGGTATGTTACATGTTATAATCTGTTAATATGAGTATTTTAATGACTTAGTTTTATTTTTTTATTTTTTTTAAACCCTAAAGTTAGATGAGAAATGGGATGGAAAGATCCTGGGTAGCAACAATAGCACCCCAATGAATATATAAAATGACAAACTTTACCCAAAAAAAATTAGAAACAAATTAGTACATAACATACTCTAAAACCATTTACATCTAAGTTACATAGTGAAGTGAGGTATGTTACATGTTATAATCTGTTAATATGAGTATTTTAATGACTTAGTTTTATTTTTTATTTTTTTAAACCCTAAACTTAGATGGGAAATGGGATGGAAGGATCCTGGGTAGCAACCTTAAAACCTTAAAACCATTGATTATGTTATTTCAAGTTCTAAAAATGATTTTGCCCAAGTGAATTGATTATGTCATTTCAAGCTCTGTAATTGATTTTGCCTAGGTAAATGATTTACATGTTCATTTTTCTGTAATTTGATTTGTTTTGTGTATGACAAGGTCAGTGCATTGATTATGTGTTTGATTTTGAAGCTCAGTGAATTCAAAGATCAAAATTTGAATTTACATGTTCATTTTTCTGTCATTTGATTCATTGTGTGTTTAACAAGCTCAGTGCATTAATTCTTTTTTTATGTCATTTGATTCATTTTTTGTTTGACAAACTCATTCAATTCAAAGATCAAAATGACCAAATTGAAGCACTAATTATTACTCCCTAATTGTCTCAATTCTCATTAACATAGAAAAATGACAAAGTTGTGAACAATGTGAAACAATTAGTCCCTAAACTGATTCACAACAACATACACACAAAATCAACTTTAACTCCCTAAACTGATTAATAATAACATACACACACAATCAACTTCAACTCCTTAAACTGATTCACAACAACCATACACTGATTTACAACAACATTACACCATACCTCAACACAACACCATACTTCAACACAACTACAGTTTCACAATACACCAATGCCACTAATTCATTACTCCACAAGTTGTTCCTAGTTCATTACTCCACAAATACAGTTTCTCTACTTCACTACTTCACCCTCATCATCAGTGCAACCAACAACACAACGAAAGCAAGTAAGAGCATAAACATGGCCCCAACAAACATAACCATTGTAAATTACATCATTGACCTGATAAAACTGTCAGTGGTATCAACTCGAGTAGCTTCTTGTGTGGTTTGAGCAAGAGTTGGTACTTGTTGTGTCTCTGCTACACCACTGTTCACAGTTCCTCTCTCAAACCTCCTATGTCTTGGATTATCTGCCCAATCCCAATAACGACATTTACCATCTGCATATTTGTAATAGACCCTCCCAGGATTCAAATCTAAATCTGAGATGAAGACAACAACCTTTTTTTACGGGCAAAAACACTGTATGTTGTAGAGGCCACGGCTGTTCACAATCGTTGAACTCTCACCCATGCTTAGCGATAAATTATCAAATGGGGCTTTGAGGTCTGAATATAGGAATTAGGGTTCAAATAGAGGAATTGAGGCTATGGGTCTGAATCGCAATTGGGGTTCGAAGATAGGGGTTCAGGCTTTGAGAGTTATGGTTCGATAGAGACCAAATTAGGGAGTTAGGGTTTGAGAGACGAATTGATTGGGGAGGGTTTGAGAGTTAAGGTTTGAGAGAGACGAATTGATTGGAAAGGGTTTGAGAGTTTGAGATTGAGAGAGCTTGAGCTTGAGAGATGAGCTTCAGTGTTTTGAGATAAATGAGCTTGAGTCTACGAATGGGGTTTATTTCCAAATTGAGCAACGTCGTTCAAGGGGTTAAGTGAAAAAATAAAAAATAGATGATGGGGGTTTATTGCATTTAACCCTTTAATTTATTTGCATTAGGTGCAATGCATTGATGGGATGTGGTACTTTATTTTAGGGTTACAATTTTGACCGTTGGGCAGTAAATTGGGACTAAATCTTTAAAATACTCATATTAACAGATTATAGAATGTAACATACCTCACTTCACTCTGTAACTTAAATGTAAATGGTTTTAGAGTATGTTATGTACTAGTGTGATGAAAAAAAAATTGGGGTATAGTTTATCATTTTATATATTCATTGGGGTGTTATTGTTGCTACCCAGGATCCTTCCATCCCATTTACCATCTCAGTTTAAGGTTTTAAAAAAATAAAAACTAAACTAAGTCATTAAAATACTCATATTAACAGATTATAGCATGTAACATACCTCACTTCACTCTGTAACTTAGATGGAAATGGTTTTAGAGTATGTTATGTACTAGTGTGTTTCAAATTTTTTTGGGGTATAATTTGTCATTTTATATATTCATTGGGGTGCTATTGTTGCTACCCAGGATCCTTCCATCCCATTTCCCATCTAACTTTAGGGTTTAAAAAAAATAAAAAAATAAAACTAAGTCATTAAAATACTCATATTAACAGATTATAGCATGTAACATACCTCACTTCACTCTGTAACTTAGATGTAAATGGTTTTAGAGTATGTTATGTACTAGTATGTTTATAATTTTTTTGGGGTATAGTTTGTCATTTTATATATTCATTGGGGTGCTATTGTTGCTACCCAGGATCCGTCCTTCCCATTTCCCATCTAACTTTAAGGTTTAAAAAAAATAAAACTAAGTCATTAAAATACTCATATTAACAGATTATAGCATGTAACATACCTCACTTTACTCTGTAACTTAGATGTAAATGGTTTTCGAGTATGTTATGTACTAGTGTGCTTCTAATTTTTTTGGGATATAGTTTGTCATTTTATATATTCATTGGGGTGCTATTGTTGCTACCCAGGATCCTTCCATCCCAATTCCTATCTCAGTTTAGGGTTTTAAAAAAATAAAACTAAGTCATTAAAATACTCATATTAACATATTATAGCATGTAACATACCTCATTTCACATTGTAACTTAGATGTAGATGGTTTTAGAGTATGTTATGTACTAGTTAGATGTAAATGGTTTTACGTAATTTTCTTGAATTCTGGTTACTTCATATTTTATTTGTTGCAGTTCTAAAACTTTGGACTGTGTGGCTAAGGGTGCGTTTGGAAAGGAGTGTTTAGAAAAAATAAAAAATAAAAAATAACCCAAATTGCAGGGGGTCGTTGCCCTCCTCCACCTTCTACCACCACTTCCACGACCAACTCCCACACCCAATTCGACCCCCACCACCTCTAACCATCACCAATCGACACCCCTTTGTAGACGAGGAGAGAGAGAAAGAGGAAAGTCGACGATGAAATACAGGGCAATGTGTACTGCACTATAGCATTCCTCGTGATAACAATCCACTGGTGAACCATGAATATGAGACGGATAACGAAGATTGGTGACCAAGTAAACCAATGCAACTCTACTTTAAATGATATCTGAATGGAATTGATAATCTGAGTAATTTGGTTTCAATTTATGTTTGTAAGAATGCTAAACTTAGTGAAAACAATATAAAACCCTTTGCTCCAAAATTTGAACTTTATATTCCCGCATTAAAATGAGAAGGAATGAAACTTTTCCCTCCAAAAGTTGAAAATTTTCGTCTCCAAAAGTTGAACGCCATTCCCGCCAGAAGGAAGGGAAATTTTGACTCCAAAAGTTGAAATTTTTTATCTCCAAAACTTACGGTTTATATATTTTATTTACAGTTTATATTATTTATTTAGAGTTAAATTTTTCTGGAAAAAAATATATATTTCATGAAAATATATATTTCGGAAAAAAAATATGTATTTCATAAAAATATATATCTTTTCTGAAATAATAAATATGTATTTTTTGATGAAATATATATTGTTTCCGAAATATATATATATTTTTGAAATATATATATATTTCGGAAACAATATATATTTATGAGAAATATATATTATTTTCTTAGATATATATTTCAAAAAATATATATTTTTCAGATATATATATATATATATTCCTAAATAAATCCAAAAAATATTTCTCTATATATTTCCCCAATTCAATTGAAGAAGTTGGATATAATTGATGAAATCCCCAATTCAAAGTACCTCAATTGGACCAAATCGTATATAATTAATGAAATCTCCAATTCAAAGTACCTCAAGTAGACCAAATCGGATATAAGTTCATGAAATCCCCAATTCAAAGACCTCAATTGGACCAAATCGGATATAATTGATGAAATCCCCAATTCAAAGTACCTTAATTGGACTAAATCGGATATAATTGATGAAATCCTCAATTCAAAGTACATCAATATTGAAGAAGTTGGATATAATTGATGAAATCCCCATTTCATATAACCAATTTAAATTTCGTTTTTAGGTAGTTATTAGTTTAATAATTTATGTAATTAGTTAATTTGTTAAAATTATAATTTTAAAAGTGTGAGGGCAAGTTGATAAAAGGGCTTAATTTTAAAGGCTTCATTTGTTGGGCCGCCAGCTGACCCATATAAGCCTGTCTCATTTAGCTATTGGGCTTAAAGCTGGCCCGTTTGTTATTGGGTATGATTCCAAAGTGTCCTTGTATCATCTATGGGCCAAATGTTGGTGTCAATGTACCGTGCCCAATTAATGGGCCTGATTGTCTTGAATCCGAAGCGAAAAGCCCATTTAAATGGGTCTTCTTTAAATGCTTATTTAATTTGTCCATTTAATTTATTATATATATTTCCAATACTTAAACATCAAATAGAAAGAATTTATGTAATATGAATTTTAACATCAAATAATCGATTAACTTTAAACAATTTACCAAAATTAAGTACAAGTAACACAACTCATCAACCAACACATGCAACACTTCATATTTTATTTGTTACTTCATCAATAAATAGATATAACATGAATAATAATAATAATAATATTACAAAATATATATACATATATATGTATATATATATATATATATATGTATATATATATATACAATGAGCATGTGCTATGCTCATGTAATTATAAGCCATTAAATAAATAAATAAATAATTTAATTTGGTAAATCAAAATTTTTAAAAAAATCAAATTCAAACTAATATAATTTATAAACAATACAAAGATGATAAAATAAAAGAGGAAGACAAAGTGTAATATATGTGTCGCGTTTGATAATTTAAAACATCAAATAGAAATATAGGATAAATATGTACTTTAAACAACTCATCACAATTATGTACAAAGATGATAAAATAAAATAGTAAGGCTAATTTATGTGTATATTGTAGAAAAATTAAAAGAAAATCAAATAGAGAAAAAGAATACATCTCTATAACTTTAAACAATCTATCCAAATTAAGTACAAAAAATGATAAAATAAAAGTATAATACATGTGTATATTGTAAGCAATTTAAAAGCAAATAGGAATCATTAGTATAAATGATGCATAAATATTTGACAGAAGAAAATAATACAACAGAAATAATCCTGAACTCTTGTTCTTGTCTGCGACAGGATGATGAACTTGTTATTATTGCATTTATATATGGGGTTAAGACCATTTCAGATCAAATGTGAATTCATGTGTTGGTTTCACCAACCAACACAACTCTTCGTATGTATGTAACTCTTCATTCAATTCTATCAATTCAAATTAAATAGGCACCTTTAGGAACAAATACAGATTACGTTACAACCTTTCTTATCATTTTAAGTAGTATAGATATAGATTTTATTTTTTATTTAAAACATAAAAAATATTTGGAAATAATAAAAAGCCTTTGTACTTTTTATAAGTAGCATAGATATAGTGGACCAAAAATTATGACTAGCTTGGTATGGGAAATATAAAAGTTCAAGAAAAATCTATGATGAAAATCTAATCGGATACAATGGTAGTAAAGGGTCGTATCATTTCTTATGAAGCCTAATACTAGACCTAATGATGTTTGGAGTGTAACTGATGGTTAATTAATATTTTGTGGCCAGTCACGACTCTCTGGTTACTGTCTATATATATCCGTGTTCTTTTTTCATATTCTTCCACACCATTTCCCTAATTATAAGTCTAGGGCTCTGTATTACAAGTATATATCTGTATTGAAGAAAGATGGATGCCCTTGGACCATGGATTGCTGAAGTTATCATTCGTGTTCAATCTATGTGTTTTCTTGACCAGGATGACTATGTGAAATGGTATGTTAACCTCTCCACTATAAGCAATTTCATTATACTTTTTAGGGGGTTTTTTTTCATAATTTAGGGATTTCTGAAATTTTTTCTCTACAATGTAAATGAAAATTGGGGTTTGTTGGGCCAAGTGAAAAAATATATATTTGTTTATATTATAGATTAATTTATGGTTTTTTTTAAAGGATCACCGCAAATGAAGAAGTTGGCCCATGGAGCATTTCATGGCCGCGCTACAAAGCCTGCATTCAAGTTCTGGCAGAATCTTTGCCAGGAGATGCAGTTGCAGCATCCTCCACCTTCTTCAGAAATATTTTTGAGGCAGAGGGCGAAGAAGCACAATTTATTCGTGGAGTGGTAAATTTGAACTCCAACAATTTATTCAGTAATTTTAACGTTGTATAATTCTTTATCGTGTTAACAACCACTGTTGGTATATGCAGGTTGATTGGGTGGTCTTTAATGAATCGAGAGCCTGTGTTAGGTTCGTTAATAATGGCACCCAGTCGTTGTACCCGTTGTGGATTGTTTTGTTCCATTTCACCGAAGCAAACAAAGAAGTTAGAATTTTCTCTTTTGAAGAAGTTAAGGTTGCATGCATTACTGAATCCATCAATGAAACAGGCAAGGAAAAAAATGTTGTCTCTATTCCTTGTTTTTGGTAAAAGATGCTGGAACAAAAAAAATTTGAGAACATTCCAAGATGTTGTAACCAAACCAGTCATGAAATTAACTGGGAAACATGACTTTGAACAAGGATGAACTGGAATGTGACCGATGTTGGTGTGACCTCAACGTCATGATCTTGCATGGCCGTGTTTTGGAAAGCAGGGTGGTGGGCTATTTTTTATGGTGTCTTGCAGGGCCGTGTTCTGGAAAGTAGGGTGGTGGGATATTTTTTATGGTGTTTTTTATAATGTGGTGTTCTCAAATGGTTTTATTTATGATGTTTCGGACTTTTTGTAATGTTATAATTATGATAGTGTTTTGGACTTTTTATAATGTTTTGAACTGGAATCATCAATGTATGTTTTTATTTGAATTATTAATGTAACTTACAATGTATGTTTTCATTTGAATTATTAATGTAACTTATATGATCATTCCATATTTCTGAATTTTGTTAAACAGTTTTTCCTGTCACTAACAAGTTACAAAAGATAGTGTTGTTTGTTATATATAATGAAACATAATTAAATTTGTATACATCCTGGAAAACATTACCACGTAAAAAGAATGCACAATATTAATCATTAATCCACTGGCTATTCCAATACCTCAATTTTCAAACAATATTCTTTCAAATTTTTGTTAAAATGTCAATCTTGTAACGACTATGTTACACACGAGAGTGATGTTTGTTATATATAGAATCATAAAATCAATGCATAAAACAGGGACTCGTAGAAGCCCAAGGATAAGTTACAAAAAGGTGGGAGGGGATGGTCATGCAGCTAATAAACCTCACACTTTTCCAACTGATCTGAGCTTTATTCCTACTATGCCCTCCATACAGCATGGCATAAAAGGGCAATTTTGAGAGAATAAACTTATGATCAGTCATGAAGTTTAACCAATGAACCAAACATTATGATCATAAGCTTAAATGTTTAGAAGGGAGTAAGCTCTAAATTTAACAACATCCAAAATATCATTGTACAACATCTAAAATCTGGTCAAATCCACTAAAATACTCCAAAATGAGTCAATCATCAAGCTTCAATTTCTTTACTACAGATGTTTCTAGGTCATTGTTGTCTGCAGCAACAGTAGGATATATGGGTGTTGACGTTAAAGTGACATTTGTCAAGGGAGATTCCCCTGTATTATGTATGAAGATTATTGTTCTCTTAGTTAGATTAGATGTAAGGTTATAAGTTTCCTATCCAACAAGAATATTATAACATAGAATCCCTAAATACCAGAAGAAGGTAGAAGGTATCTTACACTGGTAGTAGCATTATAGGAAGGTGGAGTTTCAAAGAGCCTTGAAGCAAAAATATGAGGCTCGTTCTCAAAATCATTTACTTTAAAGTATTGATACATTGCTCTTGGAAATTCAGGAGCCTAACAGTTAAACCAAACAATGAAATATAATGATCACACATTATTGTATAAGTTGGAAAACTCAATACTCACGTTATGAGGGACATAATCAACTTTATGTCCTACACTTGGTGCTGGTACGGGGTTGGAGGTGCTTGTTTGGCGTTCTCTGACATTTACAACTTTTTCACTCCACTTCATGGAACATTCCTTGAAAAAATCATTTTTCATCATATTTTCGTACATCCATTTTGGAACCTCAAGATCCTAACAGTTACACAAAAATAATATAATGAATTTCTTAGATCACACATAACTGCATGACCCTTATATAATTGTACAAGTATGAAAATCTGATACTCACATTGTGACGGACATAATCAATGTAATCAACACTAAATGAGGTCCTATCACAATTGGATGTACTGGCTCCCAGATTTATTTTATTGCCCCGTGACTATTGGATTTTTCCAGTTAAGTACAAAAGTTAGTTGTGTATATATAGTTAAGTCTTAAAAACATTAATAGTAAGTAAATGGATAAAGAGTTATGTCTTATGCAGAATAGTAGAGTTAACAGAGTACAATGCAAACCTTTGAAATTTTGGCACACTTCTTCTTCTTGCAAGCATATGCTTTCTCCAAAGCACCAATATGTTTGCATCTTTGCCCTTTACAAGTGTCCTTTTTAGCGAAACCCTTGGCCGTGGAACCGGAAAGACTTAGAATATATGTATCATCATCCGAATCCAAATTAATAATTTCTGGCACAATACGAGGCGAATGCAGTGGGCAAGAAGAATAAACGCTGAATTGTTCGGCTATTGCTTTTAATTGGCCCAAAGTTTTCAAGAAGCCGTCCTCATTATAAATTGTGACAGAAGAGATGAAATTCACGTAAAAACATAGAGTTCTATGACGACGCCTTAGTTCAAGTCTAGGATCTGTCATTTGGGCAGTGTTGTTAAATTCAGGGATCCCATTGCTTGCACGTGCAGTCCAACTTCTCACAATATATCTCTCCGGAATTAATTTGGCAGCCATCTCGTGAACTAGGACCTTCAAGATGTGATTGCACAATATACCCTCTCGCCCGAATTTCCCATATGAGCATATGAGATGATCATTAACTGACCTTCCGACAAATCGTTTAGTCCCCGTGATCCTCCCAATCCCATAAACTAGCCCTCTAAAAAGGTTTGGTTCACTACGTGACAACACATTCTCTTCCATGCGCGTAGGAGCTCCTCTTGGAATGCCAAGAAAATATTTGTGGTGTAAAGTTGTCCCACTTGTTGAAGTATCTTGGATGACGGATACTTATACCTTGGCAACCTCTGAATAAGAAGGTAAGCAGATTCGGACTCCTTGTACCTCTTATCATGTAGTAGATTTTTAATATGCCAGAAGAAGTCCGGAATCTTGTATTGCCGTGTTAGGTACTGCTTGAGCCTTGCGTTGAAGTTTTCACTGAGTTGTGTACTACGCATGCCCGCTATCCAGTTATCCTTCAGATACGCGTATGCCCATACATGTTTCAAAGAATACAAATTTGCCACCCAATTATTCTCTTGCAAATTATAATTTGCTAGCATCTCCATCTAATGGGATTCAAACTCTTCAACCTTCTCATCCCAATACATGAACTCACCAATTATACTCTTAATGCCCACATCTCCATGGCGCAAGTTCCCCAAATTCTTTGTAACATTCTGCATTAGGTGTCAGGTGCATAAGAGATGTTTCGTTTCCGTCACGATAGTCGCTAATGCCTTTGCCATTGTTGCATCATGATCAGTCAATATGGTCATCGATCGCTTGTTTTGCATCACCTTTAGTAGTGTCTGAAACAACCACGTAAATGATTATGTTGTTTCATCATATATAAACGCTGCACCAAAAATTGTTGTTTCCCGATGGTTGTTTAATCCAAGGAAAACAGCAAACGGATAGTTTCCATAAACTAGCTTGTCCGTGGTGTCAAAGGTTACCACTTTCCTCAGAGTCTAGTTGGACAGCATGTTGAAATAGAGGATCCTCACATCTTTGGTTAGTGAAATAATTAGTTAACCAGGAAGCCTATCCCCTTTCCAGATCATGCTGCCTTCTTGAGCGTAAATGATTTTGAATATCAACCTTCATGAAACCGACTGTAGCTCTACCGCCGGATACACGGGAAGACAATTCAAACATTTGACGCATTGGAATCCCAGCATCCGCAACCAGCTCAACATCAATTGTTTCATCACGATTGATCCGCCTCTACGACGGAAGCATGTAAGACCACTCCTCATTCACCAGAAAATGGTTGTGTTCTAGATTTGACAAAAAAAGAAAAAGAAAAACCTAGGTAGACAATTGCTTTAAACAACTATAAAAGCTAAAACCCAAAAAACTAAAGCTAGTACCAAAGAACAAGAGATAACAAGAGACTTATCGATAAGAACTTTTGGAGTATAAATCTTCAGTACACTTATTTTCTCATGTTATATATATAGGGATGACAATTTGCCTCGCCCCGCCCCGCCACATTTATAACGGTTTTGGGTGCCCCGTTTATACTATATGAGTAAGGATGGAGTTGGGGAAAAAACCCTCACATAAACGGGACGGGGACAGTTTTAGGTGTCCCTGCCTCGTTTAGACATATTAGAATAAAAAATAAGTGTAACTCACTAATCCTAAATTTTATTTTTGTTGTTGTCTAGATTGAAGTGAACGTAATATTGGACAAATTTCTTTATTATTGTTATTTTTCGTAAAATGTATTATAATTTGGACTGTTGGATAATTTGATGTTTATTCAATACAAGTTACTCCAAGTTTTTGTTGTTCCCTTATTTTTTTTACTATTCACGAAAACAGTTTTCAAATTAAGAACAGAACAAACAGTAAAAAAGATGATCAAACATGTTCTGTTCTTCTGAACGGTCTTAACAAATAAAAAACATAACAAAAAAAGAAGGTTTCAATGGGCAAAAGCTTCAATTGCTCAATTATTTTGTACGAACTAAGAACCCATGCAATGGATTGAGGACAAAAGGATTTCCTATGACAAATGTCGTTTGCTCATACCATTACTTTCCCGTGCCAACTTGTCTGATTATAAATGGAGAAGTATAATAATGGTGAATCCACATAAATATGTCACTAAAATGGAAAATATTTTCCTACTCTGTCACTAAGTATATACAGGACTTTACAAGAGTGAGTGGGGTCCCAAGCTTTTCTAGCCAAGTATGTATATATGGTAGTGTTTGTTTTTTCGTTAAATAAGTATATATGGTAGTTGTTGAACATCATCATGCCACAAATATCTAGCTCCTGATGTGGGCTTCTTGGTTTTTTACTTAAAAGTAAATTCTGGGAAATGAAGTGAAAACTATCTGTGTTTTGGTTTTGGGGCTGTTATATAATTGTGTGGGTTGGAATCTGGTTTTTGTGTCTACTTTGTCATAGTATATATGGTCATCTAATTTGGGTTGTTTTTGTAGGGAATTGAGAATAAAAACCCTAGTTAACATTTTGTCAAAGTATATATATTGGTTTTTCTCCTTTTCCTCACTCATTTGATTGATTCAGAGCAATAGGCGGAATCCACTCCGCTTCCATTTCATAAGAATTGTCGGAGTTGGTGTCCAAGGAATGAATGATAGGAGAAGAAGAAGTCATCTTTGAATACCACCAGATTAATCTACACAAAAGAGAAAAATAAGATGTCTAAGAATCACATGAACACTGCTGAAATAATTCTATAAACAAGTTTTTTTAAGTGCATACATTTTCTAAGTACACATATTTACTATTTCATAATTAAGCAACTGTACAAGTAGGTGCTGAAATAATAAATGCATGACTAACAGTATATAACTAATAGATTGTCTTGTTTCATTCAATTATATATCATATGTTACTAAATTATATAACAATTGTTCATGACATTTAAACTATGGGGCAAAAAGATACATGGTAGATGTTTCTTAAATCATATCCCGACCAAACTGATTGGGCATGGGCTGTTTATTTTCAAAAATATGCCAGAGATTAATAATACAATGTCACGATAAGCACATAGATGTGTCCAAATACAAAATCAATTGGGTATGGCAGTACCAATAATGAATGAATGCACAATGATAATGAAGCCAAAATAGGGTTGGGACCAGGGGTGAATGACATGCTAAGGCAGCAACAGGAATATCTACCTAAATAATTGCACAACATTCCATTGACACAAAAAATGTCATCTTATGAAACCAAATCTTCTACCAATACATTGGAATTTGCTAAGGCATGATCAATATTGATGCATGACCTAAGTAATAACATATCATTTCTATTTTAAAACAGAACAGTGGCCTAGTACAGGGTTTAGTTATTACATTTATGGGGAAAATAAACTACCTTAATAAATGCACAACACTCCACTCACACAATAAGTGCCATGATATGAAACCTAATAGTTTTACCAAAATCTTTGAATTTGGTAAGACAACAACAATATTCAACCAATAATCCTAGTACCACATTTATATTCTCAAACAAAAAGTGTCTTGGGACAAGGGTTATTGTAAAATTTTATTGTTACATTTGTGAGGTTATATTGGGTTGTTGCTTTATGATTGGTCATGTTTCCTTCATTGTTTCCCATTAAGAAAACCCTAAACTAAATTTGTCATGTTTCATTCAATTATATACCATATCCTACCAAAGTATATAACAAACATTCAAGACATAAAAAATGAAGGCCAAAATGTTACATGACCAATTATGGATGACCTAATTGCAACACAAGTATGATTGACATAATTTAAATCTGGATAATTTAATTACATATTTATGAATTGACAGAGATTAGCAATAAAATGTCACATATTGGCCATGTTTCGTTCAATTATACCATAAATTGGCCATTATAACCTATTGGTATGAGTAAATGCATCATCATAAAGTCAACACAGTTATGAACTTAACAACAGTACATACATCACCATAAATGATAACTGTCAGCATACATATGGGTAATAACAATACATAAAGAAACAAATACGAATATCCAAACTTGTACATTAACAAAACTAAATGTATCATCATAAATGATTACTGTCAGCATACAGTGTCATGTTTCCTTCAATGTATGAGTAAACGCATCACCATAAAGTCAGCAATAAAAAGACATGTCCAAACAGTTATCAATATAACAATATCCAAACTTGCAAAATAACAAAACTAAATGTATCATTATAAATGATTACTGTTAGCACATAAGTATGTAAGAAATAACAAGACTAACAAATATTATAGAATAAAATTCTCTGAAAATATTCTAACTATTCTGAATATCATAACTTGTAACCTAAAAAAATTAACTTAGAGTCAATGATTAGTGTATGCTAAGAGATAGATCTATTTAGACACATATATTTCAAATTATATTTCAAAATTGACCCTAATATTTAGTGTTCAAGAGACCTAATTTGCTGTGAACTTCCTTCAACCCCGATCTTCAAGCTTTCGTAACTCTTCAATCCAAGCCTCTGCTCTTTCTCTTGCTCGTTGTCTCTGCTTTCTCTCTCGCCCAGCAGCCCTGCAATAAAGAGAAATAAGGGTTTGGAGAGAAATTAGGAAAGGAGACCAGGTTTTGAAGGGAAAATGGGAAGAGGAAGGACGATGAACAATATATAGTCCTATCATACAACTCATCACACATGTGGGTTATATAAATATCTGATATTTATTACATGTAACTGATATATATTGCATATAACTGAATATTATATAGATATATGATGTTTATTCCATTAAATGATGTATAACACTCTGTTTTACCAAATCCAAAATTTTCTTAAATAAATTTGTCCTCCCTCATGTATTCAAGTATATGATTATCTTATGTTTTCAATTATGTATTTTTTTAGGACAAATTTGCCTGGTGCATTTTCGTATAATCACATAATTATCTCATAATAAAACATTATTTTTATTTGGTGGGCTTCATGGTGGGGCCCGAACTACACCATCTATGGGCAATGCAGATTGAGGACAAAAGGATTTCCTATGACAATTGTCGTTTGCTCATACCATTACTGTCACTTGCCAACTTCTCTGATTATAAATGGAAAAGTATAATAATGGTGAATTGACAGAAATATGTCACTAAAATGGAAAATATTTTCGTACTCTTTCACTAAAGTGTTTGTTTGGTATACAGTGTGGAGTTGGTTTTTGGTTTTGGTTTGGTTGGAGTTGGTGTAGTTTTATTTTGGTTCCAAATCATGTTTGGTGTAAGATGATTTTGGTGTGAGAAAAAGTGATGCTGAAAAACCAAACCATGTTTGGTAGAATTGGTATGGGTTGAAATTCTGAATATTAATATATTAATAAATATTAATATTAATATATTAAAATATATTAATATATGAGTTTCACATTTTATTTATTAATAAATATTAATATATATTAATATTAATATATGGGTTTCACATTTTATTTATTAATATATATTAAAATATATTAATATATGGGTTTTAGATTTTATTTATTAATAAATATTAATATATTAATATTATAATATTAAAATATATTAATATTAATATTTTTTAATATATTAATATTATAATATATTAATATATTTAATTTTTCGAAATATTTAATTTTTCATAAATATTTAATTTTTCAGAATATTTAATTTTTTCGAAATTTATTAATATCAAAATTGAATTTGCTACAGTGTTGGTACCAAAACCAAAACCATGAACAATCAAAAATGATGGTTCCAAATTTTGGTTCATTCCTTCACAAAAGTTGCACCATGGAATTGTTACAGTGTCTACTCCAAATTTCCACACCATTTGCCAACATGAAGTGGAGAAAAAATTTCAAACAAAACCCAAAATTTTGGCTCCATTCCATGTTGCCAAACATGCACTTAATATACTCTCACCGTCCGACAATAATGGTACAATTTAAATTTTTGAATAAATAGCTTAAAACTCCTCTCAAATTTACATTTTTTTTTTATTATACCCCTTTAACTAAATTTAGGGCCTGTTTACTAACAGGAAACATTTCATGTTTCCGTTTCCTAAAGAAGTAGAATTATATTTTTGATTCCTTAAGAAAAACAGAAAGTAAAATCTTGTTTATTAAATTTTGATTTTTTTCAAAAACAAAAATAAAAAACAGAAATTATGTTTACTAAAAATTTTTTGTTATTACTTTTTATTTATTTATTATATGTATTTCTTATTATTTTTTATTTATATTTATTATTTATCATAAGTTTTATTTATTTATTATTTAATTATTTTTATTTAATTTATAAATATATTTAATTTATTATTTTTATTATTAATTCATTATTTTTATTTAATTTATAAATATATTTTGTTTAATTTATTATTTATTATATTTTTATTTAATTTATAAAAATATTTAATTTATTTATTATTTGTATTTCTTATTATTTTTTATTTATATTTATTATTTATCATAAGTTTTATTTATTTATTATTAATTTTGTATATTATTTAATTTATTATTTATTATTTAATTATTTATTATTTTTATTATTATTAATTCATTATTTTTATTTAATTTATAAAAATATTTAATTTATTTATTATTTGTATTTCTTATTATTTTTATTTTTTATTTATCATAATAATTAATTATTTATTATTATTATTGTGTATTATTTAATCTATTTTATTATTGTTTATTTTGTTTATTATTATTTATTCATTTTATTTTATTTTATTTATAAATATTTTTTAATTTATAAAAATATTTAATTAATTTATTATTATTTATTATTTATATATAATATTTAAATTTATTAGTGCAAAAGACATGAAGGTCCCAATTTTACAATTTTAAAATTTGGTCATTTTGAAGGCGAGAGGAAACAAAAAGAGGAAGTACCATTTTTCTTGTTTCCTCTTTTCTTTACAATTAGAGGAAACATTTCCTGAAGGACAAAAGTAAAAATAAATTGGTGAACAAAATTTTACTTTTACTTCTTTATTTCAGGAAGTAAAAACAGGAAACAGAAAATATTTTTTATTAGTAAACACCACCTTAGTCTCCTAAATTTTCATTTTTTTGTACTATGGGCTTGCTCTCCAAACTTTTTACCATTTTGCCCTCCAAACTTTTTATATTTTTACCTTACATTTAACTCTCTTATAGGGTAAAGTGCAAAAAACCAATTTGCCTCAATTTTATTATGAAAGACTATCATACCCTTACTATTATATTTCTTAATTCTTTAAATTACAAAATTATTATTTATTTTAGTTAGAATATTAATTATACCATTTACCTTTAATGTATTAGACTAAATATACTCTCAAATGCTATTTTTTTTATAAGTTTTAATTATTTTATTTGTAAATCAATTAATTTGTTATTAAATTTTAGTTTGATTTAAATCATAAAACTCATTATCCTAATTAATTTTTTTATGTCAAATGAAACTTTATTTTTATAAAAATATATTCATAAATAAATCACAAATTATTAAATAATAAATACATGTTAATTTTCTCATGTTATATATATATAGATAGTTCATTTTTTATTTTTCTCATGTTATATATATATATATATATATATATATATATATATATATATATAGTTCGGTTTAGCATGTACTCTACATGCTAAACCGATCATCAATGCATATGAAATTTGGAAAATTCATAGAACTTACCAAATGTATGGACATGCACTCAAATGCCCTAATTGTATATTTAACCAAAGAACCTACCAAGTTCTCATCCAACACAAGATAATGAACACCTAAATAATAAAAAGCAAATAAAACTTATTCTGGGAAAGAAAACAAATACATTAAAAAAATGATAATATCCAAATCTGAAACCCCAAGTACTGAAAATCATATCATATAATTGGACTTAAATCTTGTTCATCTCACATTCTCTGTCTATCATCTTCCAAATTATACAACACTTGATTTTGTTTTTTCCCAAAAAATTATAGAAAATCAACTAAAGGGATACCAATTAAACATTTAAATCTTTAAAGAATACATTTGCAACCACCATTTTATTGTCTATTTCTGTGTGTACAAAAGGCACTGAAGTCATTTCCTAGAAAAATGCTTGGTGTTTTAGTGATGGTCTTTCTTTCTCAGTAAGAACTAAATTTGACAAAAAAAGAAAAAGAAAAACCTAGGTAGACAATTGCTTTAAAAAGTTATAGAAGCTAAAACCCAGAAAGTCAAAGCTAGTACCAAAGAATAAGAGATGACAAGAGACTTACCGATAAGAGCTTTTGGAGTATAAATCTTCGGTATAATTATTTTCTCATGTTATATATATAGGGATGACAATTTGTCTCGCCCCGCCCCGCCACATTTATAACGGTTTTGGGTGCCCCGTTTATACTATATGAGTGAGGATGGAGTTGGGGAAAAAACCCTCACATAAACGGGACGTGGACAGTTTTAGGTGTCCCTGCCTTGTTTAGATATATTAGAATAAAAAATAAGTATAACTCACTAATCCTAAATTTTATTTTTGTTGTTGTCTAGATTGAAGTGAACGTAATATTGGACAAACTTCTTTGTTATTGTTATTTTTCGTAAAATGTATTATAATTTGGACTGTTGGATAATTTGATGTTTATTTAGTTTCTATAATCTTGAATTTCGTGTTTTAAGTATATGATTTTGTGAAATTGTTTAATTTTAAAGTGAAATATTCAAAAATTTCAGTTGTTAGCGGGTACCCGCGAGCACCCAACGGTTTTAAAAAATCCAACGGGGACGGGGTGACCTCCCACTCCGTTTAGTCAATTTTGGGCAGGGATGGGATGAGAATTTCTTAACGGTTGTTGGGATGGGGCAGGGTACACTTGCCGAGAACATCACCAGTTTCCATCCCTATATATATATATATATAACATGAGAAAATTAACAAGTGTTTATTATTAAGTAATTTGTGATTTATTTATGAATATATTTTTATGAAAAGAACGTTTCATTTGACATTGTTTCTTAATGGGAAACAATGTTTCATTCATTGTCTCCCATTAAGAAAACCCTAAGCTAAATTTGTCATGTTTCATTCAATTATATACCATATCCTACCAAAGTATATAACAAACATTCAAGACATAGAAAATGAAGGCCAAAATGTTACATGACCAATTATGGATGACCTAATTGCAACACAAGTAGGATTGACAGAATTTAAATATGGATAATTTAATTACATATTTATGAATTGACAGAGATTAACAATAAAATGCCACAAATTGGCCATGTTTCGTTCAATTATACCACAAATTGGCCATTATAACCTATTGGCATGAGTAAATGCATCATCATAAAGTCAACACAGTTATGAACTTAACAACAGTACATACATCACCATAAATGATAACTGTCAGTATACATGTGGGTAATAACAATACATAAAGAAACAAATACGAATATCCAAACTTGTACATTAACAAAACTAAATGTATCATCATAAATGATTACTGTCAGCATACAGTGTCATGTTTCCTTCAATGTATGAGTAAACGCATCACCATAAAGTCAGTAATAAGAAGACATGTCCTAACAATTATCAATATAACAATATCCAAACTTGCAAAATAACAAAACTAAATGTATCATCATAAATGATTACTGTTAGCACATAAGTATTTAAGAAATAGCAAGACTAACAAATATTATAGAATAAAATTCTCTGAAAATATTCTAACTATTCTGAATATCATAACTTGTAACCTAAAAAAATTAACTTAGAGTCAATGATTAGTGTATGCTAAGAGATAGATCTATTTAGACACATATATTTCAAAATTGACCCTAATATTTAGTGTTCAAGAGACCTAATCTGCTGTGAACTTCCTTCAACCCTGATCTTCAAGCTTTCGTAACTTTTCAATCCAAGCCTCTGCTCTTTCTCTTGCTCGTTGTCTCTGCTTTCTCTCTCGCCCAGCAACCCTGCAATAAAGAGAAATAAGGGTTTGAAGGGAAATTAGGGAAGGAGATCAGGTTTTGAAGGAAAAATGGGGAGAGGAAGGACGATGAACAATATATAGCCCTATCATACAGCTCATCACACGTGTGGGTTACATAGATATCTGGTATTTATTACATGTAACATATATATATTGCATATAACTGAATATTATATAGATATCTGATGTTTATTCCATTAAATGATGTATAACACTCTTTTTACCAAATTCTTACTTTTCTTAGATAAATTTGCCCTCATGTATTCAAATATATGATCATCTTATGTTTTGAAGTATGTAATTTTTTTAGGACAAATTTGCCTTATGCATTTTCGTATAATCACATAATTACGTCATAATAAAACATTATTTTTATTTGGTGGGTTTTATGGTGGGGCCCGAACTACACCATCTGTAGTGAGAGGGGCAATGCAGATTGAGGACAAAAGGATTTCCTATGACAATTGTCGTTTGCTCATACCATTACTGTCACTTGCCAACCTGTCTGATTATAAATGGAAAAGTATAATAATGGTGAATTGACAGAAATATGTCACAAAAATGGAAAATATTTTCGTACTCTTTCACTAAATATACTCTCTCCGTCCGACAATAATGGTACAATTTAATTTTTTGGATAAATAGCTTAAAACTCCTCTCAAATTTACTCTTTTTTTTTATTATACCCTTTAATTAAATTTAGTCTCCTAAATTTTTATTTTTTTACACTATGGGCTTGCCCTCCAAACTTTTTACCATTTTGCCCTCCAAATTTTTTATATATTTACCTTACATTTAACTCTCTTATAGGGTAAAATGCAAAAAACCAATTTGCCTCAATTTTATTATGAAAGACTATCATACCCTTACTATTATATTTCTTAATTCTTTAAATTACAAAATTTTTATTATTTTTAGTTAGAATATTAATTATACCATTTACCTTTAATGTATTAGACTAAATATACTCTCAAATGCTAAAAAAATTAAATTTATAAGTTCTAATTATTTTATTTGTAAATCAGTTAACTTGTTATTAAAATTTAGTTTGATTTAAATTATAAAACTCATTATCCTAATTAATTTTTTTTATGTCAAATGAAACTTTATTTTCATAAAAATATATTCATAAATAAATCATAAATTACTAAATAATAAATACATGTTAATTTTCTCATGTTATATATATATATATATAGATAGATAGATAGATAGATAGTTCATTTGTTAATTTTCTCATGTTATATATATATAGTTCGGTTTAACATGTACTCTACATGTTAAACCGATCATCAATGCATATGAAATTTAGAAATTTCATAGAACTTAACAAATGTATGGACATGCACTCAAATGCCCTAATTGTATATTTAACCAAATAACCTACCAAGTCTCATCCAACACAAGATAATGAACGCCCAAATAATAAAAAACAAATAAAACTTATTCTCAGAAAGAAACACAAAGACATTAAAAAAATGATAATATCCAAATCTGAAACCCCAGGTACTGAAAATCATATCATATAATTGAACTTAAATCTTGTTCATCTCACATTCCCTGTCTATCATCTTCCAAATTATACAACACTTGATTTTGTTTTTTTTTTTTTTCCCAAAAAATTATAGAAAATCAACTAAAGGGATACCAATTAAACATTTAAATCTTTAAAGAATACCTTTGCAACCACCATTTTATTGTCTATTTATGTGTGTACAAAAGACACTGAAGTCATTTCCTAGAAAAATGCTTGGTGTTTTAGTGATGGTCTTTCTTTATCAGTAAGAACTAAATTTGACAAAAAAAGAAAAAGAAAAACCTAGGTAGACAATTGCTTCAAACAACTATAGAAGCTAAAACCCAAAAAGCCAAAGCTAGTACCAAAGAACAAGAGATAACAAGAGACTTACCGATAAGAGCTTTTGGAGTATAAATCTTCGGTACACTTATTTTCTCATGTTATATATATAGGGATGACAATTTGCCTCGCCCCGCCCCGCCACATTTATAACGGTTTTGGGTGCCCCGTTTATACTATATGAGTAAGGATAGAGTTGGGGGAAAAATCCTCACATAAACGGGACGAGGACAGTATTAGGTGTCCCTGCCTCGTTTAGACATATTAGAATAAAAAATAAATGTAACTCACTAATCCTAAATTTTATTTTTGTTGTTGTTTAGATTGAAGTGAACGTAATATTGGACAAACTTCTTTGTTATTGTTATTTTTCGTAAAATGTATTATAATTTGGACTGTTGGATAATTTGATGTTTATTTAGTTTCTATAATCTTGAATTTCGTGTTTTAAGTATATGATTTTGTGGAATTGTTTAATTTTAAAGTGAAATATTCAAAAATTTCAGTTGTTAGCGGGTACTCGCGGGCACCCAACGGTTTTAAAAAACCCAACGGGGACGGGGAAAGGGTGACCTCCCACCCCGTTTAGTCAATTTTGGGCAGGGATGGGATGAGAATTTCTTAACGGTTGTTGGGGTGGGGCAGGGTATACCTTCCCAGAACATCACCAGTTGTCATCCCTATATATATATATATATATATATATAACATGAGAAAATTAACAGGTGTTTATTATTAAGTAATTTGTGATTTATTTATGAATATATTTTTATGAAAATAAAGTTTCATTTGACATAAAAAAAATTAATCAGGATAATGAGTTTTATGATTTAAATCAAACTAAAATTTAATAACAAATTAATTGATTTACAAATAAAATAATTAAAACTTATAAAAAAAATAGCATTTGAGAGTATATTTAGTCTAATACATTAAAGGTAAATGGTATAATTAATATTCTAACTAAAATAAATAATATTTTTGTAATTTAAAGAATTAAGAAATATAATAGTAAGGGTATGATAGTCTTTTATAATAGAATTGAGGCAAATTGATTTTTTGCACTTGACCCTATAAGAGGGTTAAATGTAAGGTGGAAATATAAAAAGTTTGGAGGGCAAGCCCATGGTGCAAAAAAATGAAAGTTGAGGGGGTATAGTAGGGAAATAGAGTAAACTTGATGGGGTTTTAAGCTATTTATCTTGAATTTTTTAATATTTTATTAATTTGGATTGATTATTATGTAATTTTCAATTTTGCCCTTAATAATATAGTATTATGGTGATGTCCAGTATTTTTTTAAAGTTAGTGAAAGAATGATAGTTGGGGAAAGTGGAATGTTAAATTAAATTGAAATTTGAACTGGACAAATATTTTGGGACAAGTAAAATTATAAGAGTGAATAACTAATATGGGAAATAGATAACAGGATTTTACAAAAGTGAGTGGGGTCCCAAGCTTTTCTAGCCAAGTATATATATATATGGAAGTTTTTTTTCGCTAAATAAGTATATATGGTAGTTGTTGATCATTATATAATTTAATAATATAAATAATAAAATAATAAAATATATTATAAAATGAAGAAATAATAAAAAAATAAAAATAATAATACATAAATAAATATTATAATAAATAATAAATAAATAGTAAGACCAAATTCATTTTTATAAATAGTGGAGTGAAAAAACACCAAATTTTGGTTTTTTCATTTTGTACTAAAAGAGGCAAGTGTTTGTTTAATGTGGTTTGGAAACACAAACATAAAAATCCAACCAAACATGTGTTTTAAACCAAAACATACAAACAGAAACAGAAACCCTTCAACCAAACAGGCCCTGCATGATTTACACCAAATAAGACCTATTGAAAAACAATGCTATATAGTGCATGTTTGGCAACCGGAGCGGTGTTGGTTTTTGATTTTGGTTTGGTTTGAATTAGGTTTGGTGTGGTTTTATTCTGAACTGAAATCATGTTTGGTGCAGATGGTTTTGGTGTGAGAAAAAGTGAAGTTGAAAATCAAATCATGTTTGGTAGAGTTGGTATGAACTGAAATTCTGAAACTAAACCATTTTTGGTAACTTGGAATGATTTGACATTTTATTTATTTATAATAATATTTTCTAAATATATATGTTTTAAGAAATAAAAATACATTAAGGATGAATTTTTTTTTTACAAAAAATATTAATATTAGATAATAATATTTCACCATATTACAAAAATTATTCAGTTGATTCGTATATATAGTTTGAAAGTTTATAATCTTTCTTCATTTGAAATTTCAATGTTCTTTTACCAATTTATTATTTTTAAATATTTATTACACAATTTTTATTAATTATTTATTCATATTATTTTTATTTATTATTTATTTGGTTTTACAATATTTATTATTCTATTAATAAAATAAAATAAATATATATGTATATTTAACTATTTATTTTTTTGTACAAATTTATTTAATATTTAACTATTTATTTTTCTGTAAAAATTTATTTAATATTTAACTATTTATTATTAATTATTAATTAATTATTCATTTTATTTTTGTTTATTATTTATTTGGTTTTAATTTATTTATTATTTAAAAATATTTATTACTCAATTTTTATTTATTTATTATTAATTCTATTCTATTTATCATTTTTATTTATTTATTACTCAATATTTATTTATTTATTATTAATTATTAATTGTTAATTATTTATATATTATTTATTTAATATTTTACTCAATTTTTATTTATTTATTATTAATTATCATTTTTATTAATTATTTATTTGATTTGACTTAATTCTATTTTATTTATTTAATAAAATGACAAGCATGACAATTGACTTTTATTGAGAATGAAATGGTACATCAGTGATGAATTTGAGGTTGTGAATTGGTTTTAATTTGATGATTATGAATTGTAAATAGTAACCGCACCATCCAAAATCATATCTTCATATAATTCCTAATTTGCTTTATTTGATGTCAATAAATTAAAACGATTGCATCAAAACCAAAACAACCAAACATAAATTGGACTAACTTTTCCGAGGGCACCAAACCCGTCTTTCAAACACGCACATAGATATGCAAGCCATCCCTATCAGCTCTCTAGGACATAAATAATTCAGGCCAAGGTGATAAGTGCCTGTCTATATATATATATATATGATAGATTTTTATTTTTATATTTGTATTGTTTTGTATTTTCAGAATTAAACATTTTATAATTTCTGTTTTGAACGGTAGAAAATGAAGCAGTGGCAAATAGAGATAGGGACAGACTTGTAGATTGCTTTCAACTATTTCATGATCTTTGGACATCCTATATATTCCATGGTGTATAAGATTTCTTCTAACTTGGTGGAGCATCATGTCTCTACTTGCCTTCAACAATCCTACATCACCATGCCACAAATATCTAGCTCCTGATGTGGGCTTCTTGTTTTTTTACTTGAAAGTAAATTCTGGGAAATGAAGTGAAAACTATCCGTGTTTTGGTTTTGGAGCTGTTATATAATTGTGTAGTTTGGAATCTGGTTTTTGTGTCTACTTTGTCATAGTATAATTGTGTGGTTTAAAACCTAATTTGGGTTTTTTTTATCACTTTTTGTAGGGAATTGAGAATAAAAACCCTAGTTAACATTTTGATAGAGATACATACAGTACCACCAAAGGCCAAGAAAAAAACTGTTTGGGGGCTGAGAAAATCAAGGTCTTATAGAGAAACAGAGCATGGATATGGTGGAGATGAGAGTATGGTTGAGGCAAGAAAATCAGTGTGCATGGAGGCAAGAAAATCAGTGTCACATATAGAGATAAATGTGGCCTCAAAGGCTGCATTTCTTCAAGTGAAGGTCTTGGTTGCTGACATGCCAGGGTTCATGCAAGTTCATGCTTTTCAATGTGCAAGACGAACTTATGAGAGTTTGGAGAAGTTCAGTGCTAAACACTTGGCCTATAACATGAAGAAGGTATGTTATGCTCATATATATATATATATAGACATATATATCCATTATTTCTTCTTTATAATTTTCTTTAGTTCAATTTTAATTTGGCGTTTCTCTCTCATACTTGTTCAATTATGTGCACATAACTTATGACATTACATAGCGACATTTCTATGGCTGATATTGGATTAATGTGATTATGCAGGAGTTTGATAAGGTGTATGGGCCGGCATGGCATTGCATCGTGGGCTCAAGTTTCGGCTCATTTGTGATCCATTCAACAGGCAGCTTTCTCTATTTTTCAATGGAGAAATTGCATATTTTAGTCTTTAAAACAAATATTAAAAAATATTTTGAATGAGTAATTATTGAATTACAGGATTTTAGTTGTAAAACTATGGCAGCACATCAGTTCTTTGTTTCTGTTTTCACTTTTTATTTGATTTTATTTTTATGGCTGATTTAAATTTCTGTTTCTTCAAGTTTGATGCTCATGGGTTGATTTTTTATTGCATTTGGAACTATAAAAGTTGAAAGATTTTTTATTTATTTATTCGCTTTTAAAGTCTCGTCTAATTCAGAAAATCAGAAATTATGAAAAGGACAGTCCAAAGTGCATCGGCCCAGATCTAAGAAAGCTAGATGGGTTTGGCTCTCGGAAATATTAACCTGGATTACTCCAATATTGGGCCCAACTGTATGAATTTGTCAAGCACATCTGAAAAAGGTATCTAGAGGGATATATATATTTTCTCTCAGTTGCTAAATTGCTGGCTAAATTAATAAATATTGACACAAGTGATTAAAAAAAGTGACTAAAAAAGAACCGAATTAGAAGTTGAATAGGAAGTGTTTAATCCTTTTAACATTACAATTGTATAGAAACATCAAATCCACTGGTAAGTTTTTTCAGAACTTTCGGGCAAATCATAGGATATTTATTTGATAAGTGGTATTTATCAAGCAATTTTTATCGGACTTTGTTTATTCAGGTGGAATTGTGGTTTATTCTGAGTGGAATATGCCCCCAAGTCTAGTAGACGGACAAAAATAGGTTAATATATTATTTGATTGAATTTTATCTTATCATGAACAGCTGGACAGAGACTAGGCGAAGCCGGATTGACTTATACAGTACAAGTTATTAAATTTCAATAACTTGCTGTTTACTCTCTTAATACATTGAATGCTAGAGTTGATGTGTGTAATGTCTAATACCTCTTATTAAGTATCTTTCTACATAATGAAATTCAATACAGGTTACTCCAAATTTCTTAGTTAATATAGCCACTAGGCTAGTGCTTCTCATCTCTCAAATGTACTTTCCTAGATACATTATTGCTAGTATGGTAAGAGTGGTGACATGACAAATTGAGGTAAACATGAAAAGACATTCAAACTATTCATGATAGAAATTTCACTGATCACTACTCATATATATATATATATATATATATATATATATGTCTAGTGGTAACCTGTCCTTGTTTTAGAGACACTTGTATCAAATGACGTGTCCTATAGAAACATAAAATCTTCATTTGCTCAATTATTTAGTAAGAACTAAGAACCCATGCAATGGATTGAGGACAAAAGGATTTCCTATGACAATTGTCGTTTGCTGATAGCATTACTTTCCCGTGCCAACTTGTCTGATTATAAATGGAGAAGTATAATAATGGTGAATCAACAGAAATATGTCACTAAAATGGAAAATATTTTTCTACTCCGTCACTAAATATATACAGGACTTTACAAGAGTGAGTGGGGTCCCAAGCTTTTCTAGCCAAGTATATATATATGGTAGTTTTTTTTTTTTCGTTAAATAAGTATATATGGTACTTGTTGATCATTATTAATAAGCATGATTTACACCAAACAAGACCTATTGAAAATCAATGCTATATAGACTAGTGTCACTCAGTTTTTGCATCAGACTGAGTCATTGAGTCATTTCACTCTGCTCCAAGCCATGTGCAAAGCCATCCCTATCAGCTCTCTAGGACATAAATAATTCAGGCCGAGGTGATAAGTGCCTGTATATATATATATATATGATAGATTTTTATTTTTATATTTGTATGTTTTTTGTACTTTCAGAATTAAACATTTTATAATTTCTGTATTGAACGGTAGAAAATGATGCGGTGGCAAATAGAGATAGGGACAGACTTGTAGATTGCTTTCAAGTATTTCATGATATTGGACATCCTATATATTCCACGGTGTATAAGATTTCTTCTAACTTGGTGGAGCATTTGTCTCTACTTGCCTTCAACAATCCTACATCATCATGCCACAAATATCTAGCTCCTGATGTGGGCTTCTTGGTTTTTTACTAAAAAGTAAATTCTGGTAAATGAAGTGAAAACTATCTGTGTTTTGGTTTTGGGGCTGTTATATAATTGGGTGGGTTGGAATCTGGTTTTTGTGTCTACTTAGTATATATGGTCATATAATTTGGTTTTTTTTTGGTAGGGAATTGAGAATAAAAACCCTAGTTAACATTTTGTCAAAGTATATTTATTGGTTTTTCTGTTTTTCTCCTTTTCCTCACTCATTTGATTGATTCAGAGCAGATATGCTTCTTTCCAGAACAATTGAGAGGAGGGTTCAAGGTTTTAGTAATGAGTTACAGAAAATCCTATGGATTTTTGTAAATTTTTAGAGGGAGTTTAGTTTCAAGGGACTGAATTTTGGTGGCTCTGTATAAGATATTACTCGAACACTGAAACTCATAATCGCGGTATATATATACACATATCCATAATTACTAGGTTTCTTAATTGTAGTAGTCATTAGGGATGTTGTTTGATGGAGGCATGTCATTGATGTCAATGACCTTACATACATTAAAAATCCCACTAGTTTTAGTAGGTGATGCAAGTAAGAAGAGAGTTTTTCGTCGAACAAGATCTTGTCCGTGTATGGCTATACATTTCTCTTCGGCACTAGCTCAAACTGATGAGGGTGGAAACCTACCAGAATCTAAGAGGATTTCAAGTTCGCTTACAGCTCTGACGACGTGTCAGACCCCTAATTCTCTGCTGAGCCAAGCGGATTCGGTAGGAATCATAGGAGGAGTATCAGTGTTCTCTACTCTAATTTTCTTAGAAAAGCTGGTTTGGTGGACTACACGAGATGGAGGAGAATGCGTACCTTTTGTTGTCTGCAGCGATCCGGCAATAAGCAGAGGACTTCCATTCCAAAGTTTGTTTCCTTGCATCAACGGTGTATATGCTCGAAATCGCTTAAACCATGAAATCATTATTGAGAATTTGCGGCATAAGAGAGCGTTCCTCGAGCAGTCTGGGGCTCGTTGCATCGTAATGCCATGCCATACGTCTCACATGTGGCACGGGGAGGTGTCCAAGGGCTGTTTGGTACCTTTCCTAGACGTCGGTGAATGTGTTGCCAGGGAGCTCAAGGAATCAAAGCTGAGGCCACTTGAAGCTGGAAGTAATGTGCGGATTGGGGTGCTTGCCACGTATCCATCTTTAATGGCTGATGTGTATCAGGGGAAACTACAGAATGAGGTATTTCGGATTGTGGATATATATATATATATATATATATATACACACACACACTCGCCCACACAAACACAAGAGTATTCAAAGAACATCCGTAAAATATCTTTATCATAACTTGTTTGATAAACTAAAATGTAGTAAATAATATCCCCAGCATATAACTTCTCTCAACATCACATCCATCAGGATGGCTAAATACAAGTGATACCCATGTTTTTGATGAATATAACAATTCGGTTATGAATATATGTCTGCTATGATTCACCTAATGTTTGGTTATACTATAGGGTCACCGCAGACAGGATATTTATGTGTCTCCTCTATGTTTATCTGGTGTTGTAATTCGGCAGGGGTTTGAGGTTATGCTACCGGACAAAGCAACTATGGAGCACATAGTAGTACCTGCGATTGAAGCGCTGCATATGAAGGATATGAAAGGAGCGAGAAATCTTGTAAGGATTGCAATTCGGATGCTTTTGGTGAGGGGTGTGAATATCGTTATCCTTGCTTCTGATGAGCTCCGGGGCCTTTTGCCAGGGGATGATCCTCTTCTTAAGAAATGTGTCGACCCCATGGATGCTTTGGCCAGGTCTACTATAAAATGGGCAAAAACTGCTAAAAAAGTACCTATGCAAACGTAATAGGAGCTTAGATTGGCGCAATCATTCGCTAAAAAAAGCAGTATGTAAAATAAGTTCTCTCGATGCGGGCAAAAGTAGTTCATTAGTGGAAAATTGGGACAACCTTGTTTAATAGCTTTTGTATGTAAGTTAGAAGTTTTCATGCCGAGGATATTCTGATTGTTTGATTCCTTTGATATATTTTTGATACATTTCATCTTCCCCATTTGATCATTTACACTTTTCTTGAAACCCATGCACATAGTCATGATTCTGTATCATATAGTTTCCCATAGTATTAGTGCTCATTAGTTGAAGTGAAGATTTCAATTCATTAGTGAATTGTATTGGTGATTTAGTCATTTCTTTTTAATTGCATGGGAATTTAGTCCCTATACGTCCCAGAGCTGCAAAGAAAAGGGGTTTTTTTTTTTTTAGGGTCCAGTTAAACTAAATTGTCGGCGTCGGTAAATTTTCAGATATTTTTTCTGCTTTATTTCACCTCCGTTCTCTGAAAAACCTTCCAAATCAATCAGAAGTAGCACCAAACACCTCACCTTCCTCTTCTTAATATGATTGTGAAGAGATAGCAAGTATCGACAGCAATTTAGAACAATCAGTGTATGCATGTAATTGTACATACATTATGTGGGGTCATAATAACGAAATGAAGAGATGATGAAAAAGAATGAGGAGTACCTGAACCGTGCGCCATTCCTTTATCTTTGTCTTGATGGAGTTTTCTGGTCTCTTCACCATTCTGTAATTCAGACAGAATTAGAACACGTTTTGTTGGAGTTTTGCATATAGATGTTTCTGGTTTGTCAGCTCATTGCTACCATTCCACCTACCAAAACACAAAAACAAAAACAAAACAAAACATAACAATCCAAACTGAATAGTCACAAATTTCCTTGGTCAGCTATATATACATATATTCACCCAATAGGGAATCAAAAGTTTTTTCTTTATTTGCTTGCAAACTAATATCCAGTTACTCAGAAACATATAGATGTTTCTGGTTTGTCAGCTCATTGCTACCATTCCACCTACCAAAACACAAAAACAAAAACAAAACAAAACATAACATCACAATCCAAACTGAATAGTCACAAATTTCCTTGGTCAGCTATATATACATATATTCACCCAATAGGGAATCAAAAGTTTTTTCTTTATTTGCTTGCAAACTAATATCCAGTTACTCAGAAATGACTTTTACAAGGAAAATTGTTTACTTCACAGCATGGTTTGTTTCGCAGGGGTTTTATCCAGATTTCTTGATTTGTATATCTGAATTCTGTTCTTGAGAATTCTGAAAACTAACCCATTTTTGTAACTGAATTTTCAGCATATTTTTTTTTACAGTTTTCTGATTTTCAATTTTTAGAAAACAAAAAAAATAAAATCTTATTCAAACCTCTTATGTCATTTGGCTTCTTAAAAATAAAATCCTGTCTGTTTTTGCAAAACGAAGAGCCCTAATGGAAATCTCAACCTGAAAATTAAGTAGCATATAACAAGTATATTACAAGAAAACAGTTCCAACAAAATTATGTAAACTACAAGGGTAGCCAACAAGAAGCTGAATAACATGTGGATGACAACATTATTTAGTATGACACCACCATTTTACAAATTATGTAAAATGATAGAGCACACTGCTCCTCTTTATAATAAAAACAAATGATTCAGTGAACTTGAAGGAAAAATTAAAATTACAAACTCGACTGAGAACCAGCAGGTTGTGGGAAGGGAGCTTCAACATCTTGAAAGACCCAGGAAGAAATGAGATGATGTGCAATTGCAAAGGGTCCTGGGATGAACATGGGAGCAAGTTCCCCACTTTCCACATTAAAATCTGCAGATAAACTTTGTCCTTTCTCTACTCCCTTGCACATCTGCTCTACCTTGTCCGTTGCTGTTCTTTGTGCCTTGTGGTATTCAGCAACGCTCAAGGCTCTTCTTACATCTTCTCTACTGTGCCATTGAGCATCTGACAACAGAAAAACTCAGCCTCCTTATAACTTGCCTACTTATGTGACACTCTTTCCCATTTTGAGAAAAAAAGAGAAGGGGAAACTCATTTTTCGAAGGAACGCAACTGCTTGTAAGAAAAGACATAAATTCAATATTGATTAGTAAAGTTTGACAGCAATTTTAGTTCTCAACGTACCTTCCAACTCTTCCTTGTCCACATTTATCTCAAGTGATTTTGCATATGCAAAGAAGCCCACCATCAACTGGCATGGCATGCTACTTGGTCCAACTGAAAAAAAAAAACAAATTTACAGGGATTATAAATACAAAATTATGTGTGTGTGTTTGTATAAACATATCTTTGATGTATATATTTCCATAAACTGGGTCTATGTATTTATAAGAAACATTGATTTCCTCTTGCACCATTAGAAGTCAAAGGACCCTCCAAGAAATAAACTGCTCAATTGGCATAGGTACTGCTATTTATACAAACAACATACCATATCGTAAAACCAAAGGAAATTTTTTGATTGATTCTATTTTGACTCCTTTAATTTGTCTGGAGTAGTGAACTTTTTAAGAGAAGAAGTTTATACTCATGGAAATTATTAAATATTTCTTATAGATTTTGTTTTTTTGGCAGTGGTCTTCTTTCTCTTCATCTATTTTAGCTTTCCTTCTTGTTTCCACCCTGTTGCAGCTTATCTCGAGCTTTATGTGGCTACTGTAACCCCACCTACAATGGACCTGCTTTCTTTTTTTCTTTTCTTTCTTTCCATTGCCATAAAGCTTTTAGTTATCGAATAGCGGTGTAGTTAAGCCAGAGTCAGCAGTACATAATATGTAGTTTGACTTTTATGGGGAAAAAATAAATTTGTCGCCTACAAACATCTTTGTCTCCTTTTCTTTTAAGGAAAATCCACTAAGTTATATATCAACTGCGTCATTCTGACAATTACAGTATTGAAGGACTGAGATACCAAAAAAGACACTGGAACAAATGAAGCATGGCAAAAGTGATACCAGGCCATGGCTGAGAACTATGATAGACAACTTCTCCAACCTCAATACCAGTCTCCTCCCAAGTTTCTCTCCTCACTGCCTCTTCCAAGCTTTCTCCTGGCTAGTGATCAACATGAGGAAAGAAAGAAGTACAGGCATCATTGAGCAGGACAATCGAAAAGAGAAGACAAAAAAATTAAAGAATCTGTAACAGTTCACCAAACAAAAGAAAATGGAAAAGATTGTTGCTTGGTAAGATGTGTCATGAAGAAAAAGAAGTTACTAATGAATAACGGATTTTCTTCAACAGATAACCAAATAAAAGGAGGTTTGCCATTTCTCAGAAGTGTACGTAATGTAAAACCATGTCACACCTAGCCAAGATACGTACCTCTATAAAACCAGCTAGGCAACTCCACATCCGGGGCACAAATCTTGACTGTCTACTTAAAAGTGCCCGATCATTTTCTTTATCAATGACTAACATGATGACAACCTGTTCTAAGGTCAAATCGTGCCACATAAGAAATGAAGCATTTGATACAATCAATCGTAATAATTGGAAAAATGGTTTAAACACGAGAAGGCTAAGAATCACCATACCGGATCAACACGTGGATAGATCCTCTTTTTGCATGACTCACTTGAGCATTGCTTCCTTCTCCCAGCTTCCTTCGGGACTGTTCTTTCTCCACAATATCCGCAGAAACGCGATAAGTTGTGCCATTCTAGAAGCGCCCTAGCCTGATCATATGCCAAACCAGAGAAAATATCACTACCAGCATCTACTTGCTAGTTCATGGTATTGAAAAAAAACCAGGCCTAAGGCAGGAGGGAGGCACCTACCACACCTCATGCATTAAAGCATTCCCTTTTATGTAAATTCTGATGAAACAACTTCGCACCAAGCCTTAAACAACAGCCTTGTGCAATTTTAGTGGGATAGGGGGCAGCGCACGATAAGCCTATCGGCATTTTTTGCCACTCAAGCATTCACCCACTACGAAATTATCACTCATATATTCAGGAGATAGTTGTATGATCAAACTTTCAGCAACGTACGCAGATAAGAACACACATTCAATTTCCCAACTTCATATATGACCTGCCTAATGTCTTTTCCTTTCGTTTGATCCTTGGTGATATACAAATTTTACAAGCCAAAATTCGATGCCACAAGGATTGATATTCAAGTTAAGCTTACCCAATGGCCCCATTTTGGGTGATAAGCTTCAATATCACCAATGGAGCCACTCAAATTTGATCAAGAATTGACCAAATTTTTAATATTTCTCTACACAGAAAGGAGGCATTCGAACAAACTTCAGCATTATAGTGGAAACGTTCACATTAACTGTTGAACATTAGATGATGATTGATTCCGTGTTTTTGGAGGAAAATGTTCAACAAATGCAACACCACATCCTAAAATATGCGGCTATCTCGCTAAAGATGAGTTACACATATAAATCATTAACACATTAAGGACGTAAATTTAACAAATGCATCCACATTTATACACAATGTTACCCACTTATTCACATATACATACATATACACACACTTACATGCCCAGCAACAGCCAGTTCGCCCATAGCTCTAGCATCAGCCCAATCCGTGGCAACCATCAAAGTCCTCAACTCCACAAAGCAAAGCTTCCTAGAACCCAATTCATTCACCAAACTATTAGCATCAGACACATCGATTGCCCAATACACAACATCATCCTCCGATTTCGCACCCAGATAAACCAATGAATCTTCACTCAAACCCACCTCAGATTTCTCCAAGAAAAGCCTACAATCGCCCAAAGTCAACCAACCCAGATGCCAATTTGGCGCCGAATCAGCCCCCGACCCAGCCAATGGCCTGCCCTTCCTGAAAGGCAGTACCTTGAAATTAGGGCAAGATGGTTCCTGGGTGTGCCCTAAAAGGAGGGTTTTTAGGGTTTGGAAAGCAGAGGTGGATGAAAGTGGGTCACTTGGTTTGGGGGTTTTGGATTTGATGGGATTGCCTGCAAAGGCATGAGAGTTGAGATTGATGGACATGGTGGACAGGAGGAGGTGGGAATGGGGTCTGGTTAGTATTAGGGTTTGTAGAGAGAGAATTTTAGAGAGAGAAAGAAGCGGGGAAGTGGCTGAAGAGGAGGAGAGGAAGAAGAGCATGTCTCTGTTCTTCCCATTGGCTGGTTTGAAGAGAAGCGACAAGGTTGGTGATGAGAGTGATGATGACTCCATAGGTTGGGTACGTAGTGATGACACGTGGACTGTTGTAAGAATTGGGCCCACCTCTTGCTGTCATATAATAGGCCACATAACAGACCAACTAAAATCAAGATTGGATCTTGACACCATATTGGGCTTTGCTTGAGGTGGTGTTGGGCCTGTTGGCCCAACTTGATTCGGTTCGATATTTGAAATTAAGGTTTGTACATGTGGGATTCTTCAGGCCCACCAAGCTTTTAGCTCACGAACCGGATGACCCATCATGGGTGACCGAAACCCACTATAAAGGTCCATCAACCGAAATGTTCTAGAATAAACTTGAAGAGTAAGCTAGTGACGTGACAAAATGACAAAAATACTGATGTGTAAGATAATATTGCCCTAATGGGCTTAAGACTCAAAAAGGGAATGTATATAAGGAAAGAAAAATCTGAATAAAGTATGATATTCTTGTGTTGTGCATTTTTTAGCATCTACATATTGGCGTCGTCTGTGGAAAGTCACTTTTGATTCTAGATCTGTGATTTATTTTTACCTTCCAGATCTGTTATCATCTTCTCATCTCAATAGTTGAGCTTGTTTCTATTCATCTTGACCTTCTTTTCTGTGATTATCTTGTTCTTTCACCCTCCGAGCAATCATGTTGGTAACCCGTTCCTAAGCGGATGCTCTAACCACCGGAGATAGCCAGGCAGGTGGTTCTCAAACCATTGAATAGATCTTGCAATGCCTATTAGCCACCAAGGAACAGAGCCAAGCTTTTGAGAAGCAGAACGCGGAGCTTATGGGGAGGATGGCTCTTCCACCCGCTCCCCCAACAACACCCATCCGTTCTCAGGACCAGGAGGATGGTGTCGGGGCAGAGGAGCATGCTGAATCCTCTCATCGCCTAAGTAAGGCCCCTATCACCAATGAGGCCTTGACCCCCCAAAAGCTCTAGCAAATGATGGCCGAGTTCTAGATAAAGGTTCTGAGAGGTCTGAGAACCCAATCTACCGATAATCTGGCCGTTCAGACCTCCACTGAATTGATCCAATCACCGTTCACTCCGGGAATAACCTGAGAGCCTTTCTCAAAGAAGTTTTTCATGCCCCGATTTACCCCTTATAACGGCACTAAGGATCCGAGGAGCATGTTTATCAGATTCATCAGAAAATGACCATGTATGCCGAGAATGAGGCCTTGCTTTGTAAAGTATTTTCCACAAGTCTTGCTGATGCAACTCTATTATGGTTTAGAAAGCAACCACCCGGATAAATCGGTAGCTGGCAACAATTGACAAAGCTCTTTGTTGCCCAGTATTACGGGAACAAGAGACAAAAGAAAACTATATCCCGCATCTTCACGATGATTCATGAGAATGGAGAATCCCTGAAGAGCTTTTTATCCCGATTCAACGTTGAGTTTTCTTCCATCGACAATTGTGACTAGCACTCTGTCGTCGAAGCCTTCCGAATGGCCCTGATTCCCAGAACTAAGTTCCATCAGTCTCTGGTGAAACGCCCACCATCAAGCATAGGGGAGCTAAACTCCAGGGCCCAAGGGTATTTTAGGATAGATGAGGAAGAGGCTATCAGACAGAAGAGAGCAGCCTTGGTCAGTGTTGAAGCCCGATCAAAAGAACTAGTAACCGACCGAAAGCGCCGAAGTACCTCGGGTCCTTCAGCCCCGAACCCAGTGAAACGTCCCAGGTTTGAAGACAAAGTGACTCCCCTGAGGGTCACCCTTGACAAATTTTACCAAGAAACCAAAGCCAAAAGAATCTTCCAACCACCACCACCACCACCGATTAGATAACTTTTGGATCAAAGGGATAAGTCAAAGCACTGTGCCTTCCACAGTGATTTTGGGCACCTCACCAACGAGTGCCGAAATCTCAGGCACCAAGTGGAGGCAATGATACTTTGAGGTGAGCTTCGGGATTACATCCAGAGAGACAGACCAAGGACCGATCAATAACCACCCAACGCCCCCTGAAATCCCGCAGTTGCGCAGCCAGTCAAAATTATCAATATAATTCTCGGGGGCCCCACCTCTAAGGAGATAGTCGGAGCCAGCTGCGTCGAGCCTAAAAAATGAGGAAAATCAACGAAGTGAGGCAAGTCCACTACAGAACAGGGGAAACGCATATTGTTTTTTCTACTGCAGACCTTCAGAACATCCAAACCCCTCATGATGACCCACAGGTTATTACATTGATGCAACTGCCTCGTTAAATGAGTCATGATTGATCCAGGGAGCAGTGCAAACATCATCACCAAATGGGCCTTCGAGAAGCTTGAAATCAATCCAAGCGAAGTTGTGACCTCCCGGAGTCCTATTGCAGGATTCGACGGGAAACAGGTTGAACCCATCGAGGAAGTCCAACTACCAGTATTTGCTGCTCAAAAGACCCTGCTGGAAACTTTTGTCATAGTGGATGTGAAGCCATCTTACAATTTGCTCATGGGAAGGGGATGGATCCACATGATACAGGGGGTACCTTCAACCCTACATCAGATGATGAGGTGCATAGGCCCGAACGGGTTTGACATCATAGACATCAAATGAGATCAGGTGGCTGCAAAGGAATGTTATGTCGTTACCCTAAAAGAGATCAGGAAAGAGAAAAGCCTGAAGGAGATCCGCACCGAAGATCGGGGTTTAGATCCTAAATAACAATTAAAGGACGAGGATTCAGGTATCCCGATCGTGGTCAAGCCTTTACAGCCTGTATCCATAATACTCGATAAGCCCGAAAGAGTCACCTATGCAGGTACAAACCTTACTGATTATGAATTAAAAGAACTAACCCAATTTTTGGAGAACAATTGTGATGTCTTCGCTTGGGGACACACAGATATGTCTGGTATTGATCCCGCTGTCTGCTAGCACTCCCTATATATTGACCCTAATGTAAGGCCAATCAAGTGGAAGCAGAAGCGCATGAGAGCCCACAAGAACCAAATCATAGCAGAAGAGGTATCCCGATTGCTCCAGGCTGGGTTCATCAAGGAAGTGAAATACCCTGATTGGCTTTCTAACATCGTAGTTGTCCAGAAGAAGAATGGTAACTGGAGAGTTTGTATTTATTTCACTGACTTGAACAGGGCATGCCCGAAGAATAGTTTTCCCTTGCCAAAAATTGATTAGTTGGTGGATGATACCGCTGGCTATAAGCGATTGACTTTCCTGGATGCATACTCAGGGTACAATTAGATAAAGATGAACCTGGCCGACGAAGAAAAAACATTCTTCATCACTGAAACAGGTACTTACTGTTTTAGAGTTATGCCTTTTGGATTGAAAAATGCAGGTGCTACTTTCCAGAGACTAGTAAATAAGATATTTAAAGGGATGATGGACACTGTGATCAAAGCTTATATCGACAACAATATGGTAAAAAGTATAACAAAAGGGGACCACTTGGGACATCTGCAACGAGTGTTTGGCACCCTCAGGAGATATGGAATGAAACTCAACCCGGGGAAATGTTCATTTGGCGTGTCATCTGGACAGTTCCTGGGACACATCGTGAACCTTACTGGAATTCAGGCTAGCCCGACACAAGTCAAAGCCCTGATGGAAATAAAGGAACCCCGAACTTATAATGATGTTCAAGTCCTGACTAGAAGGGTGGTTGCCCTTAGCAGATTCATCTCAAGACTTGCCGATCGATGTAGACCATTCTTTCAGGCAATCAAGGCAAGGAAATATGAGGTCTGGGGTCCAGAGCAATCTATGGCCCTCGCAAGACTGAATGAGTACATGTCCAATCCCCCAATCCTTACCACACCGAAACCCGATGAAGTTTTATATCTCTATCTAGCAACATCCTCCATTTCAACCAGTGCAGCCATTATCTGGGAAGATGGGAGCTTCCAGATGCATGTTTTCTACACAAGCAAATCCTTGGAAGATGCTGAAACCCGATACAACAGGCAAGAGAAACTGGAGCTATTATTGATAAATGCAAAACGGAAACTCAGGCATTACTTTGAGACACATCCAATCATTGTCCCAACCTCTACTCCTATCCGGGTCATTATGTCTAAACTTGACTTTTCTGATATAATTTCAAAATGGGCCATTGAATTAGGCATTTATGATATAACTTACGTAACCCGGGTCTCCATCAAGGGTTAAGTAATGATAGACTTCTTACTCGATGAGGAAATCAATCAGCAACACAAGCCAGATACTTGGAAGCTATTTATGGACAGGTCAACCAATTCAAACGGGTCAGGGGTTGACCTAGAAATCCAGACGCCCGATGGTACCCATCTTCATATGCCAATGTGACTGCAGTTCCCAGCCACCAATAACGAGGCCGAGTATGAAGCAATCATATCTGGTTTAAGGTTAGCCAAAAGCCTCCAAATCCAGATCTTAGCAGTGCATAGTGACTCCCAATTAGTCATCAGGCAAATCAAAAGAGAATACGAGGTAAATGATGCAAAAATGGAGTTTTATCAGGCACTCGTGTTAAAATAAATAGAGCATTTTCAAAGAATAACTTTCACTTAGATCCCGAGAAATGAGAATACTATAGATGACCACCTAGCCGGGCAGGCATCCTCAGTTGATGAGGACCTGACCCGGGTTATGTTGGTTGATTTCCTAGCCAGACCAAACATCTAAGAGCCCGAGAATGTAATGTTTATCCCTTGGGAACCCAGCTAGATGGATCCCATGATGGATTACCTTAGGCACGGGGCCCTCCCGAAGAATAAAGTAGAAGCTCGAAAGATCCGAATGAATTAAGCCCGGTACTCAATCATAAGAGGGAAGCTCTATCGAAAATCATTCTCAGGTCCATATTTAAAATGTGTAACCCCCTCTGAAGCAAGGGCGGTAATGGAGGAGATCCATAGCGGATCATGTGGGAATCACTCTAGAGGAAGATCTCTGGCTCACAAAATACTCTCCCAATGATACTTCTGGTCCTATCTGTCACGGGATGCCAATGATTATGTCCAAAGGTGAAAGGCATGCCAAATACATGAAGATGTTATCCATCAACCACCAGAGTTTCTACACCCTATCGGGTCCCTCACCTCTTCGCTCAATGGGGAATGAATATTATGGGTCCACCCCCGAAGGTAATACGATCAACGTCCTATGTCCTTCTGGCCACTGACTACTTCATGAAATGGGTAGAAGCCGAAGCTTATCCAGTAATTAAAAGCAACAATGTCATCAAATTCATCTGGAGCCACATAATATGCAGATTCGGGCTATTAAGAACAATTATGATGGACAATGGGACAAACTTGGACAACCAGAAGGTAAGGGCATTCTTCGCCGAGCATGGCATCAATTAGAATATGTCATCGGTCAGGTACCCACAAGGGAATGGACAAGCTGAAAGGATAAATCGAACCATATTTGACACTCTTGCAAAAAAGCTTGAAGAAACCAAATGAGCATGGCTAGAAAAACTGCCTGAAGTGCTCTGGTCGTACAGAACGACACCCAGGTAACCCACCGGGGAAACACCCTTCGCCATGACATATGGCGTTAATGTTGTAATCCCCACAAAAATCAAAGTTCCAACCCTCAGGAGCCAAACCTGAGAAGATGATCCTAATAACCAGCATCTGGTTCACGACCTTGATCTGCTGGATGAAAGAAGAAACGCAACAGGAATCAGGTTGGCAGCCTACCAACAGTGTGTCCAAAACCATTTCAATAAAAAATTTAAAATAAGAGAGTTCCAGGTCGGGGACATGGTCCTTAAGAAAAAAATTGGACTCGTAAGCAAGCTCAAGGAGCCTTCGGAGGGCCCGTACACCATCACCGAAGTTATCGGGCGCGGAGCATATCACGTTCACAGAAATAAAGATGGTAGAATGGAGCCGAACTTCCAGAATGCCTCTCGCCTGAAAAGGTACTACCCATATCGGGCCAATTCAATTTTTACCTTACCTTATTCGCTTTTGTAAAAAGGCTTCAATGCCATATCAGTTGAGTTGACATCAGTAAAATTGTCTTTTCTTGGCAAAGATAGCTTACAGATGATTACTGATGCAAAAATAAACTAAGTGTTTTCATGTCTCTCGCATGACCTTAAAAACCTGAAAGACATAACACCGATCCATAAGTAATCCAAGTTTTACAAAAATTATCCAAGTGTTGTTATGTCTCTCGCATAGCCTCAAGAGACCGAAGACACAACACTGATCCACAAGTGATCAAAATTGCAAAAATAAACTAAGTGTTGTCATGTCTCTTGCATGGCCTCAAGAGCCCGAAAGACACAACACCCGATCCATAAGTGATCCAAGTTTTACAAAAATTATCCAAGTGTTTTTATGTCTCTCGCATGGCCTTAAAAGCCCGAAGACACAACACTGATCCACAAGTGATCAAAATTGAAAAAATAAATTAAGTGTTGTCATGTCTCTCGCATGGCCTTAAGAGCCCGAAAGACGCAACACCCGATCAATAAGTGGTTAAAGTTTTACAAAAATTAACTAGTGCTGTTATGTCTCTCACATAGCCTCAAGAGCCCGAAGACACAACACTAATCCACCAAAAAGGAACCAAATGTTATCACTGAAAGTCAAACTTTCAGCGATAAAAATGAATCATCCATGAATCTTGTCCTTCAAACGTCAAACTTTCCATTAAAAATGAAGCCCTAGTGGCCAAGGCTTACAAGTACAAAGGTTCTAAAAACATACAAAAAGTAGAGAAGAAAAGCTAAGTCTTTTGCCCCTGGTATCTGAATTCGGGTCCAAACTCTTCAATCCTGTCACTGGCCCTGGTAACGGCCTCCCCTTGAGTGCTTAAATCTGTTCGAGAGAGATCTGGCTGAGGAGTGGAATAAGGAACCAGAGCCAGTTCAGACGAAATCGTGCCAGAAGTAGGATCAGACCTGGGAAGAGGTTTAGTCAATAACTCACAGAAGAGGAGGTCATTGGGACCAACTTCCGGATCCTTATAAGGGGGGCCAATGCCAAGAGACTCATCGAATTCTTCCACTGAGATAAAGTCCCTTTCCTCAACAAGTTTTTGGAAGTCCTAAAAGCAATTTCGCCAGCCGAATCCAGTCCGGTAGTTGGAGGTATAACAGAAACGTTTATACATCTGGTTGTCACCCCGATGACATATCTCCACCTTAGACCTCTCCACTGCCAGAAGATTCTCAGTCTCAACTTTCTCCTCCAGAAGTTTTTCCTTTGAACTCTTCAAGCCCTCATTCTTAGTCACCAACTCTTGGTTTCGCACCAACAGGACTTAATGAGTTTCCTCCATCTCTTTGAGCTTCTGATCAGACTCCCGAAGTCGCTGCACAGCGGTTATAGCCCGCACAGTTTGAGCCTTCAACTTCTCATTGGCAGTTATTAGTAAGGCAACCGTCTTTTTCCTGTTCTCTTTCTTCAACCTCAGGTACTCTGCCGATTGCCGGAGGGCCCTACTGTCTTCCTCAAGCTTTGAATTATAAGCTTAGATCAGGTAAAACATCTACCATAGAAACACAAGTGTTACACAATCAGTAAACAAATCAAGAAGAAATCATATGCAATGCGAGATCAAGTTGCATACAAACCACCTTCATTGCCATATCAAGGCCAACTCACTCTTATCCACCTTCTGGATAGCCTTTCGGTCAGCTGGGGTCCAAATCTGAAGACCCATCTCCCGAAGAGCAACGTCATTGTTGATGGTCTCACTCCTAGTGACTAAAAACCCACCACCCGGGAGCCTTATTCTCGGATTCCAAAGAACCGGTTTCTCAGCTGCAGCTTCGGTTTTCATTTTCTCACTAGGAAAGGCTGTTATTTCCATTTGCATGCTAAGAGAGGCCGCCGTTGTTAATCAGGGCCGCACCGAACGTCCAGCTTGGTCATTCTCCAAACAGGGTCGGGTGACGCCCTACATGGATGAAGATGCCAAGGTAGCCAACCTCCAGCTGATATGAAAGCACCATCATCAGCAGACCGGGGTGGATCAACAAGATTCTCCCATGAGGAAGGAAGAATAGGAGATGTAGGGGTAGAAACACCTTCCGCTCTAGAAGGAAGGGGAGGAGTAGTAAGTGGAGTATCACTAGGACTGACAATTCGTGTCAACAGGTCGACCCACGGGTCAACAGGGCAATCTGATACTAGTTGACACGAAAATCAAACATTTTAAATATGATACAATCCAACACGAAAAATAAAAAATAAAAAATAAAAATGAAATTGAAATTGAATTTGACACAATTCAATAATAGTTTATTAATGTATTTCAATCCATGACCAATTAGAGAATAGAAAAAATCAGCAAATAAATATAACAATAAATATAATCGTGTCAAACGGGTCAATTCGTGTCAGAAATTGCCAGCTCTAAGTATCATTTGAAGAGGGTTGTGGCAGGACCTCACTGACAGAAGGAGATGCGGTTCCCGAAGGGGTGGCAGGATTGGCTGGGTTGCCCGATGTCCTCTTTCATTTGCTTTTAAGACTAGGTTGAGGAATTGTCAGCATGATGTCTGCTCCTTTAAATGATAATTCCTGCAAAGCATCATCAGTTAGGAAATTAGGACACATCCTTAAAGGTTTACCCCAAACTTTGGACTTTAGAAGGTCAAAACGAGATTTAATATAAAATGGGGTCTTGAGGTTAGCGGGCGCCTTCAAAAAACTTAAAACATGCATCCCCAACTTGTTATCACACACCCCACAAAAACACGCCCCTGAATGATAAGGTTTGAAATAGGGGAATAAGTGTTGGCTAAAAGCTTTTGGGATCGAGAAGTGTGCATCGGGATGTCTTCAATTCCCGCTCACCAAAATCATCCTCTCCTTCCAACCCTTATTAGACTTTATAACCCCATCATATATCTTTCTCCCCTGATAAGGAAAAAAATTGAAACTCCCCTTATAGTCCTTTTGATCTTGCAGCTTATAAGAAAACGGGACCTCTAGCAGACTCAAGTCCAGACCCAGATCCCGATTGATCAACAGGACCATGGCCATTATTCTAAAGAAGTTTGGCCTGACCTGAAGTGGGGCCAGACCTAAGGTTGACAAAGCCATTAAAAAGAAATGGTGAATTGGAAATCGAGGGATATGTAGATGGTAAGAAGAAAGCAAGATATGGTCATCTCTAACTCCTTCACCCAATCTAAATCCTTATCCTTGGGGTAGTGCCTGATAATCACCCCATCAGGAACCTCGAGCTTCTTTAGAACTACGTCTACCCTTTTTCAGCTATCAAAGGATCAACAATAATTTATGTTCCGGATCTCTTAACAGCCTGACCCCCAACTGGAACAGTGACCACAGGAGCCCCACCGGTACCAACCCGCTGGGTGACCTCCGGAGGACTGGATTTGACTGTCCTAACCACTTCGAATGATGGGGAACTGAGAGAGGCATCAGGGTCAATAAAGGAAGGAAGACGATCACTATCCGATCGAGTATCATCACTATCAGACATCTCTGGAATAAGGAAAGAGCAAAGGAAAGAGCTTACACTCAAAGAGGATTTCGGCAAGTCTCCGATGAAAATCTCTGAGTTCTCCGGGAAGTAAATGCAATTTCCGACGAAGATATTTGCGAAGAAGATGATTTGCAGAGAAAAGTCTTTGCTGTGAGGACAAGATAATGAAGTAAGAAGTTTGCAAAAGTACAAATGAAGAATATATATAGGAGTTACTGAAGGAGACCAACTGCCCCACTTTCACACTAAATGGAGTATCGAGCCTTCTTCTCAGGCACTATTGCGAAAATCAAGGCCATGATGACCGTGTATTTCAAATTCAAATGATGAGGACAACTACCCTCATTTAATGACCTTGCCACGTCTCCTGATATAGGAGATGTATCTACCTACCACATGTTACTCTTGATTATGAGTCTTAAACGTTTGAAAGCCTAAAACCAAGAGGGGTCTGTGTACATGTGGGATTCTTCAGGCCCACCAAACCTTTACCCCACGAACCGGATGACCCATTATGGATGACCGAAGCCCACTATAAAGGCCCATCAACCGAAATTTTCTAGAATAAACTTGAAGAGCAAGCTAGTAACGTGGCAAAAGGACAAAAATATTGATGTGTAAGAGAATGTTGCCCTGATAGGCTCAAGGCCCAAAAATGGAATGTATATAAGGAAAGAAAAATCTAAATAAAGTATATTATTCTTGTGTTGTGTATTTTTTAGTATCTACAGGGTTACAAATGAATCTAGCCGAGTTTTGGAATGTTTATTTGTTAAACGAGCTTAAGAAGTGTGTTCAGACTCGATTCATTTGCTAAACAAACGAGCCTGAGCATAACATTAGTTTAACAAGTTGAGTCTGAGTCTGCTCATGATAGCTCGGATCAGTTGCGTATATACTATATAGTCATCTGGATGAGTTGTTGAAGATTTGTTTTTAACAAGTTTTCATTTTTCGAATAACATATTCTTTAGTTCTCAATTATTATCATTTTTTTTTGTATTATTTTTTCATTGTGAGTGATTTTTACAACATGACCGTATCAGTCCTATAATTTTCATCAACTTTCTTTTGCAGTTTCTTCAATATTGGTCAATGATACATCCCTGATGGTGAAATTAGCAAATGTATTTGGTGAAATTAACAATGTATGCGTGGGACACTCCATGATTAGGAATAAGAAAAATAAGAAAAAGAAAAAGAAAAAGGGTTTCATACTTAGAACTGGTTTGGTTGTCTGGACCCAGGAGATATGCTGTGAAACTAGCTTGAGGAGACAAGAATATTTTCAAAGTTAAGCAATGTATTGTCGGAGATAACATTGTTGATTCTTAGCATTCTCTTCAATCAATTAAATTAATTTAGCACATATTCAACATGTCCAATCAAGTCAATGTGAAGAATTTAAAGATGCTTTACAAGTCCTGAGCTTATTGGGAACAAAATAGGTGTTAGAGGGTCCTGTCCTACATTTAACCCATCTATTATATGCGAACGAAAAAGTCATATGCGGATAAAAGTCACTAGACATATATGGGATAACCTAACATCCTACGCTTTTACTGGAGTGGTTATGGTGGCAACTAAAAGTCTATTTAGTGAAAATGTTGGTGGGAGACATTATGCAACTGAGGGCCAAAAGGAGAAGTTAAAAAGATTGTGCTCGTAGAGTATCTAGTTCTTATATGCATAACAAATTGTGTATTTTTCTTAGAGAGTTGGTGCTGAAAGTAACCGAATTTTTTACAACATGCAGAACTTAGTTTGTCTTAGGGAAGTGAACTACTCATAGAGATTCTTTGCATGTTATTACTAGCTGATATATATATATATATATATATATATATATATATATCAGCTAGTAATAACATGCAAAGAATCTCTATGAGTAGTTCACTATATATATATATATATATATATCGGTTGAGAGTTGTATTAGTGGTGGTCCATTATCAACTCAGTGAAATTGCTCTGTGGAATTATGCAGCTTTGATTGACAATTAAGTAGCTTTGTACAACCACACACCCTTCCAAAGAGATAAAGAGAGGACTATTTTCTGAATAGTGCAAGGATTTGTCATTAGCTTCATGTAAAAACTCCTTACACCATACAATAATGTTAGAACTCTTCTCGGTAAAATACAGGGCTATGCTTGCGCAAACGGTTCATCAAACATGAATGTAAACGGGAGATTAAGGAATGAAACGAAAAGTGTTAATTAGAAGATTGGAATGGCAACACATTGATCGGCCTTAGTTCAGTTTCATCTAGTATGCACCACCTGAAATGAAACAATGAGTATCTCAGGAAAATACAATTGAATTGTGTATGTGGACAATACATATCTATCTATATATATATATATATATATATATATACTTTCGAACAAAAACACAGCCGCCTATGAGGATTAATTGCTTACCAAAGTCTCTTGGTGTTTTGCACTTGAAGCATTCCGTCCTACTAGCATAATTGTGTACTCCACATCCCAGTCTGGCCAAATTCAAAACACAATTATCATGATATATACTTGATTTTATATATACATCATTGAACTATTTTGTTCCATTGTCATCCGTTTGATATAAAACGGTTATTTGAATTTACCTAGTGCAAATCCAATCACCAGTTTTCCATCCAGGAATAGCACTGGCATCGGCGCACAAATAAGCTCCTGCATTCACTATGTCACCTCCATACCCGAAATAATCTTTTGTTGCAGCACACCTATAGCAGTTAGGTCGGCTGGCGTAGTTGTGTGCTCCACAGTTCATGGCATTGCAGTACCAGTCACCTGCCAACACTTCAGTCCTGTTTATGCCATAAGACGGAAAATCAGTAGCCCCACCGCATTTAGGGCACTGGCATCGTTGGCATGTATCCCTCTTTTTGAAGTTCAGATATTGGCAAGAAGGGCACATCCAGTCTCCTTCCCTGCTCATTTTCCCTTTCTGTGTTGAGCATAAACAATAAGAAAATTTGTCATGACATATGAAATATTTTTTTGAAGCTAGAAGCAATGGTTTGATGGGGAAAATGAGTTGGCATATTTTTTTGTGTGTATATGTACACACTCGCACCACTGCGAAATAACACATGGCTAACAATTCTCTTTTCCTACTGCTAGATAGCACAAGAAAATAGAGACAAAAAAAACAACAACTCCTTTTTTTTTTATAGAGGGATTATTTTATACATTCACAATCGTTGATACCCTTGGTTGGTTTGAAAAATAAGAAAATAACATTCCAAATAATGAATTCGTTAACATTTTTCACAAAATTTAGTCGGAAAGAGTAGAGAAGCATCTTAGCTCCATACCTTGAAAGTAGTCTAGAATGCGGAAAAAAACCAAAACAACCACAAGAAGGTACATAAGGCTCACCTAATTAAAGAAAATAAATGATCCAGTGGAAAAACAGTAGCACTTGTAGTGGTAGTACAAGAAGAAGAACTTGGTAATGAAGTTGGTAAGTTTGATGAATGGGATGAGATGGTTTATATAGTTGTTATGGTCTCATGAGTGGGACCCTAATTCAGTTATACATGCATTCAGATGGTTTTCTAAAAGATGGGATTCCAAAAGTAGAAACTTCTCAAAGATTTAGAGATAAGCTTCCTCTCACTCTTCCGCTTCTTTCTGGGGTGTGGTATGGGGGAGGTTTGCTTCAAAAGGCATAAAATTCTATTGAATCACAACAAAAACCCTATATTGCCCTTGTTTATACTTATTCCCTATGCATTATTTGGAAAGGAGAGAGGACCTTTCAAAAACTATTCTATGCTCTTTTGGATATCCATTTCAAATAATGTGTATGACATTAGAAAGATATATGCTATTTGCAATGGAAAATTTTCATATCTCCCATCACTCATTCACATGGATGGTCCCTTCTTGAGGATGAAATTGATGCCTACATAAGTGTCAAGTGCATGGATGGGTAACTTTGTCTCGAGTAGGTTATATAGTCCAGGTGGGATCACATGGAAGAGAAACTAGAGAAATATTCATTCCGAGAATCAATTCCTTCTCATTCATATCCCTAAATTGTCAAATTATTCTTTCGTGTGTGTGTCGATTACTTTATGGCACAAGTCCATTCGAAGCTCACATTTGGTTGTCATCTTCGTAATCCTTTAGGATTAAAGATTAAAAATTAAATGCGATGCCAAAAGTTGCCATTGACACTGCATTAGCTTGTTGGCTTTTACACAGATGTGCAAGTGTGTGTTCTTTTGAAAGTCTCTGTCACAAAGTTCACTGATAATTAATCAAGATATATAACATAGACAGCAATTTTAAGACTCCTAGAAAGAATATAGGGTAAATACCACTTACACCCCCTTTGATTTGTCAATATCCCAGTTACACCCCCTCTACTATGGTATATCCCAGTTACACCCCCTGTCACTGACGGCTGTTAGTTGACCTAACGGAATTGAGTGCAATGTCTCTTTTGTCCTTCAATATTTTATTAATCTCATTTATACCCCAACTCTCTCTCTCTCTCTCTCTCTCTCTCTCACACACACACACACTCTCTGCACAGACGCACACACACACACACACATATATATATATATATATATATAGATCTATACATGTATATATATGTGTATTGTGTGTGTGCAGGGGGTCGGAAATAGGGGAAGCGGTGGGAGGGGGCTGTGGCGGCGACGGCGACGGCGGGAGAGGCGGTAGATCTATATATATATGTGTGTGTGTATATATGTATATATATATATATGTGTGTGTGTGTGTGTGAGAGAGAGAGAGAGAGAGGGAGAGAGAGAAATTTATTTATTTTTAAAAAAAAATTCAAAATTTATATATATTTTATATTTATTTTCGATTTTATAATTTTTTTTGAAATTTAATATATACTTTTGAATTTTATATGTTTTTTTTAATTTTATATATTTGTTTCAAATTTTTTATGTTTTTTGTGATTTTTATATTTATTTTCGAAATTTAATATGTTTTTTTGAAAAAAAAATAATTTCAAAATTTATATATTTTTTAAATTTATATTTATTTTCGAATTTATAATATTTTTCAAATTTTAATATATATATTTTTGTATTTTATATATATTTTGAAAATTTAATATAAATTAAATTATTAAATGATGGGAGGGGGTTAAATAAGTCATTTGACTACAAGGGGTAAAATAGACCATTTATCACCTTTTTACTGATGGCATCATCACATAACGGTCAACAACTAATGATTGACTAACGGAGGGAGGTGTTCGATACACGGAATTAAAATTGAGGGGGTGTAACTGAGATATACCATAGTAGAGGGGGTGTAACTGGGATATAGGCAAATCAAAAGGGGTGTAAATGGTATTTACCCAAGAATATATCATGTATGAAGTTCATGCAAGTGGTTGGTAGAAAAAGAAATTTCACTATGTATAAGAAGTTTTCTTTATATATAGAACCTTTTAAGTACATGCTGAGATATATATATATATATATATATATGTTTGAAAGCACTAATTAATGAGGTTATGCCTAATGTAGATGAATTGGTAGTGCAGAGGAGGTCATTTTGTTCAATTTCACTATAAAATAGATAAAAATATTTTAAGCAATTTTGCAATATCAAATTAATAGAGCATGTTAATTAAATTATTTTAGTTGACCTAGCATCTAACAAGTTGGAGCTCTAGCATGAGGAGGATTCAGTGAGAGAATCAATGGAGGGAATTCGGGTTCTCTATCTAAATACAAGCCTCGGTAAGAATATACTCAATATTTTTAAGGGCCTATAGATGTGATACATGAGCCATAAGAAGGTCCTTTGAAATTGGTAGTGGGACCTATATGGGCTGACATGGCAAAAAAAATGTTCGATTCCACGCAAGCAGAGATGCTTATGTGTTAACCTAGGATTTGATAAGGAGGAATCCTGATCACCAATTAGTTTACTATACATAATGATATAGCACATTATTTTAAGAACCTCAGACAAAAGTCCCACTCTTTATTCTAATGTGTGACAGTTCTCAAAAGGGACTCAATAATACTTGAAGAATCCCTATCCGATCGGCCACTGAAAAAATAGCCGTTGCTTTTGAATTTTAAATATTTCTCTTGCTAGATAAAACTGACATTCAATGGTGCTACACATAGCATGATTCCCGGTCTAGTATCAGTGTAAAAGATTTGGACTCGATCTTAAAAACAGGGTATTAAACGAGTATCAATAGTATGTCACAATATCAACATCTTTTAAAATATTACAAATCGAATAATATGTAATGTATTGAATGATATAACTAACCTCAACTCGTGATGAAATAAAGAGTGATATAATCATTAAATGAGTATTATATTCATAACCGTTACAATTCCAATATTTATTTATAATGAATGTCATTAATTATGTATAATTATGTAACGGTTATAATTATAATAATCATCAATAATAATGATTATTTATTATTGTCTACTAAGAGTTTTGATTAGTTGTCAAACCTCCATAGATTTAGCTTACTAGGCTTGGGTAATAAATAATTGACGCCGGACAGAATAGAGATTATTCTGCAGGCTAGTGCAATAGGTATTTTGCAAGGAAAAATATGAGAATTTCGACCCAAAATTCAGAGAACACTCTGGAATTTAATAAATTTGTTTATAATCAAGAAATCACCAAAAAACAACCCACAAGCCGGGTTAATATAGCTGAAAATTGACCCCTAATGGGATTTTTGCCAAAAATAGCAAAACCCTAAAAGTCTTACCAAAACGAAATACGGAAAGAAATCAAAAGATTGCCAAAAATCTGGCCCAAATCGGGTTCAGATCAATTCCTAATTGACAAATAAAAGATTACCATAAATAGCAAAAATTAATTAAAAATAAAGATTTGAAAAGGAAAACAGCGGATTTAGGGCTCGAAACGAGGTGCACCGAGCGTGGTTAGGTGGCCACGACGTGAGCGCCAAAATTAGCTTTCCAAATTGGGGTTACGGGCGCGAATCGGACACTTGTAGCTTCAGTTATGGCCAAAAAATCGACATGTGCACGAAAACCGCCCCAATTAGGCTAGATCATGATTTTTTGCCATCCTTGCGCTGATCCTCCCGCTCCAGGTAATCCAGCGCTATTAATGAGCAATCTGACAGCTCGGCATCGTCTTACTCGAATCCCCCTGCATCAATAATAATAATAATATTGTGTGCAAATAAACCCTTAAAGTTAACCTAAATTTCTCTATTGCAAGTGCACGAATCAATTATAATATAGTATAAATGAGATAGGATATATCGTATCCACAGAGACAATTGAATTCACAACTTCTTTATAATTATTGTAACTAAATCATGAAATATAATTTGTTTGTTTTTTTTTTCTATAATTAATTTAACAAGAAATAAAATAACATAAAAATAAATATAGATTTTGGTTTTGGTGTTTGGAAACAATGGAGATCAAGATCTAGGGTATTTCTAACTCCACCACTAACCGCATAGTATATTTTCTGATTCATTCAATTGTAAAGGGCGGTTCATCATATGTGAATCAAATATAGGGTCGCAAACATTGGCAAAACCCTAATCCCAAAAAAGGAACAATTAATCCATCATTGGTATAATTCATCTTTGAACAGGTATAACTAGTACATGCATCTACTCTAAACTACTCCTACTGACACAAATGAAAAGCATGTCACTCGTTATCTTTTCTCGAACATGGTTTGTCTAAATCAAGATTGCATATTAATTATCACCATTATGTAGAAAATCATGAGTTAAGCATTCGAGTTCTAACCCATATTGAATAACAATGATTGTGCAAGATAAAACAATCATCCAAGCTAAGACAATACATAAAATAAATGAAGAATCTTATATAAAATCAAACGTAATCACTCATCTACACAATCATCACATATGTGTCCTTCAGTTTCCCCTTATACAATAAAAATAAAAAAGAGTCTACATTACTTGGTTAGGGTTTTGTTAAAAACTCTAGATACCGGTTTAGTTGTTCATGGTAGTGGCTGTCTGCATTGTTGATGTAGACACGCCCTCCATGGTTGATATTCTTGCATAAATCTCCAACAATAGTCCTTTACAATTTCAACACCAATGTCTCATTCTCTCATTGTAAGGGAAACCCCTATTTTTTATAGAAAAAAAGATGTCTTTGTTTAGTAATCTGATTGTTTCACGGTTAAATCAGGAATATGTATCGTGATATTCCTTGAAGAATGGTATAAAATCTCATCACATATGGTCAATATTGCATCCAAAATAGCCTAGAAATCATTTCATGTTGATTCTGGCCGAAATGGGTCCCACAGGTGCATATACAAGTTGTTGATGTGTATTGGTTGTATTTGGTCTTACCGAGTACTCGGTGGTCACGTAATGGCGCAAAAATGCGCATATGTCTCTGGAATTTTTCTCACTTTTCTACTACCGAATATTCGGTGAAGGCTCTACCGAGTACTCGGTAGCTCTTCACATTGTATTCTTGTATTTCATTTTCTTTGCTCCGTTTCTTTTCTCGACTTCATTCTTCTTCACTCATTTTGCATCATTGACTTATTTTTTGTCTTTCATATGTTTTTTATCCATGGTTTCGGCTCTCAAACGATCTTGAATCACAAATTCAGTTATTTTACCGAATTTAACTCGTTTTACATGACATGACCTGAAATGTCTTAAAACACGAAAATCGTATAAAAACACCAATATAATGATATATATAGACATAACAATGTATAATTATGAACCTTAAATGTATGATATTTAGCTCCTATCAAGTCTATATACAGTGAGGCACTGAGGCTCGAATATGACTATTATAAAAAACATAGGCAATTCTCCTCTTCCTCTAAATCCCTATCATATCAGATATACCATTTCCTATATACTTGTGTTTTATATACTTGTGTTTTATAGTTTGACAACTTGAAATAATAACTTTGTAATTAGTTGCACATATAGGATATTGGAGTTGTATCTTGGAGCCTTCACAGTTATCTGAAACTTGCACGTAGGGAGACTGTAAAGGCTTTAAGATAGCGCATTGCGTGTCTCTCCATTAACAAATCAGAAGTTTCTAACTCTTTTACTGTTCTATTTTTATTGATGTTTATACTGGCCTTCTATTTATTTAATTTTTTAATATATCTGATCTATGCCATGATCTCTGATTGTTTTATCTGTAGATTTGTAAGTGATTAAATAACAGCCCTAACAGATGCATCATTCAAAAGTAGGGCTCTCTTGGATATCATATACTTCCCTTTAAACAAAATTCCTTTATTGATGCTATTCTTATCATAAACTGAGAAAAATTACTTGTAAATGCTCTTTATTTGAGACAAAATGTTGCTTTTTGGTAGGAGTCATGTGTTAATCATGTCAAATATCATTTTAGCTCAGGCATATAAAACAGCTCTTGTTTCACTTGTCAATTATTTTCATCAAATCAGCAGAAACTGCCATCTTTTTTATTCCTGAAAAAAAAAAGAAATATAAAAGTTATTTTATTTCACTTTATTCTTGTCATGCCTTAAGCTTTTTTTTGGGCAAAGTTCCTGTTTAGGACCTCATGTTTTCATTTTTTGGAAGACCATAAAATATTTAAGAATTTTTTTGGACAAAATAAACTCAAATTGTTCTGGCGATTGATTTATGTTTCTGAACTTTGTGGATTCAATTCGTTCTATTATTTACTGTTATAGTTTATGATGTACCCGTGAAGAAAGGCCATGCATGAGGATATCGAATGGACCAAAAACCCCATCATCTTTATTGATATAGGTACTTATAGATAATGATCCAATTATATATATATATATATATATATATATATTGAATTACATTGGATTTGACTGAAGTAAAACTAGATTTTTCTATGAAATTGATATTGGAATCATGGTTGCTTGAAGGAGTTTCTTCGTGCAGAGGCCAAAACAGTCTTGTCGGCCACAATGAAATATGCTGCCCCTGCCACTGCAATTAATCTATATTCTTCGTTATATATATATATATATATATATATTACCAAAAAATGCAATATAATATTATATATAAATAAATTGGGTGAATGTGATTAATTATGGTATAGGTAAGGTGGTGAACCTGTGGAAATAATGAGAGCTTGAGCAGTATGATTGAGATTGGCTCTAGCCCAAGGCAGCATCCTCACACTAGCCAACTGCATATGTAATTAATTAATGTACATTATATATAATATGTTCCATCACTTATAAATTAAAGTTCCGCTTTGAAAAAATAAATAAATAAGTCTGTTCTATAAAGTGGCCTCATAATCTACACTCAGTCTTTTGTGTTTGTGTGTGTAAAAAGTAGCACTATTGCAAAAGACATATATATAAAATATATATATATATTGCAAGGAATGAAGGAGACTTACAGTTGGTATAGCAGTAGCGACAGCAGCAACAGCAGCTGCTTTAGCACCAGCCACAACCCCCTCTGTATTTAATTTCAATTCAGAAATCAAATACTCGAAATCACTTGAATTATTGCAAATTATTCACATTTCATTTGAATTGTTGAAATCAAATAATTAACAATAAATATTTTGAATTTATTTAAGATGAAGAAGCAAAATGTACCACGAGAACAACGCTTGGCCATGACTAGTCTTTGGTCGAGTGAAGCCAAGCTATTCCTTTCAAGAGGAGACTGAGCCACATTTTTGGCCATTGTAGACACAAACACAATGGGTATTTGAAGCTGATATAAAATTGTTATGAAGATATATAGATATATCAAAAGGTTTTTGAAGCTTTGAATGAAGAGACATCGAACTAAGTTTGCATATTTATAAGCATTTTAGTAGTGCGTGTATGTGTGTGTGTGTGAGAGAGAGAGAGAGAGAGGTGTTGGGGGCAGAGTTCGACGGTTTTAGGTGATTCTAGTGTCGGAGGCACTTAGTTTTCAAATTCAGAGCTCTGGTTTTATCAACGATCGGTTGTGTTTTGTTGTTATATCCCATTTATACCCCCACCTTTTTTCGTAAAAGTGGAAAGTAGATGGGTAGTTGAGTGAGCAAAGGGTGGTTGCAAGTGATAAAATTACTATGTGACCCTTCTCTTATTATTTATATTTCAATTACAGTGTGTGTGAGGAAGAAACATTAGTCACGTGATTTTGTGTGAGTGTTGTTTCATTAGTAACATTTAGGTAACAACTTACGATATTATATAATATTATTATAACTATGTGTGTGTGGCATTAGTAACTGTTGGGAAAGCAGAGAAGCCAGAGCCAGTGGTTTGGGTTAAAAGCAGCCCTTAAAACAATGGGCAATTAAGCCTTACACCATCATCATGAGACTTGAGTTTCAGATCTAGTGGAGCTCAGAGATTGGGACACATGTCTCGAATCGAATTGGAATCCCTGCATTGATTTGATTCTCTCACTCGAAGTTCTCCATTGCGGATCCTAACAACTGAAATATATATATATGACGAATGACACTCTTGTTATTAAATAAAATATGAAGCTAAATTTGTTTTTGTAAAAACTGACATGGCATAATTTAAACCCTTAGATGCGAACTTGATTTGATGGCCTCTAATGATAGAATCAATGGATTAAATTAAGATTCGTCTCAAATCAACCATATTTGATTAACAGAATCCATATAATAGATGATAAAAAAAAAAATTGGTGAAAGGACAACTTAAAATACAAAGAAAAGAAGTCAATATAATTAATTTTAATTTTTTTTTAAAAAAAATAAATACACATTGAAGAGAAGGAATACATATAACCCATACGTAATTTTTGTCATTTTTAATTTTTTATTAGAAACAATATAGAGCTTACGGGTCGGGTCAAATTTGAGGGAAGGTAATCCTAATAAGCTTCAAATACTATTTGTGTCAAATTTTCCTAAACATCAGGGGAGGTCAGTATAATTTACTCAAATAATTTTTATTCATGAAATTAAGAGGTAATTATATATATCTTTTTATTAGGAAAAAATATTTTATATTAAACAGATAAAAGCCACAACGATATATTAGTCATATAACACATTTGCTTCTAAGAACACCGATGATAATGGATGTAGTGTTACATTTCAGTCATATGACACATTTGATTCTAAGTCAACACTGATAATGGATGTAGTGTTACATTTAAAACGAGAGGAGAGGTACCTATAATTATTCTAAAGAATTTAAAGTCCATTCGGAAAAAAAAAATGATAAAAAAAATTCCATAAAAAGGACAAAAACGAAAAAATGATTACCATTATCATGGCGCCATTAGCCCATTTAGTGTTTTTTTTTTCCACATCTTCTTGGGCTTGGGCTTGGGCTTGGGCCTCTTGGCCATATATGGCACTAGTTTTAAACAAAGGGGGATTCCTTAAAGCAAGTATCCTAGTTTGGGTTATATAACTAATGAATGGGCTATAATGGTTTACAACTGACACTCAGTATGGGCCCAATAAGAAGTTGAAGCTGAACTGAACTAGCTTTGGATTAGAAGTTTGGAACTTCCTAATGTCACCCTATACAATATTCTTGTTAATTCGTATTTTATATTATGTAAAACTCCTATTATAAAAATTAGAATCAATTAGATATCTATAGTAATATTTATCAATCCGAGTGTACATAAAGAATTTTTCTCTTTACAATAATAGTATTTTGTTAAGAGAAATGCTAAACATTATAAATTTTATTTCATGATATCATCATGAATGATGTGAATGCATTCATGTATTGACACGTGTCTATTATAAAAATTTAAAAATAAATAAATAAGAAGAAAAGTGTAATTTTTTAGTAGTTAAAGATTGACATGATTTTAAAATTAGAATTCAAGTATTAAGATCATGTTTGGATTGGCTTTTCAGAAGTTGTTTTTGGCTTCCTGTAGGGAAAAAAATTTTGAACGATGTTTGATGAAAATTTTAGAAGAACTTATGGAACTTGGAAGAACGTTTAGAAAAAGTTAGGGGTTACTAACTTCTCAAAACGGCTTCGGCTTATATTTTTCTTCTGAAAAAAAACCAGAAGCAAAATTTATGTTAAATGGGGCCTAAGATGAAAACTAATTAATATTAATTCTTACCATTTTCTTATTCATGATACTAATATAAAATTATTTTCATGATGTGTAACATTACTCTTTTGTTAATTACAAAATCCAAATAATTGTGTGGTTTCTTAACTACTGGAGTAGTTTCGGATAAATTGGCCCACCTTGTACTGGGCCCAGCTTGCTGTTGATGTGTTGTGGGCCTTGAGGCTCTAACGAGGCAACTATGCATTCCTGATTCTGTGGGTCCTATAAAAGATATAGGATCGTGAACTTTTTAACTCCTATTATATGCATATAATACGTATAATTTCATATAATTCTACTTCATATCAAACCTTTTAATTAAGAGCAAATTGCCCCATTCTCTATTTACCGATCACTGAATATGTTAAATGATATATATGCCCCTTGATTTATATTTTAAAAAAAATAAAAAAATAAATAATATAATGTAAAAAGATGAAAAATATGCCCTTAGTTAAGTGAGAATTTCAACCTTTAACGGATACAAGGGAGCACCCGAGAGTTTTAAAAAATCCGATGTGGACAGGGATAGAGTGACTTCCCACCCCGTTAGCCAATTTTTTGTCTTAATGGAGTGGTGATTTCTTAACGGTTGCGGGTGCGGGGGAGGTACATACGCCGATAGGGGTTAAGTTGCAACATTTTTTTAAAAAATAGGTTCCAATACACATATTTTTAAATTAATGGGTGTTATACGCACAACATTTATATTACAGGGATGTTTTCAGCACTTGTCCCAAAAATTAAGTTCAAATATACACATTTTTAAACTAACACCTGTTTGGTAGGTGGTTATGGTTCCACCTGGTCTGGTCTTGGTTTTCAGGGACCAGACCATGTTTGTTTGGACTGGTCTTAAAATTTGCAACAAGGCCAAATGAGATCAAATTGAACCAAATGTGATGTTTTTGGAACCAGTTTTTTTAGTGATTCCACATGGTCTGGTCTAGTCTTGGTAACCAAAATCAGATTTTTGAGACCAACAATTAAGACCACCAAAAACTAAAATTGAATAAAAATAATAATAATATACAAAATAAATTAAATAATACATAAAAATAATAATGATAAATGAATTAAAATAAATATAAATAATAAATAAAAAAATATATTTATAACTAATTAAAAAATAATAAATAATAAATTAAATAAAAATATTTTTTAAAAATAAAAAATAATGAATAATAAACAAAATGAATTAAATAAAACATAATAATAATAATAAATAAATATAATAATAATAAATTAATAAATAATAAATTTATAAAATATATTTCGAAATAATTAAAAATGAATAAATAATAAATTAATAATATAAATAAGAAATTAAATAAAACATATTTAAAAATAAAATAAAAATAATGAATATTAAACAAAATGAATTAAATAATACATAATAATAATAATAAAAATGAATATAATAATAAATAATAAATTAATAAAATATATTTATAAATAATTAAAAATGAATAATTAATAATAATAAATTAATAATATAAATAAGAAATTAAATAAAACATATTTAAAAATAAAATAAAAATAATGAATAATAAACAAAATGAATTAAATAATACATAATAATAATAACAATGAATAAATGAATAAATATAATAATAAATGAATAAAATATATTTATAAATAATTTAAAATGAATAAATAATATAAATAATATAATAATATAAATAAATAATGAAATAATAATAAATGAAATGAATTAAATAATGAAATAATAGTAAATTAAATGAATGAAATAATCATAAATAATAAATAAATGAATAAATAATAAATGAATAGAATATATTTATAAATTAATATATAAATGAATAAATAATAATATAATTAATAAAATAATAAAATATATTTATAAATGAAAAAATAAAAAATAAAATAATTTTAGTTTGTTAAAACGAAAAGATCAGATCATAATGTTTTACCAAATATAGTCTGGTTCAATGTTTGTGAGAGTGTGACAATCAAACCAGATCGTTTACCAAGCAGATTTTTAAGTTCAGGTTCTATTAAGACCAGACCGAACTAGACCTGACCAGATTATACCAGATCATACCAAACCACCTACCAAACATGGCCCAATTAATATTATACGCACAATATCTATATTAAAATGTTGTTTTAACTTGTTCCAAAAATATCATTATTTAAACAATTCTGTCCCTGCCACGTATAGAAGTTTAAGAATACTTCAGGGGGAAAAAAAAAGAAAAAAAGTGTGCCACGGAGATGCACCACATGGGCTGAGAAGATAGGATCATAGGACTCGAGTTTAATGGGCCCACTTATGTGAGTGGGGCAAGGCCCAATGGACACCTGTAAAAGAAGGGCTAGTTGAAAGAGAATTATTAATTTTTGTTTGGTTTATGCGAGTATTGACTATTGACTGTCCTATTGGGAGTGCTGTTCACGTATAAACAGAATTAATTAGGTCCAATAAAATATATGCCAAATTTGATGATCAAGTTTTGGATATTTCATATATGTACGTATATCTGTTATTCTGGTTTAGGTGACACTGATATCCGGAATGTGAGGATGTGGAGAATCCAAGTTAGATTAGGACATGTTCCTATTGCGTCATTAGTGAAAGTGAAAAGACACAGTTAACCTTAGTTTATTTTATATTCTTTTTAATAAACATAGTAATCCGGATTTTTTCTTAGGACCATATATATTACTGTGTTTTTCCTTAAAAATACAACAGAGTACATAAATAAAGTCTTATACTCATTATTCATATTTCTTTAATAAAAAAAAGAGTAATTTTGGTGAAACCAAAATATAACTTTATATAGGGATGACAACGAGAGTGCGGTTTTGGGCCGGTATACCCTTGTCCCTCCAACCGTTAAGAAATTTCCATCATATTCCGCCCAAAATTGACTAAACGGGGTGAGAAGTCACCCCATCATGTTTTTTAAAACTCACAGTTGTCCGCGGTTACCCGTTAACAATTGAAATTTTCAAACATGTTACTTTAAAATTGAACAACTCTACAAAACTATATACTTAAAATATGAAATTTAATTTTATTAAAATTAAATAAACTACCAAATCATCCAACGATCCAAATAATAATACATTCATCCAAAAATAACAAAAAAATAATAATAATTATCCAATATTATGTTTAATAACAATAATAGAGTTTATGATTAATAGGTTACGCTTCTTTTATATTTACTATATCCCCCGCTGATATAAGTGGAGGCCCTAAGCGAGAACAAATGTGAGGCAATTTATACGTAAGGCTTCACGTGCTTAAAAAATTATAAGAGTAATTTTTTTTTTTATTAAAACACATTGAATATATATTAATATTAACAAATTTAAAAACAACATCCATCTTGATATTGTGAAAAATTGTTGTTATTAGGTGAGTGCAGCAAAATAACCATCATTTAATTGTAGTCTCGTGAAAAATTATTGTTATGGTGTGAGTGCGGCAGTCACGTGTATCTCAAGTGTAATTGTCAAATATTGTGCTAGTGCGATAAGAAACGTCTAGCTCTAATAAGAATAATGGTTTCATTTGTATTAAACTTTAGTTTCATTAAGTTCAAAAATTAAGATTTTTTTTTATTCTATAGTAATAGTAATTGAAATGTAAATTTTTGGGGTCCAAAATTTGTTAAATTAGATTTGAATTTAGTACGAATTGGACTGTTAAACAAATTTTTTTTTTGGACCTATAGTAAAATAATTTTTATTTTAAACAAAATGAAACCCTTGAATTGGATTGAGAAACTAATTATATATATTTTAAAGGTTATAGAAGTATTAATATATGTTTAAAAAAAAAATACAAATTTTTTTTTTGGGGCTCCTCTGGCTCGGAGACCCTAGGCGACCATGTCGCCTACGCTCAGGGCCGGGCTGAACTCATACAGGGATGAAAAGATATAATATTTCATATTTTCGTATAAAATTCAAAATTTTAAATATTGTGACACCGGGAAGGATGTGGAATGATCCACCATATAATATACTACATTTTTATTTAAGTTATTACAAAAAACATTATTAACTTTAAAACATCATAACAATAAAACACAAAATAAATTTTTATTAATAATTAATAAAGATATTTATAAAATTAAATATTTTTTTCTATGCTAGTTCTGGTGTGAACGCTAATTCAATTAGGATAATTCCAAACCGCCTCTAATTCAATAATTTTAATTCTGTTGAATTAAAAACTGAATAAAATATAGATAATTAGTAGTATATAATACTGCACTTAATAAGAAATTAGGCAAATTGTCCCACAAAATCTCCACATCAGCAACAGAAAGCATCTGGCGTTGGTGGCAATTATCGTAAATATCACCAACCTGAAGCCCCAAAACTTAACCCCGCAGTTCTCTCCCATCACAACTATATAATTAGCCACCCTACTACTCCTACATGAAGACGAAGAATAGAAGATCAGACTAAGCAAACACTCGCTCTGCATACTCTCTACTTTCTCTCTCTATACGTATATGTATCGACATGAGAGAACCACCGCTCTCTCGCCGTAGCCGACCCAACCAATCCCCAAAACTCACTCTCGTTTGTAGCTTCAACGGCTCGTTCCAGCCCCGGCCGCCGTACGGCAAGCTCCGGTACACCGGTGGCGAGACCCGTATCATCTCCGTCGACCGCGACATCGGCTTTTCAAGACTCAAATCGAAGGTCTCCGAGCTTTTTTCGTGCCCTAAAACCACTCGCGCGTTTTCTCTCAAGTACAAACTCCCGGACCCCGCGATTATCGACGCCAACGACGACGCGCCTCTGGTTCTCATCACGTGCGACGACGACGTTCGGTGCATGATTGACGACTATGTGCACTTCGAATCGTACGGTAAGCACACTCGACTTTGGGTATTTGTCTGTAGTGATGATGAGCGTGTGAATAATGGGTACCCTTTGGATTTTCTTGAAACCGCGAATTTCAATAATGGGTCTGGAATTTCGTGTGGATATAATGGGTTTAATGGTGATAGAAAAGGGACTCGTGTGAATAGTTTGATTGATTCTTTGTATGATAATGTTCTTGAGAATCAAAATTCGATGACCCAATTGTATAGAGGTGGGTTTGGTAGTGGTAGAGTTAAGAACTGTAATGATTCTGTAAAGAGCATGGTTGTGAATCAACAGTCGTTGGCAAAACCACCAGGTCTGGTTCAGAGTTTTCATGGTGACTTGGGGTTTCCTTTAGGACAAGCCAATATGGAATTGATGAGTGGAAATCAAATTTCTGAGCAACCACTCATAGACTTGAATTTCGAACCAGAAGACCTTATGAGCCATGAAAGGACAAACCCTAATTGTAGTGGTGACTGGTATGGTAGTATTAACGTGTTAGATTACAACTACACAAATACCCAATTTCCTAAAAGTGAGAATTTTGGCAATGTGAATCCGAGGCCGGTGTTTCATTCTCATCCCCTCAATCCAAGACTTGGAAGGAATCATTCAATGCCTTGTTCAGATGGTCTAGTTTTGGGCAGTGGAGCTAGTTCTGGAAGTTCTAGTGAGGTTATAGATGGAGTGCAGTTCCCAAAACAATCATGTAGCTTCAACATGAATATGATGCTTGCCAACTGTGATGCTAAGTATGAGTTGAGAAGGGTCGAGCCAGTAGGCCGGGTACCAATGAGTAATTTGAATAAGGAGAACAATATGCCATGGGCTGCCAATTGTGATACAGTACAGAACAATTTTGGGAATGCAAATGTCTATCCAATTGAGTCACCATATAGTGTTGACAAGGTGAGGGGCAATCTTCATGGTGGCATAAAAAACTGTCGATTTTGTGGTGGTGATTTAAGAAATCAGAGAAATTGCCCCTATTATGTCCGAAATCATTGGAGTAGTCTCACCGAGATGGGGAACCATCGTCATGTTCGAATGGAGGGAAGGCCTTGGGTAGGAAAGTTCTATCCCGGGCTTAGGTCAAGTTCAAGCATCTCAAAACAGGGGCAAGCTATGAGGTCCTACCGTCCCACTTTTTTGAAGCCTCGGTTGGATAATCATGATCATACTGTGGAAGGAATTGAGAGAATTATGAAATCTAACCTAAGTAACCTAAATGGCACACTAGGCCATTCCCATGGTAGTAAAGAAACTTTGAAGGACAAGGGTCACCTTGGAATTCCACAACATGGAATACGAAATTCTAAGGAATGTCCTTCAGGTTATCATGGTGCATGCACTGGTTTGGATCACCCATCTCTCTTGCCTCTTGGCTTTACTGAGAGTCTGTCAAAATTTCCAAGGGTTATGAAGGCTCAGGAAGATCTTTTAACTGGTTCCACGGTTGAGAAGCACGAAATTCATAATCAAGCTGCCTCCAAAAAGAAAACTGAAGAACAGCTCATCAATACCCTACCAATTTGTGATGGTATAAAAACTGAACAATCTCTGGATGGCTTACAGGAAGCTGTCAGCATCTCTGGTTTGTCGAATGATTTTGGTTCTAGCTTTGGAACAGGGTTGGGATGCAATGGTAAAATGTCTAATACAGTCGCTGGTGTAAAGCCATCTGGCGACCATCAAAATAGTTCTCATGCTATGCAAGATGGGACTGCACACTTTGTGCATCTCTCTTTGTGTAACCTCTCCTTGTCATCATCCAAAGAAGTGGAATCCTCATTCCATTTTTCTGCTGCTAAAAATGATGTTTCTGAACCCTTTCTGAAACCTCAACCAGAGCTTTTAGATATCATGGATGAAGAAGACCTCATTTCAACTCAAGTTGAAAAATCAGATGGAGTTGCATCGAATTCTCCTTCTCAAAATGCAGCCAAATTGAAAAAAGAGGAAGAACGGAAACAAGAGATTCGGCAGGATCCTCCATCCAGCATAAGGATTATTGGAAAGGTATATCCTATAGGCATTAATTATGTCAACTCTATTACTCAATGAAAAGTGCATAAGCGAAGCATCACTAGCAGATGGATGACAGTTTAACATTGAACTGAATATTTTATGGGTTTTTTTATGGCAGGTTGACATTGAAGAATCTCATGAATGTGCTAAAGTAAATGGCGGATCACCCAGAAACCTTGCTGCACTTGGCACTCATCTAGCTCCTCATGAGCTGCAGGTAACTCTCAAACACATGCAGATCCTCTCTTCATTATATTATTTTATGGTAGCATGCGAAACAATGCTAAGCGTCAGTTTTCCACACAATCCTTTTCTGATGTCTGCAGACTATAAACAATATTGACCTTGAATACATTAAAGAACTTGGCTCGGGTACATATGGAGCTGTTTTCTACGGAAAATGGAAGGGATCTGATGTTGCGATTAAGAAAATAAAGCCCAGCTGCTTCACTGAAGGTGCAATTCAGGCGGATCGGTTGGTAAGTTTGACATTTTTATTGCCATTTCCTTAATTAATGAATTTCCTGATATACTTTTAGTGAAAGTAGGCTTTTGTTGTTAGGATTTTTTGACGGTCATGTAATTTGTTGGGCATTCAAAACTTGAGTAAATATTGGTAGTTCAGAGAGTTTAGGTTGAGTTTTATATTGTCAAGAAGCATCCTTGTCTTTTTCCTTCTCCTTGTCTGACACATAATCTCTGAGGTAGACACATCTTGGTCAGACACCAATTCTCTATCCATTTTTTCCAGGCCACTGACTCGGACCCTTGGATTAATCCCCACTGGTCTCATAATTAACAATTCTGCGCCTCGTGTTTCCCGAGTAAATTTATCACTTTACTTTTGTGCAGATTGCAGACTTCTGGAAGGAAGCTGACATACTACGGCGGCTTCACCACCCAAACATTGTGGCCTTTTACGGTGTAGTTACAGATGGTCCGGTGACGAATTTGGCAGCAGTGACCGAGTTCATGGTTAATGGCTCCCTTAAGCAGGTTTTGCAGAGAAAAGACAGGTATCACATTTTTCTTTCACTGTATCTATTGTTCTTTGTTCTTTATCTGTCTTTTGTTGGGCGGTAAGGAGAAGAGGGGCGGGGGAGGAAGTATTTAAGGAGGATGCGATTTGATAGTTCCACTTTCTTTCTTTATCGATATTTGTTTTGATGTTTTATTTCTGACGTTTAACTTTGATTGATATTTGCTTCTATGTTTTATTAATGACATATACCTTTGCTATATCTCTCTGCATTTAATTTTGAAATACACAAATAGATACCATGTTAGTTTCATCACAACTCTATTTATGACTACTTGGGTAAAAAAGAAAATTGAATTTCCAGATGTATGTTAGATATTCACAATTCTTCTAGAAAATTGAATAGGGGGGGAAATGGGCCCGAGGGTGGTGAAAACTGTTGTATAAAATCACTGAGCATTTCAATTAATGAGAAGAAACACTTCTATTGGGATTCCCTAATTCTATGAAAGCACTCTGAGAAATGTTCTCTTGCGAAAAAGGAGTATACTTCTTGAGATATTTGTTTTCACTCTGAAACCATTGGCTTATCTGTCCTAGCATAGTTTCATAGCTTTATTTCCATTTCAAAATTTGGAAAAACAATCTTAGGATATCATGGAGCACAATCCAGTTCCTAGCTACAAAGAGGTAGGACTAAGAGGTATCAGTTGTGTGACTGGAAACAGCATGGCTAGAGGTATCAGGCTTTGTCACAAAATGAGAGATCAACAAGTTACTAATGTCCATCATCTATTCGTTCCCCCGGGAACAAATAATCTGGATTTTCATCTAGAATTCTTCAGTGGTGAGAGCATGTGTCTTTTTCTTCAGATGTTAAATGTAAATGATACATGTTTTTTGTTGACAATCTAAACTAAGCTAACTCTAAGAACTGTGCTAGGTTCCCTTTTGTGCAACTGTAATTGTACATTCTAAATGCATCTCACAATGCACATTATAAAGTAAGAAGCTCCATCTACAGTCTAAATGCATCTCACATTGCACATTATAAAGCAAGAAGCTCCATCATTTTCTGTTATTATAATTCTTATAGATCGTATGCATGTTATACCACTAAGACCACTAAGACAACGTTCAATTGTATTTGCAGAACTATTGATCGCCGGAAAAGGTTAATAATAGCTATGGATGCAGCCTTTGGTATGGAATATCTTCACGAGAAGAAGATTGTCCATTTTGACTTGAAATCTCATAACTTTCTAGTAAATATGAGGGACCCTCAGCGACCAGTATGCAAGGTTTGAAACTGAGAATTATCTTTTGTGGTTGGGTCCCATGTTTGACCTTTGTCTTAGTGTTTTTACATAATCATTAGCACAAACATCTTCATTTATTGTTGTTTAATTGGTTTAAATAACTCCCTTGTGAAATTTTACTTGGTTTTTCTTTTCAGATTGGTGATTTAGGTTTATCAAAAATTAAAAAGAGGACACTTGTCTCTGGTGGAGTACGAGGAACCATACCTTGGATGGCTCCTGAACTTTTGAACAGTAAGAAAAAGATGGTTACAGAGAAGGTAGGACGGTCATCTATAAAAATGCTATATATATATATTTATACTTCCTCTGGCTTCACTTTAATTTTCCTCTAATGCTTATTCTCTGATGCATATATGCAGGTTGATGTGTACTCATTTGGAATTGTCATGTGGGAACTCTTGACTGGTGAGGATCCTTATGGAGATATGCGGTCAGAGAAAATTATAGGTAATATTATAATTGCACATGTTCATAAGAAAATGACGTGTTTAAGTTTGTGTGTAATTAAGTGATGATGTTTTTAATTGGTACGATAACAAAAGCACGGACTCGGACAAGCATAAGGATGCAGGTTCAAGACTGAGATCAGTCATTTTGTGCAAAATATGCCAAAACATAGATCTTTTCCAGTCTTCCTGCATGACTAGGACATACCATTGGGTGACAGCCTTTGATATGTATTTAGGCCTTCTCATGAAAAGCTATGAAATCCTTAGTTACTGATACTTGAATGAAATCGTATCCATGGTCTTCTGGCCCGTCTCTGCCATGTCAGAACTTTGGCCTTTTATCTTCAAACAACATATCCACTGTGTCCTTGTTACATTAACATGTCTCTAAACTACATGGGTTGAGGACTTTACCTGAATTGGGATGTTGAGAAGGCAATTATTGTTTAGGTGCATACAATGATGCTATGTTTGGTATGCAAGAATGGAATGGAATGAAACATTCTCATGCTATTGTTTGGTCACAACATCATTAAATAGAGAATGAAATGTTTTATTTAGTTCTGTTAAGGAATGAAATGCTCATTCCATTAGTATTACTATGGAGTGGAGTTTCATTCTCTAGAATGAATTTTCATTCCAAGGAAATGACCATTCCCAGCTTAAAACCTATACCAAACAAGAGAATGGGCATTCCATTCATGCGTACCACCAAGTACTGCCTGAGTTGTCATATGGGTTGTATTTTTCTGCTGTAGTTTACCTGAATGTTAAAACTTGTTCATACTTTGCTTTCCATTTTCTGTTTTCACTCTATTATGGAAGTTTATTCGAGGTTTCGTTACTGTGATGTTTTCAGCTGGTATACTAAAAGGTGATCTGCGGCCTGAAATCCCAATGTGGTGTGACCCAGCATGGAAGTCATTGATGGAGAGGTGTTGGTCATCTGATCCAGACTCTAGGCCAGCATTCTCGGAAATCGCAAAGGAGTTGCGTGCCATGGCAGCAGCCATGAACATCAAGTGACCACATTCTGGTTGATTCAATCCACCCGTGGATCAGTATTCTTCGTTCATGTAAATACTTCAAGACACGCTGAGACGTTGGTTTTTCAATTCCGTCCACTGTCATGTCAGATCCGAGTACTAACCTTGTTGGTGACACTTCCTACTTCTGCAATTTTCTGGTTGACATAGGGAGTTCATGAGAGAGCAGAACCAACTTTTGTATTGGATGATTCTAAATTTCTCTAGGTAGATGGAAGACAATGAAAATTTTATTTTGTTTTCCCCTCTTTTTGTGAAGGCTTGCAAATGTTCAACATGTACATAGACAATGTTAATAGATACAATTCCTTCAATAATTTATGCAGTTTCTCTCTCTTTTCTGTTTACAGTTTATACACACACAAAGGTGTTTATGTTGCATGTGAGTCTCAATACTCAATTTCTCTCTCAACATTGGATATGTTCTTTATATAGTAAATGAGACTTATTTATAGAAAAATATATTTTATATGTGTTTATAATAATGTTTTTGCAATTTTCTTGCCCTTCTCTTGAATATGGTCACTGTTTCTGGAACTGATTGTAGAGGGGAATAAAAGGAAAAAGTTAAATGTTAATATAGATTTCTTTGTTCAATAGCAATATCTGATATTTATTTTCACCTCATACTTCTAGCAAATTTAACTAATATATATGAGTCAATTGCTTAGATCTTTATTTCTTTCGCAATTTTGAGATTTTTTTATATAGTTTTTGAGATCAAAATTATATAAATTTCCACCTCTCATAATTATCTTAAAATCGATTAAAAAATTTGCTTACCCTCGCTGATAACGGATTAATTTAATTTAATTTTTGTTTTAAATATTAATTTTCTGGACTCTATTTTACAAAGCAAAAGCCAATCCATGGTATTCCCTTTTTTTGAGGAAACACAAAAATTGAGAGATCCAACAAGAATAATTATTAAAGCAAAAGCCAATCCATGGTATTCCCTTTTTTTTGAGGAAACACAAAAATTGAGAGATCCAACAAGAATAATTATTTATCTCTTTCATTTTAATCACCCCGTTACATTCACATGTAGACCTGTCAATGGATCGGATTCGGATCGGATCAGTTAAATCTATATCCAATTAATTAAGAAATCGGATTATCAATTCGGATCCTAATCAGGCCATCGGATTTTATTTTCAATCCATATCCGGTTAATATCGGATTCGGATCATAATCGGATTATTGACATGTCTATTGATAAGGATGATAAAAACTCTCAATCCGCTATCCAAATCCGATAATTCAACTGATTTTTACTTACTTAATTCATATTCGAATTTCTTTATTATAGAATATCTTATCCGATTATCTAATTAAAAAAATACAAAAATACAAAAATCAATAAATACTCAAACATTAAAATTATTCACAATTTTAATAATTATATTTATGATCAATTATTATTAATAAATAATAAAATAATTAACAACTAATATTTATATACATATACACATAAAAATATCAAATATATATTTATATATATATATATATATTATATTATTATTAGATCGGATTGACATAAATTCAAATTTAATTTATTAAGAAATTAAATTTAGATTCTAATCAAATTATCAAATTTTATTTTCAATCCATATTCGATTAATAAGATCGAATTCGACCTATTTACCGGGCTACTTCCTGTATACTAGTTTAAAACTTTAGATGATATTTATCTAAACTGTGACTAACAAAGGAAACTGTGAATCACATGAACAAAGGAACAATAAAATCCACACCGATATTACCGTGAGACGGCGCCGACTCAAATTATTTAAAATCCAATTATATATATATATAATATACATATCCGTGTATATATATAGACGATAAACGAGTTGGATTCGGATAGGATCTGTCCTGATCCGAATCCGATAAGCTTTAATCTGATTCAATTCGACCCGATAATTCGATGAATTTTCACTTAATTGATCTAAATTAGAATTTTTTCATTTTCGGATATCCAATCCGATTAGGTAAAAAAAAATATTATTATTATTTTTTTATGTTATTTTTTAAGAATATTAAACACTAAATTATGTATTTTATAATCAATGCTTATAATACATGACTATAAAAACATAAAAATTAAAAAATGAAAAAAAATGAAATATAATTAAATATACTATTTAATATTTACATATTAATAATATAATATATATGTTTATATATAAAATTAATCGGATTGGATTATTATGGGATCGGATTAGCATAAATCCAAATCCAATTTGTTAAGAAATCAAATTATCGGATTCGGATCCTAATCGAATTATCGGATTTTATTTTCAATACATATCCGGCTAATCGGATCGGATTCGGATCAAAATTCAATCAATTCAAAGGTATATATATATATATATATCTCCCATTAAAGGCATCCTCTCCCTCTCTGCTTTTTTCTCTCTCCAAAAGCGGAGCCCTATAAAGCTGCCCCTTTCTTTTCTTCTCTTCTCAACGAAGTCCAAATCAATCCAGTTGGAAGCAGATCATTCGCAGAGGCCAAAGCCAAACCCTAGTTCTCTCAGATCGCCTTTTTCAACTTCAGGTTCATCATATTTTGCCATCTTTTTCCAATCAAATTTCACCCCGATCTGATTACTTTTCGTTTTCTCCGATTAAATTTTGGATAAATTTGGTCTTATTCGATTTGTCGATGACTTATAGCGATTGTGTATGAAATTTCTATATATATATATATATATATTTTATGGTGGTGAATGTTTTTTTTTTTAAAACTTTTTACAGCTGATTCTAGCTGCAAACACGGGTTACAGTTATTTTGTGGATTTTAGGTTGATTTAGAATTTTGGGTTTTGTGGATTGGAAACAATAATATTGTCTTGGAGTATTCGAATTTCACCAATTTGTTGTACCTTAAACATATAAAAGCATAAAAAATCACAAGGGCGAAGTTTATATGTAAAAATTTAGTGAAAATAGTTTATAGGACTCATTGTGAAGTGGTCAGTGTGTTGGACAGTAGAATGTTTGAGTGGTTGTATTGGGATGTTATGTGAAATATGAAGTAGTTTTGTAGCGATTGATGTTTCTAAGTTACTGCAAGCTATTAATTTGAATATGATACAATATTTCTGTTTGGAATTAGAGATAGCAATCAATTTTTTTTCAGTATTCCTCGTGGTTCTTCAAACATTTTTGATGAATTAAGAAATAGAGATAGGATTTTAGACATCATTGCTTGCTCTATTTGTTAAGAAGAGAATGGAGTTACTAATGTTTTTGGACGGTTGGTCCACGAGCTCGATTAGACACAATGATTTGGGACCTACTAGCTGAATGCAATTCATCCTTGCCCTAGCCAAACCCGTGGGTTTACCTATGTGTTGTTTCTCACTTGATGAGGCATATCTCATGTCAGCTAAGCTTTGCTGAAGCTCATGCCCCACGTCCTTGTTCCGTAGTAATTCCTAATTTTGTGTGGCTTTGGTGTTTGGTTTACCCAAATGAGATCTATACTTTTGTAATCTAAATTTTTCTTTTAGAATATAATGAAATCCATATATATATATATATATTCTAGCTCCATATTGATCACATTAATATTAATCTATCCAACTTGAGTGATATTTTCTTTACAGTCACAATAGAGGTTTTTTATTTTTATTTTTGGTATCATGTAAAGCACGACTTAGGCTACGTTTGGTACGCAGGAATGGAATAAAATGGAATGAAATGATAATGGGAATGGAATGATCATTCTCATTCTATTGTTTGGTTGCAGATATGAAGCATATTGGAAATAGAATGAATTTCAAAGGAAATTTTATAAAAATATCCCTTTATAGTAATAAGTACGTTATTCTAAAAATATATATATATTATTTAGTATTATACAATATTTTTAAAATAAAATTCTAGAAGGTAACGAAAATAAAATTGTGGTGGTGGTGGTGGTGGTAGAAGTTGATGACAGTGGCGGTTGTGATTTGTTTACTTGAGATATTATAGATATGATTGGGTTTGGCAATTTGATGTTTTAAAGATATAACTTAAAGAATGGAATTACCATTCCATAGGTCTACTAATGGACTGAAATCTCATTCCCAAGAATAAATTTTCATTCTTTGAGAATGCTCATTCTCATTCTAAAGGACATACCAAACAAAAGAATGGAATGAAAGAGCATTCCATTCATTCATACCAAACATAACATAGAGTAATTTTGACAGAGTAAACCTAGCAAGAAGTATTTACAAGAAGCACTTCTTTATTTAGTAATGAGGAACTGTAGGTTGTCTTCTTCTTCTTCATTTTTTCCCTTGGTTGTGTGTGTGTTAAAGCTAAGGGGTTATGGGTTTAGTTTGTTCATAATTTCACCGCTTTTGCGCATTTAAAACACATGGAATCTAAAGATTATGAGTATGGGGTGTTCTAGAAACTATTTCTTATATAGGGTGCTGCTGTATTTATTTCCTATCTTGTAGCTCAAAGTATCCTGCTGCTGCCTTGTGGGAGGCAGCTGACATCTTAGTGGTTGTGTTGTTTGTTTGACATTTCAAAATGCCAAAAGAGAAAAGAGACCGTTCTGAGTCTTTCAATAGGTCCAGGGCATCTCCTTTTCCGTGCAGCTCCAGTGGTTGTTCAAGGCAACAATTGCCTAAGAACCCTTCTGAAAGCAAGGAGAACATAAAAGAATGGGAGGAAGCTCGATGCCCCGTCTGTATTGAACATCCTCATAATGCTGTTCTCCTCAAATGCTCGTCACATGCGAAAGGCTGTCGTCCATACATGTGTGACACAAGCTACCGTCACTCAAATTGTCTTGACCAGTTTCGCAAGTCATTTGCAGAGATCTCATCTGCAGTGGTTCTGTCTCCAGAAGGAGAAAATCCAATCTCAGCTGCTCACACTTCCCACACAATGATTTCAGAAGCAACAGTCTCCGATTTGCAGGGTGAAAGAAGCGAGGAAGGGTCTACTTATGCGTCTTTTGAGAACAAAGTGCCCTCGAAGCTGGTATGTCCTCTATGTCGTGGAAAGGTAAATGGGTGGACTGTTGTGGAATCTGCTCGTGATTTCATGAATGCAAAATCGAGAAGCTGCGCTTGCGAGACATGTGATTTCAACGGCACATATACAGATTTGAGGAAGCATGCAAGATTGGTGCATCCCCTTGTGCGGCCATCAGAAGCTGACCCAGAGAGGGAGCAAAACTGGAGGAGGTTGGAGCGGCAGAGGGATCTTGGGGATTTGATTAGCACACTACAGTCTTCTATCGGAGAGGAGAGGAGCGAAGAAAGCTCTTTACCTTTTGACGAAGGAGGTTGGCTGAGTGTGTTTTTCCTTGTTCGAGTGTTCAGACCCGAGAGTGGTCCAAGGAGCAGTAGCCGGTCTGGTACCTCGAGAATCCCCATCAGAAGGAGATCCACAAGACATTGGGGGGAGAATTATGATGTGGTTGCTGGATCTGCTTCAAGAGACGGTGATAATGAGTCTTCGGATGAGGATGAGTCTGTTCCCCGTAGGGTCCAAGAGTAAATCTAGCGTCGACAAGCATTAGCTGATGAATCGGGACACCAGACCTTTCAATTTGCTTCATTTTTTCCCTTTGGATGTTTCAAATGTAAGTATTGCTTCAATTAGGCTAATATAGCTCATCTGTTCTTTTTTGTATCTTTAAATTCTTATTTATGAATGCAGTGAATAGGGTCCTGATTGTGTGTTGTGTTTCCGGTATGACAGAGGGAAGAAATGCAAGTTTGCTCTGGAATCCGCTGGCGGGAACACTTGAAGGTTGCAGTTGTGTAGTGAAACAGAGAAAGTTAGAAATTTGTAAACTTATTTATTTAATTCTTCTGCATTTACCATACATTTACCTTTGGTAAATGGTTATAGCAAAATTCTTTCTGGTGTGCTGCATATATGTCAAAATATTCTCTTGTATCATTTACATTTTAAAGTCATTTGGTGTTATGCTACAGAAGTGCTTTTATTAGTTCCTGTATGAAACACGAGAAAAACATGATCTGTATGTAGTACAACAACATACTTTGTATATAATATAATTAATCAGTATATTTTATGTATGTTGGGACAAAGCATTCTATTACCATTAACAAATAAAATAAGGGTTAAAGATTCATATGCCTAAATTTGGTATTGAATCACTATATACTTATCTTTTTTTCAAAAAGAAGATATATTAAATTTTACTAATAGTGGGATTATTACTATGTGATACTGTTAAAAGTTAAATATGATTTTAAAATTAGCAAATAAATAATAAATTTTTTTTGGAGAAGTTGTATATGATAAATTAAATATTATAGTTTTTAATCAAATATAAGTCAGATATCGACACATGGGCTTTCTGATCCTTATGTTCTACTTAATTTATAATTTATAAAAGCTAAACTCTTTTTTTCCTTGAGATGTTTTTCGAATGAGTCCATTTTCATTTTGTTGACAAGTCAACCACTACATGTATATAAGGACAGAAATCCATTTTCAATTAATAGGATAGAATTTGTTATTATTTAAGTATAATACATTTTTTATTACCAATAGTATATTGACTCTCATGGTCGTTTTTGAAATGATTTTTTATAAAAAATATTTTAAACAGTATTTTTTTAGAAGAATTTTTAATCCTTAAAATAACATTTTACCCTCTCAAAATAATTTTTTCTTTCTCTTTTTAACTATGCCAAACGGGGCTACATTATTGCGTGCAACATCAAAACGCAATTCCCTGTTTTACCCCCACTTTGTTTTCCCTTAACTCCAACCTTTCTTTCTCTCTCTCGCCGGACTCGGTGTTTGTTTCTCGAGAATCCACTGAGAAAGTACTACCCCTTGGTCGAATCAAATGGGTACAGCGAAAGCTTCGAACTCAACATCAGATGGTGGTGGTGGTGATAATACGAATCACGAGACGCAAGTTGTGTTGAATGTTTACGATCTCACACCACTCAACCAATACACCTTCTGGGTCGGCTTTGGAATTTTTCATTCGGGTATTGAAGGTAAGAAATTTCTGAATTCTGATATTGATTCCATATATACATTTCCATATACGAATTATATAATTTTCTTGCCTCTGTATTTTTGGCATTTTATGAGAATGTGAATTGGGTTCTGACTATTGTTTTTAAAGTTCATTGGTTATAGAATAATCTCAATTATAGCTCAGGATTCGATATGGATTTTTACAATCAGATTTATTATGAGGCTCCTTTTTTTTTCTTTTTTTATTTTTATTTTTGGTATGCATTCAAATATGTGTAAATATATATATTGGATCAAGTTGTGCAAGAACTTGGTTATGAACTTACTACATATTACATAACTGTGAGTTGTTTGTTGTTATGCTTTGTATTATTAATACGGATTTGATTTTTTTGCTTTCTCTGGTTTAATCCCCTTGTTATCCCACAAAAAGAAATGAAATGGGAATACTGATATTAAGCTTTGAAGTTGACAAGTCAGCAACTAGACATGGGAAATAGAGAAGATAGAATTTGTGAGACAGCCTATTTCTACCTATGGACAGAAAGTTTATATGAATATATTGATTACTCATTCAATAATCTGGTATCAAGAGGTATATTTCTTTTGTTGATTCGAGTTATATGATGATTGTGCAAAATAATCTCCTAAATGGCTATTCATAGGAGAGAGATGCCACTATGCCAGTCAAGGATATGCGAGGTGGAAGAAAGGCCAAATCAACACGAGTTAAGCCAGTAATTATAATCATAATAGCGTATCATTGACTGAGGTTATGGTTTCATAAGGAAAATGGTAAAAAAAAGGTCTATTTATCCCCAAATAGTTGGAAACACTCTCTTGATTCGAGTTACAAGTTTGTACTAATGAGCATAGATTAAGCAAATGTAGTCTTCAAAAGGCCAGTGGAGTGCCCTGGATATGCAAGTACCGATAGAGGGTGGTGTTCATATTTATCTGAAAGAGAAATGATGAGTTCAAGATAAATTATGAACCATTAGGGGCCATTTCTTAGTGCAGGGATCCCCAAGGGGTGCCAACTTTCAATCGGAAGAGTGGCCAGCTTGTGAGCGCTACTGATGGAGCCATTAGGGGCCATTTCTTGAGTGTTATTTAAGAACAGTGTTGAGGTGGGATCCGGGTTGTTAACGGCTATAGGCGCACTAAGGCACTAAAGGAAAGGTCCTCCGGAGCATAGGTGCAAGGGCAAGGGAGGCACAAAGTAAAAAATCTAATGAAAAAATAAAATTACTATTAAAATATTCATCTTCCATAATAAAGGCGCCAATGTCATCAAAGGCGGACAACATGCGCAAGACTTGAGCCTCTATGAGCCTGGAGCCTAGGCGCACCTTTAACAACACTAGGTGGGATAGGTTTACTATCAATGGCTGCTCGTGTTTTCTTGTGTATTGTGCCTTTTCATTTTATTTTTACTCTCAAAATGAAGAATTTCTCATATTTTTACTTTTTCTACTCCTCTTTCTTCGTTTCCAATTAGATAATATTTGCACTTGTTTCTTATAGAAAATAGGAAGGTACAAAAATATTGGCTGTATAGATATATATATATATATATATATATATATATATATATATATATATATATATATATATATGTACAGCTTTGTCACAGATTTTTCATTCCATTAGTAGCACTAATACTTTGTTGCTTACACTTAGAAACATTTACGACCTTAGAAAGTATCATTTCTATTAAACAAGCGTAAAGTGTTGACTATAATTTATTGAACCAATCAAAAGGATCTTTTTTGGCCTAGATAACTTGATCAGAAATTGTCTTTGAGTTATGTGCACAACAATGCCACAGGACGGTCAGATTTGCACACGGAGTAATCAATATTATTGGTAATTTTAAATGATGCTTTACTAATTGATATAGCATGGGATAAAACTTGAACTAAAAAGTTGAATGGGAATTGAATTTTGTAGTAGTATATAAATATATATATTATTAGTACCTGGCACAAAGCATAGTGCCTCAAGACCCTGCACCAATTTCACACCTTTTACCTTCGACAACATGATGTTTTTGGCCATATTTGATTTAGTAACTGTTAGGATTGTGACTCCTTTTATTGGGAGGAAAGGAAAATTGGTCACCAAGCAATCCTTATTTGAATAGGATACTATCATCTTGAAGATTCCTGATTGGAATTGGTTTTGGATACCAATTATTTTGTTCACCACTCTACTTCTTCTATAAATATAGGTGTAATCTATTGTATTTTAGGTGCCAGAGAAGGCCAAAATAGGCTGGTACTAGCTGTACCAAAGAGCCAAAATAGGTCGGTACCAGAAACATCATGTAGGCCGGTACTAAAGTGAAAGCCAGAATAGGCCGGTACCACAGAGTACACAAAAGAGATAGTATACAGATTAATATTTTTCTTGGTGTGAGTGAAACACCGGGTGAACGATACACGTGTAAGTGAAACACTGTGTGCGTTGTTGATATGTTGATCATCATATTGTAATCCTATCATTGATAGTGATTATTGGTGTTCTCCGTGGACGTATGTTGATTTGTCCAAATCACGTATAAATCTCTTTGTCGGTGTGTGTGTGTGTGATTTTGGTTGCAATTGTTTGTGTGTTTTTCGGTTTGGTCTTAGGCGGATGTAAAAACCCGAACAAGTGGTATCAGAGCTTTCAGGTTGAAGCAGATCCGAAAAACACACAAGCTGGTCCGGATCCGGAAATTTAAATTGCTCAAAATCAAAATCCGAACACACGGTCAGATTCGTCTCGTCGAAACGAAGCCGACGCCGCAAACCGCGTCAAAATCGGAGTCCGGATGTGCCCTCAATCGCCATCCGAAGTTTCGTCGGAAAACTCCTGCATCACTACAGTACTGCGTTGCTACAGTGCCGAGTCGCTACACTGGCATCAACTTTTTTGTCTTTTAGTGCCGATTTGTTTTTTTGGCCCGTTTGGAGTCATTTTTTACGCGATCGAAACGGTTCTTAAGGTTTTGGACTGTTCCGGACGCAACCATGTATCGGTTTTGCGTGATTCGACTCCGAACACCTCGAAAAGGCTCAGTGGGAGCTATGGCAGGAGAAAAGACAGAAAGGTCAAGTGCAACAGAGCTTGCAAGGCAGGAGCCAGACGTAATAGTGATCGCAAGGCAGAAGCTAGACGCGACAATTGCAAGGCAGAGAGGCCAGGAGCGACAAAAGTCGTAGGGCAGAGGCCAGACGCAACAGTCGTAAGGCAGAGAGGCTAGAAGTGACAAGTGGTTATAAGGTAGAAGCCAGACGCAAGACAGATACAAGCCAGATGCTACAGTGGTCAAAAGGCAGAGGCCGACAAAGGTTGCAAGGCAAAAAAGTCAGACATGACAGTGGTCGCAAGATAGAGAGGTCAAACGCAACAGATGTCGCATAGTCTACACAATATTAGATATTGCTTATGCCATGGGAGCTATGAGCAAGTTCATGCCAAATTCCAGGAAGAAAGACTGGGAGAGAGTGATTTGGTTACAGGGTTTGTTGGCAGAATTGAGATTCAAGCAAGAGGGCAGAACGAATCCAGCCAACATGTTGACCAAAGTGGTGACAACAGAGAAACACAACTTCAGTGGATCTTCAGGCGTGAAGACAGTAATGAGCGCACCGTAATGCACTGATCATTGATGGAGTTGATTGTTGGATGAAAAGTCAAGTGGGAGATTGTGACTCCTTTTCTTGAGAGGAAAGGAAACTTGGTCACCAAACAATCCTTATTTGAATAGGATACTACCATCTTGAAGACTCCTTATTGGAATTGGTTTTGGATTCCAATTGTCTTGTTCACCACTATACCTTCCCTATAAATATAGGTGTAACCTATTATATTTTGGGTGCCAGAGAAGGCCATAATAGGCCGGTACTAGTGGTACCAGAGAGCCGGAATAGGCCGGTACCAGAGTGAAAGCCATAATAGGTCAGTACCAAAGAGTACACAAAAGAGAGAGAGAAAAGAGAAAAATACATATTAGTATTTTTCTTGATGCGAGTGAAACACAGGTGAGCGATACACGTGTGAATGAAACGATGTGTGCGTTGTTGATATGTTGATCATCATATTGTAATTCTCTCATTGATAGTGATTATTGGTGTTTTCCGTGGACGTAGGCTGATTTGGCCGAACCACGTATAAATCTCTGTGTCAGTGTGTGTGTGTGATTTTTGTTTCAATTGTTTGTGTGCGTTTTTCGGTTCGGTCTTGAGCATGTGTAAAAACCGTAACAGTAACTTCATGTGGACTAGGGGGTGAAAATTGTAGCTATCAAAAGGGATTATATTTGATTGTTTTAGCTTTAATTGGAGCAGGAGAGAGGAGTGTTGATTAACATTCTCTTTTTTGTTTTTCTCGTAGAGATAAATCAAAAGTTCCTCTAATTTTAGAATGTTGATTTTAGTAGTTTGTTTTTTATCTGATGACTAGAAAGATGTTTCAGCCTATGGCAAGGAATATGGATACGGAGCTCATGACTTCCCTGTTAGTGGAGTTTTTGAAGTGGAACCAAAGAGCTGCCCAGGTTTTATTTACAGATGTTCCATACCACTGGGACGTATAAATATGCCACTCTCTGAATTCCGGCTGTTTACTGAGAGCATTGCTCCTGAGTACCATGGGGATACCTATCACCTCATCTCCAAGAACTGCAACCATTTTACAGATGACCTCGCGATGAGATTGACAGGGAAACGGATTCCTGGGTGGGTAAATCGGCTTGCTCGCCTAGGTGTGTTGATTTTTTGCTTCTTCATTCACTCCCTTACTTTAATTTATTGCCTATATTATGATGTAGTCGGATACGATTGTTGTCTGTTTCTGTTCTGTGGTATAAGTAAAAGCACCTGCATTTTTTTGGGGGGGAAGGGGGGTCTATTTAGGCTCTTTTCCTTCTTTCTGAGATCCTTACAGCTGATGGACTTCTTGTCAAAAAAATTTGTTTTTGCAAGTAAGAATCCAATCTTACTTGTTTCATGAAGTAGGTTTTTTGTAAGAAATTACTACATAGAGGTAGTTTTGTTGTTGTTTTTTTTTTTTTTGTCTATCTCCTGTTTAGAAAGAATAGATGTTATATTTTATGTAGGATGGTAGTGTAAAGTTTGTGAAGGAATGCATCATATTCACTTCCCTTATCTTATTTGGCATTGGCTCAATTGTCTCCAATGGTTGATTTGAATATTTCAAGGCAGTTGAAGTAAATGTAGGATGGCTTTTTTTCCATGGGACTTTCAAAAGCTTCCTTGTGTAGCCAGCTATAGTCTGTTTCTTCAAATTTGAAAATGTCTTTTGTTCCTTGGGCACACATTGATATATATTATCATGGGAAAAAAAAAAAAAAAAAACTTGATGAGAAATGTTGTAGTTTATGAACTCGCAGTTGCAGAATGTAGGCATTTAGATTCCATGGCAGGTCCGATTCCATCTCCCTCAGATGTATAGGCTTTACTCATTTTACATTTCTCCATCCTGAAGAGAATGATTGTCCATGTTCTCTTTCAACTCTTCTCAGTGGTATCATCTTTTCATGATCCATAGACCAGAACTGATGCACAACTTTACCCATATTTCAGGTGCTTTGTGCAGTTGCTTGCTACCTGAAAGCCTACAAGTATCTGCCGTTAAACAGCTGCCTGAATACCATGCATGTACAGGTGTGTGGTTTGCCCTTAAATTTCCCCTTTGGGAATTTCTTGCTCTTAGCTACTAGAAGTGCAGCTGCTTCACTTTTGACATTTGTGATTTTTTTCTTTCTTTCTGTGACTGCATCCAGAAGAAGATGTGACGGACTCACTTTCCATCCCACTTGAGCCATTGGAGAGTGACGATACAGATCAAGATAAGCGCCTTCTGGCACGATCTGGTGGAAGCTCGGAAATTTCCTTTATAAAAGAAGTTCAGCTGCCAAACTAACCCGTCTTCTTGAATCTGGTTGTGGGGTGGTTCGTAGGGAGGTGGAAGAGGATCCCCGTTGGCTCATATTTCATTACGGAAAGGGTTGCTTGGAGGGAGGCGCCCACTTCTGTTGTTAATCACAAAGTTAGCCGTTCATCATTTGTCAGTCCCATGTATTGAGTATAGTTTGTGCCATTTATTGTAGAGTTTCTTCCATTCTTTTTGTATTTGCACCACTTGTTGTAGTTTTCCTTCGATTTGATTTTCCGCTCCTTACACTCTGTGTTCCTTCCATAGGTTGAAAGAAGTGGAATGTAAATGATGATTTTGTATGATTCTTTGGCTCTAATTTTTTAAAATGGCTTCGCCGCTATCATCTTTTTTGAATAATTATGAGTACTTCTAACCTAACTGTCCATAACTCATCTTCCTTATGCAATAGATGCTGATAAAAGTTGCTTCAGGCTTTCAGCCACCACACACCATTTTGTTTTTGCATCGACTTCAAAATGCTATACAGATCATGCTTTTTTTCTTTTTTAAATGGTAAGATGATGTATAGAAGATAAAAGCCAAAAGGCTTACAAGGAGCTAAGGGGCATACCCAGATTACAATATGATAACCAAACTTCCACTGTAACAAAAAACAAGAAAGATACCCTAAATGCCTATAGGAATAGCAATGACAAGAAGCAAAAAGAAAACGTAGAACAATAAAGAGTCTAGGATGAACAATAGTCGGAGAAAACACCACAAGCTTGGACAATTTACGATCCGGAATTCTCAAACACCAAGTTGGAACCATGGAATATAGTAAAAGCAACCACTTCAGAAACACTTGAGTCCCTCTGGAATAAGCAAGCCTGCACCAATGAACAGACATTCCAGCAAAAGACATACCACAAAGCACTGCACCATAACTCTTCAGCATCAAAAGCGAAAAAGAACTATCCCAATTATGAAGCAACAGAGCTTTCCATAATAGAGAACATAGCAACAAATAAGCATACCAACCCCCAAAGTATGAGACCAACAAAGACCAAATCATAGGGACAAAATTGAAGAAGGTAAATCCCAAGCTGCGATCAAGGCCTGATTCTGAATAGAACAAGCAAACTTTGGAAGAGGAAATAAGATGAATCTGACTGAGGTAACTATCTTCTTGAATAGACCATCAATAGTAATAAATTCCTGTTGAAAGATTCTTTTATTCCTTTCCATCCAAATTTCATAAACTCTAGCGCTAAAAGCAAGTTTATTGAGCAATGAAACAAGACTTTTATCCTACATGAGTATCCATCCATGGGCAGAAAGACTCCCAAGAATCATCAGGCCACTCCAATAAACCCTTCTGAAGAATCATATTCCATAATCTACAAGTAAAGCTGCAGTGGAAGTACAAATGATCCCTATTTTCTTGACGGATCCCACAAAAAACACAAGAAGCTTGCTGAATCACACCAATAGAAAGGAGAAAATGGAGAGAAGGAAGCCTATCCAACTGCATGATCCATACCGGGAAAGAATGCTTAGGACATTATGTTTGAACCAAACTACCTTTTTCCATGGAATAACATCAAATTTTTGACTAAGGAATTGCCAAGCAGAATTAATGGAAAATTTCCCACCAGCAGGATCCCAAATAAGTTTATCATGTCTTGAACTATTAGGCAGAAAAGTTGAGGGGAAACCATTCTTAAAGTCAAGCCAATACTGGGAGTTAAGAGTAGGAAAATGCCAACCTGAGGAGCTGATCAATCTACTCACTGTTGCATTTCTACCAATGCCAGAAGATGTAACAATGGCTTGAGGGAATAAGTCACAAAGAGGGCCATTTGGATGCCAATTATCAAACCAGAGAGAAGTATTTCTACCATTCCCTTTAATAAACTTAAAACCAAGTCTAACCATAGTTCTAAGCTGGAGAGGTTTTTTCCACGTCCAAGAGGAAGATGGGGGAACATTCAACTCCCAAAAACTCCTATGCTTAAGCAAATGAAATCGAACCCAATTAGCCCACAAAGAGGAACAGTTCACATCTAAGAGGTTCCAAATATGCTTTAAAATTTTCCTAAGCAGAGCAGTGAGATCATTAATAACAGACTTGGGCAAAATAAAAGTGGAAGCCCAGTATACTTGAGTGACAAATAACATAGCTTTCACAAGTTGTAGCCTCCCCCCAAAGGAGAGGAATTTGCTTGACCAGCTAAAATCCTTTTTGATATAGAGGCAACTAACACATCACAATCTGTTTTTGCAAGTTTTGTAGACAACAGAGGGACCCCAAGATATCTCACTGGCAGCTTGCCCACTTGAAAGTTGAGCCTGTGTTGAATTTGTGAAAGAGAAAAGGTATCAACTCCAGCATGATACAGATCATGTTGGCTTTGTGGCAAATGTGGTATCAATAATGAATGAAATTACTGCACATGCTATTGTAGATTTTGTTTGCCCAAGTGGGGTATGAAGTATGAAATGCCCAAAACCCTAAAAAACCTTGCTTTTCTAACTCCAACTATACCCATCAAATTTAGCCCACACGGATCACTTTGATTTACTGTGCCAAGATAGTAGAAAAAAGTGTTTTGAAACATCGTCGCGATGGTAAATGAAGCTTAAATAGGTCTAAAGATCAAAGAAAAAAAAATGGAGATATATTCAGATGAGGCATTCTAAACACCAAGATGCAATTTAACAGACAAACTTGCATTGTAATCCCCAGTAAAGAATTCAGAGTGCAATTATAATCCATAAGAACCTCCATCTAGATGCCATCAAACCGAACACGGAAAGCATACAAAGACATGACCAATTTTCTTGCCCTTCCCTCCCAAAAATAAAATTTAAGATTGCATTGCACCAAATTATGATTGCCCTTCAAGCCCCAACTTTGATGTTAGCCAACTGCATAAGTCATCCATCTCGTCAGGATCTGTGTAGTGGCCAAGCCTGCAGAGCACAAGAATCCTCAATGTTGTACTAGTGTTCTACCAAAATCAAGTAAAATAATAATTGATGGGGAGTAATAGGTTTCGTACGTGGGGTATGATTTGAACGTCACATCTTTAAATCCTGATGAACCCAAGGCGAGTGACGATTTCTCTCCAAATTTGTAAAGAACCACATCATCAACTGAAACAGGTTGTCCCAAAATCATAGCATTTAATGGCAGCTTACATGACTTAAACGAAAACCAAAGATAGGTATATTGAGGCTCAAATATATACAACTATTATCATTCGTAATTGCCTAGCAAGTTGCAAATTGCCAAATCTGAGCTCTTAAAGCTTACGAAGCCCTTAACTTAGTAGGCTCAAGCTGTTAGGCTGAGTTCAATTCAAGCATCTCTATTAAATTCTAAATTTGCACCGTGAAGGTTAGCTCTTCGATTCCACACATATATCCTTCAGCCACCCATCAAGTAAATCCTATGTTTTCATTTGAGAGAGGAACGTAAATACCTTTGCCATGACAAAGCATAATGGGCAAGGACGCCGCACGCGTTGCAGCCTCTTCTACCTCTTCTATCTTTTTAGTCAAGTTCCTGGGAATCAACAGAAGAAGATATATAAATCCAATACATCAGGATGAGAGTGACTGATGGGCATGAAGAATGTATTTTAAAAGTCAAACTTTGAACATGGAAGCCAGCCACTTAGTCCGACGACAGCACTTAATTTGGTATGGTATGGATTATCAGTCCCATATTTCCCTAGAGCAAAGCAAGTTGCTGAGTAAAGGGAGGTTGCTGCACCCATACTGAAACCTCCAACACCAACCTTAACTGTCATAGAGAGATAGGAAACATAAATCTTTAAGAAAAATATAAGAAATAATTTGATACCAAATAAGTTGAAAGAACAGATTGATTCCTAAAATAAACTTATTACACAGAATAAAAGGCTAATCATAATTTTTAATGAAAACAAACAGAAAAGATAAGTTGAATGTCATTTCATTCAGCATGTACATCATATTATGCACAAAATGTTAAGATCTCGTTTCCAATACTAGTAAATGGAATAATTTTAAGTTCATAAAGAAAACAAAGGAATTAACTAATTCCAATTTCCAGTTGTCTATATCAAATGCCTATCACAACCTTATTGGTAGTAAGAGCAACAAGCATAATAGCAACATATTCATGTACATGCATATACCTACAAGTCATATAACTTGAAGACCAACACAATGCAATATATATTGATCTTCAAAACTGAGGCTGGAGTGCATGGATACAGAAATTTACATATTCTTTTATTAACAGCTAAGATGAAATAAAAAAGTAAGAAATGAGTTAAACTGAGGAAAAAGACTTGAATGAAAAGAAAGATAATCAGGAAAGTTGTGCAACACATGATTTTCTCGGTCATAATTTCTTCAACTTAAATTAACCCTTCTACATTACTTGATTGCCAAGCAAACACAGAACATGTACAGAATTTTTGAATCTATTACAGGCCTGCATTTGAAAGGCTGTTATAAGATTCTGACATCCATGGAAATGATTTCATAACAGTCAAAAATTATATCTTTGAGATTTCAACACTAAAAACCCACGGGAGTGGCTACTTGAACTTCTCAAATGAAGAGATGATCATTGCACGCCAGGGAAAACATACTAGAAAGCAGTGAGAGAACCTACTGTCAGCAGGCTCCGTTGATAACAGACTCGCAACATGTGCTGCTGCAGCATCCAAACCCTCCAAATCATCATGAGCATTTTCCGAAAGGTCATTTACGTCAAACCCTATAGATCATGCAAGAATCCATATAATATCCCTTAGACAAACCGCAGAATTTCTGATTCAAAACATCACACATCCACTATTGTTTTCCTTTAAGATCATACCAGAAAAATGATCAACTAACTTCAGTAATAATTTTTTGTTTTTTTTAAATCTTCTTTCTCTGGAATATCAAAAATCAACCCAACCACTTCAATTCTACCATCACTGTACAACTAATAATTCAGGATGGTGACCACACTTATGAATAAAATGGAACATAATGCAAGTTTCTCTAGGCAATAAACTTACAAGCAGTTGAGGGAAAACCGCCAAATAACGTTATTGGTTGAGAGGGAGCAGTCGGGCAGATCCATTTAATCTGCATTACATATACATAACTAATTGTTACTTTAAAAGTGAAAGGATGTCTTTTCCTTTGCAAATCAAATACATGTTTGTATATTTTCATTACATATGTAAGATTTCAAGATATCCTTACGTTGGGAAGAGGAAGAGTCTCCAAGAGTTGGGACCAGCTGCCAATTAAAAGAAATGAACAAAAATGAGGCTCAGTCCATGTAATAGTGTATGAAACTTTAATTGTAACAATTTACCTTATTCTACAAAAAGCCTGAGCACATTTTGTGCAAGCTTAGATGTGTATCACATATATTATCGAAACCACAGAAATGTACTACATACCGAATTTCAGTAGAACATTATTTAGATCAACAGCTAATAAAAATAAATTTAAAGACTCACTCACGTGTTAAGAAAATTATAAACTCAGTTTAAACCCTACATAAAAACACAATCAACCAATTATCGTTATTTTTTATGGACATCCAAGTACTGCACTAGAGTGCACAGCTGGGAAATTAATAAAAATGCATTCTGAAACCAAAAAAAAATATTTACACAAAACTAGAGAGAGAGAGAGAGAGTCTTTGGATACACGTGGATACATGTCTTGGTACTTCCATACTAGGAAGCATGGAAACTCTTCTAGGTGTTTGTGGCCTTGTCCAACATCAACATAGAAACAATATTAGTTAGGAGCACCAAATAATGGTTTCATCAAAAATCCACCCAATAGTAAGTAAGAGTCCCTCACATGTATACAACCTAAAACACCAACACAGAAAAAAAAAAAAATATATATATATATATATATATATAGACAGTATTCAGATTTGTTAAATAATCCAATCAAATGAAGTTAAAAGTTAGAAATTAAAAAAATCAGATATACACCGCTAGATTGAAATATATAGGAATCTCAATATATTATGTTTTCTATACTTAATAATACCCAAGCAAAGCACAACAGAGCTATTCAAACAAAATATAGTAGAAAACAAAAACATGCCTTTTCACATAGAAATGGTATAAAGGATAAATTAAACCTGCATCTGGATCACCACAAGGGGCTGCAAATGCTACCATTACCTTGCACCATTATCACCAAGGCCATGTAGCCAGACCATAGTTGCCTGGTGTTTGCCTTTGGGCTTGACCACGTAGGTTCTTCCAAACTCATATGTTCTTCTGAGAGTTCTACTGCCTGAAAGGAAATTGAAACACATTGCCTAAACGAATCACAAAGTCGAAGAATCACTCTCCCTAATATGTACATTGGACAGGAGTCAATAACTCAATCCTTTATTTGGTTGATGAAAAAGAAACTAAAATCCTGAATATTGAATTACATCACTTTGGACCCAAAAACATAAATGGTTTTCATCCAATAAAGCCTAAATAAACCAACCATGACCAATTCAATTTTCTATTTTCCTTTTCAAAATATCAAATTCTTACCAACCAAATAATATCAAAAACTAAAAAATCTAGAAACACAGAGGACATAGAAACAAACTGACCCGAACCCATAGAAGAGCCACCAAGACTCATTGCCAAAAGTGGGTCGCTAGTGATTCACACAAGTTCCTGCAAAAAAGATAACCCAAATTGAGATTATCCAAAAAACCCATTATGTATGCTTTAAAATTATCAACCCCTCTTGCTTTTCCACAATTCGCTCCACACATCCCCAAATTCAGAATTAAAAAGCAGAACATTATAATCACACAAAATGATTTCAATCAATTTAAATGAAAACATCGACTATTCGTAAAACCCATTATCACTAATACCGCGATTACACCCAATAAATCTTACATCTATATAGAACATTATATACAATCAGGCAAACGTGATTTCAATCAAATTAAAGACTATAGTAAAACCCATTATCACTAATAGCACAATTATACCCCATATATCTTACATCTATATACACATACGTATTAGTGAAAAAAGACCCGTAAGAATGAAGAAGAAAAAGAGTTAAAAGACACAGAAATTAGGGTTTTAAAGAAGAGTACAGACCTGGGCAGATGAGAAACAGAGGACGTTGGAGACTCCAATGGGGTCTCTAGAGATCTCTCAGTTTCTCTGTGTAGAAAAATTTGTGGCGTCGCTATCAATTTCTCATCCTTGCGATTTGTTTGTTGGTGTACACGGTATACATATACTCGTAAACTCCCAGTAACTGTAGCAGAAATGTATGTCTAGTCTATAACACTCACACGTAGGCCCGCAAATCAACTTTTGTGACTAAGCTCGTGTTAAGATATCGTATTCGTTCGGCTAACAAATTAATCAAATTTGAGCAAAATATTTAAGTTCATTTAATAAATGAGCCAAACTTAAATATTATTAAGTTCGGTCTCCAAAACTCGTATAAATAAAATAATATAATTATTTAATAAATTCCAAACAAATATGTCTTGTTTGAAAAAATTGAAAAGAGAATTATTGAAAATTATAAGATTAATGTAATCATTTCAAAAAAACTACTTCAAAATAAATAATATTTGAAAAATAAAATATGTTAAAAATAAGTATGCAACAATTAGTCTTCTATTATATGTTGCAACGTAACTAGCGTTCGGCTCAGGCTCTTTAATAAATAAATTGAGTTTTATCATAATTTTAGACTCGTTTAATAAATGAACCGATCTTAACATTCCAAAGCTCGGATCGACTTGGCTCGGTTCATTTACAACCCTACTCATACGAGCATATGGCATTAGCTTTGTCTATTTTGGAAAATCAACTTATTTTTTGGGCTAAAAGTGATTGGGAGTCTATTTTATTTTGGGATAATTACACAAACTTTTATTCAACAATGACATTATTGCACGCGATTCCCTCAACATTTCAAATATATAAGAAACCTCCCTTAATTGCTGTAACATTTAACCCCTTCAGTAGAAAGTCAACGCATTAAAGTTATTTTATTGGTTAATAAAGGCACATTTTGAACCAAACATTCTATTTTACCCTTATTATCCTTGCAATTACATTTGAACCATTTTCCATTCAAAATTACTAGAATACCCTAACTTCTGTTACCGAATTGCCACATATGTATTTTATATAAACCCATTTAAGTGGTTGTTTATACCTACTCTCTCTGTCTCTGTAAAAATCACTCATTCTCCCTCTACAAGTCTGTTATAACAAGGATTTAAACTTTATTTCAAGGTTTGGAACTCTTTATCTTCATATATATATATATATATATTATACCGTACACATATATACGGATATGTTATTGATCTTGTATGTCTTATACAATACGTTTGAGGGCAAGATAGTAAATTCACCATTATCTAGAAGATTTTTTAAATATCTCTAAAGATAGGAGGGTATATACGTCATTTCACTATTATTTCTTGTTGGTTTGATGATATTAAGGGAGATTTCTGATATTATTGAAACATTAGGGGAATTATCCCTTTGGGTTTGAAGAAAAAATAAAAATACTTTATTATTTTTTTATGGGTAAATTATACTTTGACTCCCTCGAGATATGATATATTATATATGCATTTCTTGTCGTTTGGATAATTATAATTTCACCCCCTCTAATTTATCCGCGTGTGATTCAGGTGACTAGAGCTGTGAAATGACTGATTTACACATGACTATATTTTATGTCTTTGCATCTAGTTGAGGGTATTCAAGATATTTCACCTTTGAAGAAATGATGACATATGCATTAACTGAGTTTGACCATACCGGAAGTTCAACTGAGAAGGGTATTTGTTACAACTTATAAATTTGAGAGAGTTTGAAAATAATTATTAAAATAATAAGGAATGCAAGTGTAATATGTCATATCTCAAGAATGTGTAAATGTAATTTACCCTTTTTATTGTTTGTTTTAACATTGAAACTAAAATCTATTTGGGCTAAACTTAAATATATTCAAACTTACTTTACTAAATGTGATTTGGATTTAACTAAAGACATCGTATAACAAAAATGTATGATTTATTTCAACAAAAAATAAAATGTCAAAAACATAACACGTATGATTTGTGTTAACAATTCCACCAAAAATTAAAAATAATGATAACAATAATACTATTTTTTAAGAGAGATTTAATGGTCTTTTCTATTTTATATATTATTAATTGCTAAAATTTATTAAATGCATACATATTATTTTGTTTAAAATTTTAATCATGTTAAATTAGTTCAACGTCACTTGTAGGGAGAGGAATTTTTACACTTAATTCTTAGAATTAATATTGGTTAAAATAATCCCAAAAAGAGTTGTGATTTGTGAACCTTATAATTCAAAGTGAAAAATAAATATGATAAATCAGAAATCACCAAGACAAAAATCTCAGACTTGGCGCAACTGTACATCATCAGTTAAAAGCTCGTAACACTTTTCTAAAGTTACACATTAAAACATTCATCTATCAGAATTGAAATAAAAGCACCAAATGGTCCCTTAAATTGATTGTGAATTATATTGGAATAAAATGAAATTCAAATGCCCCTTCTAATCAAACAAAGCAGGTAATTCAATAAAATAATACATATTTAATTCAATAATACTTACGACCAGTGCATATGTTAAAAAGACAAAGTCAAACCAAAACTAAAAAGTAAAAAGTAAAATTACGGGAAGATTATTTATTAATTCCTGCAGTCCTCTGGTGGTGGTTACACCTAACAGTGCATTATTAAATCGAAATTCATTTGGTTGGAACTTGGAATTTCACAGTACCTATACACCTTGTGCAATAAACTAATCATGCCATATATATATATTGGGTAAATAATCATGCCATATCAACTTGTTTGCTTTTGATTAATTTAATTTAACACGACAGAGTGTAAAGAGAAATATATTAGATGGGTCATTGAAACTTGTATGATTTGTATCTATAATGTGGTAATAGAATTACTAGTCAAGAAACCTATTGAGATTACTTATTTCGTATTTTAAGTGATAGATGACTAATTAATTATTGACGTATAAATTAAAGATATGAATATGAATATGAATATTAAATTTGCATTTCATGATCTGTAATTAAGGTTGACTATAATAAAGACATTTGAGCAGTTTTGAGAGGGGAGGAGAACATCATGCAATTCATAAGAATAAAACTTGCATACGCCATGCTTCCCTGATTTGCGATCACATGATTTTAGTTTTGTTGTGATCCGATAACTGTGTAATGAATTCGAAATATTAATATTAAATAATATCTGTGTAATAAATTTGAAATATTAATATTGAATAATGATATTGATACATTTGAAAAACGTTACCACTATAAACGTAACAAAATTGACAATGTTGTCTTTGTAACACTGAAAATGTCAATATCAAATGAAATTAAAGCAATCCAGTTTACACATCTCCTTCCAAGTTGTTGCTTGCTGTCATAGCTGTACTTGGGGCAAGCATTAATGCCACCATATAAAGACTTACCATCTTAGGTCCTTCTCTGTTTTTATTTTTCACTTCTTTTATATTTATGTTCCTCTCGAAAAATAATTGAATGAAATTATGACTGTTTGAACTAGTATCAGTTTAGATAATCAGAGCCAACAATTTAGACGACGTTTTCAAACACTGCCTTGGTAGTTTGGACAACGTTTGGTGTCTATTAATATATACACACATATACATATATCCAGAAATATATATTTCATCTTTCTCTACATTGCATATTCAGATTATGATTCATTCAAAGTGATTCGAGAGTACAAACACAGAAATTGTGTTTGCTGGTTTTCAAAGATTGGAGTGTTACTTCTTTGAAAACGGAAATCCGTTCTATCTTGAGAGATAGTTGCTCGAAAACCTTGAGCACCGGAGAGAGAGTAAATCTATCTTAAGGACATTGTGAGAATCACAAAGCTCAGATTAATTCTCCTCAGTCCAGTTTGGAATATCTTTTTGTATTGTGAGTTTTTAATTAAGTCGTTTATTGTATATGTTTTTTGCATATTCATATACTTTTTGTTTTGTTTGTATATCCGTATAGACTTGTATGTTTCGAATTTGAATATATATATATATATACATGTTGTTGGTGTTTTTTCCGTACAGTTCCTAGATCTATCTACTATAACATTCTTGCCAATTTTTGTATTTACTACTAATGTGTGAATATCATCTTTCATGTAACACGGTATTGATTGATTTCACCTAATATTCCACTTGGTTGCTGGATCTACATAAAGAAATGTATGACAATATAGAACTGAATATTGCCTGGTCGGAAGGACTGCTGTGAGTCTCAAATTCACTATTTAATCTCACTTTTTTGTCATTCCCTTCAATTTTATGAGCAACCAAACCGCATAAATGGAGTTTTAATACTCTTTTTGCAAAAAGTCACTGAGGATACGCAAACCCAACAATTTTTGAGACTATAAGTTTGGAGCATGGTGCCTCAAGAAATATCATATTTCATAATTAATTTTTATTGTCGGTTGAACGCTAATAATTCGTTGGAACTACGACCGTGAACATATACCAAACCATACCCAAACCCTTTAAGGGATTGTTTTTGTACATTCCCTATATTAGTGAGGCGAAGACCTAACACTCCTGTTATCGAAAAAAAGAAGTAGAATTTACCTTGTCAATGGATGAGAGGGAATAAATGAAGAAGCAAGTCAGAGCTACCGGCCTGATAGGACTGACATGGAATATGAGTATCTGGATGAGGAAGGAAGAACACTGTCTACTTGTGTTGCTACACAGGCAGCAATTCTTCCCCTCTCATCAACAGACCTCGAATCTTCATCACTCGACAGTAAATCGACAACGATCATCTGTGTCTCCGGTGGCTCATCTATCGCGACGCGCCCTTCTAGCATTTCGACAACCCTAGCCATGCTTGGCCTTAGCCTAGCCCTCTCTTGTATGCACCACAATGCCACACAAACCAACCTCTTCACCTCCCTCTCATCAATGCCTCCACTCTCCACAAGCCTCTTATCCACCACTTCCATAACCAACCCTTCCTTCAATTTCTCACTCACAATCTTTGGAAAGTACTCAAACTTTCTCCTAGAATGATCCTTGGCATTATCAATAACCGCCACATTTCTCCTACCTCCAATGATCTCTAGAAGTACCATTCCGTAACTATATACATCAGACTTCTCGGAAATGCCATTTTCCAAGAGCCACTCGGGGGCTAAGTACCCTTTAGTCCCTCGAATCGTTGTCACAACCCTGCTCTCATCTTTTTTCATCAGCTTCGAGAGTCCAAAATCGGAAACAAGCGCGCGATGGCTCTCGTCGAGGAGGATGTTTTCGGGCTTGACATCGAGGTGCAGGATTCGAGAGCGGCAGTCATGATGCAAGTAAGAAAGCGCCTTGGCAACATCGATAGCGACTTTATACCTCGAGTGCCATGACAAGCATCCACCGTTTAGGGCCCGGTTAGGCCTTGGCGGGAAAATCCAGTTATCTAATGAACCGTTTGGAATGAAATCATAGACGAGGAAGCGAGGGCCGGCGGGGACGCAGCAGTATCCGAGGAGGCGGACGAGGTTCTGATGCTGCACGCTGGCGATCGCAGCCACTTCTGCTCGGAACTCCTTCTCGCCACGCTCTTGCCCTTCGATCCGCTTCACTGCCACGCAAGTGCCGTCACTGAGGACGCCTTTGAAGACGGAACCAGACGCTCCTCGGCCTAACAACGATCGGAATTCATCAGTGGCTTCGTCAAGCTCCTTGTACCTGAACTTTGTTGGAACTCCCGCGACTTTCCTTAGGAAACTATACTCGATTCGGAGCTCTCTGCCTTCTGAAACCAGCTGAGTCTCGAGCAGTCTTTTACGGAGATTGAAGCGTCGTCGGATGATGATGAAGGCCAAGACAGCGAGAATCGCAGCAGCGTCAGCTCCGAGGATGAGAAAGAAGACCTTGGAGAGGCCAAGGCAGGCTCTGGCAATGATGATGACAATGACTAGGGTGATCACCACTGAGAGCCCAATTATGTTTGCTTTCTTGTCCTCCATCAAAGCTTCATTGCTTTTTTTTTTTTTTCCTGAGATTTCTATGTAACTGGATTGAAATGAAAAACCCAATGTTTTTTTATTGTTTAAGAAGAAGAGGGTGTCACATTCATGGGTTATTTAGCTTTTGAGAAAAACTTAATATATGATTTGAACACCTACTCTTTGGCTAACATTTTGTTTTACTTTTTCCATCAAAGGACTAGGTCTCAATTTCAATTTTGTTCACCAATGTTGAATGAAAATTTTAGGGTTATTTGTAATGAGACCCCCTGAACTATGGGTCAATTCCACTCAGAAAGTGGTTAACGAATTTTCTGTCGATCAGCCCCCTCAACTTTCATTTTGCTTGCAAACACACCCCCTGATGCTGTGAAAAGCCATAAATGCCCTTGTATTGTCTAAGTAATTACATGACACAAAATATCTTTCTCTGAAATGTCTTTAATGCCCTCAGACCTGCATGTAAAATGACATTAATGCCCTTAACTCTCAACTCTCCATTTCCTCTCTCAACCGATCTCCATTTCCTCTCTTCTCTATCTACAATTTTCTCTTTTCTCTGCATCTCATATACAGAAACCCCCAACCTCTCATTCATTTCCTTTCTCAACCGATCTCCATTTCCTCTCTTCTCTCTCTACAATTTTCTCTCTTCTTTGCATCTCATATATAGAAAATCGAATCTTAAATTCGTGGTCTTTGTGCGAAAAGACCATGGATTATTGGGGTATTCGTTCGATATAGGGTTATATACACACATGAATATATACACACAGTCTCATATACAAAAAATCAAACCTTAAATTCGTGGTTTTTGTGCGAAAAGACCATGGATTCTTGGGGTTAGGTTGTGTTCGCTCGATATAGGGTTTATTTCGATCTTCATCTACTCTTAAATCCATCAGATCTAATCTTCAATCTCTTGATCTCATCTCCTAGTGTTAGTATTTTTCCATTTCTTTTGATTTCGAGTAATTATTTCACAGTTTTAGTTGCTACAAACCCTAATATTTATGTTTTGTTGTAGATCTAGAGATTTGGTGTTGATTCGACGGTTTGTTTTTGAATATTTGGGTCTCGGTGTTTCTTCAGCTTGGATTGTGTCTTATTTTGGTACACAACCCCTAATCCTTGAATCAATGCTTGAAATTTCATATTTTTTGTGCTTGCATTTTGTTTAAATGGCAAGATATTTTTATTATGCATATATTTTTTGTGCTTATTTGTTCTGTGATGATGAAAACTTGATTATTAATATTTTTTTTGCTGTTTGCAAGCTCTGTAATCATACCTTTCTGTTTTTTTTCGTGTTTGGTATTTATTGAAATTAGATTTGTGTGTTTCCACTGGAATATGAAATATATCTGAATATTTTTTTTCATGTTTGGTATTTATTGAAATTAGATTTGTGTGTTTCCACTGGAATATGAAATATATCTGAATTTTTTTTTCGTCTTTGGTATTTATTGAAATTAGATTTGTGTGTTTCCACTGGAATATGAAGTATATTGTGTTTCTGCAATTATTTATATATATATTTTTAGTCTTTGTTTGTTAACATTATCAGAGTGTTTGGCATGCAAAGAGTTTCTGTAGTATTTTTTTTAGTCTTTATTTGTTAACATTATTAGAGTCTTTTTAGTCTTTGTTTGTTAACAAGTTAGAGTTTGTAACTTGTGATACCTTTTTGGATTTTTTTTATTTTTTTTTGCCAATGATGAAAGATGGGTATGTTTTGGGTGTTAAGATACTGATATGGTGAAAATAATTAGTTTTTGAAATTATTTTTTTTAATTTTTTTTTGTTTGCATGTTCTTTAATATAGGGAAAATGGTACCTTTTGAATAAAATTATAATTAAATTTTTTTTTCTTTTTTATGAAAGTTGGGACTGTTTTGGAGAGCATGATACTCATATATGGTGAAAATTGTTAGGTTTTGAAAATATATATTTTTAATTTATTTTGCTTGCATGCTCTTTAATATAGGGAAAATAGTACCTTGTGAATAAAATTATAATTTTTTGATTTTTTTTTTATGAAAGTTGGGACTTTTTTGGAGAGCATGATACTTATATGGTGAAAATTGTTAGGTTTTGAAAATAATTTTTTTAATTTTTTTTTTTTGCTTGCATGCTTTTTAATATAGGGAAAATAGTAGCTTGTGAATAAAATTATAATTTTTTGAATTTTTTTTAAATGAAAGTTAGGACTGTTTTGGGTGTTATGATACTCATATGGTGAAAATATATTTTTTAATTTTTTTTGCTTGCATGCTCTTTAATATAGGGAAAATAGTACCTTGTGAATAAAATTATAACTTTTTGAATTTGTTTTTTTTTTTTATGAAAGTTGGGACTGTTTTGGGTGTGTTCTGTTAGGTTCTGGAAATAAAATTTTTTTTTTGTTTTGTTTTCCCTTTACCCTAATCCCTAACCCCTAAATTACCCTAATCCCTAACCCCTAAATTAACCTAAACCCTAAATCCTAAATTAACCTAAACCCTAAACCCTAATTAACACTTAGACATAATTAACTTAAACCCTAAACCCTAATTAACCTAAACCCTAATTAACACTTAGACATAATTAACTTAAATACTAATTAACTTAAACCGTAATTAACCTAAAACCTTAAATACTAATTAACTAAAACATAATTAATTAACTTAAACCCCAATTAACACTTAGACATAATTAACTTAAATACTAATTAACTAAAACATAATTAATTAACTTAAACCCTAATTAACTTAAACATAATTAATACTTAAACATAATTAACTTATATACTAATTAGGTTTGTTAATTATTTCTAGGTTTGTTAAAGCAAGCAGAATGGACAGACTTCATAACATAGTCTTTCAGTTTGAATGACACACATATCTATTGACATATGTAGATGTTGATTCATTTGGTTTTGTGGATCTGTATTCTGTTGCATATAACTTCATAACAAATGATATAACAACTCAATGTTCAAAAGGAGTCATGCTTCACTTATTCTGTACAATCCCTGGTTCAAACTACAAAATGAAGCTAACTCTGGAAGAAGACATTATCATATTGTTTCAGCTAAAATCAGATGAAAAAGTCATAAATATCCTAGTTGAGAAAGATGAATCTAATAATGTTGAATCCTCTGTGAATGCTCCAAATGCTCCAATCACCATAGACACTGAATATGATTTTGGGTCAGAATCAAAGGATAGTGAATATGAAGTGGAAACTGATTTCAGTTTTGAGGATAGTGATGATGACTTTAATGAGAAACTTAATGATGAACCTGAAGATGAACAAGTAGACAGTGAGGGTGTCCTATCTGATTACAGTGATGATATTGAACTTGTTGAAAATAGTGGGGATGAAACTATATCTAAAACATCGAATTCTATTAACCTTAATGGTAAAGTGTTTGCATATTCACATGGAGGTGAGATTCAATTTGAAGTTAATCAACTTTTTGATGATGTAAAACACTTCAGAACAATTCTAAAAGAATATTTAGTCCAAAAGGGGTTTAAACTTGTCATGGAGAAGAATGAAAAGTCTAGGGTGACCTCTAAATGTGGCAATCCAGGCTGGAAATGGAGAATACATGCTAGTGCCTTGAGTGATCAAGTAACATACAAAGTTAAAACAATGGGCTCTCAACACACCTGCATCAGAACCACTAAAAACAAAGTTGTTACATCAACTTTCATTGCTAAAAAGCTTATGAAGACATTCAAAAATCAACCTGAAATAACTTTAGAGGCTTTGGGTGCCCTAGTTAGGAAGAAATTTCAGGTTAATTGTACTGAAACATGTCTAAGGAAAGCAAGAAATAAAGCTTTAATTAAAAATCAAGGAACACATGCTGGGTCATATGGTAAGTTGTGGCAGTATGCTCATGAGGTATATAAGACAAATCCTGGTTCATTATTCTTTATAAAACCTTCAACAGATCAGCCACCAAGATTTAGAAGAGTTTTTATGTCATTTGGGGCTGCCATTAATGGGTTTAGGGGTGGTTGTAGACCATTCATTGGTGTGGATGGTTGTTTCTTAAAGGGTCCATTTGGGGGTATACTCATTAGTGTTGTGGGACTAGATGAAAATAATGGATTGTATCAATTTGCTGTGGCTGTGGTTGAATCTGAAAATAAGGATAGTTGAACATGGTTCTTAGACCATCTCCACAAGATAACTGGTGAGGAGTCTAGCAAGGGAGTGCCTTAGACCATCATGAGTGATGGTCAGAAGGGTATTCTACCTGCAATTGATGAACTTTACCCTAATGCATTTAAGAGGAGAGGCTGCAGGCATATTTATGCAAACTTTAGGTCTTTACACCCTGGGTTAAGATTTAAAAGACTGTTTTGGGAGGCTGCACAGAGTTATAATGAATTGGACTTTAGAACAACAATGAAAAAAATTCAGAACACAAGTCAAGAAACATATAATTGGTTAATTGATCATCCAATTGAAACATGGGCAAGACACAAATTTGATGTAATGGGAAAATGTGACTTTATAACTAACAATGCTATTAAATCATTTAACTCTTGGCTAAAACATGTGAGGGGAAAGCCAATAACAAACTGTTTGGGTGGGATCAGAACCAAGTTGATGTCTAAATTCCAAAAAAGGTTCAGCAAGAGTGTTCAATGGGAGTTTATGATTCCAAAAATCAAAAACAAACTTAACCAAAACCTTTTAAAATATGGTTGTTGTCAATTGATATGGCTCGGGGGAGAAATGTATGATGTCACTGAGGAGTTGAACATGAAGTACATAGTTGACCTTAAAAATCATAGCTGTTGTTGTGGGAAATTTCAGTTGACTGGTGTACCTTGTAGGCGTGCATGTGCATGCATTACTTGGAGAAGGGAACCTGTAGAGGACTATTATGATAGTATTTTACCAACTATGTGTATGGACAAGCTTATAGGCACCTCATTCATCCCATGCACCATGAAAGTTTATGGGATAGGGTGAACAAGTCGCCTTTAGATCCCCCAGAACTGAGGAGGCCAGCTGGCAGACCTAGGGTGGCCAGGAGGAGGGAGGAGAATGAACCAGCAACAACAAGAAGGTCCACAGTCATGACTTGTAGTTTGTGCAAAGTTGTTGGCCACAATAAAAGGGGGTGTAAAAGATTTCCAAAGAACATCCAGGGCAAAACTAAAGGTCCATAGTCATCTGTAGGGACTTCATCAACAACAACAACAACTCCACCACCAAGAAAGAAGTTCAAAGTGGCAAGGAAAGACAAATGACCAAAGACAAGATCAGCAGCACCAACACCACCAACAACACCAACAGCTTCATCACAGAGATCTTTGTCCACTGTAAATTTAAAATTTTTTGATATTCAATTGTTTTAACATTTCTAACTGTTTTACTCACTAAAAAAATATGTTAATGATGTAGGTTGGTGGTGGTGATAGTTCACAACAATGTCAATCAGCACCGGCACTAACCCCTGCCCAAGCAAGTTGCTATAATGTACATTTCCTAAACTGTTTTAATATTAGCATTATTTTTTCCTAATTATAAAATATTCTTGCTATTTCTTATTTTTTTTGTGAACCTTTCAATTGTAGGTTCCAACTGGGCAAGGTGCCTCAAGATCTCCTTGGGCACAATGGTGACACTGGTAACAACATATCTTATGTTGTTTTTTGTATATTTTGGACTTGGACTGTATATGGCTCATTTTGGACTCTTTTTGGACAGTAGTTTTCATGGATAGTGTAGTGAGTGTTTTTTTATTCTTTTTGTACATGTCACACTTACACACACACATGATTGAGCCAAGCTCTTTATTTTGGTGATATCAGTCTCATTTCAAGCCTTGTTGGCTTTCTTATATGTAATCTAATCTATTTCAGTTGGGTATTACAACAGTTTTACTTTGATAGTAGGGTTTAGGACTTCAATGTAATATATTTTTGGTATGTAATATATGTATGCATGTATGTTGGAATGGAATTACTCTTTTGAATGTTGGAATTTCTCATTGTATTTAGGCATTTTAATTGAGGAATGTATGATGCAGTTGCAAATTACCACTGTTCAATTAATTTTGTGTCAAATTTTCTGTAACACTCAATTTTACATTTCAAACATTGTTCATATTTTTTTGGTTGCAAAATCACTTCTCTCTATTCACTGTTCATTGGCGCCAATACTCAACAGCCAACGGGGGCATTTACGTCCTTACAATTATACATCTGACTTTTATAATGAAAAAGGGTAAAAAAGTAATTTTAAGTGCCAAAAACCCCTCTAGGGGGTGTGTTTGCAAGCAAAATGAAAGTTGAGGGGATTGATAAACTGAAAATGCGTTGACCATTTTCTGAGTGGAATTGACTCATAGTTCAAGGAGTCTCATTGCAAATAACCCAAAATTTTACATACATTTGTTTGATACAGTAATTTTTTTTTACGGTTTTTGATAACTTAATGACCAATATTAACTAGTTTCATCTTCTTTCTAGGATTCGTGGTATAGTTTGGTTTTTAATACTTTTGGAAAATATAGCACCGTTACATAGTATCGATCCATCCAATACTTGTACGTTATATCGCGACTGTTGTGTACGTCTCTATGTCTCATGAATTCAACGTATTTCTAGAGCAATCAGACACCACCCAAAAGGAATATATCCAAGGACTGGTCACCCAAAGGAAGTTTTAGAGAATTGACTTGTTCATTCCTTATTTATTGGCATTTAACATATGGTGACTTGAGCGTTGTAGAATATATTTTTTAAGTTTGAAATGGTGGAAGGTTAGAAAATATATTTTGTGAATCAAAGATCCAGTCTGCAATATAAGTAATAAGTAATTCGATATTGACGGAGCTGACAATCCATAACCATAGATGGACGAGAACTTCAACGCAACCAGAATTGTAAAGTAGTATGGTTTCAGCATTATCTGCAGATCAAAGATTAAATTAATTCACGTGGATGTGAGAGATATATTAGAATTCTCGTTAATAATAGTGGAAAAGTACGAAATTCATGCACAAATGTTCTGTTTTTCTTAATTTATTTTTTTCAGAAAAACAATTCTTGGTATACAACAAAGCATAGAAGAGGATCTGTGTCCAACCATATATAATTTATGCAACGTCAGACTTGTGCAATTGATGCCTGCATATCACAAAACCCCTTTTTAATTTACCATGACTTGACTTGAAATATTTACACAATTCTAATATACAAATTATAGTTAAATTGTTGGGTTATGACTCATGATTCAGGAAGGAAGTTACAGCAGGTCATGAGTTCAAATGCCGGGCCGGACCAATTTTACCTGTACTATGAATTAGGTGTATATATACATCATTGTAACCCTAATTCAGTGATATAGTGAAATACAAATACTACTCTTGTGAACGTAAGTCACATTGACTGAAGCACATACAAAATCCCGTGCGATTAATCTATATCTTCAACATAAATTAATCCACCCCTTATATACTTATATATGTAACTTAACATTAAATATTGACCATGTTTCATTGGTTTGTATTACACCTGTGCTAATCTAGTGGAAGATGTCTATCATCGACTTAGTTGCTGCAAATTCTCAAAATAATACAAGTCAATTCCAGAGTCACATGCGTGCCCTCTCTTTCTGCCAAATTGTTAATTAAAATTAGTTCTTCAACATCATGTAACACACACAAACATAAGATTGCAATAAAGAGCCATTTTTTTTTTAACCCAATGCATATTTCATTCTGAATTAAGTCATTAAAAAAGAATCACCAGAAAATTTAGTTAAGAGGTCTTTATCGGTACAATATATTTGAGATTATCCGGTCTAAATTAATACCACGAAAATAACTAAATAAAGTCCAACAACACATTTGCTTTATGGTCCGATAGTCCATGACCATTTTGAAAAGTATTGATACCGTCATACAACAATGATATTTGATTGATGCTTAATTTTAAAATTGATATTAATCAAATCCGTAATGGTGTAACGGAGACATAAATCAATATCACCACTATAATCCTAACTAATTATAAAAGAGGGAAAAAAACAATCAACTTGTTTCAAATGGACAGAATTATTGAAGTCAAATCCAGAGCCACATGCTCTCTCTCTCTCTCGCACACACACATACTCACTTTTTTGGATTCGAAAGCAAAGGCCCCCCTTAACTTCAGGCTTTGAACCAACTTCATGAGCTAAACAGTACTATTCCATGTATATATATGCACTTGTCCTATAAATTTCTTGAAGTCTCTGGCTTTATGTTATATACATATATAATCATTTTATTCTCAGTTATATATAGTTGAGAAATGAGAATGTATAGATCATCAAGCAGTGCTCGAGCCTCCGATGAGTTCTTGATCAACTTGTTACCGTCCAATGATTTGCCAATTTACGATCCCATTTCTGAAACCACCAAGAAGGAAATTACTCATCCACAACTAATTACACAGTCAAGCCACAATGTGGTTCACCTTATCCCACTTGTTTTGCTTCTTTGTGCTTTTACACTATGGTTCTTCTCTACTTCAACTTAAATATTGTAATTAGCTAGCTTATATATATATATATATATAAATATATGTACCCGCGCTTAAATGTTGTTGTTAAAGTGGTTCAATCATTTAATCCTAATTCATGTAATGAGCTTAATTTGTGTTATGCTAATTTAATTCTCTCCTGCCTAAACCATGTCAAACACTTCAATACACAGTCAACAATATATATAGCAAGCTACATACTTTACATCAGAAAGGGTTTGAATTGGATAGGTATTTTTAGATTTTAAAAAAAATAAAAAAATATTGTGTATTACATGATATGGAAGCAAAAGCATATCCAAGTTCAATGCTTGAAGTCATGTTTGGTACCATATGGATATGATTGTCACACAATATTCATGCTGGCTTTTATAGAAAATTGAACATAACATTGGGCTGATAAAGTCATAATTACATTTCTCAATTTCTCTACAAGATTAGAATTTAAATTCTTTCTTTTAGAACTTAACTATTAATTTAAACCAAAATCATGTAAAAGATTTACTCATATGGGTGTCCATCAAATACAATTGCAAAATAAGGTAAAAACTCGAAATAAATCAACCTGGGAAAAATTGTGAAAATTCTCTTTCCGAATTATATTTCACCATTTCGATATTAAAATCGACATTGCACACGAAATTTGGACTAATTGCAGATGAGATTTTTATTAAGATTATTTTTTGACCTCTCTTGGAATCTAAGGATAAAGAATATTTTAACTTTACAAAAAAAAAGTTCGTCAAATTTTATAAAAATAAATTATTTTTCCTCCTTAGTTATAAAATACAATGTCCTATATTACTATGATATAAAAATATTACTATTAATTTTCTTCTGTACTGAAATCATTTTTTGATGACACAGATTTAATAGGTCAATCAATAAACAAAACAAGGACTAATTATATATAGCTTGTTCAACATCAAGAGAAGTCAACATATATATATATATATATATATATATATATTCTAATAAATTTTGCTTTGGCCACTTCGCAATTAGACCTTTCCTTTCTGGCTTTCCACGCTGTTGGGTGATCACATTCTTGGGTTTTCAGAATTGACATATATAGTTGAATTTTCCCCTGAAAGCTAGTGTTGAAATGCTCATAACTTCACAAGTCTATATTCAACTGGGACATTTGACTGCTTAATTGGCTCCTACATAGAATATGATATTCATATACATTTTTAGTAAACGAACATAACATAAATATAAACGAAATATATTGAAAATGTGCTCGGCTGTATGGAATTAGAGTTGAAGAAAAATTAAAAATTTTAGACTTTTAACAAGACACGGTTTGAATAAACTAAATAATAATTTCCAAAATTGAATTGAAAAAATAGAGAAGAGATACCACACGTAACAAAATATTCTGGAAGCAGCCGTGAACATTAAAGGAAAAAAATAAATCTCCCCCAATCCAAAAATTTAGAAAAAGATTGTGAACATTAAAAGCATTTATAATAAATAATGTTTGGAAAAAAAAAATTAAAATAGAGTTATGCCGCATATGTGTAGCAACTAACAAAAGATTCAAAATTAAAAATTTTAATTTTTTTATTTAATTATAGTTTGGTCCAAAAAAAGATATGAGCTAATCGAAACACTATCAACAATTAATACATTAATGTATTAAATTTCTTTTTTATTAAATCATTCTCTTACCAACGAAAAACTAAGGGTGCGTTTGGAAACTAGTGTTTTTGTTTCCGTTTTTTATCTTTTGAGAACAAAAATTTTTCTTGTTCTTGTCCTAAGGGTAATCCGGAAACAAAAACATGTTTGGTTGGAAATTTTGTCTAAAAAATTTTCGGGAACAAAATAAAAATAAAAATTTTGGAGGTTAAGATTTAGAGGTTAAAGATGGAGGTTAGGGTTTGGAGGTTGAAGATGGAGGTTAGGGAATCTGCAATAATTTTTATTTTATTTTTGGCTAAGAACAAACGGTGCCGAAAACAAAAAAATACCATTTTGGTGTTCTCAAAATTTGAACTAAGGGTGAGAAAACGTTTCTTTACTGTTTACGAAAACAAAAACCATCAAAGACTCCCCAAACGCGTTTTTGTTCCTGTGAAAAGTGAAAAAAACAAGAACAAAAACGAAAATACCCATATCCAAACGTAACATAGCCCAAATTTTTTTATGTCAACTACTACTATAAGGGTTAAAAAAAAAAACTACTACTATAATCCTAAACTCTATCAACTATTCCGGCCAATTTTATACACCGTAACACCAACTACTTACTCCTCTATAAAATTATTTATACATATATTTTCTTTTTTATAATATTGTTACTTTAGGGTCCATTAAATATGTTCACTTTAACGGTCATTATGCTAGTAGTAGATAGATACAACTCTTTGCTTATCGTGTGGTACATTATTACACAGAAATATATATTTATATCCGTATATATCAAGGAATGATCTAGATACGTACACTAATTACTATTAGATGTGATTGTTAGTTTTCAAAAAAATATATATATATATATTATCATTGAAGTGGGTATTTCGGGATAAATTATAAAAATAATAATAATTATAATTACATCCCATCGAGATTTATCAAATTACATTCATACCTTATATCTTTTGGATAATTATAATTTTCTTTTTCTTTTAAGTAATCAACGTCCGTATTCGGTGTCGGAAATGTGAAATCACCTTTATACCCATATGTGTTTATTAAACATCATCATAAATAAGTAACGGTATTAAAGTCATTTCATCACTTAAAATAAAAATTTGCTGACAGTCATATGAAATCACTCTTAGGCCTCGTTTGGTTTTTGTTTTAATTTGATTTTTTTTGTTTTTTGTTTGCTACTGTATCTGTTTTTCAAACAAAAACATGTTTGGCTCTTGTGTGTTTGTTTTGAACAGTAAAAAACGTTTGTGTTTTTTTTACTCCTTTTTGCAAACAAAAAAAATGTATTTTTATTTTTATTTTTTATATTATTCACTCAAAATATATATGTATATATTTACACCAACACCGCCCACGTCCCCGCCACCACCACCACTTCCCTTTGTCCTAAAACACCACATATACATATGTATATATTTATAACAAAAACATCAATAGCAAACATGCTTCTGTTTTGGACTTCAGCACTCCACAAACAAAAATAAGTATTTGTGTTTTTTTAAATTCCACAACAACAAACACAAACAAAAACCAAACAAAGTCTTATACCTATCTATTTTTAGTAAATGTCCTCACAAAAAAGGGTATTATAGTCATTTCACCACTAAAAATTACTGACGTAAACTTTGATTGTCTCTAATCATGCCGGAAGTTAGTCCAAAAAGAAATATCTGTTGCAAAATATAAACTGGAGGAGAGATAATAGTAATTATCTCAAAAGGGATGTGACGTAATTTTGATAAATCTCGAGGAAAAGTAACTGTGTTATAAAAAATTATTGAGTAAATCAGATTCCTTGACATTTCTTACATTAAGACTCTGTTTGGATTGACTTTTTAAATGCTGTTTTTGGCTTCTTAGAGGTAAAAACTGTTTTGAATGGTGTTTGACAAAATTTTTAGAAGAGCTTCTGGGCCTTGGAAGAGCATTTTAAAGAAGCTGGGGGTACCAGCTTCTCAAAACAACTTCAGCTTCTCTTTTCCTTCTGCGACAAACCAGAAGCAAAAGTTATGCCAAATTTAGCCTAAATCACACCCATTGATATATGTTTTTTGATTGACACATTAATCTCTTACTTCACACAGAAGGCGCGTAGTACTTAATCCCACCACCACAACAAGCTATTCTTGGGGCATAGGCAACTTGGCGCACAATACATATATACCTATACCACATTCGTATCCTACTTAATTACAATTGTATTTCAAATAAATATATACCAAAACAAAATAAAAACCAAAAGCACAAACAACATCGACATTACAAGACTGAAATATATACATACATATATATATATATATATATATATTCATCAAATACAAAGAGAAATCCAGCTTGTCTCGATCGAAATTGTCGAGAAAGGTCAGTGAAAATTCTCTCCCTTTGTTCATCGATTCCATAAATGTGCTGCTCTATTTTTCAACATATATATTCGATTCTGATTTTAGTTTGTCTTTGTTCTCGAAATCAAGCTTTTGTGTTTCTGAAATTAACTTGACGTTTAAGAAATTAACTTGATTATTTATTTATAAATTTGGTGTTTGAATGTCGAAATCATTCCCTGTTCTTAGTATTTTTGCTTTCTGCAATGTTTGTGTAGTTATTTGTTTATCTGTTAACTATCAGCTCTGAGTATTTCCGCTTTTTATTGTTTCCGAAAATCACTTTTATTGCGTGTGTGAAGAAATTTTGAAGATTTTAGGGTTATGTTAATGTCCTGATACTGTTTTATTGTAATTTTAATTTTGTTGCTTGATGAAGATTGTGGTATATAAACTATATATACAAAAGTTATATATATATATATATATATATATATATATGTATATATTTGTACATCTTTCTCTATATAAAAGATGCACTTTAATAGATTATATTGATTGCAATAATTTCATCATATTTGATTCATGGAGTAAAATTTTGAATGGTGTGTGTGTGGATCTCTCATAGTATGCTAATATTTGTGATTATCAAGTCTCCGAGACACACATTAAATTGAAGTGCTATTATGTTTAGATTACATTCATTTATGTATTGATTTTATTTCATTTTTTGGTTCAAAATGCACTTTTGAGGTATTTTTTTTATTTCTTGAATCCGCTCTGTTTCTCACATTGTTATATGATTTTAACTGAATATTAGGTATTGTGCATTGTAATTTTTGGGGGTGAGACGCGATCTTGATCATGAGATACAAGAAAGGGAGTAAAGTTGAGGTTTTGGGAAAGAACGAAGCACCATCGGGCTTTTGGCGTTGTGGTGAGATATTAAGTGGGAATGGGCACAACTACTCTGTTAAGTTTGAGTGCAACAGCGGTACCAACGGAACAATAGTTGAAAGGGTATCGAGGAAGTCGATTAGACCTTTTCCTCCTCCCTTGCAGCCTTTGAGAAATTGGATTCCCGGTGATGTTGTAGAGGTGTTCCACAATTTCTTTTGGAAGATGGCAACAGTATGTAAGGTCTTAGACAGGAACTCCTTTTTGGTTAGGTTAATTGGATCCTTTCAGGAATTCGAAGTCAGCAAATTTGACCTCCGGGTGCGACAATCTTGGGAAGGCGATGAATGGATTGTTATTGGAAATGTAAGTTTATCTGAATTATAACAGTCTTGGAATGTAGTTACTCATAGGAAATTCTAGTGTCTTTAGAGTCTTTTATGCATATGTTCTGAAGCAACTAGTAGACTTTAGGGATTTACAAACAACGTTTTATCATTTTTTTTTCGTTTCCTTTTGTCATGCTATTTAGCAAATGAATGCATGCCAAGAGATTTTTTGAGGCATTTTTCTTTATATTGATACACTTTCCTTCACGCAGGGTTCTGGGAACTGTAAAGATGGGAGGAAACACAGTGAAGAGTCAACTCTGGTGCACAATCAAAACTGTTCACAAGTCAAGCGCACTGATACAAATATGAATCTCTCTGATGTTTTTTTGGCTAACACAAACTGTTTATCTAGAACTCGGAAGAGAGAGCTACCCTATTGCTACTCTCAAGTTGAAGCTCATGCAGGAACTGCCAAGAAACATAGAGCGATCGAGAAAGGGGGTGGACATAATTGGTTCCTTGCTGCAACTCCGTCCCCATCTCCTGGAAAGGTAGGCGCTGCTGCTTCTCCTCGAGACCTGCTGGTTGGAAAACAAATATATGCTTCTACTAACAACAGAACAACTCGCTTTTTGAAAATGGATGTGGAGAGGGAGAAGTCCAATGGTGCTGTTGGGTGTTCGCATGCATTAAGTTTAGAACGTAGTTCTGCTGATAGTGTCACATGCTCCGTGGGTAGTTGTAGTATTACTGGCAACAATTTCTTTAAGTTGCCACGTCAATATTCTGTTGCTCTTGTTGAAGATAATGAAGATTATCATAGTGATGCTGAATCTGTTTTTCGATGTGGATATGATGAAGGGAACTGCCTCATTCCCACTAAAGAGGAAATGGCAGCGGAAATCCATAGGTTAGAGTTGCATGCCTACCGTTGCACTATAGAGGCATTGCATGCAGCTGGACCCTTAAGCTGGGAACAAGAAAGTTTGGTGACAAACCTTCGTCTTTCACTCCATATATCAAATGATGAACATTTGATGGAGGTAAGGAACTTAATTTCTACAGCTAGCAGCACTCCTATTAGTTGACAGGAAACTCTTCATCTTTTATCAATAGAATTTCTTGTATTTGGTTGGTTAAATCATTGTAAGAAGCAGGATGAAATGTTTTTCTTCATTTTTTATCTTGTTTCTTCTGTAGTCATAAAATCTGTAGCTGTTAAACTGAAAATGCGGTACAAACATTAAAGAGATAATGTCTTTGAGCTCATATTTGAGTACAGTAATTCTTCTTTCATTTTTGGGGTGATTCTGCTATATCAACACTTTGCCAGTGAGGAGTTGAATATCTTTTTTTTTTGTCCAAGAAAATTATCCAATGGATAGTACAACAAAGGTTTGGTAGATTGCCACATAAAGTCCATTATGTGCATTCATTGCCAATATTATTTTGTTGTTAATGATGTTATTGAGTGGCCAAATGCATTGGTAGTAATATGCCTACTTATTATGATTTCCTCTTTATTTGTATCTTATTTAATTTTTTCCTCTTTTTTGTTTCTTTAACTTCAAATGGAGTTTGTAAAATCCTTCGTCTGGAATTCCTGGACTTTAAGTGTACCATGCTCTGATCCGTCATTTGGCAGCATAAGCATTTTCTTTTAAGGATGTTATTGATGCTTCCCCTGCTTTTTCCAGGGCCAAAGTAGAAGGCTCGTACACTCCAAATGTGTAAAGGTGATGTTGGGATTTGTCACCTTTCTCTTGATGTTGACAATGGATCAATGTCCGCATCAAATAAGCTACAAATAGGAGAGCTTATGATGATCCATTGCTACGATCTATATAATTGTTGATGTGTCCTTCAATTCTGGGCCACCTCTGAGCCACCAGAATGTTGTGCGGCCACAGGGTGTCCTGGTATGTGGACGCTTGAGATGTTTTGTTTCGATCTTTCATCTTAGTTCAGGCCAGCATGTTGTATATTGCTTACATGCATGTTCTTTTTCTCTATGTTGCAAAGGTTTTTCATGTCATGGAAGTTAACTTGATTTACTGCTAGAGTTTCTTTCTAGTTTTATATATTACAGAAACTAGATTGATGTATGTATATTGCAAAATTGTAGTGAGTTTTCGTAGATGAATATCTTTAGAGCATTTGACGGATGACGATCCAGCAATAGACCTGTATCTTGGCAATAGCTGCCATACTTCGAATATATCTGAACTAAGAGTGTGTACCATATATTTGAACAGAATTACTCCTTGCAACTTTAATATGCATAATTAATTGTGATTATATGTGTGGTTAACCAATATTGCGTTTGTAGCCCTCTTTTCCTCTTTTAGTTTATGGGGCTGGATCTATTATCTATATAATTGGCATTCGCAACTCATGAAGATGTCTTTTTTACGGCCAAAACAAATAATGGAGTCGTCGTACTTACAATGCGTTCGATAAGTTGACCTTGTCTATGCTGCATATAAAGTGATTGTCTGTGGTTACCAATTTAGAAATGCTTTATTGATATCCAAAGGAGTTGTATAGATTTATCCTTTTCTATTATATTTTTCTCCTTAGTTGGTAAGTAGGTGTTTCCTTCTTTGTATGTGAAACTCTGCAAATTTGTTTGTAGATTTTTCCTATTACGTTTTTCAGTCTCAAAATTAAACGAAAGTGTACAGAGGTTGTAGAAAGATACGTTTATGACCCCGTATTCAACATAAGCCAAGAAAAGGTTGTATGTCTGCAATATGTGTAGGTCAATGTAATGGTCTCGTCACCGGTTCCTCTCCAGATTTGAGTAACAGAAAAGTCCTTTTATCTCCAGAAAAATGTTAATAGAATCATAAGCCATCTAGTTCAATCACTTCAGGATAATGATAGAAGGTGCTCTTTAATTTTACATTGCCTCGCCTAGGGGAGTTCTAGGAGTGGATATGATGAATTAAGAGGTTCTCTATCATCTTTGGCCTTGACTTGCTTGCTTCATGTTGATGTGAAACTATTTCCAGTTATATTTTGATCAACCATCACAGTTCTGTCTAAAGGCACAGAGAGACAACCTCTTCATGGAGACTGCAACTCCCTGTTTGAACTGTTTGGGAGCTGCTTCCTTGCTCATGGTTCGGCGTAGAATTCGGAGATGCCCATCACCCTTATTCTTTCAGAAAGGCAAGGAAGCTTGTTTGTAGGCTTCATGGCGTCTCGAATGTGCGATTGATCTGATGCAACAACATTCAGCGTCAAAGAGTGGCAGTAAACATTTTCGATGACTATGAAGCAAGCTGGTACATCAGTGAAGTTTCCAGGCAAGTTCCTCAATAGAATTGTGAAAGATTCATTCCTCTTTTAGTAAATAGAAATATTGTTTTGAGAGCATGCTTCATTGCTTCTTATTGAAGTCGTACAATATATGTGATTTTCCTTCAGGTTGATTTTCTTTTGAAATCAATATCTGGAATTTTGTTGTGATTGCTTTCTGAATAGCCTTCAGATGACATAATGTATCCAACTCTGCTTTCTTGATCTTCAAATCATGCTTATAAAATGCATGTCCTACAATTTTAGGGCATAAATCTTGATGAGTAATTGTGTGTATGTGTGTATATACATCTGTGTGGTTGTGTGCGACGGTGTGAGGCTTTAATAATAATAATGATAGTGATAACACCAATAATAATAGCAATAACTCGAGCGGATTAGCCTATTTGGAAAAGATTTGGGACTTGGTGCCTCAAGAAGCATGAGGTCTCATGTTCGATTCTTACTAGGTGCAAACAATTCGTTAGGGCCACGATCGTGGACATAGTTCGAGTTTTACCCGATTCGTGTGGGGGGGTCACCTTGCACGGGTCCGTGGATTAGTCGAGGTGCGCATAAGCTGACCCGGATATCACGGTTATCAAAAAAAAAAAAATATAATAATAGCAATACTTAGTCACTTATTATACAGTTCTCCTCCTTTTTGAGGTTTCCATTACAAGTTCTGGTTTTGTTTCAAAGCCTTTTATTTTTGAAAAAAAAGTAGATAAAAATTTTAAATTTAAATTTATTTTTAATAACTGGCCCAAACAGAGTCCAAGCCCGGCCACATTTGTCTAGGGTAGTTAAGTAAACTGTAATCCACGTCTGGTCCAATCAGTAATTTAGATGAAAAAAAATTGTAACGGAAAGAAGGGAAAAAATTAAATATTGATTTTGCATTTCTTATGAAGCAAATCGAGGAAGCAATATTTGCTTGCTTTACCCATTTAAAGCAAACTTACATCCCTCTATAGGTTTGCTTCCAGTATATAATTGATTTGATTAAATTGTTTTAACTCTTTTATATATATATTTTCACGAATATTTTTTTGTAGTGCTATAATTATAGTATCGTTGTATTGCTTGTTCTATTCTCTTTTTAATTCTAAACTTCTTTCCAAGAAAAATAATCTAATATTTTTCTATTTTTATTTTCTGTTTAACTATTCCATAAATAAAAAAGTGAATTGTTTATTAATCAAACGTGCAATATAAATTCCTAGTTGGTTTCCAACTTTATCTCTTTTTAGGTGTTTCCTTATGTCTTTTTAGTTCTTTCCTTTCTAAAATTCTTTATGTATGTATATATACTTCCATCTCCTTAAACTCCTCTTCCCACCAGAATTCTTATTGTATTTAATTTCTTTTCTCAATAGCTTCTGCCTTGTGCCAATTATATTTTTGTTTTGCTCTTCGAGACTGCACCCTTTTAGTAATTTTTCTGATTTAATTTACTATTTCTTTTTCTATTTCTCTTTCTCTTTCTCTTTTTACTTCTTATGCTTTGTTTGCACATCAACCACTGTTTGGAGTTTAATATTTCGTTTTAGCTTTCTCAAACTTCAATCTCAGACCCGAATCGGTCTGCATTAACAGCAGCCCCATACATATTATATATATATATAATTCTATATACACTGTTAGTTAAAATACATGGTCACCAATCCTATTTTATTAAACTCACAATAAAAAATGTAAAAATAAAAAATTCAAGTTTGAGACGTTTGAACCAAATATATTCACACAGTACGCACTGCTAGCAAAAGTTTTTTCTTTTCTTCTAATTTTTTTTTTTTCGGTTGGAAACCCTATTCCATATTAAAACTTCCTATGGGAAATCTCAATCTCTTTAGCACTTTTTTTTTCCATAAAATATTCTTGGACCTTGTTTCCTTTTGTTTGAAGATGTGCAGATCAATGAGATCATGCATGGTAACTGTAGATTTGAAATCTAGTTTCAATTGATTCAAAGAGACCTTGGATATATATATATATATATATATATTACACACTCTCATTCTTTAGTAGGATTTCCATACTGGTAAAACTAAACCCTAATATCTATGATTGGTTTGTAAATTTTTTCGCTTTACTCACATAGTCACATGTAGTTTGTTTCAGTGGTAAACCAAACAACTATCTGGACATGGACAATGATGGATTTGAAGCAACGAACAAGAGCGGTGGCAGTAGTACTGCTGAGATTGAAGAAATAATTGATGAAGTGGAAAAAAGATACAGAAGGTGCAAACACTTTTGCAGACTTAGTGAAGCCCCGGCTGATCATCACTTTAAACACTCTCGTGGCTGTGACCCGAGAAGCTCTCTGTGGGAGAAAATGAGAGAAGAATGGCGAATGTTTGCGACGAGTCCCCCGGATTGGGCTTATGTTCATACCTACTTCGATAGAATTGATCTTATGCGAGCAGTGCTTATAGGTCCTCCGGGAACTCCTTACTATCAAGCCCTATTTTTCTTCGACATCTACTTCCCAAATAGCTATGGTCGTCCTAGCGTATTCTATCGGTCTTATGGCGTTGATTTTAGTGCTAAAGCGCAGACGAAGTTGTCAAGCACCGTTTTGGATGCAATATGTGGAGGAGTACATAATATTCGGCATCTACTGTTTTCGATTCGGGATTTGCTATATAATGGAGAAGCTAGGGGGAGGAGGAGGAGTTTGATGGTGGAATGCGAGAAGATGATGAACACACTAGCAAAACCGCCCTTGCAGTTTGAAGATTTTGTGGCGGGACATTTTCGGAACAGGGCTCATGATATTCTTGTCAACTTGAAGGTGTACATGGCTCGATGCAGTGAAGATATGACGGAGTTATTCGTCAAGGTCTTGAATGTTTTCGAGAAAAACGGAACCTACTGTCAGCATCACCTCGACAATGTTCAGCTCAAGAGTGTATATAAAGCAATGAAGTCTCGGGAAGAAGAAGAAGAAGATGGTCAACTTAGTCTAGCTCCTATGACTTGGCTTTATAGGAACTATTGTAGAATATAAAGGTCTGCTTGATTTGTCGTCCCTCATAAACCAGTTTTATTTTTTCATAAAAGTGAAAAGAGGTACGAAGGATTCTGCAAAATAATCCTTTTTACACTCTTTGACACTTCCGGTATTTTTTTTTTTTTTTTCTGTCTTTTTTCTTTCCACTCAAGAGAAGAGTAGTGCTTCTTTAGTTCTTCTATCCTTTTGGATTTTTTTTTTTTGGCTGCCCATTTTATTTACATCTTAATATGTTACAGCATGTGGAGTGGTGTGTTATGGGTGGTTTTACACTTTTTGATAAAGTGTAGTGTCGCGTCAGCAATTTGGAGAGTGGGTGATGATGTGACTATACTTTATTTGGAGTGTGTATGTCATATGGAGTGGTGTTCTATATTTTACTACAATTTATTATTATTTTATTATTCAACATTATTTAATTACTATTAAATAGCCAATGCGCTATTGGGATAAAGAAGACCTGAATAAGATAATGAGAACATGCATCATATTGCACAATATGATCATTGAATATGAGCGCGAACACATTGAACTGGACAACTCCAAGTGATGAGTCAATATCCCTTTCGCAATACATTCGAAATCCAACAATGTTGGCGGCACACATATCCTATCGACTAAAAAAGATTCGCAATAGAGCAAGTAATGCTGATCTAAGGAGAGATTTGATGGAAAATTTGTGGAACCAATTTGGTGATGAAGATGTTTAGGTTGATGTAATCGCTGAAAATGTACTTTTAATATTATTATGAAAATTAAATAAATTAATTCCTAAAGTTAAAAGTAGGAGTTTTTTTAATTATATTTTTTAATTAATTAATTGAATGTTATAGCAAAATATTACATTGTACATTAAAGAATATAGCCAAAATAATATATTTTTTATTTTAAATTTATTAAATTATATATTTTTTAATTAGTTAATTGAATATTATAATAAAAATATTGTATTATATATTAAAACATAATTAAATTAAAAACTTATTATAAAAATAAATAATTCTGCAAAGTTTTATGTTTAAAAAAGTGAAAAAGAAGAAGCAATGTACCTAGGTGGCACTGTGTCAGGCGCTAAGACATTCAACACTAGTGCAATGGCAAGTGTAGATTCTGCCATGGGGACCACCACCTAATATGCCCCACTCCACAACACACTTACACCCGGTCACTCTCCACAGATCCAAACACTCGCCACTTACCTCCCCATTCCAGATGGCCTTAATGAAACATTGGAGTTCAACTAGAGAACGTATTACTTTCTTATCTTTATATGTATTTGATGTATGTTTAGACCGTACAAAACCTTTGTATAAAAAGGAAAAAACAAAACGCTATAAAATTACTCATTTATAGTGTGACGAATCTTGTCTCATATCGAATTCAAATGAGAAGGTTTTGAATATAAATGTATTGAGCGTTAGTTCCACCTAAAATCTTTTGAGTTGAACAACGAAACATCCAATCTACCCAAGTAGTATCAGAACAACCCAAATCTTGATCCGGTGTTGCACTACTCGGAGATTGGGTTCGGTCCCCTGCCGTTAGCGTGGACAGACATAGGGTGGGGGAGATGTGACGAATCTTATCCCAGATCTAGATGAAAAAATTGTTGGATATAAATGGACTGAGTGCTCTTAAGCTTTTGGGTTACATAACAAAAGCACCCCACCCGTGAAACTTTGCTCATTTACGGAACAGACTCTCGGGCCCAAACCATTAGACAGCAGCTTGGGCTTGGAACAAAAAGGCCCAAACACCCAATAGTTTAAGTGGAATTGCCTTTGCCAAGAACAATGCACCAGTGAGCTGATCAATCTAGTGACACTTACATTTTACATGCTTGGAATCAATGCCTAACATGGTTGGATATTACTTAAAAATCTTGAACATTTAAAAGGGGGGAGGGAAAGACAAATATTAAACTTAAAACAATTAATTGTATATGAATATGAGTATGTCCTGCTGGACATTCTCTAGATATATACATACACATATATATCTATACCAAGCAATGCATTTAAAAAGGGGAAATGGTGCATCCAACGTAAAAAACAATTATAAATGGCAATTGCTGCTTTTGTCTCTCCAATCTTATGCAAGGTTCCATGTGTCATTCCTAGATCAGTATACTGATGAATATATGAGTTGAAAATTGTATATTAACCCGTTTAATTGCACCCTCTATTAGTTGGGTGTGAGAAGTGAACACATTTCTTTTATACTGTTATCATAATTCGCGGTATCTTTTGGTTTGTAATATTTTAGAAACTGGATTACTATTATTCAACAGTGATACGTATTCATCTCGTTATTTATTTTTAAAACCAATATTATTCGAATATTATTTGAATTTGTTTTATTATTCCCTCAACCGAAACTAATATCGCAACAACAAATCATTCAACATCCATTCCAATGCATGTGGACAGAAACAAACTCATTGAATAACAATTTTATTTAAGGGGCAGTGAGAATGATTGATAAAATGGATGTATATATATCTTATACAATTGTGGTTCCACCATATCCTCAGCCACTGTCTTATTAGCATGCCGACCAAAAAGATTATGTAGTCTCTTCATACAAACCAACCCCAACTTTTAACTTTGTCCCAAACTGTTACCTGTTAGTTCAATATTGGTCCCAGTATTACAACACCCACATGTCCACATGTGACATGCTTAAACATATATATATATATATGTGTGTGTTATAGTACCATCCATTTCTTTCATATTTGAGAAAAATCAATTATATGCATCTTTGACATTGATAATATATAGACTAGCCTATTAACCCACATGGCTCATTTAATCTTAAGTTTCATATAAGTAAGCCCTTGTTTTGAATTTTAAATATGTGTTTATTTGGTAGAATATAATACCATGAAATTAAATAAGTTTGGTGTATAACTGCCCAAACAAGTCACATTAATCAAGTGTACTAGACATTATTAGCCAGCTAAATTTCCATGGCATGGTGGGAAGAAAGGGAGACATTTGGGATTTAATTACGCGCCTTATTGAATACAGATGACTCTTGTGCAACCATAAATTATATATAATATATATGTGTATATATATATATATGTATGTATGTATGCAATATTACTAGGGATCTATAGAGCCCATCTAAGTCTAATATGTCTCCAATGAGCTGGCCATGTTTGCATGTAGAATCTAGACTATCTTCTTGTCCTGTTCCTAATATGCATTTCAGCTCATCACTGATGAGAACTTTTTAATCAGAAGGTCCAAAATTATCAAAAGCATCTCAACTTTTTTTTGTCACATGAATCTCTTACAGGAATGATTAGCTGTTGGCTAGCATAAGGAGCTTCCAAACAATAATACTATTTGTGGATGATGCTTTTGAATATTGCTCCTCCTTTTTGCTTCTTCTCACAGTAACATCTCTATAATTTTGATAACTTAAGGAACTTGTCGATAATGACAGAGGAAAACATGTTAAACTCATGGTTGATCATATCATCCGAGAGGTTATGTATCAATTCGTTCGTAATGCTGTTTGAATGTGATACTATTATATATTCTTTTTCGTTATAAATTTTTAAGCTAGATTAATATTGTCCAAATTTGTTAAACCGCAACCGCAACCGCAACCGCAACAGCTAACCATGCTCTATAAACCATATTACTCTTATGTTTCCCAGCATATGGCTCATGTAAATATCTCTCTTATTTGATCTAATTTAATCATTTACATGTTGTATGTGTAAATGTGTATATAATAGGTACATTATAGCCACACATATTGCTTATTAATTGGGTACTTCTTAATATTTTGATTTTGTCATCTTGCAATGCCGGGAGACATAGGCCAAAAGGAAGACAAGTATGCTCAGGACAAAGCACAAGAAACAAAGTCTCCAATATTAATAATGAAAGACTGAGATTATGATATCAATTAATACTATTAGGGGAAGAGCAATGGTATTAATTAATTTAATGGAAAATTTTGTATTGAAATATCATGGGAAACTTAAACATTAAACATTAAATTAATTTAATCATTTGGAGTAGCTAGCATAGTATGAAATGATTAACTAGGCAAAACAAGTAGCCCTTGTTATGACCTCGATTTATTAAAAAACATTAATTTAAATTTTATAGACTCCGTGCAAATGAGTTGCATAAATATAATAATAACAATATCTGGTTGTGATTCTTATTACACATAGATCGATGTTATTGTTGTGATAAGAGAGAATAAAATTGAAAAAATCATCGTTACATGCCAGAGAGGCCACGTCAACACCAAAGAGGTAATTAAGGAATTGAAAATTGGGTTTTCAAGGTAATTAGAGATGTGATCACATGCTTAATGAATAATGACATGCTTTGATTCCTTTAACAAAAGCAAAAAAAACACAGAAAATAGGAGAGGGTTGAGATGAGAGAGATGTCCCCAACCACACATATATGCTTGAAGTGGACCTAATTTATAATGTTAATGCAAGCACCCTCCAAGAGCATGAGAAGATCCCCAAAAGTAAAACAAAAAGAAAAAGTTGTTCTTCCCAAATCTTAGTTCTCACTACATTACAACTGCAAAACCCTAAACCCCATAAAGAAGTACATATATATATATATATATATATATATATTCATTTGCATGCTGGTTCACAGGGTACCTTTGCTTTAAAACAACATTACATGTCTTGGGCACTGCATGTGTTCATTGCTTTTAATCTTGTAGTAACATAAAGTATGCAGATTTTGGGTGAACCCTGTTTTAATAAAATGCCACTACACCTTCCAAGAACACTGCAGTGGTGAGTTCCTTTTCTAATATTTTACATATATATACATATAGATTATAGAGAAAAGAAAATATTTAAATTTCAAAATTGAACAGGAAATTCTAGAAGTAGTCATGGAGATATCCATTTTCATGATAGACGAATGCTTGGAATCACATTACAGCGGCAGATCCAGGATTATAAGGTAGGGGTGCCAAACTACTAATAAGTATTAAATATAATAAAAATATATTTTAATAAAAATATATTTAATTATTTATTAAATCTATGCAAAAAAAAAAAAAACTAGTTCAACTTTGACATATTTGTATAAAAAATATATATTGATTGACTTATCTAATTATTAAAAAAAAAACAAAAAAATATATTAGAAAAGTTAAATTCAACTACTTTTAAAAAAATAAAATTTATTTATTATTGAATATAACCTAAAAGTGCAAAATTATTTTCTTTTCAATATTAATATTCAAGTGATTTATACAAAATTCGTTTGGCATCCGTTACAAAATTATGTTTCACTAGTTTATATTTTTGAAAATAATTTTTCCATAATTGTCGACCTAAAATAATAAATCATGCATTTTTAGAATGTACTTGATACTTCTTTTACCTAAATGAATAAATCATGCATTTTTGGAATGTACTAATTGATACTCCACTTCATTTACCTAAAAAAATAAATCATGTATTATTGGAATGTACAAAAATCAAAATTCAATCAAATTATGAGGAGATTATTTGCTATATTTATTTATTTAATTTTATAATTGTTGAACAGAAAAACCCATTGATTTTTAAATTCTTTCTATAAATATAAGACCACATAACTAATTTAAAATAATTTAGGGGGGACCTTTATATATTACTTAAATAAGAGGTAAGGAAAATTGAAAACTTAGTGTGTGTGATTGGCAATTGTAGAATCACAGTCGCATGTGTGATTGGACAACTCAGATGTTATAATTTATTTCACTTTTTTCCATACAAAATCAGTGTAACATTTTTTTTTTGGAACTATTGACATTAGTAATCTATTTTCTCTTTATTAATATTATTACAAATCCACTCTCATACCAACACTACTACACATTCACAATTTTTTCAACAACAACCAACAGCGGGGAAAAAAATGATAATCGATATAATATATGTAAATATATCGTATATATTCCTCTTTTTAATGTCTTGATATATTTTATTTTTAATAAAAAATATTTTAATACTTAAATGAATAACTAGTTTGGAAGTTGAGAAATAAAAAGAATCTAAAACATGCTATAATTTTTCTAAATTGATAAATTAGAGAAATATGTAGAAGGGTTAAGAGTTTGTAATAAATAAATAAAAATTGTATAGGAGCATGAATATATATAGGTTAATAAATGTTGAAAGGAAATGAGCAAGGTTCGTCATAACGGTATCGGTCGCTATAACGGTATCGGTGTAACGGACTCGGATTACGTAACAGGACTCGGTTATCGCAATCGTGAATTTTTTTAAATTTTGTACATCTTATCCAAAATGTTCTAATTGGATACTTTTGGCAACATGAATGAATAAAGATAATTTTTTGGTAGATTTAAATGAATTTTATTTTATTTTTTAAAAAAAAATAATATAAAAAATGAGTTATTAATAAATCTAATAGTGTCATCGTTATTTCAATGTTTATGATATACTTGTTATGATATTATTAAATTAATTTTAAATTTAAATAAATAAAAAATTGAAATCATAAAAGATATAATTTTTTTCAACCAATGCAAAATAATTTTAAAAAAGGTACATGATTCACCACCAAAATGAATTTTATGGTGGATATTGTTGCTCTGGTTGGGGTTCATGAAATGATTGTTAATTTTGAGCTGTATCTTTAGTGGACATTTGATTCATCATTAGTAGATCATTTTTTTTTCGTAATTGATAAAGATGATTCTGACTCTAAGTATATCTCAATGAATTATTAGACTGATTTGTAACGGGCGTAACGGGCTGTAACGGCCGGTTCGAGTGTGGGAACCGGCTCACACCGCTGTAACGGCCCGTAACAGTAACAGACACTCCAAAAAATGTTACGTAACGTACGTTACGACGAACCATGGAAATGAGTCTAATTTTTTTTGAATTGTACGGCTTCGATCGGAATTCACAATTTTATCGATATTAGTATAATGGATTGTACGGGACAATACATACTAAAGCATGTTTTTCCCTTACATAATATTCAATACTACATATGCTTGATGATTATTAATAAATCAGGAAAATACCTCGGGAATATTGTCACGCGATATTTCATGTCAGTCATTGAAATACATCTTCATGTAATGAAGTTCGCACATGTTGTGTACCTCTTTTAATTATTGAGGAATAACAGTTTTCTGTTTTATGAAAAATACGAAATTTGTAAAAAAGTATATTTGGTTTAGTTCTCTGAAAATTCAGTTACATAATAGTAGTTTTTCAAAAATTTATTTTTATTGTTCTCATAAAATTGTTCTCTATTCTCATAATTCTCAAAAAAAAAAAATCAGGTATCCAAACCAAACATGCCCTAATTTTCTCTAATCCAAATATCAATGCACCTTAGCTTTTGTCAAAAGTTCAAATTCAACACAAATAAAGACATATAAGAGAGGTAGAGACACAAACACACAGGCAACTGCCCCCAATGGCTAATTTTTTATTATTTTTTTTGGTTTTTTTAATGCTAATTTAAGTAATTTAAAAAAATATATAGGCAAAAATGAGATTTGCCGTCATTAAATTTTGAAAAATATTCTTGGCTCCCTCTTGCAAACACATAAAATAGAATTTGGGCAACATTGAAACCAAGACGTTTAATCACAAGCAACCATCTCACATTCTTGATCAAATTTTAACTTCTCCAAAACTGTACTAGAAACTTAGCACATATACATACATACATACAAATGAGAGAGATGAGAACAACTAGCCATCGGCTACTATTACCAATGCAAAAAAACACTAGCACCAAGCTTACATGCCAGTAAGCTAGACTTCAACATTGACGTGGCAGGCCACCTTGGCCTTGGGGGTTAGTATAGCTATATTAACTACTTGATGAAAGACACGTACAATAGGATCCAAATTTTACTACTATTTCACACCATATCTTATATCCTACTTAATGCAATCCCCTGTGCCCTCGCACAGAAAACCATACGTCCACACTAATTTAGGACCGTTGATCATGATCCGATAACCTGCGAAAAATAATGGGTGCACCATACTGCGGGTAGAGGAGGATCAGGACTGTTGGTGCGTGTTGATAAGATGGGGCCAGTTTAAACGAGAACCGTTGGAGTATGATAGCGAGGGTTAGTTTAGCCTGTAGTATGGCGAGGTTTTGGCCGATGCAGGTGCGGACCCCAAGGCCGAAAGGAACGAAAGCCATTGGATGCTTGGCTGCGCGGGCCACCCCTTCGGAAAATCGTGCGGGGTTGAAGTCATTGGCGTCTTTCCCCCATATGGTCTGATCATGATGGACGGCTACGATTGGAATTAGAAGCTCGGTCCCACATGGGATCTTGCATCCTCCTAGCTCCACATCTGCTTTTGCCCGTCTGATTGTGGCTACAATGGGTGGATAGAGTCGTAGGGATTCATTGAGAATCATGCTCAGCTGCACACCAGAACATATTTATTAAAATTAGGTTATTTTTTAAATATGACAAAATTTTTGGTAAACTCCTTTTTATATGACCCATTTACGTAAAAAAAAAAAATGATTTTTATTTTTTTGTGTGTATTTTTATTTTTAACAAAAAAAATTCACTCAATTTCCGGTAAAAATGCTATAAATGTTCTAAAATTTTCAGATATACATATAAACTTGAAAGAATATGACATTTATAAAATATTTTTTAATAACCAAACACCAAAAAATAATAAGAAAAAATTAAAAAAAATATTTTTCACCCAAACAAACAAACAATTATAAAAATCAATATAAAAAAGAAAGAGGCAACCTAAGACATACATTTTCATCATTTCACGTCTATACTTCCTATTCAACTCTTTTGAGGATAAAAATATATATAAAGCTCTTCTTCTTCTCGATCTAGTATTGTAAGACTCAAAGTTAGTAGAACAAAAAATTTAATATATATATAGGGTTATTATCACAAAATTCCATAAAATTTCATCAAATGATTAGGTTATACCATGCTGTATCAAATACCTCTAATCTTTTCAATTTGATTAATGTCCTCTCCATCATCAAATTAATAAAGGATTAATTACCTTGACACCCACTAAAATTTGCTCTATTTTCAATGACATCTCTTAAGTTTAACAATCATCATTTATACATTTTATTTTTTCAAACTTACATCATTGATACCCTTTATACCTAAAATACCCTCAAAGTTGAAATATTTAATATTTGAAAACAAGGTTTACTAGCATAATCTTTTCTTATCCAAACAAGTCATTAGTTTTTTATATTGGCATAAATAAAAACATAAATTCGTTTATAGTAAAACATTTTTTTTAAAAAAAAAGTAGTCCCTAAACACATTTTTGCATAAAAAAAAAAGTAAACTAAAATATTTTTTTCCAAAAAAATAAATAATAATGCCGAAATATATATTTTTGAACTACCAATCAGGATAAAATATAAAATATTATTATTTTTATATAAAATAATTTTGCCAAAATAATTTTTATTTTTATAAAAAAATAATGATGATTTTTTTAATATAAAAATAAAAATTATTTTATAATTATTTTTTATATTTTACCCTAATTGATAGTTCAAAAACATATTTCGGCATTATTAATATTGTTTTTTTTAAAATATATATTTTCAAATATATATTATTTATGCGAAAATATTTTTGAGTATTTTTTTTGAAAAAAAAAATAGGGTATAAAATATTTCGAACTACCAATTAGATTTGTTTTTGTATTTTATAAATATTTTGCTATAAAGAAATTTATTTGTTTATTTATGCCAAAATAAAAAAATTATTGTTTGGTTTGGATAATCAAATATGAGGTAAGTAAACCTTATTTTCAAATACCAAATATCTCAACTTTGAGGGTATTTTAGATATAAGGGATGTAAATGATGTGAGTTTGAAAAAATCAAAGTTATAAATGATGATTGTCAAACTTGATGGGTGTGGTTGAAAATAGAGCAAACTTCAAGGGTGTCAAGGTAATTAATCATTTGTCAATTTGATAGGGGGGACATTGATCAAATTGAAAAAATAAGGGGGTTATTTGATAGGTCAGAGGACAATCTTATTATTTAATAAAAGTTCGGGATTTTGTGATAATAGCCCATATATATATATATATATTAAAACAAAATTATTTTTTTACTAACGGTGAATCTTCAATTCTTAAAAGAATTTGAAACCTTGGACACAACTTAACTTTTTTAGCAAGTGGAATCACCGAAAATACTAGTACTAGAGTCTAGATTAGATGAAGATGGAGAAGTAAAAGAGGACAAAAACACAAACAAAAGCAAGTGTTGACATAGTAAAATGAACTTTTTACCGTCTTAAGCTTGGCAACATCATCCTTGGTGGGCACGTCACGTGGTCCGCACACCTTGAGCACCTCATCACGTGCCTGTACCTGCCACTGTGGGTGCATAGCTAGCAAAACTGTCGTCCACGTCAGCAAGGTCGACGTCGTTTGCTCTCCGGCGAAGAAAAAAGTCTTGCACTCCTCCGCAATGTCGTTGACCGTTATCTTTGACGGCGACGGAAAGGAATTCAATTCCGTTCTCTTCCCCGATTCCTTCGTGCTCGCTTGTATCATCAGTCCAAGCAAGTCCTTTGGACCTTTTCCCACCATTTCCTTCCCCCAATTTTCCATCTTCCTATCAATTAGGTCCACTAGAGACTTCTTTATCTCCTTGTCCAATTTCCAAGATTTCATATTACTTTTTGTAGGTAGAAATCTGGAAAAAAAAGTTAGATAAAAAAATATTAATTGGTCTATATTTAATATAAAACAGAAAGCCACCTCTGTTTTTTTATTTTTCAAATGATATTGGGCATATGGGTTTTTCTTATTTTGTAACAAATTGACGACTAATTCCCCTAACATATCTTTTTGAGAAATTATTGCTTGAAATTGCACAATTACGAGTATATGTTTCAGTAAAACATACAATAATTTATTTATTTTTGTTTATCTAGCGATTTTTCTAGATAAATGTTTCTTTTGTTCAAATTAAGCTAAAAATCAATTTTGATTGACTAAAGCTATTTTTTCAAAAATCAAAACTATATGTACTATAAGAAAATTTGGAAGAAGGGAAAAAAAATTTACAAAAAAAAAAAAATTATAAACAAATGATTTTTTTTACCTAAAGCCAGGGATGAAAACTTTTTGGAAAGCCTCGGAAGCGAGCACCATTTGTTGTGCTTGCAATCGGAAAATGGCCTTTCCATCTTTATAGCTGCTACCAAACGCCGTTCTGGTGATCACATCTTCCGTCAACGTTTGGAACCATTCCGACACCTCAATTTCCACTTCGCCGGAATCTGACGACATTTCCGACCATTTGTCCAGCATGTCGATCACGTTACTCGCCGCCACCGGTATCAACAACTACAAAATCAAAATTTTCAAATTAATACCAAGTCAATTTTAAAATGTACCCAAAAAATAAAAACTACAAATTCACTTTTAAAATGCCATTTTTTTTATATATTGGACTTACTTTGAGATTTTCCATGTGGAATGTAGGAGAGATGATTTTCCTATGGTGGGCCCATTTTTCCCCTTTGAGGCTCAAAAGTCCATCACCTTCAAGCTGTTTGATTAGTGGGTGAGCCTCATTTTTTTCATAAAATTCAGACTTGGAAGTGAAGATTTCTCGGATTAGATCTGGATCAGATACCGTGAGACGGACTGTGGGTCCGAACCACACTAGAAATGTTGCACCTGCATTAACATAACACCATAATGTTAATAACAACTAATGTATCTGAAAAGAAAAAAAGCATATACTAATATATCTATATCTATATCTATATATATATATATAGTGAAAAAGAGAGATCAATAAAACATGAGAAGGCTTTGCAGAGAGAATTGTGTATGGTATAGAGGGAAAAGGGTGAGGCACTAATTGAGAAAGGCGTGGATAGTGTGTAGACCCTACATGAGAAAGGAAGAGAGAGTGATTAGGAAGAAGACAACTCAAAACTATGCCACTACCAAACATATAAAAACCTCATTATCAAAAATTTATGCTCCCACAAAATCCAAAAAAACAACCGTATGGGCATGAAATGAGAAAAAGGTCATGAAAAACTAGACCTTCCTTGATCATGATGTTCAAAAAATCAAAATCAAAATTATCAAATAACTAACATACATATATAAATATATATATATATATATAGATGTATGTGGTAGAATTGGAATGAGAGTATGGTTAAAGGAGGAAAAAGAAGAAGAGTGGAGCAGTCTGATCAAGTCTGGAAGTTGAACATCCAAGTATCCAAACTGAGAAAAAGGCCGTTTGATAGCTTTAAAAGACGCACCCAAAACTCAAATAACTATAAGCTTTGATCAAAAGTCACCAATGTTAAAAGAAACCACACCAAATCTAAAGCAAAGCCATAACCATACCTTCAATGACCATAAGTACAAGAAAAAAGTAAACTCAAAAGATTACAAAATAGTACTATTAAATTTTACTACCCAAAACAATCAATACAAACATGAAAACTAATGTTAGAAGATTGAGGGGGGGGGGGGGGGGGGGGGGGGGGGGGGGGGGGGGGGGGATTTGAGATATATATATATATATATATGTACCATAGATTTTCTTCCAATGATGGTAGAAGGGGAGGACTCTAGAGAGGATATTGTGAGAGAAAGGCTTGGGCATGGTTTGAGAAGAGGCCTTTAGCATAAGAGTGACAAGTTCTTTAGCATTGCCAATGAAGAAGCGATAGGGAGGTCCTCTGATGCCTTGTCTTGAGAAATGGTCTTCAATCATTCTTGGTCTCCACCAAAGCAAGACCATGGCCTTCAAGAACAAGACCAAGACTATGAAAGAGATGACAACTAGTTTGAACCCATACAACACCATATCTTCCATATTGGTTTGTTGTTTGTTGAGCTTGGGTTGTGGGTTGTGTGTTGTGTGTGAAGCTGCCTGTGTTTGTTTTGCTTCTTATCTTCTTTTGTTATGGTTGTTACTGCTAGTTGTGAGTGTCTTCACTTTTTAATGCCAACAAGCTAAGCTAGCTAGCTAGCTACTTGTGTGTGTTTGTGTGGGTGGGTGTGTATTGTGTGGGTTTTTGTGTGTGTGTGAGAGAGAGAGAGAGGATTGGGCAAGAGGGGGGAGAGGGCTTGGCAAGGCCAACGGCGTATGTGCAGCTATTCGAATTATAAGGGTCAACGAGTGATGTACTTTTTCATTTTTTTATCCTACTAAGACGATTTTACCCTTGTCTTTTCTAAGTAGGATTATTGTGTCCCTTGAATCTACTTTGGCTTTTTGTCTCTTGTTTATAAGAAAATAAACTATTCTCATGTACATATAAACAAATAATCCTCTCTCATAAAATCATTTTTATTTTGCATTACTTCTATACTATGAATCACTGACACGGACACGGGACACAGATACGACACGACACGGACACGGCGACACGACAAATTCCAAAAAAATAGAACACACCTCCGACACGTTTATAAAAAAACATAATTTTTTATATATATACATATTATATTGCACAAACACTTCGTTTATCACTTAAACAATAATAACCAAATAAATTTATAAACAAATAGATTAAATGAAATGTCTAACATGTTCAAAATTCCTCATTTCACTACCACCCAAGGAATCAAATGTATCTCCTCCAATATCTAACATCTTAGTCTTTCTCTCGTTATATTGTGAAAATTTTCTTGATTAAAGACAAAAATTGAAATGTACAAATACAAAATCTTCGGTTCTTTGTGGTGTTATCTTGTTCATATTCAAATAGTGGATAAATGAATAGGTGCTCTGTAAATGCACAAAAATGCTCAACACATAATAGACTCTTTTATTAATTTTTGATTTCCTTTATATACATTTTCCTAATGGGCTTGATTACTGGGCTCACGAAAACCTTGCTGGGCCATCAACCTGATGGGCCTGATGCCTGATGGGCTCAGTTGGGCTGGACATTTCCACTCTTACACAGGCCCGATCCTTTGTGATGGGTCGTCGATCCTTCTGGCCCATTAGAAAAGATACAGAGTGGGGAGTGAGATACATCACCCCTGATCGGGGTGACGTGGCTGATGCAATTAATGTGACGGCTGTACAATCATTGTAACGTTTGAAATTCGTGGTCCGGACGGCCTCGGTTGGCGAGAAGGGAGGCTGAGGAGGCGCACGTGAAGCGAGGTGAGGCTTCGCTTCCCGAGCGCACGTCTTTTCAGGCATCCCTGAGATTCCTATAAATATTGACTGTAATGCTGAGGACTCATTCCGTTTCACAATCTTGGATATTTCAGAGAACTCTTTGCACTTGAGATATTTACTTATCATTGCCAGGGCCTATCTCCTCTCTCAGGAAAACGTCTGAAATCTTTCGGGATTCATATTAGAGTAAGTTATTTATTTTCACCTTCGCGTCTTTCTTACCAAAATGTCTGACAGCGATGATACCCGGTCGGGTAGCGACCGTTTACCCTCCTCTATAAACCCGGACGCCTCCCTTAGTTCACCCCCAGTGGAGGTGGTTAGGGCAATTGTGTCTAGTCCACCGGAGGTTAACCAGAACATCACAACAGCTGGGGATCCGGCTGCAGGGGGTTCGGGAGATCAGTTTTATGCCGATCCCCTCCCTCCTATGAATAGGGTAGAGACGGTATTAAAAAAGTTAAAGGTTAAATGCGGGGTACCCGATGGGGTAATTGTTAAAAACTACCCTAAAAAGTACGATTTTAGGAAGGGTGAGGGGGTTTTGGACCATCAGATTTTATTGTCGTCCTTTCACCTTCAGGTCCTTAGATTCCCGATCCAGCCCTTTTTCCTTTATACCTTAGCTACCTTAGGCTTGGCCCCGCTTCAGGTGGGACCTAACTTCTTCCGGGTCTTGGCCATGCTCTTGATGTTCAATCGGGATCTGGGCCTTGACCTTGGACTGGCGGAACTTCTGTTCTGTTACAAAATACAGGCCCAGAAGGAGTGCAGAGGCCGGTACAATCTTTTTCCCCTTAGTGGGAGGAAGATCTGTGATGGCACTGAAAAGTCCAACAATGGGTGGAAATAAAGAATGGTCTTGGTGAGTGGGAGTTGGAGACTTCCAAGCTCATCCAGATTCAAAGTCCCCAACAAGTTTAACCAACACATTTTCCCTTATTTCATGTCACTCCAAAGGGGGTCATGCAACTGCGATCAGTGCAATGATAAGTTAGGCCTTCATGTGCTTGAGTTTCTGGGAGCGCCCGATGAATATAAAACTTCAAATTATATCAAAAACCGTTTTGAACTGCTTAAATCAAAAAATTTGGGGCAGCCTTTGAGGATGTGTACCAGTTTCCTGACAGGTTCTAATTTGCAGGCCCTGTTTACAGAGATGCAGAGAATCCCGCAGGCAGTGTTGAAGAAGAAGCCTAAGCGGGCATTTGGACCTAAAGTGACAACTTCAACCCCTGGTGAGATTCAGAGCGGGCAGGGATCACAAAGTGTTCCAACCCCTCCGGGGGGGCCCATTCTCCTGCCTCCGGTGGAGAATACCCCGGTAGCTCCACCTCCACCGATGGGGAATGTTCAAACCGGCCAGACTCCTCCTCCAAGATCAGAGGAAGTTGCTCGACCTTCGGGGGACGTTCCCATCCCTGAGTTCTGGTTGGTTGAAGGGGAAACAAGCCTGACGGGGGCACGACATCCCCGATCGGAGGAGACTCTACCCGAGCGGTCTGTCAGGCCCCGAACGACCACACAGTCGTCTCCCATCGTACTGGATGACAGTGGGGTTACAACTGAAGTGGAGTGACCCGTGCCATGGGCGCCGAAGATTAAACTCCCGGGCGGTGACTTTCTGGTTCCAGGGTATACAACTATTGACAACGACGCTGCTCTTCGGGCTATGGGCTCACAGATCTGGACGCCCATTGACCGAAAGAGACTGAGAACCATTGATCGGGAGGAGTTGGCCCTGACAGGTCCAGAGATAGCAATGAAGGTAGTGCTTCAATCTACAGCTTCCTCAACCATATTTAATATTTTATTTGTTTCTTTATCAGGTTAACACTTGTTCTTTTTGCAGATGATCTACCTGACGCAGGCCTACAATGCAAAAATGGAAGAGGACACCAAGTTGCTCCAAAAATCCAATGAACTTCTGAGGCTGAAGGAGGACTCCCGGATGAAGGTCGCCAATTAGTTGTCCATATCCAATGAAAAGTTGGATGTCTAGACCCAGAAGGCTATCGCTGCAGAGCAGCAGCTTCGGGCTGCTCAAGAAAAAATTAAAGAAATGGAGGCGTTTCGGCGGACCCTTTTTGCTGAGACGAAGGCCTTGAAGGCTGAGAATGAGAGCCTGAAAGCTAATAATGAGAGCTTGACGGCCTCCAATTCGAAGCTCCTGGAGGAGAGGGCAGAGATGGAGAATCTCCTTGCAACGGAGAGGTCGGTGGTGGAGATGTGCCACCGGGGTGGGAACGAAATGTACAAGCGTTTCTGCGAAATTTCCCAGTACCGAATCGGGTTCGGTTGGAGGTCATGCTTCAGTGACATGCAGAAACCCGTCGAAGAAAGGACTTTTGCCTCGGTGGAAGAACTGGATGAGAGTTTGGGCATCGCTCCTCCGTACGACGATCCGGTTGGCGGCCCAGACGACGTTCGTTTCTGCGAGTTCCTGACCAAGCCTCTCCTAAGGATGAGCATCACCGCCCCTTCTGATCCTCCGGCTCCTGATGGGGCCATCGTTCCAGTGAACCCAAATGAATCGGGCGCCGGTGGTGAACCTTAGGATTTTGTGTTTATGAAGCATATTGTAAACCTTGGCCACTGGGGCCCATTTTGAATGAAAGATAATAGTTTTTGTCCAGTTGACTCTTTGACTTTTATAATATCACAATTCCCGTTTACTTTTTATTTTTACAAAGTTTTGTGATCTCTTCAGGATCTGTGTTGTATCTTCGGGCACTTTAGGCCATGCGAAGGTCAATGCAACACTTAGTTTATTTTTGGAACAATGATCTCTTCAGGATCTATGTTGCATCTTCGGGCACTTCAGGCCATGCGAAGGTCAATGCAACACTTTGCTTATTTTTGGAACAATGATCTCTTCAGGATCTGTGTTGCATCTTCGGGCACTTCAGGCCATGCGAAGGTCAATGCAACACTTTGTTTATTTTTGGAACAATGATCTCTTCAGGATCTGTGTTGCATCTTAGGGCATTTCAGGCCATGCGAAGGTCAATGCAACACTTAGTTTACGTTGCATCTTCGGGCACTTCAGCAGATTTTTATGATTTATTTAATTGGCCATAATAATGATTTTTACTGATCAGGTACTATAGCCTTTTTACAAAAAGATCCCAGTAAAAACAGGACTTGGCCCCTTAAGGGTAGTACCTCTTGAGGCGAGAGGCGTTCTGGGAGTTTGGTTCCATTCTGCCATCAATATTCTTTCGGACTCGGTATGTTCCCCGACCGATGACTTCGGTGATGGTGTACGGGCCCTCCCAAGGCTCCCTGAGCTTGCCTACGAGCCCGATTTTGCGCCTAAGGACCATGTCTCTGATTTGGAACTCTCTTCTTTTGACTCTTTGATTGAAGTGGTTCCGGACTTGCTGTTGGTAGGCGGCCAGCCTGATCCCGGTAGCCTCCCTTCTTTCATCCAGAAGATCAAGATTCTGAGTCAAGTGTTGGTTACTTGGTCCTTCAATCCAGGCCTCGCTCCGGAGGGTTGGAACCCTGATCTCTGTCAGGATCACAAGATGAGAAGAAACAAATATCTTCAAAACTAAAGATTGGATTAGGGGTGTTCAAGTTCCATAAATGATCCACTAAATTACCGGCTCCATAAATTCTCTATCTTTCATGGAATCAACCGACCCACCACGCGGATACGCACGTGTCCTCCGTGTGTCCACTGCGTATCCAATTTTTTTTAAAAAAACATGACACATTTTTGGTGTGTCGGACACAAATGTTTGGTGTGTCCGGGTGTCCGACACGGGTACAGCGACCCTAGACGAAGTGTCCGTTCTTCATAACTTCTATAGGAACGCATTTTGTATGTGAAATTTTATTCACATTGAGTTCAATTAAGTCAATAGAATGGTGTCCGTGTAGCAAGAGTCCAATGTTTCATCTCAGCATGAGTTTAAAACAATTATTCCGTTCAAAATATATTCAAATTCTAAATTCTTTATTTGTAGATTAAGATAATTAATTTTCTTTTAAAGCCTTGTTTGGTAGAACTTCTATTTATTCTCTTACACAAAAGGAAAAAAAAAGTATTTTTTTAATTACAAAAGCTATTATCCACTAATTTCTTCAAAAAACTCTTCAAAATTTAACAATTTTACAAATTTTATCAAAAATAATTTAGAAAAGTTAAAAATAACATTTGAAAAGCCAATTCAAACAAATTCTATACTAAAAAAGTGTCATTTACTTGAAAAGAAGAAATCATTCTAATTATAATGAGAAATTTAGACGATGTATTCTCCATATATTATGTTTGAGGATATTTTTGTCTTTTCAACGAATATGAAATTTAAGGGATGGTTGGGAGGATAACAGAGGAGCATGAGGTGTGCACCTGTATATACATATATTTTATATGGTCAACAGTCATCCATATGTCATCGAATCAAAAACCATTTGGGTGACCATACGTGAGAAGTCATGGAATGGCCTTACCATATAGTGACGATATATATATATATATATGTAGTGATATGATAGGCGAATGTTACCGGAGATATTGCATTTCTTTTTAACAAAATCAAGTGATCATTACCTTTCAAAAAAATAAAAATAAATAAATAAATCAATCACAGTGATCTTGTACCTCTCATCAAATCTTTATCTTTGCGTCAAAACGACAACTACCATATATTGTAACCAAAGTTGGCTCGTCTTAGCCCATTTTGTGTGACTTCAAATGGATTTCTGTTTCACTCGTATATACATATATCTGTATGTGTATACATGCACTTTTTCAAATGGGGAACTAGTAGAGGCTCATAACATGGAGAGGAGCCAAACACATTGTGAAACAAGTTAATGACCTATAGGAAGGGTTTTTTTTTTTTTTTGGTTACAATTAAGTCTTATACTCCCTTCATCCCATATTAGTTGTCTAATTTATCAACTTTACTTGTCCAATTTCAAATTTCAATATAATATAATCTTATATTTTCTCAAATTATTCTTCTTCATTAACTTCAAAAGATAATGGACCCTACTAAAAATTACAATTATGTTATATTATCAAATGACAAAATTGAAAACACAAAATAACTAAAAAAATATAAAAAAATCAAACTTGGACAACTAATTTGAGAGAGATAAATAGTTTTCAAACACTTAAACCTTCCTTGACCATATATACTAGTCCAAAGTACATAGTTATGTAAAGGGTTAACTTCAAGAAACCCCTATACTATTTAATTTAATCAACTAATCTCTATTGTGTCCACTTTGGCCCCTATACTATCCAATTTCATCACTATGCCCCCTCCTCCTTATATTTTGAGTCAAAATGTCTAAATTACCCTCCCTTAATAGTATAAGGGGGTTTAGTGAAATCAATCCTTAAAAAAATTATTTTTCGAAAATAAATTATATATTTTCGTAAAAATTATAAATTTCAAAATATATATATATATTTCCTAAAATATGATTTTTTCCGAAAAATAATTTTTTGCGAAAAATATATATTATGTTCCAAAATATGATTTTTTTTTTGCGAAAAAGTATATATTATATTCCAAAATATGAATTTTTTCCGAAAAATATATATTATGTTTCAAAATATGATTTTTTTTTTCGAAAAATACTTTTTTTGCAAAAAAGTATATATTATGTTCCAAAATATGATTTTTTTTTTCCGAAAAACAATTTTTTTACAAAAAAGTATATTATTATGTTCCAAAATATGAATTTTTTCTGAAAAATATATATTATGTTCCAAAATATGATTTTTTCAAAAAATATATATTATATTCCAAAACATGATTTTTTTTGCGAAAAAGTATTTATTATGTTTCAAAATATGAATTTTTTTCCGAAAAAAACTTTTTTTTGCGAAAAATATATATTATGTTCCAAAATATGATCTTTTTCGAAAAATAATTTTTTTACTAAAAATATATACTATTATGTTCCAAAATATGATCTTTTCCAAAAAATAATGTTTTTGCGAAAAATATATACTATTATGTTCCAAAATATGATTTCTTTCCGAAGAATAATTTTTTTGCAAAAAGTATATATTATTTTTTCCGAAATAATTCATATTTTGGAAAATAATATACTCCCTCCGAAAAATAATTTTTTTGCAAAAAATATATATATATTTTTGAATTTATAATTTTTGCGAAAAATATAATGAATTTTCGAAAAATAATTTTTTTAAATGGTTGATTTCACTAAACCCCCTTATACTATTGAGAGTAGTTTAGGCATTTTGACTCAAAATGTGAGGTGATGGGGTATAATGATAAAATTGAATAGTATAGGGGGCAAAATAAATACAATGGGGGTTAGTTGATTAAAATGAATAGTATAGAGGGATTTCTTGAAATTAACCCAAATGTAAATTTGGTTTCTTGTACTAAGAATAAAATAATGGAACATTCTTTCTTTGTAATTCTCCCAATTTATGTAACTATGATTGTTTTTTTGTTTCGGTAGTCACTAATTATTATATCATCCTCTTATTTGTCTCAAGTAACTCGCTATAGGTACTATAAATACACAGATTTTTATTTTATTTTGGGAAAGTGAAATACATAGATTTTTCAATCATAATAATTCACAAAACAGATTAAGAAAAACTAACAATAATTTACTTCAATTCCCACCACTCTCCTTTCATTCCTAGAACTCCACTCTCCTTATTATTAATTTCTTTTCTTTTTTTCTTTTCAGTTCTTGAGTGAGTTCTTGAAAACTTATCAATGTCTTTTAAGGTTGAAGTAACTTGTATATTTGATAGCCATAGATATTAATCTGAAAAAACAAAAGATTACTCTATAGCAACTCTACTAGTCTACCACACCCATCTCTTTGTGGAGTCATATTATTATTGAAAGATCAAAAAAATAAAATCCAATTTGTGTCTTGCTTGCATTGCCTCTAAACTCTAAGGATATGTTTGGTACGCGTGAATAAAATGGAATACAAGTGGAAATGGAATAAGAATGAGAATGAAATAGAATAATCATTTTTATTATATTATTTGGTTGTAAATATGAAACACTTTAAGAATGGAATTAACTTAAAATAAAAAATTTCAAAATACTCCTTTTAGTAAAAAATATATGATTTTAATCAAATAATATTGTTTCGTAAAGCATTTCAATTTTTTTCTTTTGGATAACCTGAGTGATCTGGGACATACGCACATCTCGATTAATCATCAGGACCTTATGGTGAAGACTCAAGAACTCTTTCATCCCAACATCTCATACCACCATACCAAATATGACATAATTGAATACTTGATTAAAATGAAAAAAATAACCATTGCTCATTCTTATATAAAATCAGAACGGTAAATAAGTTGAACCACCTTACTTGTTTTATCCACATATATCTATCTCAAGAAACCACCTTACTTGTTTTATCCACATATATCTATCTCAAGAAATTCTCTTACGTACCAATTCGTCATATCAAAATCCATAAAAATCAACACAAATATGGGTCGTTTGGCTCGCCTGTGTTTTTGTTTTCTTTTTTTACTGTTCACTCATTTTAAAAATAAAAACACGTTTGACAAACTCATTTATTGTTCACTTTTTTTTTTCTAAAAAAACTATTTTATGTGAATAGTGGATAAAAGTGGTGAAAAAACCAAATATAACTTTTAGTTGTTTTTTGAGTTTTTTCACTATTTAGGATACCACCTCCGCCACCGCCCCCATCGCCGCCGCCACCAACCACCACCACCTCCGGTCACCGCTAGTCACAACCGTCGGCCACCAATACCATTTTATTTTTCAATATAAATTTTGATCCAAATATTTTTTTGTTTTTAGTTTTTTATTGAAAAAAATAAGGACAAATACAAAAATAATTTTTATATTTAAAAACAGAAAATAAATACAAAAAACAGACTTTTCAAACTTTCACCACATTTTTTTCTTCAAAGTTTGACTTCTAATGAACCAATCCTTGCACTGTCACGCACAATGATCTTTTCAAGAGTGATAGCGCAATAGCAATATATATTAGAAAGTGAATGCACATTGTATCCACCAAAACATGACCCACACCAAGATGAACATACTACCAAGAATAATTTTTCGGGGCTAAAGTATTTTCTTTTAGTCAATGTTATATACACTATAATTAAGCAATTGTATATAAACGTTATATATATTTTTATATGCTAGCATTGCATGTAGATAAGATTTAGTATCAATGAATAAAAATATTTGAAAAAAATCATAATATTTCAAATTGAATAGCATGCATATGATAAGAGAAAGAAAATCTAATCCAGTTACTCTCTCACTCGATTTTGATCATTTGAGATTTTAAAGGTGAATTTTGATGTGATTGGAATTGAGTTTTACCAATCAAATTTTTGCGTAACTCGATTTCGATTAGATTTGATATGATTCGTTAGATTTTTATGGATCAACTGAGAGACATAACCACAATTAAATTTATAATAAGATTAAGGTCATATTTGGTAGGTGGTCTAGTCTAGTCTTATCTAGATCATGAACTTAAAAGTTTGTTTGATAAGCAGTCTGGTCTGATGGTCATGGTCTCACAAACATTGAACCAAACCATATTTGATAAAACATTCTGATATGATCTTTTCGCTTTAAAAAAATAAAATTATTTTATTTTTTATTTTTTCATTTATAAATATATTTTATTATTTATATTATTTATTTATTCATTTATATATTAATTTATAAATATATTATATTAATTTATTATTTATTCATTTTTTTATTATATTTATTCATTTTGTTTATTATTCATTTTGCTTATTTTATTTTTAAATATGTTTTATTTGATTTCTTATTTATATTATTAATTTATTATCATTATTTATTCATTTTTAATTATTTATAAATATATGTTATTATTATATTTATTATTATTATTATTATATTCATTTTTATTATTATTATGTATTATTTTTATTTTATTTTTAAATATGTTTTATTTAATTTATTATTATTATGTATTATTTAATTCATTTTGTTTATTATTCATTATTTTTATTTTGTTTTTAAATATTTTTATTTAATTTATTATTTATTAATTTTTAATTATTTATAAATATATTTTATTCATTTATTATTATTATATATTATTTAATTCATTTATTATTATTTTTATGTATTATTTAATTTATTTTGTATATTATTATTATTTTTATTCAATTTTGGTTTTTGGTGGTCTTAATCGTTGGTTTCAAAAATCTGATTTTGGTTACCTGTACCAGACCAGACCATGTGAAACCACAAAAAAATTTGGTTCCAAAAACACTATATTTGGTTCAATTTGGTCTCATTTGGTATGGTTCCAAATTTTGAGACCAGTCCAAACAAACATGGTATGGTCCTTGAAAACCAATACCAGACCAGATCAGGTAGAACCATAACCACATACCAAACAGGGCCTAAGTTGTACACCCATTTAAATGTTGGCCTTTTTTCCAACTAATTTATGAAAACTTCAAATTTATTTTTCTTATCTACATCTTTAAAATAAACCATGATTTAATTTTTCAAACAAGTAGAAGTGAGAATATGAAAAGAGAGAGTGTTGTGGTATAATGAACTAGTTGGTTGTTCCCAAAAAGAAGGGTTTGAAAGGATAGAGAAAGATGGGGGGAGCACAAAGGGGGTTGTAAATTTGGAATGTTGCTCTTAAATTTAGTGCACATGGGAACAAAGGCTGTCTATTTAAGGGTTCTTTGGTGGGGAAATATGCTTTGCTTGACCCAACAATCACTACCCCAACTTCCCTAATCTTGTCTTAATACTCCCAAGACATGTTTGGGTGATGTGCCCTTCATGGGTCCTACTTTTTTTTCTCTCATTCTCATTATCAAATCAACCTCTCTCCACCCCCTCACAATTCTAACGTTTAGGAAGCTAGCTAGGTGTGTCTCCCTTCCACATTTTTGGTTAGACACTTCACCTCTTTGCGAGATTTGAAAAGTAACCTTTTCTTCTTTTCAGTTTTATTTGTTTATATTTTTCTTATTTTTGGATAAATCACAATTACACCCTTTTGAGATATAATATATCACAATTACTTGCATGTCTTATTATTTAGATAATTATAGGTAGATCCCCTCAAGTTTGTAAGTGATAATAAATACTTCCTCATAGTCAAACTCAATCAACTCTTGGTCATCACTTTTTCACAAGTGAAATGTCTAGATAAACGCAAAGACATGAAAAATATTCATGAGTAGATAAATCATTTCACAACTTCGATTACCTAAGTATGAACCTAAAAAGGTAAAATTAAATTATCCAAACGATCGGAAATGTAATTGTAATATATCATATATTGAGAATCAAAGTATAATATGCCCTTTATTTATTTTTGTTAGACTTATACAAATTGGGGTGTTACATTTCAAAACTTGAACAGCTTACCTCCTCTTTAATATAAGAGGGCATACACCAGAGTCAATCATTTGTGACTGAATTTAATATGAGTTTGTTATGAACAAAATTACATAGATTTTTTGGAGAAAAAGAATTGTGGGTTTATATAGACAAATAATACCTAATCATGTAGTAAACCAAGTGGAGCCATGTGCCCTATAGAGTAGGGTCTAAGGCCCTTGATTTAGGGTTTGATTTAGGGTTTGAGCAGAATCCCAAATCATTCTACTGCAATAGAACCCCATGTTAAACAATGAAATTCTAAATTATCATCGAGATTAGTAGTTGATATTCTACTTACTTTTTTTTAGGTTGTTACTTGTTAGGTGTGGCTCAAACTCCAATGTTAATTGAATTGTGTTATAGAATACTTAATGAAAGAGATATGAGTCGGGTGCGTTAAACCCTCTATAGTATAAATATAGTGCGTATAACTCCCTATTGTTCGAATTGATCTCAAACCTTTTAAATATGTGCGAATTGACCCCATTCGTGTAAAATAACATATATGTCCTTAGTATATAAATTTCAAAAAAATGAAAAATATATATATTTTTTAAAAAATATATAAATTTCTAAAAAAACATATAAAATACGGAAAAAAATATATAAATTTGAAACAAATATATAAAATTCGAAAAAAAAATATAAAATTCAAAAACATATATAAAATTTGAAAAAATATATAAAATTCGAAAACATATATAAATTTCAAAAAAATATATAAAATTTGAAACAATATATATATAATTCAAAAATATATATATATTAAATTTCAAAAAAATATAAAATTCGAAAAAATATAGATTTTGAAAAGAAAAATATAAAATTAAAAAAATTATATCAAATTGGAAAAAACATATATAAATTCAAAAAATATTTATAAATTTCGAAAACATATATAAAATTTGAAAAATATATATAAAATTCGGGAAAATAATAAATTTGAAAAAGAAAATATTAAATTTCGAAAATAAAATATAGAATTTGAAAACATATATAAATTTCGGAAAAATATATATAAAGTTCGGAGAAAATATACTCCTATATTCTACTTTCTTTGACTTCAAATTTTGTTTTGGTGTATTGTACTTTGATCACTTGTGTTTTTTATACTTCTATTTGCACAACTATTTGAATTTTATATTTTATTTTCGAATTTATCTATTTGTTTCGAATTTTATATATATATCTCAAATTATATATATATATTTCGAAATTTAATATTTATTTTTTGAAATTTATATTTTTTTTTACTAATTATATATATATTTGGAAAATTTTTATTTTATATATATATATATATATATTGGTTTCGAATTATATATATATAAATTTTGAAAATTTTATTTTATATATATATTGGTTTCGAATTTTATATATATAAATTTCGAATTTGAATTTTATATATTGGCTTTGAAATTTATTTTTCAAAATATATATATATATATATTTTATATTTTGAAGAATAAGGGTAAGGGTAAAATGGGTATTTAAAAGAGTATAAAAGTCAAAGAAATGGGGTTTTCGCACGTTTTTGAAACTTGCAAGGGGATATCCACACGTTTTCCAAATTTGCAGGGGGTGCTCGCACGTTTTCCAATAGTGCTGATATCAATACACACATTTTTAAAGTATAGGGTGTTATTCGCACCGTTTTTATACTACATGGGTGTTTTATGTACTTAACCAAGAGATATTATTGCATGATTGAGGATTTTATATAATTATATACAATCTTAAATAACTACATGAATTTGACACAAAAATAAATATATCGATTATGTTGATACATTTGCTTGTATATCTAAGTGTAATTGCCTCTAACCTATACTAATCCCTCCTACTTTCAAATTGCTCCCCGCAATTTCTAATTTAATCATATTGTCCCCATTATTTTACCGTTAAATTGGTTAGTTTTATGATCACATGTATGTATGGACAAAGCTAAGATTTAAATTCAGAGGAGGCACAATGCTATAGTAAAAAATTAAAAAAATAAAAAGATAAAATAATAAGAAGAAAATAGTGGGGAGAAGAAAATAGTTCAAGGAAAAGGATCACAAACGAAGAATAGTATGAAAAAGGAAACAATGAATTTTTTATAAAATAATTTGGAAAAGAATAAAATTAGAGTTTTATTTTTAAGATGGATCTTACGGAAAAGTAATAGAGAGGGGCAATGTGATCAAATTGAAAAGTGCAAAGGATAATTTGAAACTATGTAGAGTTAGTTGAATAAATTCAATAATATAAGGGAGTTTAGTGAAATTAATTCTAAAAAAATTAATATGAAAAATATATACTGTATTTATGTGAATATGGAAATGAAATCAAATAAAAAGTTCAATACATTTGAGTGTGTTTTTTTTTTTAGAAAATATTTGAGTTTTTTTCCAACAATATATATATATATATATATATATTTGTTGTATCATGTACTAGTTAAAAGTTCAGTTCCTTTTGATACCAAGATGAAAGGAAACAGAGAAAAAGAAAAAAAAAAGTAGGGAGTTTGAATATGAAATTAGTCACTTTCTACTAGTAATTACAAATAATTAAGTTTATCTTTTTAATCATCATATTAACCAAAGCCCGCTCTAACAACTATACACACATATCAGTGATATCACACATGTTTGTCCTGATATATTGACAATTGGATTTATGAATTGTTTGGATGACATTTCATGCCTATGATATAGAGATCACATACACAGTATTTGTGTATGGATATATATCATATATCTCTTTGTTTTTTGTTGGGAAGTTGGGAGATATCATCATCATCATCACTGCAAGTTAGCCACTGATTAAACACTTCAAGGAGGATCTGAACTGTCCTTGAAAGCCTGTTACTTGTCTAACTTTAGTTAGATTGGAGCTGACACAATCAATATTTTCAGAAAAAATAAATAAGAAAAAGTGTAAATTAAAGAATCTACTAGTTTTGGGCTCCATCTTTAAATCAAAAACATTTATTTCTCTGTGCCATATATGTCAAAAGGACAAAGTTGTATATGCAATCACTCAAAGAAGCTGTGGAGTTTTCGAAAATGGCCAAAACCATCCAACCAAGAAAGCCTGCTCATGACGAAGTATATACCTTTTTAATATTTTTTTCAATATTTTTCTATATTTCTTTTCACTACTTTTTTTTTTTTTTTTTGTCCCTTTTTTTAATGTCAGATGATAACAGAAAAGCTGACAATAGATACACTTTTGGAGGAATATGGCCGTATGATTTTTCACTTGGGGTAACTACTGTATTTAAAGCAGTTAGTATTAGTTTTTTCATTTCAAGAATTTCATAAAAACTAGAAAGACTAGGAGTATGTTTATATTACATTTTTGAAAAAAATTTCCAAAATTTTTGAATACAAAATTGTTTTCAATTATAAATTTCTTTTTTCCAGAAAACTGACTCAAACAGATTTTTTATATTGATTTCTAAATTTTTCAGAAAAAAATTTTGTTCTCAAAATTGCAAATCAATAAGCCCTCATTGCTAAGAGGATTCTTTAAGTAAATCATTTTAAATTTGCCTTTTGAAAGTTGGAGGGAAAATTTAGTTGATAATGATAACATTAAATAATTAAGGAAGAAAAAAAAAAACTACATGAAACCTAATTCAATCATTTGCTAAAAAGAATGTGGTGTGCTAGGCTTTTTCTCTAAACCTAGAAAGTGAGCCTACACATAGGAAATGATTAATTCAAAAAATAATTCATGGACTTTCATTTGAAAGTGATAAATTATTAAATTAAAGTGTATATAGTTAGTTAGTAAAGACAAATAAAACAAGAGCAAAGTTAGGGATATGCACATATATATGATAACCTAGCATATCCCAGCACTTGCTTTTTTTCTCAAATCTATCCTTCAAACATGGAATGTATTGTACCATCCATCTTAATTAATTCAAAATCTAGCAACTAATCCTGGTGGTCTTAATCAACAACCTCACAATGCTGCCAAATGTATGGTAAACTTCAAATATCATCATCAATGAAAATGATTTTGATGATAACTACAACAGTCAAAATATTCTAGAGGATCATATGATTATAATGATGGCATTAGTGGTCAATATATCCAATTAAGAAGTGATTAAATGTCAAACCTAAGATTGATATGCAAATCAAAATAATCATTGCAAGGAATGCACAATATTTTCCAAGCACTTCACCAGTGGAAGATTGAATGATTAAAATAACTCGTGTACAATTTTTTTTTTCCTTGGGTTGAAAGGTAACTATGTGTACATATATATCATTATTATCAACATATATGAGTATGTTTGTATCTTTATAATTTTATAAAAACTGAAATTATTTTATTAATTATTAAAATAATAAAAGAGATTATTCGAAATAGATTTTTTTTATAACAATTTTAAAAACTCAACCAAAAATAAATTTTTTGTTCAATTTTCTGATTTTTAATATTCAGAATAAAAAATTGTTTCCAAAAATGCAAATCAAAGCCGACCCTAATATATATTTCACTATTTTCTCTTCCAAAAATAAAAGTAACAATTCCCTCTGTTATAGCATTAAAAATATAATTGTAACGTTTTTTTTCAAAAATTAAAGAGCTTATTTTGGAAAAATGTTTGGGGAGGCATAAGAATGTAACCATTTGTTCGTGTAGTTACATCAACCCTGAGTAAGTATACTGAAAGTATACAGAATTCTTTTTCATAGATGTGTCTATTTGCATTACGAATGGTAATTTCATGACCCAACAAGTCATACAGATCACAGACATATATATACATATCTATATATATACACACACACATATAGAGACAAGGCATTTAAACCATATCTTTGATAAGAGTATCAGTAGTAGCAGAGAGAGTAACATTTTAACGAGTTCCGTCCAAGTAATCAACGGTGTGACGGGTCCTGCTTTGTCTTTTTACTATATCACATAGTGTGATCAAATCAAGGTTTGCCACGTTTCTTCCAATCATTTTATTTTGGTTACTTTTCCTTCTTAATTTAAATGTTTATTCTTTATTATTTATTAAACATTTTTCTGGTAAATTACGTTTTGCTTACATGGTGTCTTCCAAGCCCATTGTTCCATCAACTCTCAATGGCAAAGCCAGTTTCAGCTATTCTTTGTTCTCTTCTTCCAATTTACCAAATTACCCTTTTTTCCATCTTTCGAATTTTCCTAGGGCACCATGCTTTTTTACTTTGAAGTTTGAAGAATGTTATAAGACGTTTCTCTCATACAAGAGAGTGGAGAGACTTATCACTTGTGAGATTTACTATATACATCATGGTTTTTTCGGCACAATGTATTTTAACTTGAGCAAGGAGAGACTCATTGGTTGTAACTTGTGTATTTTGAATTAATTAATAAAATATATGGTTGGTATCGGAGTAATACATAAACATTGATCTAGTGTCATGTCAAAGGTTGGTTGGGATATTCCCTCCCAAAGAGGAATTCTCGATTCAAATTGGATAAGCAGGTAGCTTGATTCTACCAAAAGCATTGCAAGTCACGGATTCATTTTAAAAAGTGTAACTGAATTGAATATTAGCATCACATAATAATTTATATTTTTTAATTGAATCGCAAAATAAACCAATTCATATGTGAAATATTGATTGTTTGTTGAACCCTATTAAAAAATATCTCTCTCTAAAGCATCACATATGTTATTTTTATGCTTGTTTTTTTATAGATAAATATAACTTGCCTTTGAACACTTGTATTTTGAACTAAAATGATATATCATCACTTAGAACTAAGCTACTAAGAATCTGCTTAATTTATATCTCTGAAAATTATTTTCAAGAATTTTGATAACAGAAAACATTTTTATGAAAATAATAAAAACATATTTTCTAAAAATAATCATTTTTATAACTAAATTTTTCGAAAACTGAATCAAACAATTTTTTTTTACAATTTTCAAAAGATTATTTTAAAAAATGCAAACCAACCCGGGCCTAATATTCAAAGTTAGAATATATTGAAGCAAATAGGAAGAGTACAAATTACAAAACCATTGTGATTAAACCATAAAATAGAAGAAAAATCACAAGGGCAACGTTGGAGAACTAAAAAAGAGAATCACAAACACAATCACATGCCTCCTTAAAAGTGAAATATTTAAGTACAAAGATAACAACCTGTGGCGGTAAAAGAATGACAGGCCACTCCGTACTTTTTCTTTGCCCCTCGTGAATCGGGGGAAGTGTTTTTCACTTTTTCAGTTTAGGACTTGCTTTTTTTCTATTTACACATCACTGCCATCTATCATCACTTTTACCTTATTTTAACCCTTTTCATGATTATTATTTTTTATATATATATTTACGTTTCCCAAATATACAATATAGCTGTATACATTGTTACTATATAAATAAAGTAAATAAACATTGAGACCTGCATTTCATACCAAATGTTTTGTCCCTTTAAAACCTTCTTGTTCACTTGTTTCCTTTTCCAATGGCAATGTCTTCAACATGCTAATTAATTTAATAAAGACACCTCTTTATGTTATATTTTTTCCTTTTATTTCATCTAACCTTTTTCATACTTTTTCTGGTTTAACAATATCTTCAACTGTCAATCATTGATTTCTTTTGATAAATCAAATAATTTTTAATCTTTTTTTTTTCTTTGATGTACCAGATTGAAAGAGGATATAAGTTCCTTTGTACAAATGATTAGGATTTGCTTGGATCCATCTCTGAAAAACTGTTCTTGAAAATTTCAAAAACAGAAAATTATTTTGTGAAAACATTCTAGGCTTGCCTGATTTGCGTTTCTGAAAATAATTTTTTATTTTTTAAAAACTGAAAAATCATAAAATTGTAAAAAAATTTGTTTGGTTCAATTTTCTGAAAACAGTTTTCAGAAAATTCAGTTGCAAAAATGTCTGTTTTCGGATAACTCATTTTTATTATTCTCAGAAAACTGTTTTCTGTTATCAAAATTCTTAAGAATAGTTTTCAGAGATACAAACCAAGCAGACCCGAATTATCTGAGAACAAACATTTTTATAATTGAATTTTTCGAAAACAATTTTTAGAAAATCCAATCAAACAGAATTTTTGAACCATTTTTTTATTATCAATTTTCAGAAAACATAAAAGTGTTTTAAGAAATACACTTCAATCAAGCGTTCAATTACTTATTTTAAAGTTTGTAATTATTCTTTTGCATTTTTATTTTTATTTTTTATTCACAAAGAATTAAGGCCATACAAGAGATGACTCCAATATGAAAATTATGTATGATCTCTACAAGAATATATTATATCCGTGTTAAAAACTTGAAATGAAATGAGGAGCATTTTGGTTTACCATTATCTTTCTTCTTTTACAAGAACCACATAATTCTGTATACCTAATAGAAATATATACATATTGAAAACGTGAAATGGAATAAGGAGCATTTCTAGTGTAACACTATCTTTGCTTACACAATACTTTTGCACATATATACTTTTCTTTTTTTTTCGTCGAGTATAGTTGCTATTTGTTAAAGGGAACAAGAAAATGGACAAGGAGGCATAATGAAAGACACCACCGAGTCCACCACATAATATACATAATCTTTTTGGAAGATACAAATATCATTACGTAGCACTGTTACTCATTAAATATTAAATTTAAAAAATAATATTATCCACATTTATTACATCGTTACTGTAATCGAAACCGATTTCACAACCGAGAACCATACTTTTTAATATAAACTTCCATGTTATTTAGCTTGTAATTTCACACAAGTTTTCCCAATTTGCATGTCATTTGATTTGTATTAAGGGTGTTTATTTTCTAAGGATTATTATCATAAAACCCCCATATGATTTTTAAATTGTTCAAAAATTCTCATGGGATTTCAAAAAAAAACCCTATGGTTTCCAATTTAATCAAATACCCCATGCCCTCTATAAAATTACAAAAATACCTTCCAAACTCTAATTCATTATATTTATTCCAATTAAACTTTAATTCATTTCATTTATCACTAACCCACTTTCTTTCACTCATTTACTCCAAAACTCTAATTCATTCAATTTATCACAAACCCACTTTCAATTTAAATCCCAAATTTAACCCAATTCAACTCTAAAAGAGGAAAATTAGGATCATGCATTGCATGTGTAAAGTAAAAGATGAATCAAATTCTTGAACATATTGAAAAATGCTCTCTCAAGAATCTTAGAAAAAACACACAACAAGCACAAACAAGTTACAACACATAATCATAATGTAACATTACTTGTTTTGTCAAAAATGAATGAGTCCAATCAGAGACTGTCATGCTTATGAGGATTTAATTGCGGCTCTAACTGCGAATAGAAGTGGATAACATAGTATCTTCGATTGAAGAATTTATTCATGTGTATGTACATATACATAAATACATAATCAAATTAAGAAACAATAAAATGTCAATAAGAAATGCCTCGTAGAAACATAAAAACAAATGCAATTAATTTTTTTCCTTCTATTTTTCCCGGTGGGGAGATAGAGAAAAGAAAAAGTGTAATGCTGCCAATGATATCGTGACGGGAAACCATGGGTAGAGTGGGCATTTTACATAAAAGAAACAACTAAACATAGTGGGATCATAGTAAAGAAAGTCCCAGTACTGAAGACAATATTAATAGAAGGTGACTACTGAAAAGAAATGAGAAGAGGGTTATGATAGATATAGGAAGCCCAGAGGCAGAGGCAGAGGCAGAGCCAGACCCTGACAAACACTGAACCCCCCACCGACAGTGAAGGGTCACTACATAAGTACCCATGCCCTTAATGTAACCCTTTGTTGGGGTAATGACCCTTGAAAAGTTTAGTGAGTGTGTCCTTTTGAGACCACCCCCACCCTTCTCTACAGTCTACATTGACATGGTTGAGCTTTCATGCCCCACTCTTTGTTGGAATGATGTGCATGCCCTAGTGGGCATAGGCATAGCACAGACCAGTTTTGACAATAGATGTATCACTTAAGTGTGGTTTAACCCGACACCGACACCGACACCGACTATTCATTTGCAACTTTAGCCAACTTCTTCTTCCATCTAGTCGGATGGGCACCCTCATTTTTGCAGATACCGGTGAGACGACATGTGGGTGCCTTCCATCATTTTGTCACTGCTATTTACGAGAGAGGGTAGTGTTTTCTGCATTACAGAAAGCAAAATCAATGATTAGAGTACTGAGGATAAAGTTAGAAAGATCTTTAATGGAGCTATTAAATATGATGTACGTACCATAGACAATGTACAATGAAGGGGGGTCCTTATGGTTCGACCATTGACAATGTACAATGAAGGGGGTCCTTATGGTTCGAGAAACGGGAGGACCAAGCCCAGGCCCTCCCATCCAAAGTTCTGGTCCATATTGCTTCTGTCCACATATCAGTAGACCCACACAATATATTTATATATATCCAAATGTCATCACATAGTTTTGTCATATATCAACATTAGCCTTTTGTCTGCATCCTACAGTAGTTAGTATGTGAGTGTAATCCATATAATACCAACCACAAATATTAAAGCAGCATAATTGATGACATCTTTGGAAATTGTCTAGAAATTTATGGGCTCTGCCTTACTGACCAAGTGTGGAAGCCTCTTTTACTCTAAAATGTTATATAAGGGAAAAATAAGTAGAATGCAGGCAAATGTTTCTTGAGCCATCACTGTTGTGTCACAACTCCAGTAAAAGAGGCCTCACTTGAAGTTGCCTTGAAAGAGCTCTAGTATACCATTGCAATTGAAAATACATCACACTTGGTCCGCCTAAATATGGGGTTTTTTTATATATAGAAGACCGTAAACGATTTCTACCAGATGATAAACATCTAAACCAAAGGGTACTAAAAACATCTCTCTATTATCTTCCCCCAAAAACCCTAGGCTAAGAAAAGACCAATGGTAAACACATATTACGCAACCAGATAACCCGCAAGTGCGTCAAAACTTGCCCTTGGTCTTTAGGTAAGCATAACTTTATGGCGAGTACACAAGACTATTTCCAGTTTATATATGCATTCAACATAAGAGTTCAATGATTTGCTCAGCACAGACCGATCCTTTGATGCTATAAGCACGAACTGGAATAGTCTAAAGGACGCAATGTAGAATAAACGAGAAAACTTTTCACATGAAATAAACCAATCACGGCTACTTCATTTTCTTTTCGTTCTCTCTCTTCTCTCTTTATTTCACTCATTTCTTCTGGGGATCTGACAATCGAAATAAGAACATACACCAGCAAAATAAATATTCCTCACGACCATCAGAAATCGTAAAGAAGAACTTCTGGGAGCTTCCAAACCAACCCTAGGTATCATTCTGAACAAAACAATATAAATGAAAACATGCTAGCGAAACCTCTGCTCACACAAAACCACCATCAGCCATCAAAAACTCCACAGTAGTTTTAAGCCTATGGTGGGTGAGTGACTGGGGGTATGGCCACCGGTACATGGCACCTAAATCTAAACACACATAATAAAACTTCAATACAATGTTGAAAGAGTAATGCATAATAATTTAAAAGCAGCATAAAGGGTTCAGAAAGTCTAAGAAGCCTCTCCAACAATTTAAGCCCTCTACTCGAATGCATCGTCATCGTCATCGGGGAGGGGCTGACTAGCAGCTGCATTAAGCTCGGCTTCGTGCCTATAAGATTACAGAAAACAAAAACAAACATATTTTAACCCACGAATGATGATGGTAGGGGATAGTTTATTAACAGAAAATGCTACATGCCATGTTTCTGCAATGATGATATATTTAACTTCGATAAGTTACCAACAAGCTACTAAACAGGTATATCAAAGTAATTAATCTAATCACCAGGGACCAAAAAGCATTTGTTTTAATGGTAGCAAATTAATCAACTAGAACAAGAGAGAATTCAATCAATGCTTCTAAACATTCGCATTCCCTTCATAATTTTTGAATAATAACAAAAAGTTGTTAGGTGCCAAATTAAATAGGCCATTTATTGCATCATAAAACAAACTCTGGCCCAAAAATCAAAAGGGAAAAACAGTGTTGTTTCCTCTTCTAATTGAAGGAGACACTAATTTTCATAATACTAGTTTTCAGGCCCACTAGAAACATGGAAGATGTTCATACTCCAAATACCTGAACAGCATCACAACAATAAACACACTGATAAGGATCTACATTTTTTGTTCTTAATTCTCTATCATGCTCCTTTCACGTCAAATCAAGCTACCAAGGGCTGTTTACAGGTATAAACTTCCCACTTGTTTTCTTCAAAAAGACCTTGATTAGGACCACAGAAATACGCAATTTTAAGAACTCTCATCAAACACGTACACATCTCTGCTTTCACCTTGTTGGCACTTCACCCCATCCAATTTTAGTTAATGGTAAATATCTGTAACGACTTTAATACCCATGAAACTACTCTCGCCTCCATAATGACAAAATTTACTTTCACACCACTAAGAAAAGGGGTAAATACATAAATAAGAAGCCGGTGTTCCTCTTTCCTCGCTTACCCATCAAGCAAAAGGGGACATCAATCTCCTCAAAGCCAGACTGAATACTGATGTACGACCACCCTTTCGCCTACTCATCCTTAGGTGCAACAGGAATTTGGTAATAACCGGAAAGTTGAAAATTACTAGAGCTATTTGATATTCTATATACAATACATTATAAAAGGAATAATTTTTTATAAAATAATATTCCAATATAGAACACATAACACGATATTTTAAGAATTAAATTAATATAAGTACTCATAATATGGCATGAAGTATATACAACACTTTATTTTATTACATAATATGATTGTTATGTATGACCCCATTCATTAAACAAGAGACAACGATAAGAACAAATGCAATATATTGCATAATTAACTTTGTTACTGTTAGCTAATATGTATTAAATACTTCTATAAATAATATTTTACCATTGCAAACTAAATAATCTAATATACTACAAATGAATATTACAATTAAATAAAATTTATTCAAAAAATATTCATTTCTACTCTCTAAGTACAAGGGATCGTCTGATAGTTCAGGGGTAAAGTGTAGAAAATTAGACATACAGGTGATTTTATGTAAGTTTAACCCTTAATTAACTCAAATAAAGGAAGGTCATCTTGGTAATTTCATCTGTCGATCAACATTTCCATTACAATTTTGCAAAATATGAAGCTTTTCGGTTGTTTAGGACTGGTTGGATACTATAGGGGTCGAATGTCAAAAAGTGGAAATCTAGAGGCCTTCCAGAATTTAACATAAAAAAGAATCTACAAACAAATAGAGCAGATTTTGTGGTAAGAGGTAAGAAATTCTTACTGTTGTTGTGTAGCCATGTCAATGTGTACTTCTGGAGGAGCGAGAGCAGGAGATTCCACAAAATGGAGGTTGGGATCACTAAAATAACAAAAGCAATCATCAAATATTGGCATAATCCAAAAAATAATAATTTGAAAGAGTAATGAACAATTGAATTACCCAGCAAGCTTCCTGGCAAGGTACAAGAAAGGTTTCTCAAAATTGTAGTTACTTTTCGCAGATATCTCGTAGTACTGCAGATTTTTCTTCCTGTGGAACGTAACCTGCTTTGCCTTAACCTGCCTGTTCTTCACATCAACCTTGTTTCCGCAGAGTACAATGGGTATATTTTCACAAACCCTATGAATCACAAAGATAAGACAAGCATCACAACCACGGTCTAGAAATCACAAAGGCATATTAACAACAATCCCACTGAGATAATCAAGGAGGAAAAGTTTCAGATTTTTATTCGACTGACCGGCAGAGATCTCGATGCCAAGTTGGAACATTCTTGTAAGTCAATCGCGCAGTAACATCAAACATGATGATTGCACATTGCCCATGGATGCTGCAAATTAGAAATAGGATAGTTCATAAAAAGTAAAAATAACCTACAAGAGAAAACAAGAATTTCCATGTAGGAACAATAGAGACGACACTACAGGTCAGTCGGTCAGTTTCATGCGATCAACATGGAGAATTATTATCTGTGGTGACAGCACCATTGTATTAGTGTCTATGGAGCTAACGAAGAAAGAACTAACAAGAAAATTAACATTGCTAGATGAGAAGATAGAGTTTTGGGTTCTCTTGGACCTTAGGGGTTCACTTTTTGTAATGGGATGCGCTCCCCGTTTGAGTGCTTTTAATTCATTCTTACTCGTCAAAAAAATAATAATAATAATAACATTGTTGTCCCACATAAATTCAGGTTAGATTTTGAATGATTTTTTTTGTACTTTTATTTTGGGGATGGGGAGAAATAGAAATTTAATTCACGGAAAAGCAGTTATACTTAATTTCATCAGAACCATACCCCTAACAAACAAACATAGTAGAAGAGTTTCTCTACTATGAGAGCAGCGGGAGAGGAAATGTCTACCCAGTGCCCACCTAAACTTCTTTCATGATCCAAATATAGTAATAGAAGCAGCAAGCAAAATACACAAAAAAAATCTAAAAGTAATAATCACTCGCATCAAATCACTTACTGAAAGAAAAAGGAAAAGAGTTGGTGATATACTGAAAAAAAGAAAGAGTTTTTTGTGGAGAAGGAAAGTGACAAAAGGGGCAACCAAAGCTCACATGGGATGACGTAACTAAAAACAAGTTGAAAAATCTTAACTAACGAAAATACATGACATATAATAGGAAAGAATTGAAAAATAATAATTCATGGGGAAGGCCCCATCAATATGGGATAATGCTCTGTGAGACGCGTGGCAAGAAAAAAGAACAAACATCAACCAAAGATTATCATAAGTGATAAAATATCTATTAACAGGACGCTGTGGTAGTAAATATTGAGATTGTTTGTTTGATTCTGCCCACATGAAACACAATAATTTCCATTCATGAGAGATATTTGCATCATTGCATGATATAATATAACATATTAGAATAATCTGCGAAGTTAGAAAGTGTTTCATGTAAGATCCCTAAATCACATAAACAAGAAAAAACAAAAGAAAAGAAACGATAAACAAAACAAGGAAAAAAAAAACTATGGTGCTGTCTGACAAAATATCCAGTGGTCGAGCTGATGAGATACAACATGACTCTTTTAGGAACTGAGTGAGGGGCGATCTAGCTTTATAAGGAATTCTTGATTACTAAAAAGAGGAAAGAAAAAGGATTGTGATGGATTTAAGTGTCATTATGCAAACTGTTTGCGGCGACATGTACTTCTTAACAATGGGGTTCCATCTGTAAGTGTAGTGAAGTGGTGGTTGACTACCCACCCTATTTATCCCATGACCTATGGGTTATGCTTAATACTAGCGTCCACCTTATTCATCTAAATTGGGCTTACCAGACTAACTTGGTTTACCGGGGAAATATTGTTGCTTCACACATAAACTAACATTACAACCTGAAAACTTGTAATACAAAAATCACGGGGCATTAAATAGGGGAACCAAAAAAATATAAGGGGGCATGCATTGGCCCCATCTTTGAAGGTATTGACGATGACGACTAAATCACTTACTAGTAACCATCTCGAAGGCCACCAAATTTCTCTTGCCCTGCAGTATCCCAGCAGTAAAATCGAATTTTCCCGCAATTAGTGAAGAAGTCCAATGGGTGCACTTCCACACCAATGGTAGCTGCATGTTAAGAAACATATTGCATAATATATAAGAATGCCACCGGGAATTCAATTAAAAAGAAAAACAAAATCCCACCATATGATGGAAATTTATCATGTCATTCAACTTCATGTTTTTCTGTGTCCAACTACAAGTACAATAGTGATAAACTACAAACAATGCTCCAATAGAGATGCACTCTTTCTACAAGAACTTACGTTCATATTTCTTTTCAAATTCGCCAGTGATATGCCTCTTCACAAATGTTGTCTTCCCTGCACCATCCAAAATAATTGAGCATCAAGAAACCACAACTATCAAAACCAAACAACACATACATAACTCCCATTTTCTTTCCTTATCATGAAAGAAAAGAAAAAAAAAAAAAAAAAAAACAATTCCTTATTGAATTTCATTTTTTTTTTCGCAAGAAGACTTTAAAAATGAAATTTTTTCCATGACATTCACCTCACATGCTTACGAAATTCATTTCTCAATAGATGGTTTCTCCAATTATTCCACATTGAAGGTCATGAAACTATTCAATCAGCTTGACTTGAGTGCGTGATTTTCAATTTCATAAAGTTTCAAATATATATATATATATATCAAATACTTTTAACATGTAAACAAATTACCAGTTCCACCATCACCAACAATCACAAGCTTGAAGCTAGGGTAATCAACCGTCTGCTGATTCGGCAAAGCCTGCAAACAACAAAATCAGCGAATACATATCTTTGTGTCATATGGTCCAATTTGTTCCAGCAAAAAAAAAAACACAAATAAATGAAACCCTAGATGTCTCCGATTACATTCTCGAGCAAAAAATAAAAAACAGATCGTAATCGGAACTAAATAATAGAGCGAAAACGAGCTCAAAACCCTAGATTCGAAATCAAAGCGAACGGAGACCAGAAAAATGAGGGAAAATGATAGAAATAGACAGAGAAAAGTTGGAGAAATAGAACTCACCATTTGATCTGAATGTTGGAATTTGGGTCTCTGAAGAGCTTGGCTGTGCACTGTGCTACAGAGAAACACACTATCTGGGGGCGATGTATAGAACTAGAATATGAGGTTTTATAGCAATGATATATATATATATATATATTGATGTATATATAGAGATATTAGAGAGAGAGAGAAAAGAGGAGCGTGTAAGCTTTATGTTGACGCGACGCGCTGCGCAATCAGATAGTTTTCCCCACGTCAATATTCTAGAACATCCCCAGGACATTTACGTTCTCCACGTGTCTTTTTCTATCCCATCAAATAAAAATAAATAAATAGATCCTATATTTTTGTGTGTTTATATTTTTGTGTTTATAAATTTATTTGGTTTGGTATTTTTGGGCTATGTGTGTTAAAAAATATTTTACTCACTTACTCAAATTTTAGACATATTCCAATAAATATGAATTTGGTGTTTATTAGGGTGTTTCTACTGAATCCTAAACTTAAAAGTCTGTTTGGTGAGCGATCTGGTCTTACTATTTATTTATTATTTATTATAATATTTATTTATGTTCTTTCTTTATTATTTCTTCACTTTATAATATATTTTATTATTTATATTATTAAATTTTTATTTATTGATTTATAAATATATTCTATTTATTTATTTATTATTATTTCATTATTTAATTCATTTTATTTATAAATTATTTATTCATTTTTAATTATTTAAAAATATATTTTATTAATTTAATATTAATTTATTATTATTATACTCATTTTTTATTATTATTATGAATTATTTATTTGTTATTATATTTACTTATTATTTATTATTATATTTATTTTTTATTTTTTATTATATTTATTTATCTATTATTTATTTCATTTTGTTTATTATTTATTATTTTTATTATATTTTTAAATATGTTTTATATAATTTATTATTTATTTTATTAATTTATTATTATTATTATTTATTATTTAGTCCATTTTTTATTATTATATTTATTTATTATTATTGTATTCATTTTTTATTATTATTATATTTTATTTTATTTATTATTTATATTATTAATTATTGATTTTTAATTTTTAATTTTTCAATTTCGACCCAAAAAATATCCCTACCAAATATACTTATGTTTTTGGATGAATAAACAAAAAAACAAAAAACGTGTTTTTTGTTTATTTCAACACAAACACAAACACAAACACAGTTCTACCAAACATACCCTAAATTGTCAAAAAAAATTTAATTCTTAAATTGTCATGTGTTTTTTTATATTTTATATACATACAAATTTAAGTTATTACTGTCATTTTTTTTTCTTTTTTTTTCAAAACTAAATTTTTTTTTTCTTAACTATTTATCCAAACTAAGACTCAAGGACACTGTCATTTGACCCCCCAAAAAATATTAAATTAGTATAGTTTTATAATGTTAGGATTTACATTTCAACATCGAAAGTAAGTATTATTTAAAAATACATAATCAAATTTTGTAATGAAGTTCATCATTTAACAAAGAAAATGAGTTAACAAAGTGATATATAATCTTTAACCCGTTTTAGTCTATTATTTGGATAAAGTAAGGTATTGTTTGATAATTCTATTTTTCAGCACTTAAATTTGTATATGTTCAACATTTATTCTCTTCGTATAAATAATTTTAAAATAATGCATTGTTTAAAATGGGATAAAATATTGAGTGACAGGTCATCACTTCAAACTGAAAATTTATATATAAAAATATATATATAAAATATTTAAAATTCAGATGTTAAAATTTTCATACTTATAATGAATGAGGATGGAAATTTTTAAAACTGAAAACTTATAATGTTAAATTTTTTAAACACTACTCAAATTTTTTAATATTTAAAATTCAGATGTTAAAATTTTCATACTTAATTTTTAATTTTATCAAAAATAGTTAAATGGTATAAATTTTATCAACCACATATTGAGGATAGAACTGATATCAAAGGAATAACTCCTAATATCTTATAATGAATTGAATTTATATTGAAACCATTTTAATGTTAATGTGAGGCCTAGTTGTTGTCCCGCCCATTCAGCTTAAGAAGTAAAGATAACCTATATATGTGTGTAATTGTCATAATTGCCCGTGATTTTTTTTTTCCTGACTAAAAAGAAGAATACAAAACACATGGCTTAAAAGAGTCGAAAGAACATTCCCTCTCTAAGGTAACAGAAAGCCAAGAGGCCCAAATAGACCACTGATGATCAGAGGTCTTTCTAGCAACAACGTCTCTACAAATAATATGAGCAACTTGATTCATACATCTAGGAGACCAATTCAAAGAAAATGAAGTGTGGGAGTTGAGTAAGAATCGCACATCCTCAAGAATGATAGTTGTGTGAACGTCACGGGGCATAAGGTGCATCATGGCAAGACAATCACCTTCAATGATAACATTTTCATAACCCCAACGAGAGAGAATAGTCAATCATTCACACAATACAAGAGCTTCAGCATATTCGGCCGAACATATGTTGTTGAAAAAAAAAATTCTTAATTGGAAAACCCATAGAATTTCTCAAGACCACTTGTAAGTGTGTGAATTTCCAAGCCCGCAGAGGCCCATCAAGCATCAGGCCCATCGAACTAACAACCCAACAAAGCTATCAGGCGTCAGGCCCATTTCAACTTATCATTCTTTGTAAATAAAGATGATAATGTAATAATGATGTAATGACAATAAGATTGCCCCAATGGGCTCAAAGCCCATTAAGGGTATCTGTATAAAAGAGACAAAACCTAAATAAAAAAGGGGATTCGTGTGTTATGCATTTTTTGACATCTACACATTGACGCCGTATGTGGGAAAGGTCTCATTCTTTCCATCTTTTAAAACTGAGCTTTATTGTTCAACCTCCTATTATTCTTCACCGCCTCCTGAAATCTCCACTCACTACTTATTGGGCAAAGATGCCAGTTACTCGTGGGCAAACAGACTTTCCAACCACTGCGGACAGTCGTGCAGGAGTTCCCTAATCTATGGAGCAAATCCTTCGATGCTTGATGGCAGCTGAGGAACGCAACCTGGCTCTGGAGAAACAAAATGCAGAGCTCATGGCGAGGTTGGCTCCACCACCAGTTGCTCCTTCGGTAGTAGCGCCCGATCCTCCAGCAGTGGTGTTTGACCATTCTCTGAACCAGCGAGGTAGCGACGGACCGGAAGAGCACGCCGAATCTTCCCAACGTTCAGGAAAGGCCCCCGCAGCTGATGAATCCATTACCCCACAGAAGATTCAAGCAATGATGGACGAATTCCAGAGGAGAATCCTCGGGGATCTAAGAGCACAATCCATCGACGACCTAGCCGCCCAGACGTCTACTGAGCTGGTACAATCACCCTTCGTCCCCGAGATAACCCGGGAACCTTTCCCAAGGAAGTTCGTCATGCCTCAATTCACCCCCTACGATGGTACCACGGACCTCGAGGAACACATTTACCAGGTCCATCAGAAGATGATCATGTACGCCGAGAACGAGTCATTGCTATGCAAAGTGTTTTCCACGAGTCTCGCCGATGCAGCTCTATTATGGTTCAGGAAGCAGCCGCCTTGATCTATCGGTAGTTGGCAACAGTTGACTAGGTTCTTCATTGCCCAATACTATGGGAACAAGAGACAAAAGAAAACCATATCCTGCTTCTTCACCATGATCCAGGAGAAAGGAGAGTCGCTGAAGAGCTTTCTATCCCGTTTCAACATTAAGTCTTCTTCAGTCTGTAACTGTGACCAGCACTTTGCTGTTGAGGCCGTCCGGATGGCCCTTATTCCAGGGACGAAGTTCCATCAGTCCCTGGTGAAGCGCCCGCCATCGGGCATTGGGAAGTTAAACTCCAGAGCCCAAGGATACCTGAGGATCGAAGAAGAGGAAACCGTCAGGCGAAAGAGGACAGTTTTGGAGAGCATTGAAGCCCAATCAAAGGATCAGGCGTCTGATCAAAAGCGTCTGACTCCATCAGGGTCGTCAGCCCCTTCGGGATCATCACCTCTCTCCTGAAGAGGTACTACCCGTAAAGGGCCAAGTTTTACTCATACTTTCATCTTTTTGTAAAAAAGCTACAACACCGATCCTAAAGGGATCAATATTTTTGTAAAAAATAAATCAAGTGTTGTTTTGTCTCTCGCATGGCCTAAAGTGCCCGAAAGACATAACACCGATCCTGAAGGGATCAATATTTTTGTAAAAAATAAATCAAGTGTTGCATTGTCTTTCGCATGGCCTGAAGCGCCCGAAAGACACAACACTGATCCTGAAGAGATCAAAGTTCCAAAAACAAACTAAGTGTTGCATTGTCTCTCGCATGGCCTGAAGTGCCCGAAAGACACAACACTGATCCTGAAGAGATCAAAGTTCCAAAAACAAACTAAGTGTTGCATTGTCTCTCGCATGGCCTGAAGTTCCCAAAAGACACAACACTGATCCTGAAGAGATCAAAGTTCCAAAAACAAACTAAGTGTTACAGTGTCTCTCGCATGGCCTGAAGTGCTCGAGAGACACAACACTGATCCTGAAAAGATCAAAGTTCCAAAAACAAACTAAGTGTTGCATTGTCTCTCGCATGACCTGAAGTGCCCGAAAGACACAACACTGATCCTGAAGATATCAAAGTTCCAAAACTAAGTGTTGCATTGTCTCTCGCATGGCCTGAAGTGCCCGAAAGACACAACACTGATCCTGAAGAGATCAAAGTTCCGAAAACAAACTAAGTGTTGCATTGTCTCTCGCATGGCCTGAAGTGCCCGAAAGACACAACACTGATCCTGAAGAGATCAAAGTTCCGAAAACAAACTAAGTGTTGCATTGTCTCTCGCATGGCCTGAAGTGCCCGAGAGACACAACACCGATCCTGAAGGGATCAATATTTTTGTAAAAAAATAAATCAAGTGTTGTTTTGTCTCTCGCATGGCCTGAAGTGCCCGAAAGACACAACACCGATCCTGAAGGGAACACCGATCCTGAAGGGATTAATATTTTTGTAAAAAATAAATCAAGTGTTGTTTTGTCTCTCGCATGGCCTGAAGTGCCCGAAAGACACAACACCGATCCTGAAGGGATCACCGATCCTGAAGGGAACACCGATCCTGAAGTGATAAATATTTTTGTAAAAAATAAATCAAGTGTTGTTTTGCCTCTCGCATGGCCTGAAGTGCCCGAAAGACACAACACTGATCCTAAAGGGATCAATATTTTTTTAAAAAATAAATCAAGTGTTGTTTTGTCTCGCGCATGGCCTGAAGTGCCCGAAAGACACAACACCGATCCTGAAGGGATTAATATTTTTGTAAAAAATAAATCAAGTGTTGTTTTGTCTCTCGCATGGCCTGAAGTGCCCGAAAGACACAACACCGATCCTGAAGGGATCAATATTTTTGTAAAAAAATAAATCAAGTGTTGTTTTGTCTCTCGCATGGCTTGAAGTGCCCGAAAGACACAACATCGATCCTGATGGGATCACCGATCCTGAAGGGATCAATATTTTTGTAAAAAATAAATCAAGTGTTGTTTTGTCTCTCGCATGGCCTGAAGTGCCCGAAAGACACAACACCGATCCTGAAGGGATCAATATTTTTGTAAAAAATAAATCAAGCGTTGTTTTGTCTCTCGCATGGCCTGAAGTGCCCAAAAGACACAACACCGATCCTGAAGGGTTCACCGATCCTAAAGGGAACACCGATCTTGAAGGGAACACCGATCCTGAAGGGATCCATATTTTTGTAAAAAATAAATCAAGTGTTGTTTTGTCTCTCGCATGGCCTGAAGTGCCCGAAAGACACAACACCGATCCTGAAGGGATCAATATTTTTGTAAAAAATAAATCAAGTGTTGTTTTGTCTCTCGTATGGCCTGAAGTGCCCGAAAGACACAACACCGATCCTGAAGGGATCAATATTTTTGTAAAAAATAAATCACGTGTTGCTTTGTCTCTCGCATGGCCTGAAGTGCCCGAAAGACACAACATTGATCCTGAAAAGAGCAAAGTTTCACAAGAAAATCCTGAAAATAACAAAATTTCACAAGAAAATAAACCCAACTATGGTGATGCCTCTCTTATGGCCTGAAGTGCCCGAAAGACACAGTACTTTTGAATAAAATAATCTAAGTATTGAAAAAAGTCAACTGGACATGAACCATGATTTTTCATTAAAAAATGAGCCCCGATGGCTAAGGTTTACAAAATTCTTTACAAATAAAGAATCCTAAGTACCATTATCAGTGCCCCCTACATTTGAGCTCACAAGAACAATAGTCCCATCGGGAACGGAAGGATCAAAATCGGATTTGGGCCCCGGAAGAGGCTTGGTGTGGAATTCACTGAAACGAATGTCATCGGGACCTATAACCGGATCATCATACGGCGGAGCAATGCCCAAAGACTCATCCAGTTCCCCCACTGAGGCGAAGTCCCTCTCCTCAACAGGTTTCTGGATGTCCTTGAAGCATGAGCTCCAACCAAACCCGATCCTATACTGGGCGGTGTCGTAGAGGCGCTTATACATCTGATTGCCACCCCGATGGCACATCTCCACCATTGACCTTTCCATTGCCTGGAGATTCTCAGCTTCAGCCTTCTCCTCCAGAAGCTTCGCTTGAGAGCCCGTTACTCGTTTGGCCTTCCTCTTAAGGACATGCGTCGGGATCCTCGGCATGGTATTATGTCATTCTGTTGATAATGCCTGCAAATTAGAACCCGTCAGGTGATTACTACACATCCTCAGGGGTTGTCCCCAAATTTTAGATTTAAGGAGATCAAACCGGGATGTAATGTAAGTTGGAGTTTTAAAGCGGTCGGGTGCTCCCAGAAACTCAAGTCCCCATCATGCGAATCAAGGGCACCTAAGCCATGAATCCAAAATATTAATGATGGCACAACCGTCCTATTTAATGAACCTGCCACGTCACCCCGACAGGGTGGTATATATTTATATATTTCCTTCCTCCCACACTTTGTCTTCTCGGTAATGGGCTTGCCTGACTGAAAGCCCACAACCAATAAGAGGGCCTGTGTAAGTGTGTGAATTTCCAAGCCCGCAGAGGCCCATCAGGCATCAGGCCCATCGAACTAACAACCCAACAAAGCTATCAGGCGTCAGGCCCATTTCAGCTTATCATTCTTTGTAAATAAAGATAATGATGTAATAATGATGTAATGACAATAAGATTGCCCTAATTGGCTCAAAGCCCATTAAGGGTATCTGTATAAAAGAGACAAAACCTAAATAAAAAAGGGGATTCGTGTGTTATGCATTTTTTGACATCTACACCACTCCACCCCCAGCCTCGTGAGATGAAGCAATAAACGAAGCAACAATATTGAATTTGAATAAACTAGCTCTCGGAGGCTGCCAAAAATTGAAAACTGGAGGCTCCAACTGAGGATTTGAGATAGGTTAATCCTGCTTCATAAGATCCCAAAACTCATGAAAATTAGTAACCGCTCTATCAAAAATTGAATGTGTCTCCCATTTGAAATCATTAAAATGATAATCATTGCACGTCTTCCAAATTTGCCACAAAATGAAGGTACATAGGCTAATCTTCTCTTCAGCTTTATCCGCACCTTTAACAGTGTAAATAAGCTAGAACCAAAAGGTTTTCCAGGATGACCAATTGTGTTATGTTACATCTAATCTCAATGGGTTGATTTTCCAAATTAGTCTAGAGATATGACAGTAACATAATAGATGAAGTAGAGTTTCTGCTTGTAAACCACAATGCTTGCAAATGACATCCTCCACAACCCTCAATTTCTTTAAATGGGTTAGAACAACCAACTTGTCATGACTGCATTGCCAAAGAAAAAATAATATTTTTCTTTTGGTTTTAATCTTCCATAGCGCCTTCCACTCTGATTTGAATTCTTGAGAAATACTGCAGTTCTGACCAATAGTCGATATAGGCTGAACTTTCCTTAATAGTTGCATAGCAACTTCATATGCCGATTTAACTGAGAACTTCCCTTTAGGCGTTAACCCCCAAACAATTTTGTCTTCACCCCTAAACTGCCGAAAAATAATTTTTAAAATTCTAGAACAATCAGCTTCAGAGAAAAAGGCTTGTACCAATTCCTTGTTCCAACTTCTATTAGAATGGTTAATCAGGTCTCCAACAAACTAAATAGAAGAATTGGGGGAAGAAGGGATGAAACCGATGGATTATCCTTGTCAATGAGCCACTTTTCATTCCAACAATTGATTTTTGAACCATCTCCAAATCATTATCTCTTCCCTTCTCTAATAATGAATTTATTAGCGTTGATGCTCTTCCAAATCCAAGAAGAATTTCCCGAACAACCAGCCTGCAAAAAAAAAACAAGAATTAAAATATTTATTTTTTAAAGTACGATAAAGGAAATAACCATCCCCACTTTCAAGACACCACGCCATTTTAGATAAAAGAGCGAGATTAAAGACTTCTAAATCCTTAAAACCCAAACCACCAAAATCTTTTGAATAACAAAGTTTCTCCCAACTTATCCACTTAGAACTTGAACCACTCTCCCGGTCAGTCCACCAAAATTTTAAAAACTTACTTTTTAATTGTTTGCAAATATTTGCAGTGATTTAAAACAAGACATGGCATAGTTCAGAATGGAACTAAAAATAGTTTTAACCAAAATTTCTCTACCAACCTTAGAGAGAAAATCTCCTTTAACCAGTTTCATTTTTCTAGAAATCCTGTCAACCAAGAATTTAAATGAAGAACTTTTTGATCTATTCAAAATTGTAGGTAATCCTATAGAAGAGTTAATCTAACTAGAATTACTAATTCCCAATAAAGATTCCATTCGGTTTCTTTCACTTCCTTCCACATTGGGATGGAAAAGAATACTAGACTTTTCTAAATTGAGAGTTTGGCCTATTAGGATTTCATAAGAATTCAAAATTTGCTTGAGGTAAGAAACTTCCGTCACATCAGCCCTGTAAAATAAAAGAGCATCATCAGCAAAAAGGATGTGACTTATAGGGTGACCATTTCTACCCATTTTAATCCCAGTGATGCGAGATTGAGTGGCAGTTTGATTGAGAAAATATGAAAGCCCTTCCGAACAAAAGAGAAATAAGTATAGAGATAAAGGATCTCATTGACGGAGGCCTCTAGAAGGAGAGAAAAAATTACCCGCCTCACCATTAATGAGCACCGAATAAGTTACCGAAGTAACGTAACTCATAATAAGTCTAACCCACCTATCAGCAAACCCAAGCCTACGCATCATATTTTTTAGAAAATTCCAGTCCACTCTATCTTTAGACATATCTAATTTTAATGCAAGAAATTCATTTTTTCCACGTCTTTTACCTTTCAAAGTATGGTTAAGTTCATGCGCTAGAATGATATTATCATGAATGAGCCTACCAGGAACAAAAACATACTGATTTGGACTGATGAAAGAATGCATTAAGGGTTTGAGTCTATTTGCTAATGTTTTAGCAAATGATTTATACAAAACATAACAAAGTGAAATAGGTCTAAACTGAGTAATGGAAGTGGGGTGTTTTACCTTAGGAATAAAAGATATATTAGTATGATTAAGAGTATGCAACATAAGACCAGTTTGCAGAAAATGATTAAAGCCAGAGACAATGTCATCTTTAATAATATCCCAATTTATTTGAAAAAATAAATGAGTAAACCCGTCAAGTCCAGGGGCTTTGAACGAACCCATCCCTTTGATAGCTTGACGAAGCTCAAATTTAGTCCCATCTTTGAGAAAAATCTCATTCATCTCATTTGACACTTTACAAAACACTTCCGACCACTGACAAAGACTTGGATCAGGAGGAGCATAAGCAAAGAGACCAGAAAAATAATTTTTAGTAATAAGCCTAATTTATTCCTTAATATATTTCCATTGTCCAAAAAAATCATGAAGTCCTGTAATTTCATTCTTCCTTCGACGAATCAAAGTTTTCCGATGGAAGAATTTCGTATTCTTGTTGCCATGGAGAAGCCAAGCCACCTTGGATTTTTGCTTCCAAAAAAATTATTCCTCTTTCCATGCAATGCCTAATTCATGCTCTAAATCTCTAATTTTTTGCTTATCCCAAATAGTAGATCCCTTGCTAATTGAAGTTGATATTGAAGCTCCTTAATTCGTTTGCTGGAATTACGAAATGTTCTAACACTCAAAGATTTCAGCTCTTGTTTACAATCTTGAAGTTTAGACTTGAGAGCTAGAAGATGAGAGGCCTGATGATATGATCTCCATTTTTGAGATACCAATGGCGAAAAATCTGGGTGTTTGACCCAATTTGCATTAAATAAAAATTGTCTTTTAATCGGGACAATTGACTCATTGGTATTAAACAACAATGCCCAATGATCAGAACCCCCAACACTACGATGATGAAACCCATAATGAGGGAAAAACTGAATCGAGTTGAACGAACATAATCCCCTATCCAATCTAGCCTCAACATGCCCATCCCCTTCCCTATTATTACACCAGGTGAAAGGAAAACCCTTAAATCCCATGTCTAAAAGACGACATTCATCCACAAGATCTTTAAAGCTTTTCATCATCCAAGCTTGATAATTAGCACCCCTTCGTTTCTCATTCGGATGAATAAAAGTGTTAAAATCACCCAATAAAATCCACTTAGGACCAAGCTGATGTTGGAGTTGTTTAAGATAATTCCACCGAGAGACTCACACCGTATCATCACAAGAAGCATAAATCCCTGTAAAAAATCACTTACCAACACATTTAGCACCAGAAAGCTCACAAATATCTAAAAATCATTAGAATCAATAATATGAAAAAAACAATCGTGCAAGTAAAATAGAGCAAGTCCTCCTGCCAATCCTCTCGGAGGAACTAAGAACATGTTATAATTTCCTAACTGTCTTTGAATAAATTGCAAATTTTCAGATTTATTTTTTGTTTCTAAAAGACAGATAAAAGAAGGGGAGTTGAGATGGATAAGGCTCCTCAACTGGAAAATTGTCCAGGGGTTCCCCACACCCTGACAATTCTACACCAGAACCTTCATTAAGGAGGTTAGGGCCAATTGAGGCTAACATTTTCCACCTTTGATTGAGTAATTAGAACAATAATACCTGTGCAACGAGCAATTTCCAAATGACAGCCCTTCTCTTCAATTTCCACATAACTATTTTTGAACTTCTTACCACCATTAGGAGAATTCTGAGCTTTCCTTTTGTCCCCCAGATGTTTAGAAGCCTCAGATAAAATTTCTTATGTAAGCCTTGCCCTTCGTTTCCATGAATTCCTCTCTGATCTACTTTCATACTCAGTAGAAGGGACACGTTGAGTCTTTGCTGAACTTGAAGAAATATCAGTAACCACTTTCAATTGTTCCCCCTTATCATTAATAATCACTTGTTCTTTGAGGCCTACTAAATGAACAAAGTTTTTTGGTATTTGGCCTTGAATTGCAGGTGTAGTAAAATGGCTCAGAGGTTGTGACGAAAATAAAAAAGGCCCAACTGAATGTTTTCCAACGTTGAAATGAAATAATATTTAGGTTGGGGCATCACTTGAGTTAGTAAAAGAAGGCAATCCCACTCCATTAGGCCCAACCCATTCACTAGGCCCAGAAATAGTAGGATTAAAGGATTGCTCAGTGGTTTTACGAATTGAAAAATTAGGATGGTTTATCAAAGAAAAAAAAAAGATAGGTGATGTGACCTGGCACATGCTCTCTCCCTCTACAAATCCACCGACACACGTTAGATCTGAATCCATAGTCGTTGATGATGGAACCAAATTATCCCCTTCCGAAAGCCAAGATTGTCTTTTTTTGAGGTCCGTCGGAGGAACCAAAGTGGTCGGTGAAGATGAAGATGCCCCATTCTGCATATTGAGTTTTGAACTTTGAATTAATTTTCTGGGGTCGCTTACCGTCCTCATCGAAGGGCCATAATCCAACTTTCAACCCATATCAATCTCTAGTGATTTGCAAGCCTTGATTGTATGGCTTAAACGACCACACCGATAACTAAAATTCGGTAGCCTTTCGTAACATAAAGAGATCCATTTGAGTTTGTCAAAAACTTTCAGTTGAAACCCTTTTCGGAGTGGTTTGGTGACATCCACCCCCACTCTGAGACGAAGATATCTTCCCCCTTCCTCTTCCTTATCCCGGATTTTGACTTAACCATGCATCTCGAAACTTCTAGCGATTTTCTGACCAATCTCTATTATTTGACACTCCACAGGGAGTTCTTGTAATTGAAGCCACACCATAACTACTGAAAACATGGAATCATCAAGTTTTCTATTTGGATTCCATTCAGCTAAGATCATTAAGTTCCCCTGAAAATACCACGGGCTATTCGAAATAACTCTCTGAAGATCCCGGCTTGATGTGAAAACAAAATGGAGGATGCCCTTCGAAATTTTAAAGACCTTAAATTGTCATTTCCAAACCAATCCCATGACTTTTCTAACCACTCCAATAGAAATAGGTTTATCTGTAAGTATTTTGCAGAACACACTATTTTGACAAAATTCTAAACCTTCTTTAATATCTTGATCATCAACCTCGATAATAATCTTTTCCTATTTCGTGAGGGAAAATTCTCTAAGTTAAGATTCAATGACATCCATCAAGATCAGGGCAGAACACTAACAACAGATACTTGGATGGGGTAAAACAAAATAAAGCCAAATAATGAACCAACACGAAGAAGAAAACACCCAAGAGAAGAAATGAGGAAGAAACAAGAAAAGAAATAAGCCAATAAACGGAACATATAGTTTGACGTCTGAACCGAACGAGACAATTTCCAAAGGAAATGCTCACACACCTGGTAAGCACACCAGGAAACTCCTATTAGAGAGGAATAATATTATACTTCATAAATTTATAATTGATACATCATATTATTGGTTTTGTATTTTCACTAGGGTTTCAAAATATTTGAATAAATATCTATTAATATGTGCTAATGATATATTAAATGACATTTATAAAATAATTACTATTTATCGGTGAAATGAATACAAACTCCAATAAAAAATTGTATTTGATTAGAATTTTTATCGAATGTTGTTCAATAAAATAATATGACCGCTCATGTTGAGGGTTGCCTTAGAGGGAGACGAATATTAGAAGGTAAGGAAATTACAAAAAGATCATACTTGTGTGTATAAAAATAAATTTTCATCAATATGTGAGGTGGTTCAATAAAATAATATTTTTTTATTATATAATTATAATAATCTTTCCATTTTTTGAATTTTTTTTATGATAATGGATTTGTTTGTTTTTTGAAAATTTTGAAAATAAATTTGCAAAAATACTATTAAATATTATATCACATGTCAAATTCTTAGAGAGTTGCGTAGCTTAATAAAGGAAATTCCTTCATATACACAAGCATTCTCTATATAAAATGTTAAAGTTTGGATTAGTTTGATTCGACTGAAGAAGATTTCAAATGAGAAATACACCATAAATTATTAAGATTATAAACAAATTGTAAAAATCCCAATTGGAGGAACCAATTTCGTTGGGGTTTTTTGCACTCTTAATAATTGACTATTTGAGTCCTTTGTAGGGAGGATAAAATCAGTTCTCCCTTGTGATATGGTTCAATATAATTAAGACATATCACTAAAAATTACAAAAAAATAAAAGATGAATATAAATTCATAAAAAGAGAAATTGATCTCAACTTTCAATTTTCAAATTATAATATTTGGATCCTCCCTAAAAATAATAAGTTCGTTCTCTCTGTAAAATATGATCTAATATAATTTGGACACGTGTAAATTGTATTAGACCATATGATTCTCTACGAGGAGAACACATGTATTGTTAAACTTGATAAATTTTATGTCAAAATAAGAATTCACCTCAATTTATTTACTAATTTTTTAAATCAATTCTATTAGCTATCCTCCAAGTAATGCCCTATTTTAAATTGGTTGTTGAATAAGGAGCTACATGTAATTATGCTATTTCTAAGGAAAATTGAAGTCGTTTGCGAAAAAAGAAAAGAAAAGAAAAGAGGCGTAGAAAATAGAATTGCTTTCTTTGCGTATGTTTGGATACGAGTAAACATTTGGTACTATTTGAGGACCTAATCGCCGCCGTAGTGGACCTGAGACCATCCAACTCTCGACGGAGCATCGGTTTTCGCACTAGTTTCGATACTTCTCCGGCATTTTGGTCTACCATGGCGTCACCGTCCGATCCATCCAACCAGTATGTGATGTAATTTATATCTATACTATTGTATACACACATTACGTCTATATCTATACAATTATTCACGAATCTAGATTCTCTATATATATTGTTACTGAAGTTCAAATTTTATGCAAATTATGGTTGAAGGCAAGTAAGGAAACAAAGCAGAGGAACCCCAATCAAGTTTCTGGTTCCACTTATCTATGCCCCGGTTCTTCCCCTCAGTAAGTACTTTTTAAAAAAAAAAATAAAAAATAAAAATTTAGTGATTTGATGGTATTTCTTATATGGGTTTTGTTGATTGAATGGTTTTGGTTTGAACTTTGTTGTATTTTCAGTTCGAATTCAATTGCGACATAGGCCAGTTCTGAGGGATCGGTTGTTCATGGGCGTGTTGGCAGGAGCATTTGCTCATGGTTTTTACTTGATGTATCCTTTCCGTCCTCATATTTTTAAATATTTTATTACTCTTCTAGAATTTAAATGCACCATAGACACTTAGATTTGTATTTCTATATGCATCAGAAATATGGGTTCCAAGTATATAATTCAAAAAGGAATTAGAAAAGGAAAAAGGGGGGAAAAAGAAAGCGTAATTCATGTTCAAGTATTACAAAAACCTTTTGATATAAAACGATAGGAGCAATCATTAGGATTTGTTTTGCTTAATTTATTTAAAGTGCAACATTTATCACTTATTGAACACTTCTGTATTTGAATAATATAACTATGATAATGAAGATTTGAAAATCTATGTCTAAACATATCCCATTTCCAAAAGCTCTTTGAAGAAGACTACTAACTTTCGGAAACGCCGCACAATGCGCAAAATATATGACCATACTTGATTCCACAAAACCTATTTGTTGTTAGCTTGGGGAGGCAATTAAATAGCTGCTATCGCACCTGCCAAGGTTTTAAAGGGATTAGGGAAGACGAAGAGAGGGGTAGTGATCGAGAATAATTTTTGGTCAGAATAGTCTGGTCTTGATGGACTATTTAACTACTGCCTTGTTAATTGATTGTGTAGGGATTATTGTGAATGCTGGTGTCACGTTATGGCTGGTGTCATATTTTAGAGGGTTTGTCTTCTTCATGTTTAACTCGGTCATTGGTTGTGTTTGTTGTACCTATTCGTCGAGTTGGAAAATGCACACACACACACACACACACATATATATATAAGGCTTTAGTGCTGGAAGAGAGGGCTTTAGGGTTTGTTAGGAGTTAATGACGATGATATTATTTCCTTTTGCATTAATCAATGGTAGAGTTTGATTCCTTAATTCCATCCTCTTTTTAGGCAAATTAATGGCATGATGGAAGATAGTAGAGGTCCATGTCAACTATTAGCTATTTATTTATTTTTTATTTTTTTTGGTTTTCAGCCAATGTTTTTGGTTTTGACCTACCTTTCTATCACTTTTGGAGGTGCTCTTTAACTCTAGATCTTTGGGATCTGGTTGTGTATATTAAAAAATGGTCCCTTTTGTCACTTTTGGAGGTACTCTTTAACGCTAGATCTTTGGGATCTGGTTGTGTATATTCAAAAATAGACCCTGTGGAGAAGGAAGTATGAATTTAATGTCGGTCCTATCTCTTATCAAATCAGACACTAAGAGGATGACAATAAATCAAAGAAAATTTTTGGAGTTAATTTTGGAGAGCAAAGTGCTAATCTTGGTTGAGTGCAAAAGAGTGCATAATAGTTAGCTGAAGGGGAGAGTAAAATGAGTTATGTGGACATGGATATGGGAATTATCGGCCTAGTGATGAAAATCATGATCCATGTAGACCTTTGACGAAGTTATTCTTCTATTTGTCTTTACAACAATTCATGTTAATGTATATATGTATATATATACATATATGGATTCGGAGAGCAAATACACAAGTCCCAAAAATTTAAAAATTCCAGCCAAATTTCAACTTTCTCTCCAAATCCTTCCTTCCCTATTCTAATTTCCAAGCTAATATGTTCTTCATTCACTCAAATAAGCTCTCTTTTTATTTTTAAAGAGAGAGAGAGAGCGCAACCCCTATTCGGAAAGAGAAAAAGCAAAGAAGAAGGAAGATAGGCCACCATTGTTGACGATCGTGGGAGAGGGTTTTCGCACCTTGTTTTCCGGCCACTTGTTGTTCTTCGTTTGATGACCGATTGTAATCTTAGGTTCATTGTTGAAGATCCAAATAGTTCTGTATTGTTAGGGTTCTATTTTCTTATTAAAATATGGGTAAAAGAAGAAGCTAGCCAAAGTCTTGTTTGTCACAATCAAGACTTGAAGACTTGTATTTCATCTTCGAATAAAGTTCGTTTGGTTTTATGTGGTCTTTGGATTAACTCAAATTTGATTTTGGAAATTCAAAGACTTCAGAGCTTCATTTCCAGTGTGTTTTTATTCATCAGGAATTGGGTTGCCAATGCAAGAATCTGGTTTGGTTTTATGGTTGAGGTATTATGAATTATTGGATGATAAAGTGGATCCAATAATATTATACTCTTCACCCTGTGTTATACAGTTCATAACAATCTCATTAAGATGATACAAAGGGTGATATAGATAAATATGTTCTGTAGCCGTTTGTAGTAACAAACACAATATTGCTTAGTATCATCCCATCAATTGTGTAATGATAAACAAAAGTATGATGTTACATAAGGTGATACAAATAATTATGTTCATTATTCGTTTGTAGTAAGAAACTAACTATTGTGTAATATCATCCCATTAGCTTTATATTGGAGAACGGAATATCTACTCTTTCACAATAAGAAATGCATAAATCAAACCACTTAATATTAGAGGTACGAAAAAAATGACACGAACCCAATTCCCGAAGAAGATAAACCTAGGAAATGATACTCTGAAGTCTTTGCATACCCAAAATCAAATTTGGGTTTACACCAAAGACCACAGAAAACCAAACCAAAATGTATTTCTTGATGTAATACACCTCTTGAGGTTTGGGATTGGCCAAACCAAATTCTTGGGTTGGCAACCCAATTCCGGAAGAAAAAACACACTAGAAGTGAAGCTCTAAAATCTTTGAATACCTAAGATCAAAATTGGGTTTACTCCAAAAACCACATAAAATCAAACAAACTTCATTTGGAGATGAAATACAAGTCTTCAAGCCTTGAACATGCCAAACAAGATCTTGACTGTCTTCTTATTTTACCAATATTTTAATAAGAAAATTATAACAATACAAAATTAATTGGATCTTCAACGATGAACCTAAGAGTATAATGGGTTATCAAACGGAGAACAACTGGTGGTCGGAAAACAAGGTGCGAAAACCCTTTCCCACGATCGTCAACGATGGTGGCCTCTCTTCCTTTTTCTTTGCTTTCTCTCTTTGCGAACAGGGGTTGCTCTCTATCTCTCGCTGAAAATAGAAACAGAGCTTGTTTGGGTAAATGAAGAACATATTAGCTTCTTTTGAAATGAAAATTAGAATACGGAGGGAAAGGATTTGGAGGGATGGTTGAAATTGGCTGGAATTTTTGGGGCTTGTGTATTTACTCTTTGAATCCATATAGCGATATATATAGACATATACATAAACATGAATTGTTGTAAAGTACCTATTATGCTCCTATGTTAACTTTCCATTTGTTTCACCCGGTGGGGCCCTTACTTTACCAATCCAGTTAGAGGGCACCCAAAGACCTTTTTTTTTCAAGGATGATAGCCTAATTGATGTCCATGACCTTTGTTGACTCACCCAGAAGTAGTGTTTTACTGTGGCAATTGCTTCTTTCCTTGAAACTTTTGAACCTCTTTCCAATTTAAGTGACTATACATATTCCGCAAACAGATTCATTCATAGATGAACGCTTCCTATATCATAATTATTTGTGAGATTGATGGAGATAAGAGGGCAGGGTAAGTGTCCCATTTTTCAATGATCCACTCATCTTGGGGTAAGTGACCAGATCTCTCTTTCGTGTGTCTGCGTTGTGAGAGTGAGGTGAGGGTGAGTTAGGGACTTAGGGTTTTCATGTGTGTGTATTTATATATGAGGATAAGTTTACTAAGGCTATTTTAGTAAATTACTAATCAGGGCGGGGTTCCCCCATACCCGCCCAGTGATTTTTTCCCGCCCCCATTTAATTAATCGGGGTGCGGCGGGTATTTTTGTCATCCCTACCCTACTCCCATCCCATCTGTGGAGCACTCCCGTTAAAGAAGCTCAAAGCCAATCCTCGTAACATTCCCCCTTCCACTTGATACAGTCCTCCAAACCCAGCATGAAAAGTCCCAAAGATACTCTTGGAAGCAAAACCTCTGCAGATATTTTCCTGTGGTCTGTAGCCTCCCAGACAACTCCTTTTAATCCTAGTATAAGTACTCAATGTGGATCCTGGAAAGGTACACTGCCTTCTTTGTTAATACACATCCCCCTACTGTGTTCCTCCATGGTAGGAAATAACTTGCAGAATCATAATCTGGACAGAAGCCTAAAAATTTAACAGGAACTCACCAGAGCTTCCAATTGATCTTCAGACACATTTATCTGAAGATTAGTATGGTTGATATTCAAAATTATTTGGGGGGTTAATAAGTTTGGGCCTTATCTTTATCTTCTCTTATATTTGGCTTGCAATGATATGTTGGTATAGTTGGATAAGTGATGAGCTCAATTTGGTGTGGTTGGTTGCCGATGTGGGCAGTAGTTGTTGGAGTTATTTCCCTCTGGCTTCTTTTCTGTGAGGTGTGACTGTCCTGTTTATTAAGTCCTTTTTTCTTGTTTGTGGGTTTTGGTACTGGTTTTCCTTCAGGTGCTGTTTGGTGTGTTTTTTTGCTGGTTTTGTTTGTGTGAGCTGCGGTTATGTAGTCAGTCTTTGTTTGAGGGTTATTGTCGTGTTTTTGCCCAGCTGTTGTTTAGTGAACATAATTTTGTTATAGGAAAAAAGCAAAATTCCTCCCAGTCCTCTACTTGGACCAAGCGCTTGAGGTGACCAAAATGGCTCTCAGATCTTCTTTTTTTTAAAGGAATGGCTCTTAGATTTTGCCATCCGAGTCTTGAGACAAGTGGATCCTCTGTGAGTAAAATGTCCGTGAACATGGGGCACAATTTTGCACAATCCAAAGCTTCTATGGATCACGCAGGCGGCAAGACTGAAAAATTGTATGATAGCTCGTCATTTTTTTTGAGAGAGAGATGATAACTCGTCATTCATCTTAGTAGAAAGGCCTGTTTAAGGTACTACATGGATAGGGCACACCCTAGATTGATGAAAACAGGTAAAATGTAAAGAATAAAAGAGGTGATCAATGGTAGCTTAAACATGTTCCTAGGGTTGACACTAGACACAACTGTACTTGTGTTCTCAGCAGTTCTTATTTTGTTTCCTTGATGGACATGTTCAGAACAGATCTTTATGATTCTGAGAGCAAATGAACCTGCAGGCATCAATTAAATTGTCTCTCGATTTGCAACTCTTCTACAGCATTTACCTCAGAATTTGATTCTCTGGTTTACGTGATTTGTTACTGAAATATTATGGTAATGGAGTTGTATCTACACAGACATATATGTTTGGGAAACGGATTAACGGATTATCAATGCCCTTTTATTCTAATCTTTTTAAATGATTGCCCAATAATGACGCTGTTTTGTTAAACTTGTAAATCTTGTTGTGGGCGGTACTAGTTTGCTTAAATTGCTCGATGAAACATTCAAAATTGTGAAATGCTTTTTTAAGTAGAGAGATATGGGGACTTCCGAGGCTGCGAACCTCTTGGCAGTAAGAAGTTACTGCTTGCTGTTTTATTAATTGCTTCATGTTTATTTGATTCACGTTAAGTTATTTAATTGTCACGGTTAGGATTATCCACAATGTATATGGCTCTTGCATTACTGCTCCTATGATCCTATCCCTCCCTGCACTTCTCTTTAGAAGTTTGAGTAGGTCGCTTGTTCAATTATTTATTTTGTTTATATTGAAAAACATAAACCCAAGTAACATTATTGATATTACGTGGGTTTCAACTTCCAAATCTTGTTGGGAAGCTGGGAATCATTAATTGATATATATATATATGCGCGCGTATGTATTAATATATATTAATTATTTTGGCCTATTCCCTAGCAAATTTTGTACAGTGAGCAACCTTTTTGTGTAGCTTCAACTAACATTGGTTAGTTGGGCATGTAGTTTTTGGCTGAGCGCTAGAAATGTGCTGGCTGTGGAGTGTGGCTTACGGTATGGTATTTCCTTGTGGTTTTTCCTATTATGTCACCATCCAACTGATGATTGATATAGATGTCTTGAGCTCATCCAATTTTTATTTCTCCTCCATTGCTGACGTAATTGAAATTTTAGTCTCTCTAAATTTTTTGGTAAGTTTTGAAGATCTTTTGGAATCATAGATTAAATGTTCAAATTTTGTAAATTTCAAGATTTATTATATTTTTGAGTTTCAAAATTTGGCACTAAATATAACATAGTTTTTAAGTCAGCTAAAATAATTTTAGCTTTTTTTAGAGTATTTTTTTTGCAATATTTTCGTGAATTTTTGTATAATATAGTTGGCAAATTTTTTTTTTAGTTTTTTTTAGTAGTCTTATATTTAGCAATATTCGCCTTTTCTGTACCTTGTTATTCATTTTTTTGTGTAGTTACTAGTTATCTGGGAAGAATGATAGAAGAAATGAAGAAGTTTTTTAATTTTATTGGTCTCAAATATTCGGTAGTTCAATTAATCTTGTCTATTTATAGACATCTTTATCTCTCAATGCTCATGCATGTCTGAACCTGGATTCTTCTTTACCTTATACAAGATGCATTTAAATTAGTGGTAGTGATTCATATTCTAATATCCTCTACATAAGTTCATACATTTTTATACAAGTCTCGAAGTTACTACATTATTCTACTTCATTCAAGTCTTTTAGCACTACAAGATTTAAGTAATTTGTTACAAAATATTTTTTATTTTTATTTTTTTTTAGAAAAAAGGTTTAATATGTTGGAGATGGGTGACATGGTTGAGCAATGTTATTATCTATTATCACAAAATCATATGTGATTTCACAAAATTATCAAATTACCTGACCTATTAACTAATTCTCTGAGATTTTCAATTTGATCAATCTCCCCTCTAAACGTGAATTGGGTGAATTTTTCGGTACCGAAAAAGTAAAATTATGATTATGATTTTTTATTTTTTTTTAATATTAAGGAACTCACACACCCCCAAATAAGCCCTATAGAGTTCAAATCCCAAACCTCACCCAATTTAGGAAGGAATGGAAGTGCTGGAAAATTCATCCAATTCACGTTCATGAGGGTCATTGATCAAATTGGAAATCTCAAGAGTTAGTTGATAAGTTAGTTGCTCAACCTTGTCACCCATCTCTAACATATTAAGCCTTAATTTTGAATCCAACCCGTTAATTTTTCTAATACGGAAAGAAATAGTAAATAGATTGTTAAACTGGATGATGATTTGATGAGGTTTTCATAAGAAGAAATATAATCTTTTGCAGCTAAGAGAAAATTTAGGAAAGAGCCTTGTTTTTTTTTTTTCCATGGTCCACAATACCAAGTGATAGTACGCATAATTTGGATTTTCACATTTCAAACATACATGGAACAATACACAGAACACAAATATATATATTTTCCCAAAAGTGTTTCTAACCATCTGAAATCTGTTAAAAGTGAAATGTCTTTCACTGAATTTCTCAACCCGATAATCAAGAGGTAAACCCCAGCAGCTGGTCTAGTTGGAAAAATCGTGGGACTTGTTACCTCAAGGAGTATGAGGTCTTGTGTTCGATTTCTATCAGTTGCAAATAATTCGTTAGGACCACGACCGCGGACATAGTTCGAGTTTTATCCGATTCGTATTGGGGGTAAACTTGCACAGGTCTCGTGAATTAGTCGAGGTGCGCGTAAGCTACCCCGAACATCAAAATTATATAAAAATAAATAAATAAATAATCAAGAGGTAAAAAAAGAGATTTTAATTATGAAAAAACCGAAATACTAAATTGGATAGATAATTTGACCACAAACATTTCAAGAATTTTTTTTTTATAAGCATATAAGTTGTAATATACTTGACCATTGTTGGTTACATTTTGAGGTCATATTCAGAATCCAGAATATACATTGAGCAAGTGGATGATGGGTGTATGCGCACTTCATATATCATAACAATTAAGTGCCCACAACCATACACACATCATATATCATAACAATTTATTTATTTTTTATCGAAAATTTATATGAATAAATGTGAAGACATCACATCACATCACATCCTTGCCATCCTGGAAAATGTTAGGATTTTTACACCCGCCCAAGAACGAAAACTAGGATTTGCTAATCCTAATAGTCAAGCCACAAACAATTGCGAATCAAAAAACACACAAAACACACACCAAACACAAATGACACAAAGATATATAGTGGTTCATCCAAAACAAACCTACGTTCACTGAGAGTACAGTTTCACTATAATCAATGAGAGGATTACAAGGGGATGATCCGCAGATCATACACACGCACACACACACTGTATACTCACGCTTGTATCGCTCACCCTCACCGGTGTTTCACTCACACCAAGAAATATCACTTTGTATCTCTTTTTCTCTCTCTATCTTTGTATCTCACAAAACTCACTTTTTGTGCTAGATTACACCACGATCTTCTGTTTGTGTGACACACACAATTGCCCCCCCCCCCCCCCCCCCAATACAATAGGGCACACCCTTATATTTATAAGAGAGGTAAACTTGATGGACAAGTCAATAGGAATCACATCCTAATCAGAATTGGAGTCATAAAATCTTCCCTTAATTAATTCACGCATCTGGGTCACCAAGTACTCAGTGAAACTCCTACTGAGTACTCGGTGGTTGCGCAAGTTCGCACAAAAGCTCTCGACCACTTTTTCACCACTTTGTGCAAGTGCGTGAGAGTTTGCACTTTACCGAGTACTCGGTAAAGAACCCACCGAGTACTTAGTGGTTCTTTACACCAATTCCCAATTTTTTTCCAAATCTCTCTCGATCCACGAGGAAAGGAGTCACCAACTAACAATCTCCCACTTGACGATTTTTCATCCATCAATCAACTAAATCAATGATTAATGTTTCTAACGATGCTCTCATTTATGTCTTCAAGCTTGAAGACCCACTGAAGTTGCGCACAACTCCAGTTCCTCTATTTTCACCACTTTGGTCAACATGACCATGCTGATAGCTCTCACTGCATGAGCAATATATAGCCTTCTACAAAACCTGCGATCTCTGTTACGTCCGACCAATTTGTCTTGCAACCATTATCGCTTCTGACTTCGCCTTGCAAATTTTGTCACGCCTATCTTCTTTCTCCTTTTCACTAAGAGACATTCTGGTTGTTGCATATAACTCCTCTTTTAGGCCACCTTGGAGGAAAACAGACTTGTCATCTAATAGCTCTAGATGCAAACCCTTTGTTTCATCAATGCTTGAATGAATGGTATTCAGTTTCACAACTGAATAATTGAGAGCTTCCTTCCTTACCGGCAGCTCGGTTAGCTTCCACTTATTCTCATATTCCATCGCAAGCTCCCACTGGCTCGCATCTGCTGCACTACATGTTTCATCATCATCTGGTTCATCTCCATCTGTAAGCAACAAATTGTGTTGTGTATCAACCTGTTGAGTCTTGCTATCTGCAACATTTTCTTCTAACTGAGGACTCTCACTGTCTAGAACATCTTCTATCTCAACATACACAGGATCACTCTGTGCCTTACCGCTCCATACCTTTTCTGGTATTTTTTACTCCAATGATACTGATGGGCCATGATTCATAAGATATGTTGTTGTACTCACTGCTTCTGCCCAGACCTTTTCTAACAACATTATCTGAATGCGCATGGTTCTAGCTATCTCAGTCACTTTCCGATTCGTACTTTCTGCTACATCATTCTGTTGTAGTGTACTTGGAACAGTCTTTTCTAATATGATAATGTTCTCATAGCAAAAAATCTTGAAGTCGGAGTCTTCGTTTTATCCACCAAAGTCGGATCTCAGTTTTTTTACCTTCAACCCTGTCTTCTTCTCTACCATGGCTCTCCATTTATTGAACACATCGTACACTTCACTTTTATGTTTCAAGAGGTAAACTCATATCCTCCTAGAATGGTCATCAATGAAAGTCACGAATTAAGACTTTCCGCCAAGAGATGAGACAGTTGCTGGCCCCCAGATACCCATGCGAACTAGATCAAGCTTATCTACTGTGAGACTTTTGTTGTTGCTTTTGAAACTAACCATCTTCTGCTTACACTCACAGAAATCGATGTTAATCGATTTCACAGGTATTTTTCCCTTCGAGAACATAACTGCGAGCTCCTTTTCACTTATGTGACCAGGCCTCTAGTGTCATAAGTTGTGATCCTCTTTGTCTTTTGCAACTGCAATCACTGTGCTAAAATTGGTGGTTGTGTAGAGCGTACATTCTTTATTTCCTCATGCTATAGTCATAGCCCATGGAAACTTTCCACTTATATTCACTAAAATCGGTCACATAACCTTCACTCTCCAACTGGCCTACTGAGATCGAGTTCTTCCTCAAGTCTGGAATGTGTCTCACATTCCTCAGTTTCCATATCGATCCGTTGAGTCTGATATGCACTTCACCCTTGCCAACAACACTGCAGGTAGGACTGGCAATTTCGGGTTACGGGTCGTGTTGGGTCAAAATCGTGTTGTGTCAAAAAAACCTAGTTAATATACGTGTCAAATATCTTCAATCCTAACCCAACCTATGTCGTGTCGACTCATGTAATCCATTTAGCATATTTATTATAATATTTTAAATTAAATTTGACATAATCCAACACGAAATAAACTATTTAACTTATTATCAACAAAATTAAATTGATTTTGATACGATCCAGTACTATTTTATTGATATATTCCAATCCATGACCAATTAGAGAAAAGAAAAATATATAAAAAAAGATAAATATAAATATAATCGTGTCAAACGTGTCGTGTTCGGGTTGACCATTATATTCTCGTGTCGTGTTCGAGTCGACCTTTTTTAGGCCTTAACCCTTTTATGCTTAACCCTAACCCTTTTAAATAGCCTCGTGTTCGTGTCGTGTTACTATGTCGTGTCCAATTTTGCTAGCCCTAACTGCAGGGCTGATTGCCACAAAGATAAACCTCGTCAAGGTTACCAGGTGCATAGCTCTCAAAAAGCTCTTGACTTGAGGTGGCATGAAATGATGCTCCAGAGTCCAATACCCAAAACTCTGTCTTGCTTCCCAAAGAGCATATCAACGCATCATCTTCCGAAACAAGATTCACTTCAGTTTTGTCATTCGCTACACTTTATGTGGATCTGCATTGGTCTCTGTAATGACCAAGCTTGTTGTTACCCGATGAAGTCTTGAAGTAGGCTGTGGTATGCCAGTGTGACATGGGAGGATGACACAGTGGCAAATTTAGTAAATAAGTTCAACTTTGGAAGTCGGGCTTAGGAGCGTTGGAAAAATTATGGGAATTTATTGGAGATGCCCTGTATCATAAAAAGATGACCTGTCAAAGAAAATCCGGATTTGAAATTTGGGAGCTTCGAAAAAGGCCATTATAACTCCTCAAACAGGGTTAATATCTGTTCTGGTCAGAGATGTATTTATGAATTCTGCATATATAGGGAGGGGTGGGTCTTTGACCCAAATAGGCAATCAACCACTTAGCAAGGCCATGTGCAAGCCTTGGCTAAGATATGTATAGGGAAGCTTGTTGGCTTGTAAATACATGGTTTGACATGGTTCGGTGGATTGACAAAAATGTCTCGGTTAGACACTGTGGGTTGTGCTGGAGCATGCATGGCTTGGCAAGCCATGTGTGCATACCCACGAGTGTGCCAACTTTCCTTTGGCAATGTGATGTCTTAGCTTGGCGTGCATGCAATGCACTTGACCGGTAAGCCATGTGTATACCAAGTTTTGGCTAGGCCAACTTGTCCTTGGGGCAAGGCTGTGACATGAGACAAACAATAGTTGGTGCTGATTTAAGACATAGGCATGGCGTGGCATGACCTATGTGCCAAGGCATTAATAGAACCAAGACATGGGCGTGGCTAGGTGTTGGCTCAATGGTGAAAGCATTGATTCAAACTTGGCAAAGCTCTCAAGTGCGTGTAGGCTTGAGAAGAGCTGGGACAAGGCATTTGACTCAGCAAAGGCAAACATTATGCAGTGTTGGCATATGCTTGACATTGAGTTGACTCAAGATGGTGCAACATGGTTCAGACTAAGGCAATACAAAAATTGGTCAAAGCCAATGTGTTACTCAGACATGCAGTTTGGGCAGTTTGGTGACACACAACTGACTCCAACTATCAAAAGGCAATGTGGCATTGCAGGGAGATGCCACAACATCCTAACAGTTGAGAGTGCAACCGTGTGCTAAGTGTTGGCAGCCTCTGATTAGTGCCAACACAGCCTAGGTGGATGGGGTTGTCATCAACATCAGATATAGGCAGTTTTGTATATTAGCCTATTAGACACATATGTATGACATTGTATAGGCAACGAATTTCAGAGAGAGATAGTGCTTGTGAGTATTGTAGTGTGCCTGAGTGAGAGGAATCATTTGTACTATTTATGTTTATAGTAAAGGGTTGGAAAACCATTGTTGTGGTTTTCTGTAAATTCGTAGTTGTTGTTATTATATTGCATTTCATATATTCTGTGTGTGTGTTTGTGCAAAACTTAGTGTATTTTAAGGGCACTAAGTGTTGGAATTGACTGACTTGGTTGGTGTCAAGTGCCATCATAGGGCAAAATTTCGTGTTGAAAATTAATCTCTTTGACACTTGCCACAATTCCAACACTCAATGGAATTTCGAGACCCCTATCTCGACTTGAAACGACCACGTCTCTGTTTCCGTCCTTCATTATGTTCGAACCTCTGCATCTAGTGTCGACATTCAATGATGAGCCACTTTTAGAATAGTTTGACTCACTCTGTCTTCCGATCTCTTTTGTGAGTATCATACTCACTACGGAATCATACTATAACGGTTCCACTCCTGAACATTTACTGATTGCAGCATTTGTAACGCTCCGACTCTTTGACAATTGGCTTATAAGAAAAGTCGTTTTCATTTTGTTAGTGATTGGCATATCAACTGATTCCAACTACTCAACAATTTCATTTAGGACACTAAGGTGTTCACTAACCTTCCCATTCTTAAACATCTTCAGATTTGTTAATCTAATGATAAGATGTACCATATTCGCACCAGACGACTGTTCGTATATGCTCGAAAGAGCATCCGTGAGAGACTTTGTTGTCTTCACATTCTTGATGTTGAAGGCGACGGACTTTGACAACGTCAGTTTGATCGTACTGAGAGCCTTTCGATCTAAGATTGACCAATCCTCTTCTTTCATCGATTATGGCTTCTTCCATTTTAATGGTAAGAACAAATTCTTTTGGTATAACACATCCTCAATTTGCATATTCCAATAGGCAAAGTTTGCACCATCAAACTTCTCGATCATCGTTGTATTTTCTTCAGCCATAACTCCCACTAAGACTCTTGCTAATTAGAACAACTCTTGTTGATGACGTGGCACTGTTAAAGTGGTCGAGTACTCGGTAAACATAGCGTTGAGTACTCGGTACGACTCTTGTCAAATACTCGGTGAAAACTTCACTCGTCTTCCTCGGGGACCGCATGGACGGATTGGTTTTGCCGGCAGTCACTTGCGGCGACGCGTGGAAGCTCCGATAGCGACGTGTTTCATAGTCCTGGTTTCATCTTGACAAGACAATGATCCTCGTATGGTTGGTTTCTAATTTTGAACAGCTCTGATCTTCGAATTTGGATCAGAACATAAGGGCTTCTTCTCTGCTTCAACTTGAAGCTCTGATATCACTTGTTAGAATTTTTACACCCGCCCAAGAACAAAAACTAGGATTTGCTAACCCTAATAGCCAAGCCACAAACAATTGTGAATCATAAAACACACACCAAACACAAATGACACAAAGATATATAGTGGTTCGGCCAAAACGAGCCTACGTCCACTAAGAGCACATTTTCACTATAATCAATGAGATGATTAGAAGGGGATAATCCGCAAATCATACACACGTACACACACTGTATACTCATGCTTGTATCGCTCACCCTGACCGATGTTTCACTCATATCAAAAAATATCAATTTGTATTTCTTATTCTCCCTCTATCTTTGTATATCACAAAACTCACTTTTTGTGCTAGATCACACCATGATCTTCTGTTTGTGTCCCCAAACACAAATGACACAAAGAGATATAGTGGTTTGGCCAAAATGAGCCTACGTCCATTGAGAACATCGTTTCACTATAATTAATTAGAGGATTACAAGAGAATGATCTGCAAATCATACACACGCACAATATACTCACACTCACCGATATTTCACTCACATCAAAAAATATTACTTTGTATATCTTATTCTCCTTATATCTTTGTATATCACAAAAAGTGATCATAAAACGATATTTTATTTGTATCACACACACAATTGGCCCCCATACAATAAGCCATACCCCTATATTTATAAAAGAGAGGTAAGCCTGATAACAAATCAATATAAATCACATCCTAATCTTCTCGATCTGCGAGAAAAAGAGTCACCATCTAACAAAAAAGCACAGACACCGGGGACCACAAACTTAGATCTTTCCCCTAATTTGAAGCAAATGTAAAATTATTTGCTTTATGTCACATCACCACATCAATTATTGATAAAACTAGAAGATGAGCCCAAAACCGATGAATGAATTGCAAATTACTGAAATAATTACACTCTTAAACCATATAACAAATCATAATTTATACTACTTATATTTCACTCCGATATATAAATATACATTTATAAAAGCAAGCATAATTAACCGTCTGATCTAAGTAACCAAATCATAGATCAGCTTCAGAATTACATCACCACCATTTATCACTATCCCAACTTCAAATACGTGGGACCCACGTTCAAACTTAGAAAGAAAACAACAAAAGAAAATTAGATAAAAGAAAATTGAAATTGAAGTCGACAAATTGAAACCCTAGCCTTTGACTCGCCCGAGTTACAGATCGGACCGGGTCGAGAACTCGGAAGCGAGTCTGGAAGCGATGGCCGAGTGGTACATGATATCATGAAACGACCCCGTGTCGGTGGTCATCAACCGGAGCTGTTTGGCCTTGTCTTCGGTGAAGCAGCCGGGTTGGAACCTGGATCTGCCCGGTTTCGGGTCAAGATCCGACACCGACTTGGCCTGAGCTTCAATAGAGTCACCGGACTTGGTGGATTCGGATTCAATGTAGTCGGGTTCGGAGGAGATGCCGAAGAGTGGGGTCCACCACTTGGAGGACGAATTCTTCCGGCGACGAGAGTCGGTTTGGTGGCCGGAGGAGGCAGATACTCGAAATCCGGTAGGTCGGAAGGATAGAAAGTTAGCGGCCATTTTCGAGCGATATATAGATATAAATTTGTATATATATATGTAGAGAGAGAAAGTTTAGGTTGAGAAGGCAAGGGGTTGAGTTCGGTGAAGAAAGAGGAGGAAAGGTTAATGGAGTTTTTAAGGGAGGGAACGGATAAGATAGTCTACGTGGCGGTTGTAGACCCAAAGCGCTGTGATACGGGGTTCTATTTTTGCTTTTAGGTATGTGTTAGTTTCTCTCTCTCTTACCGCCTGTTCCGGTCATTTTTGCGTGCTTTTTTTCAGGTTTAGTTGACTGACGTGTACTGATGAATACTTTGATAATGCATTACTGTTTTACGATATTCAGATATTGCCCTTGGTTTTATATAATACAGGGTAATTTGCATCGACACCTCCGAGGTTAGGGTTAATGTCAATGAGATTATTGTTAACGTTTTTTTGACACTTATATTCCCTGAGGTTCCTTCTTCGTTGCAATGACACCTCCTGAGCTGGTAAAATGACTAGAATACCCCTTTAATTATTTCACTTATTACATTAGGGTAATATATAAAATATGAAATTACTCATACACCCAAACACTTTATCCTCTAAAATTACTAATTACACTTTCACCATTTATTACAAAATATATATATATATATATATTACGAAAATTACAATTTAATTTTTTTTCTTTATAATATAATTTGTATATATAATTACGAATATATATATATATATATATAATTTGTAAAAAATATATAAAATTTGAAAAAACATATAAAATTCGAAAAAATATATAAAATTCGTAAACAATATATAAAATTCGAAAAACATATAAAATTCTAAAAAATATATAAAATTCAAATATATATATATATAAAGTGTGACTGAAATTTAAGTGGACAAGCCTCAGAGTCATTAGCCAAGGTAACGGATCCTCTCCAACTCTCTGCAGAGCTATTTCAATGGCCACGATGACAACATATGCCCCACGATAGTGACCGAAATCGGAATCGAACCGATACTTTATTAAAATATTTTAATCAAAATTAAATATATTAATATTTGGATCAAAATTAACGGTTCGGTTTCGGATCTCATTTTTAAAGAACCGAAAGTAAATTTTTATTTGGATCAAAATTAACGGTTTAGTTCTGATACTTTTGGTTCTTTAAAAATGAGAACTGGAACCGAACCGTTAATTTTGATTCAAATATTAATATATTCACGATGCGGTTCGCTTTTGATTCCGATCGAAACCGGAATCGAACCGATACTTTCAGTTCTTTAAAAATGAGAACCGGAACCGAACCGTTAATTTTGATTAAAATATTTTAATAAAGTATCAGCTCGATTCCGATTTCGGTCACTATCGTGGGGCATGTGTCGCCATCGTGGCCATTGAAATAGCTCTGCAGAGAGTTGGAAATGATCCGTTATCTTGGCTAATGACTCTAAGGCTTGTCCACTTAAACTTCAGTCACACTTTATATATATATATATATATATATATATATATGAATTTTATATATTTTTTAGAATTTTATATGTTTTTTGAATTTTATATATTGTTTACGAATTTTATATATTTGTTTCGAATTTTATATATATTTTTTAATTTTATATATTGTTTCAAATTTTATATATATTTTTTGAATTTTATATGTTTTTTCAAATTTTATATATTTTTTACAAATTATATATATATATTTTTGTAATTTTAATTTTCGTAATTATATATACAAATTATATTATAAAGAAAAAAAATTAAATTGTAATTTTCGTAATATATATATTTTGTAATAAGGGATGGAAGTGTAATTAGTAATTTCAGAGGGTGAAGTGTTTGGGCATATGATTAATTTTATACTTTATATATTACTTTAATATAATGAGTAAAATAATTAAAGGGGCATTCTAGTCATTTCACCAGCTCAGGGGGTGTCATTGCAACGAATGAGAAACCTCAGGGGGTGTGAGTGCCAATAAACGTTGACCGTAATCTCATTGTCATTGACCCTAACCTCAGGGGGTGTCAATGCAAATTACCCTATAATATAATAGGGTTAAGTACTCAAAACTGTCTCTCTAGTATAAATATTGTGTGAATAACACATATTAATTTCAAAATATGTGTATTAGAATCAATTTTTTTGGGACAAGTGTTTAAAATACCTCTATAATATGGATATAACACCCATTAATTTTAAAATGTGCGTTTTAACACCTATATTATTTGAATACGTGCTTAAAACAACCCTATAATATAGATATTGTGTTTATAATACTTATTAGTTTAAAAATGTGTGTATATATTTTTTTAAGTAAGCTTTATATATAATATAAAAGAAAATGATTAAACTATGCAAATAAAAATGTGTGTATTGACAATTAATTTATTATGAATCACTCAAATTGTATATATATATATATCTTTAGTTTCATGAGTTTCTAAATTAAAATTAATTATCTATTTTTTGTATTCATATTTTTTTATAAGGGGCAATACTTGATTTTCAACATTAAAAATCCAAAAATATGATGTCAACAATTATTTTGGTATTAATTAAACAAACCTTTTTTTGTTTTTGTTTTTTTTTTATAAATAAACCCACCTAGTTTCTCAAATAAGTTGGTAAAAAATTATTTACTATTATGTTTTTTGTTTCAACAATTTAAGAATATATATATAAAAAAATGGGGTCAATGCAATCTATGGTGGAGATTGTGAAAAAACACGACCAAAACTAACTTCATTAAATATATATACATATATATTAAAGTTAACTTTAATACATATTTTACTTTTTGTTTTTTTTTCTAAAATGAAAAAATAAATGTGCGAATTACCCCCAGAATTATTCGAGCTTTTAACCCCCTATGGTTCTTCTTCCCCTAAAATTTTGAATTACCCCCATTTTAAGGGTAATTCGTACTATATTTAAAAAATTAGGAGAAAGTAAAACCACATGGATGTTATACGCAATGTATATATACCATTGGGGTTAAAAGATCGCGACCTTAATATAATACGTTTATTGCATCAGTAGCCGTCGAATATTTCTATACCCCTTTGATTAGCTGACTGTTATAAAAGACATGTTTGGTAGAACTGTGTTTGTGTTGAAATAAATAAAAAACACGTTTTTTGTTTTTTTGTTTATTCATCCAAAAATATAAGTATGTTTGGTAAGGATGTTTTTTGGGTCGAAATTGAAAAATTAAAAATCAATAATTAATAATATAAATAATAAATAAAATATAATATAATAATAATAAAAAATGAATACAATAATAATAAATAAATATAATAATAAAAAATGGACTAAATAATGAATAATAATAATAAATTAATCAAATAAATAATAAATTACATTAAACATATTTAAAAATATAATAAAAATAATAAATAATAAATAATAAACAAAATGAAATAAATATAATAAATAATAATAAAAAATATAATAATAAATAATAAGTAAATATAATAATAACAAATAAATACTTCATAATAATAATAAATTAATATTAAATTAATAAAATATATTTTTAAATAATTAAAAATGAATAAATAATTTATAAATAAAATGAATTAAATAATAATAAATAAATAAATAGAATATATTTATAAATTAATAAATAATAATATAAATAATAATTTAATAATATAAATAATAAAACAATAAGATATCTTATAAAGTGAAGAAATAATAAAGAAATAAAAAAAATAATACATAAATAAATATTATAATAAATAATAAATAAATAGTAAGACCAGACCGCTTACCAAACAGACTTTTAAGTTTAGGATCCAGTAGAAACACCCCAATAAACACCAAATTCATGTTTATTGGAATATGCCTAAAATTTGGGCAAGTGATAAAGTGTTTTTTAATACACATAACCCAAAAACCAAACAAGTTTATAAACACAAAAACATAAACATACACAAAAACATGTCTACCAAACAGGCCCTTATAGGGCCAACGGCCCTATCTAGCATTCTTTGTCTCTATGTGATTGATTTTTATAATTTTTATTTTTACTTAACAAATTTTTAACCAGTAAATTTAAAAAAAAAATTATTTATCAAATTTAAACTAATTATACACCAGTAAATAATTTATAATTTATCATTTGTTACTTTGACCTCCTCTGAATTTTAACGTTTTTATATAATGACACTCAACATTTTCTTTCTGTGACTGGTTGATCAAAATGTATAAAATAATAATAAAAAAATTATTTCTTTTGAAGGTAATGTAACACAATATATTATTATAATACAAGAGTATTACTGACTTCTCATAATCAAAATTATTTATCAACTGTCCATGAATCAAATTAAAGTGAGCCAAAATTATAAACAAATAAGTCTGAGAATTAATTATTTCTCCAAATTGGGGAGATGAAAAATATTAAATAGATTTATGATAAATATGGTCCTGTACCAAACACTAGGTGACAAATTGTCAGTAACTATTTGCGTTAAATTTGTGTCAGTTTTATTCCATTTTTAGTTTGGGTGTTAATCGATGGCCAGTGGCAGTGAAGCCCATTAATTACGAGGTCATTAGGTAACACTTCTCGCCCCCCTTTTTGTTTTTCCAGAAAATTCAAGCAATTTATAGAAATATATATTAAAGTGGTCAAGAGTAATAGCTCAAAAACTTGTAAGAAAATTATTTAAAAGTCTTACTTTCTAATTTAGAAGATCATAATTGTGAATGAATTACTATGACACGCAAGCACATGTATTTGTTAACTAGGCAATTATTATTATTTTTAAATAGTAAGAAACATTCAACCCCACTAACCTTCTCAAATGGGAGAAAAGGTGATACCAAAATCATTGGTAACTAGGCAATTTTCAATTCAACAATTATATTATAAGATTTTTCTCGAATAGGGTTACTAGGTTGATCCAAAGTTTATGAGATAACGTAATTAATATTTTATTAATGCTATGAATGGGGAAAAAAACTTACGACAATTAAAAAGTGATAATCAAAACCTTTATTAAAGTTGTCATTATAATTTATAATCATTCTTATCAGAGGTATAAAGATCTAATTGCAAGAATGAAACCATATAAATGAAACCTAAATCCTAAAATTCTATCATTTGAGAATGCTATATAAATCGATCCCGGAACTCATGTAATATTAAATTCTAGACTATACAGATCGTCCTTCCAACCATATAAATGAAACCTAAATCCTAAAACTCTATCATTTGAGAATGCTATATAAATCGATCCCGAAACTCATGTAATATTAAATTCTAGACTATACAGGTCGTCCTTCCAACCATATATGTATGAATGAATTGAGATAAATTCCGCGTGTAACATTAACTCTCATACTATAATGTTCGTCCTTAGAACCATTCGGCTGTATTTGTTTTTACACCCAACACAAGTATGTGTAACATTAACTCTCATACTATACTGTTCGTCCTTAGAACCATTCGGCTGTATTTGTTTTTACACCCAACACAAGTATGTTTTTGACAAAAACCGTCACATCTCTTCTATTTGAAATTTGGTGAAGTATCCATACTTGTCATGAAGCTAAAAGCAAACTAGTCACATTAAAGATATTTTCACCTAATTTAAAGGGGAGGACCATCTCGTTGATGATGTTTTAACGAGGGTGACTCGGTCGTGTGCATACCTTTATATATATATATATGTATGTGTAAATAAAGAAGGTGTTAAAAGTTGCTATCCCACGTAGAAAAGTGCTCACCGAATAGAAGTGTTGGCGATGTTGTATAGGGAAATGACAAGAGTGTCCTTATCGGTGTGGAAGTATTATGGGCCTCGGCCCATTTTGGAATTGGGATCATCGATAGGAATAGTACTAGCATATTCGCCTGACAGCCCACCGACCTTCCCACCGCAATCTGACAAACACGGGCATCCACTGTCCAGTCTGTCCGTGCCTTTAAGGTTTTAATCATATTTTAAACACTTAATTTCAAGAAAACTCCTATTCTATTCAATTTAATCAATTAATCTCTATTGTGTTCACTTTGCTCCCTATACTATCCAATTTCACCATTATACCCCCTCCTCATCACATTTTGAGTCAAAAAGTCTAAACTACCCTCCCTTAATAATATAAAGGGGTTTAATGAAAGCAACCCTTAAACAAATTATTTTTCAAAAATAATTTATATTTTTCGTAAAAACTATAAATTTCAAAATATATATATATATATTTCCCAAAAATATTTTTTTTTGCAAAAAATATATATTATATTCCAAAATATGATTTATTTTCCAAAAAATATTTTTTTTTGAGAAAAAGTATATGTTACGTTCAAAAATATGAATTTTTTCTGAAAAATAAATATTATGTTTCAAAATATGATTTTTTATCCGAAATTTTTTTTGTGAAAAAGTATATATTATGTTCCAAAATATGATTTTTTCCAAAAAATAAATTTTTTGCAAAAAATATATATTATATTCCAAAATATGATTTTTTTTGCGAAAAATATATATTATGTTTCAAAATATGATTTTATTTTTTTTGCAAAAAAGTATATATTATGTTCCAAAATATGATTTTTTTTCCGAAAAATAATTCTTTTGTGAAAAATATATATTATGTTCCAAAATATGATTTTTTCTGAAAAATAATTTTTTATGAAAGATATATATTATGTTCTAAAATATGATTTTTTTCTGAAAAATATTTTTTTTGCGAAAAAGTATTTATTATGTTTCAAAATATGAAATATTTTTCGCAAAAATATATATTATATTCCAAAATATGATTTTTCCGAAAAATATATACTAATATGTTCCAAAGTATGATATTTTCTGAAAAAATAATTTTTTTCCAAAAAAAATATATTATTTTTTCCGAAATAATTCATATTTTGGAAAATAATATACTCCCTCCAAAAAATAATTTTTTTACGAAAAAAATATATATATTTTTGAATTTATAATTTTTGCGAAAAATATAATTGATTTTCGAAAAATAATCTTTTTAAATGATTGATTTCACTAAACCCCCTTATACTATTGATGGTAGTTTAGGTATTTTGTCTCAAAATGTGAGGTGACGGGGCATAGTAATGAAATTGAATAGTATAGGGGACAAAGTAAACACAGTGGACGTTAGTTGATTAAATTAGATAGTATAAATGGGTTTCTTGAAATTAATCCTATTTTAAATCAACTTATGTTTGTTTGATAATATATATTTATCTTAAGTCTTAAATGATTCAGGACTTATTTATTTAAATATGTTTGATAAAATATTTGAGCATCACTAAAAATATTAAATATCTTTTTAAGAGATATAATATTAAGAGATATGATCATCACTTAATATTGAAGTCTGATAACTGAAAATTTACAAAATTATTAAAAAATATATATTTTTAATTTTAATTTAAAACCAGTACTTAACAGTACCTAATTTTCACTTTTATCAAGCACCTTCATCACACTAATATTAGTTTTTATACTTTATAATATCGAAACACATGTACACACAATGATTTAAGATAAAAGAAAATTAGTTGATATAAAAAAATGGATAATTTGCATGAGATCTCCTAAATTTTAGGTCAATTGCATCTAAAAATTGATCAATTTAATTTTGGTTTAACAGTCCCATGAAATTTTAATTTTCTTGCAATGATATCCCCTGGAAGGGTGAAAAGTCCAGAAAATCCTTGACTTATCTCACTTATTACATGAAATAAATATTTAGATGTTAAAATTTCTTTCAAGCCCCAAGATAAAAACCTTATTATATATATATACTAGAAAAACATATATAAATTTTAAAAAATTATATAAAATTCGTAAATATATATATAAAATTAAAAATATATATATTTAAATTTGAAAAAAATATAAAATTCAAAAAAATATATATAAATTTGGGAATATATATATATAAAATTTGAAAACATTTATAAATTTCGGAACAAAATATATAAAATTCGGGGGAAAATATAAAATTTGAAAAATATATATTAAATCTCGAAAAACATATATAAATTTTGAAAAAATATATAAAATTCGTAAAAAAATATATAAATTCGAAAGCAAATTAGTATTTTGGCTCTTTGAAGTTTTAATGTATATTTGTATAGTTGTCTAACCTTTGTTTATGATTTTCTACTTTCTTTGACTTTAAATGTTTTTTTTGGTGTATTGTACTTTGGTTACTTGTATTTTTTATACTTCTATTTGTACAACTATTTTCCTAGTACCAACTTGCTTTTTCAAAATTTATATTTTTTTTTGAATTTTATTTTATTTTTCCAATTATATATATATATATATTATATTTAATTATTTTCCTCAAAATTTATATATCTTTTTTCGAAATTTATATATTTTATTAATTTTATATTTTTTTTTCGAATTATATATATATATTTCAAAATTTATATGTTTTTTCATAATTTATATATATTTTTTGAATTTTATATTTTTTTTCAATTTTTATATATTTGTTTCGAATTTTATATGTTTTATAATTTGCACAAGGATTGTTTGATCCTCTAATTTAACCAACAAAGGTATAAGAGTAATTTCAAAACCTTTTACAAATAAGGGTATAAGAATAATTTTAAATCTCAAAAAACCCATCAGGAGTTCAGAACTCTGTTTGACCAAAATTGCGTTGACCAATTTTAAAATTCAAAGGATCCCACTGCAAATTATCCAAAAAAATATATAGTGTAGCTGTTTAGCTCATTGCGACACACTAAACTGTGGTACAGAGCTTTATTGAAAGAAGCATAAACTATGTATTACAACTCAAAAATACTACTCGTAACAGAGGAAACTGACCAAAAGGGTTTAAAATGGTTAATTCATTTGTGTACCAAATGGGAACGAGATCTTCTGATAGTCGGGTCATGTTGTACCTATGTTTTATAAGGAATGATATCGTTTTTAAAATTTTTGAAAACAAAAATTAATGAATCTCTGTTATATGACGGTCTATGGAATTTTTATATTATATATTCTATTATTAGGTTTTACAAATTTAGTGTGATTCACAATTCATTTTCTTTGTAACCACAATCTGATTCGTAATTCATTTATCTTGTAACGCAGTGTGATTCGTGATTTATCTCATTCGCATAATATATCCATTAAAGTTACTTTCACTTCACTATGTTCGTTAGTGTGAAAATTTATATATCTACTATGCAGGTATATTTTGTGTATATATAATTATATTTTTACTTATGTATATATATTTATATATACGATTTTGGCCAAGAAAATAAATTCGTTTAGATTATTTATAATTGAAAATTGATTTTCTTGTATGTTTATTATTTAGCTAAATGGAATAAACTATCTCATTCAATATATTTAATTTATAAGTCAACACTATAAATCTAAGTCTCAACATATTTTATCTTTATATTAACACCTTTAAGTTTTGTAAACAATAATTTTTTCATTTAATTCCGTTTCAACATGTTTGATTTTTAAGTCAATACCATAAATCTAATTTTTAACATATTTAATCTTTACCTTAACACATTTTAATCATTGTAATTGAAATATTTATTATAATTGAACAACATAAAATATTTCTTTCAACATATTTAATCATAAGTCAATGTTATAAATCTAAGTGTCAACATAATCAATAAATTTTTGTTTCAACATATTTAAGCTTTAAGCTAACGTTATAAACCTAATTCTCAACACATTAAATATTTGCTTCAACACCTTTTGAACATTGTAAACAAATATTTATTTCTTAATTTAATATCTCAAAATATCTCTTTCAACATATTTAATATTTAATCTAATGCCATAAATTAATTTTTTAACATATTTTACCTTTAATTTTTGCTATGAATAAAATTATTATTTAATTGAACTTCATAAAATCTCTCTTTCACCATATTTAATTTATAAGTCAATGTTGTAAATCTAATTCTCAACACATTAAATCTTTACTTCAACGCCCTTTAATCTTTGTAATCAATAAATTTATTATTTAATTCAATATTATAAAATCTCTCTATTAACATATTTAATATCCATTTCAATGACATAAATTTAATTTTTAACATATTTTATCTCAACATCCTTTATTATTTAATTGAATAACGTAAAATCCTTCTTTCAACATATTTAATTTTTAACTCAACACTTCTTTAATCTTGGTTATCAATAAATTTATTATTTAAGTTCACATCATAAATCTAATTTTTAATGTAATTAATCTTTACACCACCACCATTTAATGTTTGTAATTTATCTTCACCGACTAAGTCTTTATTTAAATATGAATATTATTGATAATTAGGGTTTATGAATGTTGAAGCAGAGTTTGAGTTGTATTGAAATTAGATTTAAGATACTGAACAAATTTTATCATTTTTAAAATTTTATTATTACGTAATTTTATATTGTTGAGAATATATAGTTTAGTACTGTTGAAGATTAATTTTATTTTGTTAAAAATATAAAAGTTTTAGTTTTAGGTTGCTGAGAAAATAGAATTAACCCTGGTTAACAACATTAGATGTATAAAAGATGCCGTATCTTGTATAGCATGACCCAACTAAATCAGAAAATCCGTGCCCATACCAAATGAATGAAGAAGGAAAAAAAAATTCCAAATTCACTATTCCCAAGGTTCCAACTTCCAAGATCTCTTGCATGGCTACATGTATTGCAAATTTGTATAGGACATGTTTGGTAACGTTCCGCTTCCTGCTTTTGCTCTTGCTTTTATTACTGTTCACAGAGCAGGGTTGTTTGGTTGGTTGCTCCCGCTTCCAAAATCTGGAAGCAGGCTGGAGCAAAACCTCAAATTTGGAAGCAAGGCTCACCTTGCTTCCACTTGCTCCCATCACTATTTTTAGTGGGGCCCATTATAAGTTGCTCCCAAATTCTTTGCAACATGTTAGGTTTGCTTCAAGGTGTATAAAATTTCAAAAAAAAAATTAATTCCGAAAATATATATAAAATTAGAAAAAAATATATAAAATTCCAAAAAAATATTTTTAATTTCGAAAAATATATAAAATTCGAAAAAAAAATATAAAATTCGAAAAAAGTATATAAATTTTGAAAATTATAGAAAATTCAAACAATATATATAAAATTCAAAATATATATATTTCAAAAAATAAATTTCGAAAAAAAAATATAAATTTCGAAAAATATATAAAATTAGAAATAAATATATAAAATTCCAAAAAATTATTTTAAATTTCAAAAAATATATAAAATTCAAAAAATATATAAATTTTTTAAATAAATCTATAAAATTCGAAAAAATATATAAAATTCGAAAAAAGTATATAAATTTTGAAATATATATATAAATTTTGAAAATTATATAAAATTTAAAAAATATATATAAAATTCGAAAAAAAATATAAAATTCAAAATATATATATTTCAAAAAATAAAATTCGAAAAAAATATTTAAATTTCAAAAAATATATAAAATTTGAAAATTACAATTTGGGTTTTATGCACTTTACCCAAAATAAAATATTATAACCAAAGGTCTTGTGCAATACAATATTATAATTTAGAATTTATCTACAAAAAAATTTATAGTTTACAAAAATGTAATTATTTTTATCCAAAATTATAGTTTACAAAAAATAAAAAATTTATTTACAATATCCAAATGAGAGGCCTTGTGCAATACAATTTTTATTTTTTTTAATTGTAGAACTTATTAATTTCTTATATTCAATCTAAAATCCAAAAAAAAAGAACAGAATCTCAAATCATTTGAATTCACCAAACATGTTTTGCTTTCATATTTTAGAAAATCAGCAGTTCCACCAAACATGTTCTGCATGCTTCAGCTTTCATTTTTCTCATATCAGAATCATCAGCACCAAACATGTTTCCGCTTCAGAAAAAACTTGTTTCGCTACGCTTCAACTTCCAAACCCGTTTGAAAGCAGGAGCGGGAGCATTTCCAAACAGGCCCATAACAATGATAGCATATACCAACATTCATGTGGATAAGCCCAAGCCCAAGCCCCAATGATGGACAACGCAGACCCATTTCTACTGCCTCGGTAACAGTCAGGTCGATGTTTTGGGCTCTTGGGGCGAGTCTCACATTTTCTTCAACGAGTCAGACTATGGGCCTAAGCTTTGACCCGACAATGAATTATATGTCAGTTGGCCCAATGACATATAATAAAATTTAGAGGCCCCATGGGTATTGAATTGGGCCTTATTCATCCAAAAAAGAGAAAATAATAATAAAAAAAAATCTTGACCTTTATTTATTTTTCCTAAGAAAGTAAAAACTTTTTTTGGCACAACCTTACTCGCATTAAGTAGAGTGGGCTATAGTTAGCTGATTGTCATGGGCCAATCCATCCGTGACATGATGGTCTTTTTTGAGTCGGCTATATTTTGCTAATTGTCACGGGCAATCCTTCCGTAACATGATAGTTTTTTTTTTCCCCTTCTAGTGTGTGAGTGGTGGGTTTGTGGTAATTAAATTGGTATTAATTTATATATACATATATATTTGTATCTAAACATGATACATAAACAGACTTAATGAGCAGAGTATTAGTTATGAAGTATTTGCAATATATATGTATGTTAATATGCATGGAACATTCATCAAATTTATTTTGGAGCCAAAATATGTGGTCTTTAAGTATTCCCTCCCTCCCAATTTAAGAATCCATATTCACTATTCAATTAATTCCAAAATAGGTAAAGTGAATGACATTTTATTTCGTCAATTTACTATTCAATCATTCAAGTTATAAAATATCTAAACTACAAATATCACATCACTTGATGGGACCAAGGGTAAAATTGATTTTTCACTTATTATCACAATAATAAAAGTCATAATCTTAAAAAATTAGATTTTCCAAAAAAAACTTATAATTTGAGATATTTTTCATCACGCCGGCCTGTAATTTTTTTTTTTTTTTTTTTTTTAAAATAATTGCAGGCAACCTATATATATAGTGGGGACATTATAGGTGGTCAATTGGTGTTATTCACGTTAATTTCATACTGCCCCTCCCACAGAGACAACACGAAGGCCCTGCTTGGTTTGCGGTCCGATCCCATGTGGTCCGGTCTCATAATAGTTTTTTTGGGATCGGACACTGTTGGGCAACACGATTCCAAAAAAACAAGGACCACTTAGGACCAAAAGGGGTAATTTGAGACAATAAAAAATGATGGTCTCAAGTGGTCTTATATATAATTGTCTTAACACATGAGACCATAAATTTTGAAAAATATATATAAAATTAAAAAATATATATAATTTGAAAATAATATATAAAATTAAAAAAATAATATTTTTTTTTGAAATAATGTATAAAATTTGAAATATATGTATAAAATTCAAAATTAATATATAAAATGCAAAAAATATATTTAAAATTTGGAAAAATAATTTTTTTTCCAAAATAATAGAAAAAATAAAAAATAATGTATAAAATTTGAAAAATAATATAATTTTTTTTAAAATAATGTATTAAATTGAAATAATGTATAAAAATCAAAATTAATATATAAAATTTTAAATATATATATAATTTTAAAAATAATATATAAGTTTTGAAAAATAATATAAAAAATTTGAAATAATGTATAAAATTTGAAAAAAATATAAAATTCAAAAATAATATACAAAATTAGATATATATATATATATATATTTGAGGAAATATAATTTTTTTGAAAATAATATAAAAAATCAAAAATAATATATAAAATTCAAAAAATAATATAAAAATTCGAAATAATTTATAAAATTTGAAAAATATATTATTTTTGAATTTCTTATATTATTTTCATTATTTTTATATTTTTTCCAATTTTATATATTTTTCATACTTAATATATGTTTTGAATTTTATATATTATTTTTATTTTTTATTTTCCAAACATAAGACCAAACAGCTTGAATAAGACCATAAGACCAAACAACTTTACTAAACAGACTTTCAAAACACCATCTAGATCAGATAAGACCGGACCGCCTACCAAACGGGCCGAAGTGTCGAGATGTGATGGTATTGGTAGGCCCATCTCCTTTTCACTTTGTCACTGTTTTGAGCAACTTAAAAAAATTATAATATTTTCCAACAAACATCTTTTAAGTTATAACTTTTGTAAACAAGATAAAGATTCGAAATGTGTAAAACAATGGCAAAATCATAAGGGTATGATAAAAGATGTTAACATAAAAATTGAGATTTTCAGATTTGTAGGCTGATATACAAATTGAGATTTTCAGGTGTGTAGGCCCATAAACGTGATATACATGTATGATACAGTGTCACATGAATAATTTGGTATAGCTTGTCTTTTATGTACATAGCTCCTCCTTGATAGTAGAATGTGGGCTGCCCTGCACTAGCCTACTTGGACCAGGTTCAAGTAGGGCTGCATGTGGATTGTGCTGAAGTTGCTGAAAGCTTTACTCTTAATCTCTTGCACGAGTGCGGCTTTCAAACCATTATTGTTGAAGGTGCAGCCCCAGACTTCGGGGCGAAGGCAGAAAATTTTGAAATGGGGGGCAAAATAATATTTTTTGATAATTTTATGGGGGCAAATTTCATTTGTTTTTTGCATAAATTATCATTTTTTCTTTAGAAAACAACAAAAAACAAATATTTTATGGGGGGCAACTGCCCCCCATGTGGACACTATAGCTCTGTCCCTGCGCACACTACTTTGGCTAAGTAGGCTTCAGTGGTGGTTGAGGACATTAAACATTGGGTACCTCGTTAGTGTAATAGTGTAGCACATGAGACTGCTCGGATGGCTTTTCAGTATGAAGGAAGTCTTTTTGTTGGCTTACAAAGGTTTTGGATTTTAATTGTAATTCTATTTGTTTGTAATCCTTTTATATATTCTTTGGCTGAAAAAAAGTAGGGTTGCAAATGAACCGAGCTTGAACATAATTTTTAGGCTCGTTTAGTAAACGAGTCGAACTTGAACATTACTAAGCTCGGCTTGCCAAGTTCGTGAACATGTTCGTCTAAGTTAAATAGTAAAATTATCTCATATTTGACAAAAGAAAGTGTCAAATTTTAACAAATTATGAAGATTGTTGTGAAAAAATTATAGGAATTATGTGGCCATAACATAAAATTCATTCATAAAAAATTATACTAGTGAAAATATATTAAAAACAGACATAAAACAACTCAATGCAGACAACTATTGACAAGAATAATATATGTTCTAACTTAAACGAGTCGTTCGTGAGCAAGTTCAGGCTTGACTCGTTAAATCTGGCGTTCGGTTCGGGCTCTTTCGTTAAACAAATGAGTTGAGTTTGAACACATTTTCTAGGTTCGTTTAATAAATGAATCGAGTTTGAATATTTCAAAGCTCAGCTCGGCTCAGTTTGTTTGTAGTAGGTTTAAGCTCAGATTTCTTGTTTCATCTTGTAATATATATATATATATATAGAATAGTTATATTTTTTGTGTTTGTGCATGGGGAGAAAAGTCCCTAGGGCTATAGATGGCTAGGGCCACCCACCATTGGTAGACCTCTTGAATTGACTCACAATTCATAACCTAATTACTTTGATCAAGCTAGCTTCTTTGAAATTTTCAATTTCTACGAGTATCCAATTGAAATAATTATAAGAAATTTGTGTACTTTAGAGTTTCAGTATCTATTTCAGATAGAACGTAATAACTGTGCAGCGAATTTATAAAATTAACAACAGCACATAAAAAAGTATTTCAAAAAATATTGATGCTGTGTAATACTACCAATATTTTCTGAAAATATTATAAATTATATAATAATCAATACCGACACTTTTTAAATATGTTACGAATCCCAAATAGGCAACCATGACTGATCTCTTGACCAATACTTGAGACTAACCATATGTACATGAGAAGAGAAAAATTAGTGCACATGCAAAATGAGACACAGTAAACACTTTTTCCAATTATTGACCCATACATGTCGATAAATTGCCTTTATTTTCACTGTTTTAGACTAATAGTCTGCTGAAAAATATACTACCATGCTTAATTTCCTCATATGATTAGACATGTCAATGAATCGGATTCAGATCGGATCAGTTAAATTCAAATCTAATTTGTTAAGAAATCAGATTATCGGATTCGTATCATAATCGAGTTATCGGATTTTATTTTCAATCCATATCCGGTTAATATCGGATTCGGATCATAATCGGATTATTGACCGGTCTATTGATAAGAATGACAAAAACTTCCGATTCGCAATCCGAATCCGATAATTCTACGAATTTTTATTTAGTTAATTCATATTCAAATTTCTTCATTATAGAATATCTGATCCGAATATTTAATTAAAAAAATACAAAAATCAATAAATACTGAAACTATAATTATTCACACTTTTAATAATTGTATTTATGATCAATCATTATTGATAAATAATAAAATAATTAACAACTAACATTTATATACATGTATAGTATTAAATATATACACATAAAAATATCAAATATATATTTATATATGTATAAATATATTTTATATTGGATCGGATTGACATAAATCAAAATCTAATTTGTTAAGAAATCGGATTATAGGATTCGGATCCTAATCGGGTTATCGGATTTTATTTTCAATCCATATCCGGCTAATTGGATCTGATTCGGATCAAAATCCGATCCATTGACGGGTCTACATATGATGTCAGACGTCAGTGCCTATTCCTAATTATATATTCATATGCTGTCATGAATGACATTTTTGAAATTCTTTAAGTTCCAAAGACACCCTTTTTGTAGAGAAATTTGATACTGAAAAGAACCCTTTTAGCAATTAGCATGTAATTATTTCCACAAGTAGGAAGGTTACAAGGGTAATTTTGGGTAAGACCTACCCCAGTTGAACCCTGATTACTCTATATATTCAAGAAGGTAGGTAAAGTCGTATTTTCTATTGTTTTTCCAAAAGAGAAGTGCTTTTGAATAAAAGAAGATTGATGGAAGAAAATGAAAACAAGTGCTTTCATTTCACATTTAAGTGGCTATTCTTTTCGAGAGCCATCGGGCCTGTTCAATCTGCAAAACCTAGTCATCCAATTAAGGGCGTCTTTAAAAGTAAAAGAATCAGTCACAGGTCACCCTTATGTGTCAACACATGTGTGGACCGGTGCAATTTAGCCATATGAAAAACGAAATATAAAGCATAATATATATATATATATATATATATGGAAGTATAGAACAGACAAATACACTGCGCATGGCAGGATCAATTCTTTGTAGTTTTTTAAATTTTGCATTTAGCAAAGAATAAGGATTTAAGCTTAGGCATAAAATTACTTTGACAGAGCCTTTTACTTTAGACTTATTAGACTTTAGGACTTCCCGAAGATACCATTGTGTTACAATCTTATTGTCAAGTGTCTAATTAAGGGCATGATTGGTTCACGGTTTTAGTTTTTTGTTTTGTGTTTTTTTTTTTATATTATTTTTCACAACAAAAGCATGTTTGACATTCAATATTTTATTTTTTTACGAGTAAAAAATATAAGATTACTTTCATTTACACTCCTAAGATTTGCTTTTAAATTAATTTTATCATAGGTTAGACTAACCCCATGTCCAAACACCCCTAGCCCTATATCCAAACAAGCCTAATCCCATTTGGATACATGACACAGGCATACATATTTATATATATAGATATATAGATATAGAGGCAGCTGTTACAGTAGTTGCCATTGGGGAAGCTGTTCAGAAATTCCATTAGGGATTAAACATAAATGATTTTTTTACACATGATAATATATCAAATGTGTATTTTTATTATATAAAATAATATTAATTATATTCAACAGTTATTATATTAAATGTGAGTAAATTTTTATTGTATAAGAAATTATTACTTTTATGTACTTATATATCTATTTAGTTAAAAATGTTCGAAGCAGTGGGTCAGTGATAATCTTTTCTCGATAATATTCAGATATCAAGAGGTAAATAAATTCATTTCAAACAGTATTTGTATGAAAATTATATGATTAGTCGTAAACTATTTATTTGTCAATTATTCAAAGAGTATATATACACTATTGTGAGTTATTTTCTTGTAAGTTGTAACTACTACTTTACAAAATAATTAATTTGTTATTAATATTTTTAATTTTAATAGTTCAACTTAAGAAAAAAATGTAAATATATTTTTGTCAAAAAAATATTTTTTTTTTCTAAGATAATTTCATGAAGAACATAGTACTTAAATGTAAACAACTTTCTTTTAATGTTATACACAAATAGCATTAATTACTTAAATTATTTTAAGTTTTTATTTAACTTTTCATTGAAGCAACTTAATGTTATCACTCAATCCGTTAATTTTAAAATTTATTAGTAACTTTATATAAACAAATTTAAAATAAATGGTAAACTGGTGGGAAGTAATTTGTTGCAACTGTTTGATGTAATTCTACTTTTTTGGTGGGAAGTAATTTGTTGCAAATAATTGAGAATTTAACTGTTACAATACAATATGACCGTTGAGGGGTGAAAATGATAAATTAAAGTAAAATTTTGGTGGCTGATAAGTTGTTAAATGAAAAAGGGGGTCAAAATGATAAATTCTGAGCCCCATTTTGGCGCCAAATTATACAATAAGTGGGCAGTTGCTTCAAAATTAGTTGAGGGGTCAAATTGATAAAAACAATTCCCTTCATTTTGGCGCCAAAATATAGTATATATGCTCATATAATAAAATGAAACCTTTTCAATATAAATTAAATAATAAAATTATTAGAGGGGTCAAATTGATAAAATTTATATCCTTATTTCCGAACACTATCAGGTTACCACATTGAGGGTAGTTTAGGTATTTAAATTTTTTTTAGGATAATGTTATCTTGAAAGTGACATTAGGGGATGTAAATGATGAAGATTTCAAATCACAAGGGGTGTAAATGAAGATACTCAATCCTGGATGATCTAATTAAAATAAAAGCAAATCTCAGAAAATGTAAATGAAATTAACCAAAAAATATAAAGCAAATAGTATCATTATTAATAAGCATCAAAATGATTTTTTTATTTTTTTGGTACTGTTCAAAAAAATATCACTATAACAGAAAAAATAAGTGATCAAAATAAAAAATAAAAGTATTAATATCAAACGCGCTTTCAGTTTTAACTCATAATACTTCATTACAAAAGTATATACTTTTTACTTTATACATTTCATAACATGAAAGCAAAACACAAACTAAACCAACTCTAAATCATCGAATCATATACTTTTATCTTGTTAGTGATGGGTACAAATATCAAATCAATTTGATATAATTATGGATTTGTGCTTTTACTTGTGATGGGATATTGCTTTATGTATATACATTTTTTTTTCGTGTGTGTATGTCCAATGGTGTATAAGCAACGAGGTAGGTGCAAATTAATCATATTTGTGCATGTATCTGTTTTTAACTAGGATTTTTACTTGTATGGACCATGAAAGATTCTAAAGGAATGCTTTAACTAAGAAAAAGAAGGGACAAAAAAAAAAAAAAAAAAAAAAAGAATTTACTAATAAAAAGCAAAATGCAGGGTAAACAAAACTATTCATGAATCATTAATCTCCACTCGGGTAAATGTAGATACTAAATATTTGGTAGGACCAATATGAGATATGAATAATAAACTATGGGAAAATGAAGAACTACAAACTCAACTATATGAAATTTTAAGGGATATTATCATAAAACTATCATGTGGTTTAAATTTTTTTTTAACTAACCCCCTCTAGTTCAGAAAATTCTCCTATAATTTCAAATTTGATCAATTTACCCCTCCCTAAATTCAAAGACAAAAATATTCCTAAAAACATAGGAGAGTTTAGTGATACGAAATTGAAATTATAGGGGAGTTTACTTATATAAATAAATTAGTATAATATTTTTTTCAAATCAAAATAAAAAAAAAATTGATGATTTAAATAATATAAAGTTATAATTTTATTTATTTATAACTACAAACCTTAATATATATATATATATATATATATATAAATATTTTTTTATTTATAAATATAAATTTTAATAAATGAAATATCGTGTTTCATAGAGAAAATAAAATAATACGGTTAATAGAAGTCCATTCTTACTTTATTTTGGTTTTTCCTTGTCAACTCTAAATTTTGTGATATTTAAACAAAATATGGAGATGGGAAAAATGCTGCTACGGCAGTTACGTGTCCATAAGGAATCATTTAATTATGGGCGAGATAAATTTGACATTAATAACCTGAACTACTTTTACAACAATAGATGTCGTCACCAACTATAGTATAATTAAAGGCTATCCCTTGTTCTCAATTATTATTACTTTTTAGTTTCAACAAAGGAAAAAGTTTTATCATTTAATGATCGTTTTTCTTTTAAATTCATTATAAAACGATGATAGATGGTCAAAACAAATATACAAAAAAGTCAACTACATGGTAGATGCAATATTCATCAGGATTGAGTTGACTTTCGTTCTTTAAGCTTAGGGTAATTTGCCCTAACACCCCATCAGGTTTGGATCTATTTTATTTCACTTTGATGCTGATTTTCAAAATTTTGACACAAACACTTTCTGAAGTTTGGTTTTACTTGCCATGACATTCCAAATGATCAAAATACCCTTCAAAAAATTCAACAAATAATATTTTACCAAAAATAAACAATTATATGAAGTTTATACAATTAAGTTTTTTTTTTTTTTGATTTTCACATAAAGACAAGAATCTAGATAAAAGAATGACGAAAATCAATGGTGCCATTATTATTTTTATCAACATAAAAGTAATGTAAAAATAAATTTAAATTTCATATCTATATATATTTTTAAATTTAAGAGATATCAAGATCACCATGGAGCCATCAAATAATTGCTCGAGACAGAACATTGGAGTTGTCTCTTACTATGCTAAGATTCGAGAATGATGTTGGATTGAAGGATGAAGTGTTATATCGATCCTAAAAATCTAATCGAAATATGAAATTAATGACGAACCCTCCTTAATTAGCATTTGCTAGTTGCATTGAAAATATGAGACTACTAGTGTAACATATATTTTCTGTCACCTGAACTCGCAAGTCCTTCAGGACGTAAAGAATCATATTATACAATGCTAGTTAATACTTTTCACAAAAAGAAAGAAAGAAAAAAAAGACCATATTTGCCATAAACAATGGTTTCTTGAATTCAGAAACTCGCGAGAATTCAACAGATCCATAAATGGAAAGATATCTACGCGTACCTAAAATTTAAACCGTATAAGGGCAAAAGTGGCAAATGAGTCCTTGAAAAAGAAGTTAGTGGGGACTGCACTCAAAATTATAGAAATAGAAAATTAAAAAATGAGTAATAGGACTATATAATTAATTATATCAGAGAGATAAAAGAGTTTGACACTTATCCCTCTCTATATAAATGCCAATACACCCCCTACACATATACATATATATAGAGAGAGAGAGAGCATAGAAAGAAAACGGAAACAACTAACGAAAGGAAAGCTTGAGGTTGGAATTGTGTGTAAATGGCAAACAGAGGAAGAGGAGGAGGTGTGTTTAGGGTATCAATGTGTGGAGCTGAAGAAGAAATGGAACAAATTTCAAGAGAAGGAAGCCAGTACAGTCTCACCACTGGGATCCTTCCTTCTCTTGGCGCCAGAAGTAACCGCACTGTTAAGCTTCGCACCTTCATCCTTTCCCCTTATGACCGCCGCTACAGGTACTATAGATATATATATATATACATACATATTACATATATATATATATATATATATATGACAAAATATATATGTGAAGTCGTCTCTTTGATCACTTCTCGTTTCTTTGATCTTGCTTGTCCGGTACTGGACCAGAGCAACTTATGTATATATATATATATAATATGTAGTTCATTTATTAATTTATTTATTGGGTTTTTATTTTAAAAATGGATAGAAGTTTTATTTGTTGAGGTCTATTATGATGAATTGCAAAAGGATAGAATTTCTCTGTTTTTTTCTCTCTGGGTGTTTATGAGGAACGAACCCTTGTGATGTGTTTGTTAGTATTATACAAATAAAAATAGTGTCATCTTTCTTTTGTTCCCAAACTCTTCATTTTGTTAATACCCCTCCTCCGTTTTGTAAATTATAGGTTCACTTTGGGGAATTCAATTTTTTAAGAGCATGATTTTTATTATAGTGTTAATGAATAAAATATTAATTTTATCCATGGTTCCACCATAGTATTGTGGTGGTTTATAGTGTATATGTTTTATAACTTTAATGGTTGAAGGTTAAATTGGTAAATTGATCAAATAAAATATTTTAACTTTTTAAAAATGAACGTTTATTTTAGAACAAGATAAAGAAAAAAAAGTTAACCTATGGTACATAGGGAGGACAAGTTTTGTTGTTGTTGGAATCTTTTTAGATCTTCCCTAATAATGTTGTTCTCGTATTTACTTTGCCTTCTGCTTTTCAATTGTTGATAGTCATTTCGGTTGAATGGTCCAATATCATATATATATATATATATATATATATCAACTCATATTGTTTGAATTTTTACTATGTTTCTATTGGTAATTTTGGGTTGCCCACATGTTTTAATTTCTGATTTCGTCTGGTAAATGTAGACATATTAGCAGATAAAAAATGTTCCTGATTGGAGGCTTTAGTATCTTCTGATTGACTGGTTTTGTACCTTTTCATGTTGAAACCGTACATATGCATGTCATGGTTTTGCCCTTTTCTAATTTTTCACTTTTCAGTTGCTCTGAATCTCTGATCAAATGGAATACAAGGGATTTGATATCAGTACTGTAGGGGACTCCATATCTAAAATTCAGAATCAAAACAAATTATACATATATGTCCAAGTAAATATATATATATATATATTTTAAATAAATTATGCTGAATTTAATTAGCTCATGATTAAACTGATTTATGCAGGGTATGGGAAACATATTTGGTAACTCTGGTCCTCTACACTGCTTGGGTGTCCCCATTTGAATTTGGCTTCCTTGAAAAGCCACAGAAACCACTCTCTATTACTGATAACATTGTCAATGGATTCTTTGCCATTGACATCATTCTAACCTTCTTTGTAGCTTATCTAGATAGAACTACTTACCTCCTTGTCGATAACCAGAAAAAGATCGCATGGAGGTATGCAAGAACTTGGTTGGCCCTCGATGTCATTTCCACCATCCCTTCTGAACTCGCTCGCAAGGTTTTCCCATCCGGTTTCTTGTCATATGGCTTGTTCAGCATGCTTCGTCTCTGGCGTCTCCGTAGAGTCAGTGCCCTTTTTGCAAGGTATAACAAAGTTTTATGAACAATACTTAGGTTCTGCCCCGGGAGGATGTAGTTCGTCCTCCGAGTACATGTGGTCCTATATAAATTACCAAAATGTTTTTAAAAGGAATATGGGCATAAAATCCATAACAACAGGAATTTGTTTCAATTCCCTTTTATATAACTCAGCCATGTGTCCAAATGATATTGGACAACATCAACAGGAGGCCGAACTTCCTCCTCCATGGGTAGGATGCAAGTATTGTTCAAATTTTATCCTAGAAAAAAAAAAAAAAAGGTTTAGCAGATCAGTTGTTACTCATATTCTTTAGTGCAATAAGTAATTACATATATATATTTTTTATAAACAGATTGGAGAAAGATAGGAACTTCAACTACTTTTGGGTTAGATGTGCAAAGCTCATTTTTGTAAGTATATATGAGGGCTACTCTGTATGAAATATGAAAGAAATAAGTGTCTATATATAGCAAACCAGTATCTTACTTTCGTTTGGGTGGTTTTTTTTTCTTCTTTTCTTTTCTTAGGTTACACTCTTTGCAGTTCACTGTGCTGGTTGCTTCTATTATCTTCTTGCTGCACATTATCCTGATTCACAAAAGACATGGATTGGAGCAGCTATGCCAGACTTCCACCAAGAAAGCATATGGATTCGGTATATTACATCGATGTACTGGTCTATCACTACTCTCACAACTGTTGGATACGGAGATTTGCATCCTCAGAATACACGAGAGATGATTTTCGATATATTCTACATGCTCTTCAACCTTGGAATGACGGCGTATCTGATAGGAAATATGACCAACTTGGTTGTCCATGGCACTAGTAGAACTAGAAAATTTGTGCGTAAACTCTTATGGATCTCTCTAACTATTTTCAAGCTTATATCAGTATCAGATGAATTTTTGGATTTTTCTTGTTGCCCTTGTTATGTTGTCATTCGTTTATTGATTAGTATCATTACTGTCGATTCGGATGTAGAGGGATACCATACAAGCAGCCTCGAGTTTTGCTCAGAGGAACCAATTGCCAGGTCGATTACAAGACCAGATGCTTGCACATTTGTGCTTGAAGTTCAGAACAGACTCGGAGGGGCTACAGCAGCAAGAGACTCTTGATTCCCTTCCCAAAGCCATTCGATCAAGCATCTCGCATTTTCTTTTCTACTCTCTCGTAGACAAGGTCTACCTGTTTCGTGGCGTGTCCAATGACCTGCTCTTTCAGCTGGTAACAAAGTACTAAAAACTGGCACACCTACAAGTTTACACGTTGAGATGTGTCTCTTATGGTGGTGTCGTCTTTTGTTGAAGGTTTCGGAGATGAAAGCAGAGTATTTTCCTCCTAAAGAAGATGTCATCTTGCAGAATGAAGCTCCAACAGACTTCTACATACTTGTTAACGGAGCTGTGGTAACTATCGAAATTCCTCATTTTTTTCGTCCGTGTCTATGGTTGAATTAGATTGATCCAAATTCTAGTACCACGCTCCTGAACGATAAAATAAAACGCGATTTTGAAATTGGGATTTCCTTCTACCCTTTTTTTGCATCAGCCATTTTGTCCCCTCCATCTTATAGTCCATATACACTTCAATGTCTGACATTCAAATTACTTTGCAGGATCTATTTGTTCTCAAAAATGGAGTTGAACAGGCAAGTCTAATAATCCAGCTCCAAAGATTCATTTTCACAATACTTATTTCGTTAATGCTATGACACTTAGACATCGTTCGTGGTTATAACTAAATTTCTGAGTGAAATTATGGCTAATTACTGCAGATTGTTGGAGAAGCAAAGACTGGTGGCCTTTGTGGTGAGATTGGGGTTCTTTGCTATAGGCCTCAGCTCTTTACTGTTCGGACCAAACGGCTGAGTCAGCTATTACGACTAAACCGGACTACATTCTTGAATATTATACAGGCCAATGTTGGAGATGGTACTATAATAATGAACAATCTCCTTCAGGTTTGTAATCAGATATACCCTAAAACATCATACTTCACCAAATTTATTTTCACTTCATATCTCATAAATTTTCGACAGGTTCACTAATCTTAACTAGAATAATCACATTTGAGGTTTCATATGAATCAGCAAATAAGGTTAAATGAGACCACACATATCTTGCATTCTTCATACTGATAACAAACTTAACTTGAACTTGTTACGCGTCTATTGAATTTTTCGTTCTTTGACGGGGGTAGCATTTGAAAAAACTGGACGATCCAATTATGGAGGGAATTTTGCTGGAAACGGAGAACATGCTAGCTCGTGGTAGAATGGACTTACCTCTTAGCCTATGCTTCGCGACGCTTAGAGGGGACGACTTGTTGCTACATCAGTTATTGAAGCGTGGTCTGGATCCAAACGAATCGGACAACAATGGGAGGACCTCTCTGGTGTGGAATTGTTACCGATATTACATTTTTTTTTCTTCGTAGTCCATTTCACTTTTTGTTACTGAATTAATTTTCGAAGATTATACTTATCTTAGTTCCCCTATGTTTTATGCGAGATCAGCACATAGCAGCTTCCAAAGGAAATGAGAACTGTGTGCTGCTCCTCCTGGATTATGGAGCAGATCCTAATAGTAGAGGTAACATTCAACTTATACCTAACCCTTTGTTTTTCACATCCTGCAAAGTACATTCCAAAGTCCAATTAGTTTCATATCTATATATAACAAAATTTATAATCTTTTATAGTTTATTAGACATTTTCTGTAAGCATATCTGTGCACCTCAATTATTGCAGTTGAACTGGACACATTTTTAGATTATCTTATAGCTATTCCTGATTTTATATTTGACTTCTTTATATGTTTTGTACAAGCTCCAAAATCTTGTTGGCCCCCTATTAATGACAAACATTACAGAAAAATACAGCTTTTGAATGTGACCTTCTCCTCTGCTGAAATTAGGATATCAATTATTAGTTTCTCTAATAGGAAAAACATTAACATGTGCCAAACAATCCCTTAAACTTCAGCCTTCAGGCAAAAAATACTACCTCCTACTCCCATGATCCAGTGGCTCTGGTGTAAATATATGCGTTTTTATATCTGGTATATAGTTTTCAAATTTAGTGTGTATATATGCTCTTCCTAGTTTTGCTAGTAATTAGAGAAACCATTAAACTTGTTAGTTGACCTTGTAATACTCACAGTTTTTACCTACCACTTTCACATCACATACAAGGCTGTTTGATAAAACTGAAGATTAAGTACTAAAAATTTTAAGATCTGAATTTTAAGTACTTAAAGTTTTAAGCGGTGCTTAAAAAAATTATATTTTCTGATATTTTTGTTAATTTTCAGGATTCAGACTTCAGTGTTAAGTGGTGACTATCACTTAAAATATTGTCTCATTTTTAGTGACACTTAATGTATTAATTGATGTTCAAATTCTTATCAAACGCACTTAACTGAATAAGTGTTGAATTTTTTCAGACTTAAGTGGTAAATAAGTTATCAAACACACCCGAAGTCTAAATTAAGTCCCTACCCTTCATATCCCATGATTTTCTTCATGTAGTGGACTCAATAATTCAGAAAGTGACCCTTTTAAAAAACATTAATGTTCCTATTGTATCTCTATCGACTATCACATACTTTGTAGACAGCCATTACAAGTCAAGAAAACTATATTGTCATCTTGTTCATTTATGTTGACTTTCTTCTATAGAATTATTTCTAATAAGATTCATATTTTAGTATATCCCTATGCTTGTAACAATCTGCAGTTGTACATTTTGCGTACTCTGTCTGCTATAGTCATCAGCCACACCTACCTCAAATCTCATTGTCATGAACTCTAATTTAAGTTTCCCCATTATATATGTTATCTCTTTCTGTATTTAATTAAATGCTTTATTGCCCGGACACTTAAAAATTCTAAAGTTTGAACTGTAATTTTATTCTTTTGTATAATATACTTCTGGATGGGGTTTTTGGAAATAAATTACAATGAAGTATACATTAGTCTCTAGATTGCAGCTGTTCATTGAATAATAATCTAAGAATTCTGAACTCGAGTTATTTACACATATACAGATTCTGAAGGAAATGTACCACTATGGGAGGCCATATCGGCTAATCATGAACCAGTGATCAAACTGCTGAGAGATAATGGCGCCGATATATCTTATGGCGACGTGGGTCATTATGCATGCACTGCTGCTGAACAGAACAACTTAGAATTACTCGAGACCATTTTTCGGAATGGAGGCGATGTCACAAGTCCCAAGTCCAACGGAACGACTGCACTCCATGTTGCAGTTTGTGAAGGCAACACTGAGATAGTCAAGTTCCTTTTGGAGCAAGGAGCCGATATTGACAGACTGGACAACCATGGTTGGACCCCAAGGGACCTAGCTGACCAGCAAGGTCACGAAGACATTAAAACTCTTTTCCAATCCGCAAAAGAGAGCAAGACTCAATCCATCGTTTCAATCACCGAAGAGAGACACGAAACTCGTTATCTAGGGAGATTTAAAAGCTTGCCAACAATCAAATCCGAGTCCCAGGATGGAGCATCCCCGAGGGGGGAGGGGTCGTGGGGGAAAACGCGCCCGAGGCGGAGGACTAATAACTTCCACAATTCGCTATTCGGGATCATGTCAGCTGCCCATGGTGGAGGCAATGACTTGCTTTTAGCTGCAAACCAGACTACCTCTGTTGTTACTAACACACATTACACTGCTAGGGTCGTAGTTAGTTGCCCTGAAAAGGGAGATGTCAAGGGAAAGCTTGTGATGCTTCCACAGACCTTCCAAGAGCTACTCAAGATTGGAACTGACAAATTTGGGATCTTGCCATCGAAAGTTCTATGCAAAGACGGGGCTGAGATTGATGGTATAGAGCTAATTAGAGACGGCGATCATCTTATTTTTGTTACTGATGGTGGAACTGAAGAACCAAATTATCAGAACGGTGCGGATTTGAGATAGCACTGGGCATGGGGAGTGCCTTGAAGGTTTATGCTAATATATTTTCTTTTGTCAAGTGCCACACGAGCATCTGCAACAAAAGATGGTTGCGGCTCACCTTCCTCATTTTTCATTTTTTCTATTTTGTAGGTAATTGTTCATAGCTTAATATGGGTTCCTTTCAATTGGTGTATATTATTCGTTTTTGTATACTTTTAAAATTTTGTTTGTTCCTAGTCTAATGTTCAATATAGTTTTCCACAGAATCCCAAACACTTTCCTTTTATGTTTCTCTTGATTTTTCATTTTTCCCTTTATTTGAGTAGCACAATAGCTCTTTTTTTCCTAGCAGAAAACCATACGAAAATAGGGTCAACAGCACTGGAACTCTAGTTGGGTATTAAACGTCAAACATGTTATCCTAAGATTAAAAAAACAAAACTTACCACCTCAACTGGTGTAATCATCTTTATAATTTTGATGATTTCATAAAACAAGAATCTGACCATAGAGCAGACCTAAATGTCTTTGACGCATTATATGGACCTCAAACATACAATCGGCATTAACCAAGCCTTTTGATATCTAAAGCTTCTGCTGATATATATATATATATCCTTTATAACCTGTACTGAGTACTTATAGCTAGATATTGCTATCAATTCATCAAGAACTTGATTTGATTGCACGGGGTAGGGAAGGCGAGAGTATCAAAAGAATGTTTTCCTTTAACAAATGAATGTTTTTACAGACAGTAAAAGCCTATTTTCCATTTGTTTTATTCTTTAACTAACCACAAAAATGGTCAGTGAACCAATAAAATCTTGTTCTATACTCTTAAAAGATGTAACAGGATCTGTATACAGTATGCACCTTCTTACAATTCTTCCATCTCTTTCTTGACTTCCTTTTTTGCTTCCTCTGTGCATTCCCTCTACCTCTTTTCACTCTTCCCCGGGGATATGGTCCTCTGGATGAACCTGCATTGGCACAAGAAATCATCCATCATCTTCAACATTTACCTCTACAAAATAGTATATAAAACGCAGAATGTCCAGAGATGTTTGTGCTATACTTATGCGTCTATGCGACTAATTTGAGAGGCTCTAAGGTTAGCTACTCTCGCTTAGCGGATATCCTATTCCTCTATACCCCTTTTCATTTTTCATTTTTCTCAAACATTATTTGTATAGGAGGCTTGAATTCTTTTCCTGAGTTGCTATATTCCATTTATCTTACAGCAGAAATCTCCAACTGGAATTTCGTTATGGGGCTGGTAACATGCAGGTTCTGTAGTTTGTGCTATGTGCACACGACTGGCGACTTATGTGCATTGCACACCTGTGTTTATCAAGTGCATAATGATGAATAAAAGAAATCTTGCCTGCGGTGGCATTTCTTCATCAAAGCTCCTGGATCTAAGCTTCAACTCCCCTCTACTTGTTGTCAACTCGTCCAGAATCTCAGAATCACCTTTCTCCACTGTGATAGTCTCATCCCCGAAAGGAGCAGATTCCCCTTCCTTCAAGACAAAATACAGATGGCAGATTAAATGCTTAAAAACCAATCTGACATTGATAAATTCTTTAAAACCACAAGATTAACATTTCCGTGTAAATATATAATTGAACTATAGTTTTGATTGATTTTGTCATATAGGCAAATTGAGTCGTGGCTCTGAATTTTCAGAAAATCCCACTAACTACTGCATGGAAATATATACACTTTAAGGATTATATAAGTGGACAAAGATCTGCATGCTGCTGCACCTGGTATAAATTCTATAACTTTCTATATACATACCATAACTTGGGTCTTCAGAACCTGAATTATTTGCAAAACATATTCCTACTTATGACACTTATTCGAAGAGCATTTGACCAGAAACATAAGAATGGAAAAGGAGCAAGATCAATCTTCCTAGAATTCTCAAGCTGGCAGCAAATATTTAAGTCATCATAATCAACACAAAAAATGGATATGGAAAGAGTCATTCAAGCAGTGTAACCAAACTGATCTTCAAACAGATAACCTATAATTTGTAGCCTCGTTTTGTATGATCTTGAAACAAAAAAAAAATGAGCCTAATTGTCTCTTTTGCAATTATATTCCAATGCTCAAATACACATTGATCTTCCAAGGCTTAATGCCAGCTTTCATGAGCAAAGCAGGGAGCAACAATATTTCCTGGCAAGCCAACAGTAAACATGGTGAGATAATGTACCTTAGGTGAGATGCCATGGCAATGAATCTGACCACCACTCAGTTCCTCATACTCAGCTGCATCCAACTCTTGAAGATATATTGGGTTAAACAGTTTAGGAAGGAGATGCTGTCTAATGCTTATGAGCAGAAAGAATGGCAAGGGGAACAAAATTCCAGCTATGGGTATCCATGTCACTCCAAAACAAAGCAGAAGATATACCAACTGGTAGAGTGTAAATGACGCAATCTTATTGAAAGGCACCAACTCCACAAAAGCAGCATGATCCCCTTCCATGACTCTGCCAACATTAAATTCCACATCAATATGGAGGTTCTTATAGTAGAGAGTAGTACTTAGGCGACACAGTGCTCCTCAATTAAAGAATTGTCACAAATTTCTATAGCTAATAAATAAACTAAACCTGTTGTCCATTTAAAGGACAAATAAACTTACTTGTACCGCCGACCAGGTGTAACAAAAAGCAGCAAAATTCTTTCCCAGAACTGGTTTCCTGGGAGGCTGTCGATAGCCATGTAGGCAAAATATCCCCAGAGAACTGATGTAGGTATCTTCTTAATTACTGGCATAGCAAATACTGATGCTCCCACAAAAAGTGATTGCAATATGTTGCTCATTCTTTGCTCATTAACCCGGACAGGTAAATGAGCATCAATGTGCTTTTCTAGATCAATTTGACCATCTTTTCTTCCTCTCTCTTCATTTTTCAGTACTGCTTCCTTCAAGTTTTTCAGCTCTTTCGCTACTACAGCCTGTAGCAGAACCCAAACTAGTTATCATTATATAAGGAAGGAATTGAAGCAAATGTGGTTTTAATTCTTTACTTTATTTTTGTTGGAAGGGAACTTCAGTAGATAGCATACTGTTAAAGAAGGTTAACCTCTATTGTTTATGCAGTGAATTAAATTCCCTAAAGAAAATGTGAACTCACAGTTGGAGTTGTGTCCATTTCTATAAACACTTTTTCCATTCTGCCATAAATTTCATGGTTGCTGGCTTGTCGTTTTATGCATTCCTTGGTACGCTTCACCATCTTCTTTCGGATCAACTGCAAATGGTATTCAAACTTTTTCAAACCTAACCAAATTACGTTGTGAAGAGAAGGAAATTCTTTCTGATCTTTGAACCAACCTGTCTCCTAAGAACAGCAAGGCTCTTAGTGTGCATGGGGGATTGTGGAATAACACCATTAGAAGGAGGGAGTCCAGTCAATCCGCACAGCAGAGTCTGAACAATGGTTTCAAAGTTCAAAGGAACACACGTCACAACCTAGAATTTAGGGGTATCGAATTGAAAGAAAATATATGTGGATTCAGATATTATACCATAATTCCGAGCAACAAGATGTCATAATGGTAAGCGGGAGGGTTCTTGAGATTGAATTCCTTCTGTTGTGCCATTTGTGAAGCAACACTGTGGTCAAAGAAATAAAGGCCTGCTATCATCACAGCTGGAATGAAAGCTGCAAAAATGTATACTGGGGGGACTTTTCCCATATCCTGCAATTCAAATGTGCATTGCTCACTATCTAGTCTATAACGCAACACATTAATCAGTGACCAAATAAATTCAAGTTATCTAGATCCCTTGCTTTCAATCATTCATTCATCGGACGCGTCTTCTTCCGTGATCCATTTCATGTCAACTCTAGTTAGAATGTACATGGTCATCAATTGTGGAGGAACTTCCACCCGAAACATCTATTTGGGGGGCATGTCCTCAATGATTGGACTCTGACAGAAAGACATTGACATAACAGAAGACAAACAGCTTCTTTGAAGGAAAAGGAGATGCATACCCTGACTACTGTCCAATGGTGCAAAGAAGTAGACTCCCATGGAAGAGGGCTAAAAAGCCTCCTTGGAACTCCAGAAGGAACTTCGTTAGGTACAGCGAATGACAGTGCTGACCATACTAATACCATGAGAGGAACCCCATAGTCTGCAATAAAACTTCTTAACCATCCTGAATTAAGTAAAAGAAAGGTTCAGATTCAATTCAAATGTATCTTGGCAGCGAAAATCTCACCCACTTCACAAACCTGTGCCAAATCTCCAAGACCTTGCTCTTCTGCTCTTTAAAGCAGTAAAGAATAAGCCAAACGAAAAGATGATTGCCAGCAAGCCGTTAGTATACAGACACTGGAAATCAGATTTTTCTACAGTTGGGTTTTTGGCTTCAGGAGTCCTAAATTCACTCATCAATCCCTGTAATTCAGAAGTTCTTCAGAACTTAACCAATCACATTTTAACACTTACAAGGTTAACTTTGTGTGGACAGAGTACCTTAACAGCCTGTTGCATGAAAAGAACAGCTATCAACATGCCAAAAAGTTCCCCAGTGATTCTCGTAAATCTTTTGATAATATTGCAAGCATTAAGTATGGCAAGAAGAAAGAGCAGGAGAGCTGTCCAGACACAGACCCTGAGAAGAATAACATCAACGAATAAAAATCTGGACCAACTTTAGTCCCCAAATATGGAAAGGTTCATTCCTGTTACCATCCAGCCCAAGCTAAGTACAGCTCTCGTCCGAGATCTTCCCTTCCTTTGCAGAAATTGTAAAGATAAGTGTACATTATAACTGTGGGCTCAGCAACTCCTAGTATCAACAAAGGCTGTCCACCAAATATTGAGTGTATAATGCCACATATAGCAGTAGAAGTCAAAGTTTCAACCGTGCTCAAGCTTCCATCTGCGTAAAAATATAAATTTTCAGAAAACCATCCACGGAGATCAGCAGAATTCACATTTGCATGGACAAACATATGTCATAATAATCTGCACTACGCAAGTACAGAAACAAATATATACTAACAGACCAGTTGCTCTGCTAAGCTGTTCTCCAAATGCAATAACCGGAAGAGCAGAAGTGAAGAAGATATAGGTGGTTGGAGCCAAAATCCTGATATATTTTAATTGAAATCACATCACAATATCCAATCAACTACTCCACAATAATGCAATTTCTGCTCTACTAAAAAAAAAGGGAAAAAAAGAAGATGTAATACCTAGTGCCTGAACGAATTCCGCCAATCCAGTCTTGCTTGTAGCAAGCTTTTCTTCCTTTGAAGTCTTTAACAATCCCTCTGAATGGGTTTTTGATTGTATCCATTACTGTATAATATAATATAAAATCAGATAAGCAATCCAAGAATAAAACATAAATCATTATGTATTCCCTAAAAGATTTTTTGGCATTGCCAGTGATCATACGGAGCCCTACTGTTAGTTATTTCATTTTTTGTATTACCTATACAGCCAAACACAAGCCCTGATAACTGAGGAGGGATACTAAAGGTAAACAATCAAATTGAAATGTTGCATTGAAACAGCACAAATTTCGGGAAAAAAATATCTAGATTTACTTTTGAAAATAATACAAAAAAAAAAAAAAATTACATGAAGAGAGAGAAAAAAAAAATTGCAAAAAGATTAAAAAATCCTCGAAGAACAATATAACAAGTACGCGTATATGACCATATGGTCCATATACACTTTACACATTCATCTTTATGTATATACTATATAGCATGCATAATGCGAATAAACAAACTATCAATTAGAAATTCGATAATGTGTGAATAATATCAACAAATTAAGACATTGCGCACAAATAGCGTTTTGACCTAACGAAATATTTTCCTGATTTCATTCACGAAAAGCATAATTTTCCAAAGCATCACCACAACAATATATGATGAAAAACAAAATCAAGCAAAAAAAAGACGACGAGTGTTCAAAATGTGAAGAAATAAACGCAGACTAAACAAGAAAACCTAACCTGTAAATGACGCCGCCGATCAAATCGCCGTCAAAGGCGTGAGACGGAAGGAAGATCAGGAGCTTTTATAGCTCCATGAGTATGAGAGAGTACGAAATCGGAAGTAAATGTATCGCCGGAGAATGTAAAGAGGTGCCGGAAACCTAACCGGAGAAGACACCTACTCCTGCCAGTAAAAGTGCATTTTGCTCACAAGATATTTCTTATTCTATCATCTGATAAACAAAATTAAACAACATTCGTGAGCATATATTGCATTTCGTTTACTCACTCGGCTGAATTGGAACAATTTCAGGATTCAAAATATCTCTGTGCACCATATTTGTGTGTGTGTAGATACATATATAAATATATATATCTCACTATATATGAACATATATAGCATGTTTCTCATGAAAATAACACCAATCGCTAAGAAATTCATTACTTATGAAAAAGTACCAATAAATTTAGAGAGCACAAAACACATTGCCAAATTTCAACCAAATCACATGTTCACCTAACATACATCACGAAAAGCGTGAATTACAAATCGTCAACAACAGAAATTAGATCGTACTACATACGTTCATATATAGTGATATATATATATATATACACACACGAGTAAATCGATTATCTTACGTACGCGTCGACTACAGCTTCGTGAATGCTAATGCCTTGGGATTGATTGAGCGGGAAGGTCTCGCCGGAGAATTTGAGAGTCGCCGGAAAATTCTCCGAGAAAACTAATTTGGCGCTAAAAAGAGAAATGAATTAAGTAGAGAGAAATGTTCGCAGGCTATTGCTTTATACGGAATGGAACGGTGGATTTAACAAAGAGCTTGATATTCTATTGGTTCAGTCTTAAGAGTCCTCTTTGTCACTTCGTGTGTCGTTACATATTTACACGAGCTTGTCAACAAACCATTGTGAATTTAGTTGTGAAACGCCACCTGTATTTCCAAGGTACAGTATATATATATATATATATAGATGTGTATGTACAATTGTATCTGCAATGTTGGTGGCTACTGCTACAGTGCCCTCAATTTTTGAATGCCTAACGCAATTGCGTATATACATAATTACTAAAATGATATATTTTTCATGGGTGAGCAGAAAATAAATTCACACACACTTGCCAAAATAATCCTACCATTTAAAACTTAAAAATTATACACGACTATCATTCTTGATTGGTGTTTGGTGTTTATGAATTTCCTCATTGTGATAGGCGTGTATATGAATTGTATAGATAGATATATGTGCATATTTCGATGACCATTATATATGATTTATACGTTATAAATGGTACTTCCAACTATTGCGGTGAGTGTATGAATTTCTTGCCGACAGGAGAGCAAGAGATCATGTTTGAGTGTGTGAATTTCTTGCTGACTGGATAGCAAGAGATCATGTTTGTATAGATGACTGTGTGTATATATAATTATGTATATAATATTCATATATTATATGGAGAAACCTGTTATCGGAGATCACAGAGGCAGGCAGGCCCGTTTACTGGGATGACAGATTGATATGGTGACTCCACTGGCCGGTTGATCTTAAAGCTATCTTATTGGTTTAAAGATCAAACATGTGTTCATCTGTATATATACACTAGTAAACTTGTACAGGTTGGACAATGGACCTCACGTTTTCATGCACTCATAACTACGAAAGAAATGGTTCAACATCCAAAGGTTTAAATGTATTTAAACCTTTTAATTACATAGTGATAACCATTCTTGCTAACAAGTTGGTACAACCACAAAAAACATCCCAACTCAAGATAGCAGTTATATGCATGAGGAATTCCTACTTCGGAATTGGAATCAACTTCGAAATTAATTTATATTTGAAGTTTACTATAACAAGATAAATATATCATTCAACAAAAGAGCCTCATTGTTGGGGAAAGAGAGTCGATACGCAAAGAAGAACACATTTACAGAAAGCAAATTAGGATATGAGAAGGTGTTCATTTAACCCCACTGCCAGTTTTGCGAATTAAGCTTTGCACTGGTACATCATTGAGAAAGACGTGAAACCAATTTTCTTTCTTCTCAATCAAAAAAAGAAATTCGGTGAAAGACAAATCGTAGACTTTACATCTTATAATTTAAGCTTTCATCAACCCTCATCACAAAAGCTTAAGCATTTTCAGGCGTTCTTCGTGTTCTGGATCCAGTTTTGGAGGAGTGTAATTGCCACAAAGATCCTCCACCATGTACTCCTGAAAGATTTCAAAAACATTAGATACATACTTTCATACTGCAGAATAATAATAATAATAATAATAATAATAATAATTAACAGTAATTACAACAAAAAGAAAAATAATAATAATAACAATAAAATGCTATACACAAACAAACTAAAACTTAAGGAAGAGAGACGGGAATGAAGGTGGGTGGAGGGCATTGCCATGAACTTTAGTGATCTTAAAACATATGGTAAGGACACAATGAAAGGAAAGCATTGCCGCACAATAGCAACAACTACTTGACGAAGAACTCTTACCAAAAAATAAGTCAAGTGAACCATGTCACGATATGATTTTCACATTAAAGGAGGAGAATTCATGCCTGGAACATTCAGGTAGGTTGTTTGGTCAACATCAGATGAAAATTTAGTTTGTTCCACCATTGATGTAGGTAACAGACTATATAGACTAATCACCATCAGTTTTGGATTAGATAGACTAGTTTTCATCATAAAACTACTTTTAATCGACTAGTTTACACCGAAATTAGCATCTAATGAAAATAATTTTAACAGAAAGACATAGTTTTTTTCACGAAATAAATGTGTGAAAGATGTGTACCTTTGTGAGTTCCCTCTTTGTTAGGATGTGGTAATGTCTTTGCCAGATCCTTTGGATGGCCATAGTAGCAGCAAGGAAACCATAGGCAATACCAAGAATAACAAAGATAACAACGAAGACAATAACCAGTGCAAAGCAGGCTTCCATTGATACAGGGAAACAATCCAACACGCCCCATCCATAACAGCAGTTCTGGCACCCAGCCATGCGTGGATCATTATTATTCATTGCGGTGCAATGTAGCACAAGTCCCAAGAACCCAAGCAGCACCAGGAAGGCTAGCACACCTAATAGTGTTATGGAGTGTAAGTAGAAAATCAGTATTCTGTCTTCAGCTGTTTACTTGTGGCAAAATTAGAGAGGGACTGATAAAAAAAATGCATTTCCTCTAACTCTTACTTTAACCGAAGTAGTATTAAGAAAACAACAGTTAAAAAGCAGTCAGAGTCCACAAAGTCATCTAAATCCCAGTTAAATAGAAAAAAACAGGATTGCCAATGAACAATGTTGCCAAAACAAACTGTTGTTAAACCACAAAAACATAGTTTGAATCTACTGAGGAATTTAGTATTGAACACGTCTAGTTCCAGAAGAGTAAAGATAAGCAACGATACATGGTACACTCAATTTTTCAAGTAAACCCCACTATACTGCCCTACTTTGTATTGGTTAGGGAAGAAATTAAAAAGGTAGGGAGCCTAGGGACAGGATTGAGGAGAAACACATACATCTAACAGTATCTGGAATGGAGTTTGGTTGTGATAGATGAACCAGCCCCACCCTTTTTATATATTTATTTTGTTTGAGTACCCTATTTGACACCATCCAAATTTACTAGTTAAGAATCTTAAGATTAGCTAGTGCTCACTACTCTCTCAACCCTCATGCTCTCACCTCCACAAGCTATCACACAATCACCATTGTGATTGACGGAGAGAGTGCTGAAAAATTGCATTCCAAGAAAGAGTTTACTTAGATTTCTCCCTAGTGTATTTGAGCTTTCAATTTCTTATTATTCAAAGATAGAGAACCAACAAATGTCTTATTTTGTATCTGAAATCTCTGGGATCTTGGAGTGATGTCTTCAATTGTTTCTTTTTCTCATAATAGTTTTCACATAACTGTCTAACTATCTTTTTGTAGTAATTCCCATTTTTTAAAATCTATGAAATTCTTGTTTGATTTAACTAGAAAATATGTTCATGAATTCATCAGTCTAAATCTCAATAGCGAATCCCAAAAACCTGGATAGAGAATACCATTTTCCCCCAATAAAAATAGTAGTTGACTAAAGATGTTATTGAAACCCTCTAATATATTGAGCACACAGTCTTCCGTCTCTTACTGGTACTACTTCAGAACCTAGTACATAATAGATGCAGCTATATTCATTGGACACCAACTCATTTCTTCAAATAGACAATGCAATTGTTTTAATAGTAACAAACAAAACATATTATCTGCCTTTTGTCACAACATAAAAACACACACGCAAGCACAAATAATAGAATACCATTTTAACATAAAGAAAAATCCTATCAACAATCTGAAGAATCACCAAGCTGTCACTTGGGATGCCAAATGCATATCACACCACTCAACTACTTCTTAAATCCTCTTTATAACTGACCCTTAAAACATGGTTGCATCATGCTAATAAAAGATCAACCAAATCTTCCTAATTTGCAACTTTCAAATTGTTACATCAGTCAACAACTGGAACCATTGGGGCAAAATATGAATGAATATGTTGTCCGCAAATTTACCTATACAATAGTAGAATGGAATAGGATGCTTTGATAATATACGATCCCAGCTGTCATTGAATGAATTTCTGAAATCACCATTCTTGTCCATAAGATATGCAAAGCCACTCATTGCACCGATTACCTGCAAAAATAAAATAAAATAAAATCCAGATGAGTTTTCCAGCAGTTGGGACAGCGAATAGATACTGGATTTAGAAACAGAAATTGGAACTTTGGCCTATGTTACCAATATACAGAACATTCTGTTCTTCATTCCTTTCAGATCATATAAGATAACAAAGTAGGAAGGAATTTTTAAATTTTAGGAGCCCATTACTCCCAACATCTCTGGCGACAAAAATACAAGAAAATTACAATACACTCACAGTCTGTACAGCCAAAAATACAAGAAAAACATCTCTTGCCACGAAAAGTCTGAATTTCATTCTACGCCAAGTGTTGTCTTCAAACAGTGCAACGCGGAAATGATATTGAGCTTTGCAAGTTGGGCAATGTGAAAAGGAAAATCCTTCCTATTAGAGACAAAAAAAAAAGGGAATAATAGTAAATGACCACAATATTTTATTACAAAAATTAAGCATTTGTATTCGAATACGCTAATGAAAGCAAAATAATAACACTTGCCTTAACTGATCTCCAGTGATCAAGGCATGCACGGTGCACAAACTGCTGGGTGCCTTTGCACATGCAAGGAGATATCAAATCATCATCTGTAAAAGAGAGCACAGACCTGTAGGTCAAACTCAAATATGCACGAATAACAGGACTAATAACATAACACATCACACTAATTCCAGCACCACCAACCCCCACCGCCCAACACAAAAATAATGAAGGAGAAAAAAAAAATATTCCCCTATCCACGTGAGGCTGAGCGAGGGCAACATTCCTGAAGATACTGAGAACGAAGAACTCAAAATTTCTACTATTCCTATTTTCGGCCATGGCTTGTATTTCGGATTAGAAAAAATATAGTTGAAACTTTGAACTATAACTTCTCCAATCCCAAACCAAGGAGCCAATTCGATGCTACTAAGTCTACTAATCCAACAAGCATCAAGTTGTAGTTTACCAACGAAAACAAACAAGACGAAGACAACTAGGTAACGTGGTATTCGTATCCTTTCTCGTCAATCAGAATCCGAACTACTTTCATAAATTAGATAACACCATTCTAGACTCTAAATTATTATCAAGCACACAGAATACACCGTTCAATAACAGGGTTCCCTCATATGTAACAAATTTCTTTGCCAAAATAAAAATAAAAATCGCTGCATTAATATCTATGCATCAAGGATTAAACAATAAATAAAAACTAATTGAAAAATATATATAAAAAAAAAAAAAAATCAGAATTCTTATGATTCGTAGAAAGAAAATACTAACAAAATTGTATTTAAAGTTGTAAAACACTATTTCACCTTCCTCGCCGTCGCATTCAAGGCAAATGCGACAAGAAGAAAGCAAACCAGCTTCAACATCCTCGCTCCTTATCTCGATGGAATCGGACGATGACGGCGATCGCGACGACGACGACGACGGTTTCTCCTCTGGGCGGTCGTGAAGCAGAGGATCTGTGTCGCTAGGGTTTGGTACACCCGATGGCTCTAGCTCTAATTCACCTTTCATGGAGGCCAATCTCTCTCGAATCCTAGAGAATTCAGTTTATCTGAAACATGAAGCTGTGAAGAATCAACGATCGAATAAAAACCCTAGAGATATAAACACAAGATGATCATGCATTTACAATCAACTAACAATGAATTATGCAAATGAGAAGACAATACATGTATATATAACAATATATATATATATGTGTGTGTTTGTACATCGATACCTGGAGTTGTCGGAAAATTGCGCGAAGGGATGTCTCCTTAGGAAGAGGGGTTAGGGCAACGGGAGGTGTTCTTATTTGTTTGGGAAATTGGGAGTCGCTCAATCCGTGGGCTCAAAATTTTGTCCGCTTGAACTGGATTCATTTTGTCTTCAATTGAATATATGGGCCTAGGCATTTTCTTTCCTATTTATTATTATTATTAGGGTAAATATCACAAACCTCCCCTTTACTTAGACCTAATTACAGATAGTTCCCCCAATATTTCTGAAATAACACTTCCCTCCCTTACCTTTACCACCGATGTAACACTTATCCCCTTCCGGTTGAGTCAACACCGGAAATTGACTATTTTAGTCAATAAAGTTGTTTTTTTAAGTGAACAACCCAAACTACCCTCTCCAATCATTGTCTCTTAACTTTTGCAAGATTTTTACAAAAAACTTGATAAAATCAGGACGAAAATGCCCTCCAATTGTGTCTTTATAAACCCAAGCATTAGCCAAGTCCAAACTACCTCTATCTCTCTAAGAGTCTATCTTTTTCAAAAAAAATCTTAAGCTTGGTCTGCAGCATTCCAATTCCTCAAAAACTTTGAAGGTTAGTTTATTTATTTTCCTTTCCTTCTATGCATGCATATAAATATTCACACACACACAGATATCAATAGATTATTTGCAAATTAAAAGCTTCATTTCATTCAATTTTCAACCAGGATGTCTGAATCAAGTTGTAATATTTCAAGAGGCAGCACTGTCAAACATTTGAGGTACATCAACATAAAATGCCAATGTGGTGAAATTGCTGCAATAAGGGTTACAAAATCAAACAATTATAACAATAAAGGGAGGTTGTTTTACGCATGTGAGAAGAAGATTTGCCCACTTTGGGACTGGTGCAACCCTATTGGCACTGAAGTAGGTAATATTGAAGGAGCAATTTGAAGCATTAAAACAACATATGCAACCACTTGAAGCAAATGAAAGAGGATACAAGGCAAATACTATCATTTTTGCTTGCATTGTTGTGCATTATCATCAAGTTGTACTAGTATGCATGCAATGCATATATATTGTATATTTAGTTTATGCAAGAATCAATGAAAACTATGTAGTAAGCATCAGTACCAATATTTTAATATATCACCATTCCAACTACAAATAACAGTGCATCTAGTTCAAAAGGAGCATTACTCTCCAATTTATAACAAGTTAAACTAATTGTTTCATTCTACTAGTACCATCAAACAGGGCATTACCAAGCTATGATCCCAAAAATCAATCACTCTAAAGAAAAAAGTGAAAATCAATCAAACATATAACTGACTTTAAACACCATCATAAAGAACCTAATTACTAGTGATTGATACATATCAAAGCTTCACCCAAAAATTACCCATCATATCAGTGTCTCAGTGTACCCATGTGAATTAATTTACAAAATACTGTTGGAGATGTAAATAGTTGGAGTGGATTGACATGCTAGTTACCACAATGCTTGTTGAAAAGACATTTAAACATATATAAGATTTGGAATGCAACTTTATGCAGCTCATCTAAATCACTATATTGAATAGCAGTGTACCATATCAGAAGATGGTTGGGGCTGGGATGTGTTTCCACCTCCACCACCACTTCCTTCACATTGAGTCTATTAGAAGAGGGTTAAAGAGTTGTAAAATAAATTAAATAGTTGTAAACAAAATTTAAATAAATTGTATACCATTCTAGAGGGTTGTGGTTGGGACATGGATGCATTCCCTCCACTACCACCACCTCTCCTAGCTTTACCACCTCTTCCATTTCTGCCACCTCCCAATAACAACATTATTTGATTTGATCCTCTACCAATTTGGTTTAAACCTCCTACTGTTGGCTGTTTTTTTTTAAAAAAATGAAGCATATTTAACCATGCTAATGTTTGTGTCAGTAATGTACACAAAATTGAGGAGAAACATTTACAAATCTTACAATTTCCCATGTAGTTGAAGCTGGTGGTGGTTGAGAATTGCTTACACCAGGCCTTGTAGCTGTAGGGGAATGTTCTAGTAACAATAAGGTATATTATAAATAATGAAATTCAATTATTAAATCTTATTAATAATAATGCAAACAAATTATTCCACACCTGAAATCCACTTGAACTACCTTCATTCACTGGTTGTGTAGAACCTCTCTTAGGAAATTTTTGGAACAAGTCCTTTTGTTATATCCAAATGCCTTGTAAATCATGTACCTTATGGTCATTGCCCTTCTCATGACACTAGTTGCTTGGACTGGCTCATTTGGATCCCTCCTCCTATTTTTCTTAGGCCTGCCAGGCCTTCTATAGGGTGGAGGTGGTTCAAGTGGATTGCCAAATGCAGGTGGCCACAACTTATGGTCAATAATTGGATGAATCATTTGATTATGAGCTTTCAAGTAAGCTTCCTTTATGTATTTTTCATCACAGTATAACTCCACATTTATCCTCTTGTAAGCCATGGCAGCAGCAACATGCTTACAAGGCAGACCTGAAATCTGCCAAGCTTTACACACGCATGTTCTAGCACCTAGGTCAATGACAGTTGTCATATTTTCATCCATAACCTCATACTCATCCCCACCAGCAAATATGACTGTGCATTGCCTAGATTCCTCAACTATTTGGTTTAATCTTCTCCTAATTTTAGGAGTGACCACAGTTTGCCAAGTACAAGCCACCTCAAACCTCTTTTGAATCCTACCCATCAATTGTTTCCTAATCCATTCTAGCATGTTAAGTATTGTACCATCCCTATGTTTACCAACCCAATTGTTAAATGACTCACTTAAATTGTTGGTAACATTGTCATTTTTAACAGATTCATCAAATGCATGTCTAGCCCATGAGTTGAGAGGTAACTCCATCAAATGAGTATAACCCTCTAGTGACAAATTCCTAACGTGTTGCATTGCTTCATTAAAATCATTTTGGTTATAGGCTCTAGCAACCTTCCAAAAATATTTCCTTAACAAAAGACCATAAAACCTTTTTTTGAAGTTGTTAAAAGATGCTTCCAACAATACCTGTGATTTGCCAATGGAAAGAGTTGGGACATTGTAGAGTCTAAACCCTACACACATCAGTACCCATCATTAGTGAACTACAATTAATCACAATTAACTTAATAAATTCATTAAAGAACAAGGTTTATACCTTTTGTTGGTTATACATGAAAGTCCATTGAATATCATCACAATTGTAATGATCGGGTTTATTTAAATAATTTCTTTTTCTTCGGTTATAATATTTTTTTTATCTTGTGCATTACGTGGCATTGCATGTGTTTTCGTGCATTAAGGATTGCATGATTTGAATTTTTGAGTTCATTCCTATGTTTTGCAAAAAAATTATTTTTGTGTTTTAGAGGTTGTTTCGATATTTTAATTAAATGTGGGGGTTACTTTTGAGTTTGATAAAGATGAGAGTAACTTTTGCAATATATTCATTATGTGTTCAAAGTGGAATGTGTGACCGAATTTCACATTTTTTTTTTATCTTCAACTTTCCAAAAGCATATTCCTCCACCATCTAAAAATGCAATCATACATCTATTATATTGACACCACTTTGTGACATCATTGATTAAAGTTTTCAGCTATTATATTGAAGTGTTGAGGTTGGCTTTTGCATAGCAATACACGGAAAATTTTCAACAATCAAACGAAACCATTTTCCATCATTCTCTATTTTACTCATATCTTCTTCTCTCTATATATCGGGCATCTTACAGTGGGAATTCAATTTTGTGCTCAACTAGGAAGTTGTTCTACGTGTTCCGATCTTCGGTTTAATACCAATTACGGTATGTGATCTATATTATTTAATTTGATTTGATTTTTCAAAAATTTCAGATTATTGTTCTCATTGTTCTAGCAAATCAAAGCCTTCGATCTATGATTTTTTAAAATATGTAAGGATTCGTTTTAATCTTCTGAAAATTTTACAGCATATGTATATGTATGAGATTATATGTTCCTGAAAATTTCAGAAATTATAGATCAATATAGATTTAATTAAAAATCCGGAATTGCATGATTTTCGGATATAGTTCCTGTTGCAGAATTGTTTTCTTGCCTTAGTTTGAGCAATTTATAAACCATGTTAATTTATTTATAAATTTTTGAAACTTTTACGGTATGATTTTTGATATGTCTAGTTTAATCTATAAAAATATCAAATCATTTAGATAAATAATTAATTTTCTAAAAATCACGGAAGTAGATTGTCCAGTGATATTTTACTGCTTGCTGATCCGATTTCGGTTTCGGTTTAGCCAATTGTTTCATATGGTTTCGTATTCTTATAAATCTTGAAACTTTTATTATAACATTTTGTATATGTCTAGGACATATGTACTGAAGATCAAGAAGTGTAAGTTAATTTATACCGGTAAGAACAATTGTTGCGTAGTAACTATTCAGTTTCAATCGTATTTCGAAACCGGAACTTGTGTTACCGATTTGAGCTATCTATAATTCTAATTTTGTACTTATAGTTTTATCACCTAATCTTGAGCATATAATATGTAAATCTAGAGATTTTGGTAGTCATATAATTCATGGATAGTTTTGTAAAAATCTTGAAGTAAAGGGTGCTCAGTTTTCGGAACTATTATGAAAGTTGTCTTTTATAATTAATTTGGACCACCGTATCTTAATTACAGTTTATGAAATTTTTACAGTAGACCTACGTAGAGGTTTGGAGTGTATCCTGTAAATTTCATAGTTTTATCAAACCTGTAGATTTTCTAAAAATCATAGATTACCTGTTGTCCGTTTTACGGTAGTATTCGAAACCGAACTTTTCGATTCTTAATTAAGTAACTAATTTTTGTCGATTAATCCCGAATATTTTTTAGTATATATTTATATATATCAGAATGTTTATTGGTAAATCTTATTATAAAAATAAATATGGTTACGTATATAAAAATTATTCAATATGTGTTAATTGGTTTCGGGCATAACAGGGTACAAATGAAGGCGTGAAGGGGGAACCGTTCGTTTTTTCATTCTCTACACAAACATATTGTTTTGATTATTGGTATTTTACTGGATATTTTATCAAGTTGAGGTAGGGATTTATTGGGGTATCGTGTGAGTTTAAGAATCTTCATTTATGCATTTTAAAGTTTATATATAGATTCATCATCATATTGTGCTATTTTTGACATGAGTTGTGAAATTGCATTAATGTGTTTAAATGCATTGATTCATGCCACGATAGAATTTTTATTAGGTGGATCATGGAGTGCGGATATATTTATTACTTATGTGCGCATGTGAATGACATTTATGAATTGTGAATTGTGAATGGTGGATTGGTTGTTGATTTTGGGAAATAGTCGTGTGGTGTGAGCAATGGGGGGACGAAGGAGCTCCCGGGGTGCAAGTCCTCGAATTATCGCGCGATTGGTTGACGTCACCGTAGGGTTAGTAGCCCCAAGACGGCTAGGCAGATGAACAGGTAGTTCATGTCCTAGGGTTTGTTTCACGACATAATTTTCCCATTTGATGATTTTGAATTTGATATTATCTCGGTTGTGATAGTTAGATTTGAGTTCGTATTGAGATTATTGATTTTAATTTCGTGATTATAGAACTTTTAAATTATCTTGATAGTATTATTTAAATTGTTCTACATGAGTTTATATTGTGATTCCTTATGCATTTATATCATGATATTAGACTAGGGTAGAGACTTGACCCTATACGTATTCATTAATTTATATACTTGTGGAATCTTACGCTTCATGATTTTTCTCTACTGGGCCGTTTGTGCTCACCCCTTAACATTTTTCAGGAAAAGAACCGTTGGTGGATGATGCGTGAGCTATTGGAAATTTGTGGAATTTGAACCTATAATTATTACATCTTTATGTAATAATGGAGATTGCGTGCTTATTATGATTTGTACTTGTTTGGCTTTGGACTAGTGTGTTCGTGTTGTAATTTGATTTGATTTCGGGATTTGTGTGTGATTTTATTATTTCTATTTTGCTTCCGCGCTAGTGAATTATATAAAAAAAATGAATTGTACCATGTAAACAGTGTCGATTGACCAGTTTGACCATTTGATATTTTAGGAATTTTAATTAAATTTAAGTTATTATCCGGGTTTTTGGTTTCGGGGCATGACAACAATCATTCCCAATCATGGACTGGAGCCTTGTCAAAAAGAATCCCCAATTGTTTCTCCCTTCACTTTCAACAACAGTATAGGCCATTGGAAATAACCCATTATTCCCATCAAGTGTAGTAGCTGCTAGTAAAACACCCCCATAGGGTCCTTTCAAGTGGCAACCATCTAGGCCAATGAATGGCCTATAACCATCTTTCAACCCAGTATCAAATGCCTTAAAGCATATAAAAATTCTCCTAAATATAGGATTTTGATACAAGTTTGCTCTAGCTCTCATAATGTTAGCTACACTGCTAGGATTTGTTTTAACAATTTCATTGCAATAAGTAGGGAGTAATTTGTATGCTTCAGCATGATTGCCTTCAAGAGTGTCCAATGCTTTCCTTTTTGCCCTATACCACTGCATCTTATTGGGTTGTATGCCATATAATGTTTTAACAACAACTCCTAAACTTGACACTTTTATCTCGGGATTCTCTCTAATTCTGTCAAAGAATTTTCTTGCAATCCAAGTGGATGTTGCTTCTTTAGAATAGGTCTCTTTAACACAAGTATGTTCTTTAGTTATAGATTTGATTTGATAGGTGACCTTATCAAAGATAGGAGAAGCATGGACCCTCCATGGACAACTAATGATAGCACAGTGACATGTTACCCTATTCTTCTCATTTTTATCCTTCACTAATTTAAAACACTCATGTACTGCATAATCCCTCAAGACATCTTTAAAGTGTTTTACATTTTCAAACAAAAGTCCCTTATTAAGCTTTATCTTCTGACCAAGAACTCTATGGAATTATGTCACATACAAAGTTTGGTCCATTGCTTTACCCTTAGCCCAAGCTTCTTTATCAAGATCATCTAGGATTTCTAAGCTTGATTCTGACCCACATTCATCCCCAGACCCATAGTCAGACAACCCATCTTCTCTATCAATTGTAACAGATTCCAAGTTAGTTTCATCAACTAAAGGACTATCAGTAGAATCCTAATCTCCCCATTCTTCATCCTTTGTACTAAACCCCATAATATAGTCCTCATCTTCAGATTCATTTTCAGAATTATTTTTCATTAACACCCTCTCGCCACCATCACTATCACCACTTTCATTGTTATCACCCTCATTAAGTTCAACACCATTCATTGGAGGTTTAATATTATCAAGCTCAACATACAACTGAATGAACTTTTGATATGGATTAGAGTGCAACCTAAACATTTCTAACACATCATTATCTATTTGCACTTTAATTTTGTCATTGGTGTCAGGCAACAAACAATGCATTATAATGGTTACACCTAATTGTGAGGATAAATTTTCTAAAGAAACTTGCAAAGCATCATCAATCAAATCAATCATACAATATTTTTCTGGATCAACATCATAAATTCCTTTGACAGATGATTTGTAGTGCACTCTAATCTCATGTAGAACATCACCCATCTGTTTACAGTATATACAAACAACACAAACATGCATTATAAATTTTGATTTTAGCATAAACAAATCAATTAACATATTAAAAAATACAATCATAAATGTCATGTACTATTCAACATGCATATTTTCATGCACATGCACGTATAGATTCATATCCACCTACAAAACCCAACAAAATTTTCATATTTGAAGCTGAAATCAACCATTCACATGACAAAAAATTGGCAAATACTACCACCACAGACATATATATAACATGCAAACAATATACCGACAATATATCCCTCTTAAACTTCCAGTATATATATATATATATAAGTCCATAACTTGTAAACCACAATATATATGTATATATATATATAAGCCCTAAAATAAGCATACAATGGAGATCCATTTACAAAATAATAGCAGAGAAGAGAAAAATAAGAATATATACCTCTCAGCGATCTCTGATTTAGAATAAAAACCCTTTAAAACACCTCAGACATCGTTGATTGCAACGTGAAATAGAAAATTTAGGCCCGATCCTCCAAGAAATCCCACTTTCGAACAACTTTCAGGTTGGGGGTTTAGAGACTCTGCGAAAAGGACCCATCTTCATCTCAAAACTAGAAATTTCTTTAGGGTTTATGATGAAAACGAAGAGAGAGAGATTTTGTATCGGCTTAATGTTATGGTTAGCGACTCAAATGGATTTGATCATCATCGTCTAAAAAAACTAGGGTTTCAGCGAGCATAAAACAGAGAACATGAAAAATCAGAAAAAGAGCTAAGACATATTTGTTTGCTTCATCTCTCTCTCTATTATATATATATTTGTGTAATGAATCACAAATATCAATGGTCAAAATGATATGACCACTCACCTAATACACCTTACTTCCTGCCTAAAACATATAACAAGGGTAAATAGGTATTTTCGCACCATTCCAGAATATCCCATTTATATGCGTTTAGGTTATAGGGCAATATTGTCAATTCACACCAAAATTTGGATGGTCCACTTTTCCGATCATGACAAGGGAGGGCAGTGTTATTTCAGAAATGTTGGGGAAACTATCTGTAATTAGGTTTAAGTACATGGGAAGTTTGTGATATTTACCCTTATTATTATTATAACATCAATATCACTATCATTATTAGATGAGTTAATTTCACTAAACCTCCTATGATATCCAATTTAATCAAGTAACTATCACTGTGTCCACTTTGATCCCTATACTATTCAATTTTATCACTATGCCCCCTCCCCCTCACATTTTGAGTCAAAATACCTAAACTACCCTCAATAGTATAGAGAGGTTTAGTGAAATTAACCCTTTAAAAAAATTATTTTTTGAAAATCAATAATATTTTTCGCAAAAACTATAAATTTCAAATATATATATATATATATTTTTTGGAAAAAATATATATTTTTCGAAAACAATATATATTTCGGAAAATATATATATTTCAGGATATATATATATATATTGGAAAATTATATATATTTTCGCAAAAAAATTATATTTCAGGAAAAATTATATTATTTTTGGAAAAAATAATATATATTTTCGCAAAAAAAATATTTTTCGGAAAAAAATCATATTTTGGAAAATAATATATATTTTTGGAAAAACTAATAAAATGCAATACCTCAAAATAATAATAATAATATTACTACTATTATATAGAAAAAGTATAATAGCTTAAACACAAGCCAATAAATTTCAAAATCCATTTCGTGGTCCAAGCATATGCAAAGACTCATAATGTCTCATCTGTGTACTAATTAGTGCGTCAGTGGGTGTGTTTGGTAATTTATTAGTAATTTGGAAACAGAAATTTTTGGTTAAAAAAAACATCGAGCCAAAAACAAAAGTATATTGAAGCTTAGAACCAGTAGAATACGCATCATCACATATTAGACGCATTAAACATTTTATATTTTGAAAAATAATATATATTTTTCGTAAAAAAAATCATATTTTTCGGTAAAAAATCATATTGTTTTAAAATAATTCAGAAAATATATATTTTTTACATATATATTTTTTCCGAATTATATATATATATATATATATATATATTCCAAAATATATATCATTTTTCAATATAAATATATATATATTTTCCGAAATATATATATTTTTTCCGAAATATATATTGTTTTCGAAAAATATAATTTTTTCCTGAAATATATATATATTTTTGAAATTTATAATTTTTGCCAAAATATAATTGATTTTCCAAAAATAATTTTTTTAAAGGATTAATTTCACTAAACATCCCCAGACTATTGAGGGTAGTTTAGGTATTTTGACTCAAAATATGAGGGGAAGGGGGCATAGTGATGAAATTGAATAATATAAGGGGCAAAGTGAATACAGTGAGAGTTAATAGATTAAATTGAATAGTATAGAGGGAATTAGTGAAATTAACCCTTTTTAGATTATCAATATATTCCATTTCTATTTTACTCTAACAGAGGCAACATAAGAATACCATATAAATAGGGATGGCAATAGGGGGTATGAAATGGGTTTGCCTATCCATCCCTATCACATTTAATTTTTTAAAATATCGTATTCTTCCGGATTTGTCATTAATTATATTTTCATAAACCATGTCCGTTACATTAACATTTTATTATACCCGTACTCGTCCCATCCCACCCCATTAATACTTAATTCTAAATGTCATCTTCATCATGGACAAAAAAATAAAAAATAACACTATAAAATTTACATAATTTTAACTTTTAAATCGTCCAACAATCGAACTCTCTCTTTATTTGTATTTTATTTGCATATACTAACCCCCCTCAACTACAAAAAAAACCCCTCAACTATCAATTTGGTGCAATTAACCCCCCTCAATTTATAAAAGACACATTTACCCCTAAATTAAAATAAAAAATCACAAATTATATATATATAATTCGATAAAATATATAAAATTTGAAATATATATTACATTTCGAAAAAATATATAAAATTCAAAAAATATATTAAATTCGAAAACAATATATTAAATTTTGAAATATATATAAAATTCGAAAAAAAAAATATAAAATTCGAAGAAAAATATATATATTTCAAAAAATATATATAAAATTCGAAATATATATATATTTCGAAAAACAAAATTCAAAAAAATATATAAATTTCAAAAAATATATATATTGGTAAAATGTCATATCTTTTCTAATGAGTTAAATCAAACTACTTACCACCAATATCAATTAGTGGTCTTCTTATATATATATTTTTCCAATATATATATATATATATATATATATGAAATTTATATGATATTTTCAAATTTTATATGATGTTTTCAAAATTTATATGATGTTTTCGAATTTTATATAAAAAAAATCAAAATTTATATATTTGTTTCAATATTTATATATATATTTGAAATTTATATATTGTTTTCGAAATTTATATATATATTTTTGAAATTTATATATTGTTTTCGAATTTTATATATGTTTTTCGAATTTTATATATTGTTTTCAAAATTTGTATATATTTTTCAAAGTTTATATATTTTTTTCAAAATTTTTATATATTTTTTATTTTTTTAAGGGTAAAATTGTATTTTCGCATTGGAAAATCTTGTGGAGGGGGTAAATTGCCCTTAAATTGATAGTTGGGGGGGATTTTTTGCTCCTTTTATACTTGAGAGGGGTTTCTTGCCCATTGGATAATAGTTGAGGGGTTTTTTTTTACACTTTACCCAAAAATTAATGAGTAATAACTAATAAAATATTTAGGATTCATAAAAAAGTTATATATAATAAGTAAAAAATAAAATTAAGGGTAAAATGCAAAAAAAAACCTTCAACTATTACCCAATGAGCAAGAAACCCCCCTCAACTACAAAAGGAACAAAAAAAAAACCTCAACTATCAATTTAAGGGCAATGTACACCCTCCACAAGATTTTCTAAGGCAAAAATACAATTTTACCCTTGCAAAAATAATATATATATATAAAATTCAAAAATATATATAAAATTTAAAAATATATATAAACTTTGAAAAAAAATATATAAACTTCGAAAATAATATATAAAATTCGAAAAACATATATAAAATTTGAATATATATATATAAAATTCGAAAAAAGTATATAAAATTAAAATAAATATATAAATATTGAAACAAATATATAAATTTCGAAAACATCATATAAATTTTGAAAATATATATATATATATATATATATATATTGATAAGTCCATTTTACATACATATTTTATCCCCAATTGTATATTTGTTAGTATGTAAAACTATTTATTTTAATTAATTTAGAAGTGTAATAATGATAAATGCATAAAACTTAATTTATATAATAAAATTGTTGAATAAATCATTTTCAATGTCATTAAATTACATCTACATTTATGTCTTTCATTTATAGGTGTAAAGTGAGAAATGAATCAAATGCACATGGATGAAAGTTGGATGAATCAAATGCACATGGATGAAAGTTGGATGATTCAAATGCACATGGAAAAAGAACAAAATGTGATGGAAAGTGATGAAAAAGAAAAGAAAAGAATATTTCATTTCTCTTTACAAGTTGTAATTTGATTCCAATATTTCTATATAAATATGGATACATCTTGAAGAGGAAAGAAAATGAAAGAGGAAGAAGAAGAAGGAGGAGAGCAAGAAGGACACCAAAGAGGAGAAGAATTCATCTTCAATTCCGGGTTTTATTGTTCTTACTTTGTTATTTTCTTTTTAAGCATGTGTAACTAAATCCTCAACTAAGGTTGAGGATGAAACCACCATTTATGAAATAAATTCCTTTTAGTCTTTTATCAATTTCCATGTGTATGGTTTAAATGCTTATGATTTTCGTTTCATAGTATTAATTGTTTTAAATTCCTTTCACTATAAATATCATGTATTTATAGTAGTTAAGAATTCTTATCACAATTAATCAAGCTTGGATTTGATGAGTTTATAAGTAAAAATCTTTGATCTTATGTGATCCATTAAATTGCATACATAGGATGCTTAGAATTTTACACTTTAAAGCGAAGGAAAATCTATTTCTTGAAAATATATTTCATTAGTGCGTTATTGTTAAATATTGAGAAAGTAATAAGATTGATTTCTAAATTACTACTCTAAAATTGGAATTGATAAAGGAATAATTAGAAGTTTATGGATTAGTGGTGGTGGATTCCGATACCTTAGTATTTTCTCCCTATTATTCTCACTTTAATTATTTGTATTTCTATATTGCATGTTTAGTATAAAAATCGCTTCAACAAACAAAATTTGAGAAACTAGGTTAGTTTTAGATTAATTTGAGTTTAATTAAGTTCTCTTTAAAGCATTCCCTTGGGTTCGACCTCGTTCTTGCATAACCTAAATTACAATTGATTCGTGCACTTGCGAGTAATATTTTAAAACACACCAAGTTTTTGGCGCCGTTGCCGGGGAATAGCAACAAGAAATTAATTAAATTTAAGTTGATTTAATTCTTCTACTAGTTATTTAAAAAAATAAAAAGAAAAAAAAACAGATTTTATAAGCTATTTTTTTGCTTGAATCTACTGTTTCGAAAATTTAAAAAAAAAAAAAAAATTCAAAAACTACTGTAGCGAAAAAAAAACTGTAAAAAAAAATTTTTTTTAAAATTTTTTTTTTTCTTTTTTTTTAAGCTACTGTTTTGTTTAAAAAAAATTTTGTCTTTCTAATTCTAATAGTACTATAGTAAGGTAGTGTTTCTTCACTTTTGAATTTAGATGTTCGTTTTTTTTTTATTAGTGATAACAAATAAATAAAAAAATTTGAAAAAAATACTGTAGCATTTCGGCTACTGTAGCAAAATAAAATATTTTTTATTTATTTTTTATTTTCTTTATTCTTTGCTTAAGTATAAAATTAGCGTTTGTTTACTTAAGTTGAGAATTTTTATTATTATTTTTTTTATTATTGTTTATTGTATTATTTGTTTTTAAGTAATTGATACTTTTTGAATTTTGTAGGTAATATTTTTTTTTGAGATTGCATTGGATAAACAAATACTTGGATTTCTTTGTACCAACTTCACTAGCATTATTGCGGAATCCAGGTAAGTACCCCTATCTTTAGTAAATAGTATTATTATTATTATTTTTTTTTTTTAGATTAGGTGAAGATAGTTTTTATATAGGTGAAATTTTGCATGCTACCTTTAGGATAGAATAACACTAGAAATAACCTTTAGGTACACATTTTCTTCAAATTTTTTTTTTTATTTATTTTATTTTATTTCGTTTATTTCTTTCTTTATTTATTTATAAAAAAATAAAAATAAAAAAAAAAGAAGAAAGTTCACACACTCACTCCCTTTACTTTTATTTTTGTTGACTTGCTTGTATGTGCATTTTTAATTTAGCATTTTGCATAAATCTTTTAGTAAGGGCATTAACCCTCTAACAAGATAAGGATTGGATTTCATCACCAATTCCTTGCCCATTAGGTTAAAAATCTTCTTGCATTTGTATACCCTTGGCTAAATTTAGTTTAATTTAAAATCAAGTAGACGTTGGCCAATAGGTTTTCATATAGCTCATAGGATCCTTTTGGACATTGTTAAACTTTTGGTAACTCCAGTGAGTCACTATCAAATTGATAAACGGTAGGACAGTTCTGTCTAGGAGTGTGGCTGACGCGGCATTAAGCAGGCCTAGTGCCTCGCCACACTTTCCTGGGAACTACTTCGTTGTTAGTTTGATGGTCCTTAACTGGTCATCCATTAGTTTTCTCTGAAAGGGAGTAGGAGCTGTCTAACTAGGTGAAGATTATTTTGGAATTAGTCCTAATAATCTCTCATATAGGAAATTAAAAAAAAAAAAAAAAAAAAATAGAAATCACTACCCTTGAATTAAATTTTAGATAAAGAAAATACTTGTTTTGGTAGTGTGTTTGTTGAGTCATGGAGTCTTCCTAGTGCATGTTAGGTCGTCGATCTCTGAAATCAAAGTTGACACCTTTAGATCTAGAAATTGAGAGAACTTTTAGAAAAGGTGTAAGGAATTCAAGTGTTGAAAAGATCATTGAAGTCAAGATGAAGGGAGAACAAAATGAAGTGAAAGCCCTTAAGGATTATTATACTCCTGCACATATCACAAATCCTTCTTGTATTGTCTTGCCTGCTACACAACATGCCCATTTGGAGATACGGGCAGCAGTAATCAATTTACTGCCGACTTTTAGAGGTTCGAACTTTGAAGACCCATACCTTCATGTTAAGGAATTTTTAGAGATTTGTTCCACCTTGAATTTTCAGAATATTCCCGAAGAGTCAATTAAGATGAGGTTATTCCCGTTCTCTTTGAAAGAGAAAGCCAAGTCTTGGTTATATTCGTTGGAACCAGAATCAATCAAATCTTGGGATGAACTCTGTAAAAAATTCCTCACCAAATTCTTCCCTAGACATAGAACTAATTCCCTTCGCCGAAATATCATGGAATTTGCTCAAAAAGAAGGTGAACAGTTTTACATGTGTTGGGAAACATTCAATGATTTGCTACTTAAGTGTCCCCACCATGGTTTTGAAAAGTGGCGCTTAGTTGAATTCTTTTATGATGGATTATCAGCTCAAAATCGTCAACTAATTGAGTCACGAGGTGGGGTAGATTTCATGTCTAAGAATGAGAATGAGGCTTGGAAATTTCTAGATGCGTTAGCTGAGAGTTCCCAACATTGGGAATACTCAGGGAGGGTTGAGAGAAGAAGTTTACCAATGTCTATGGATACCAAAAAGGGAGGAGTCTATGAGGTGAGTGAGGGAACTGATTTGAGTGCAAGGATAGCTAGTCTCACCAGAAAAGTGGAGGCTATAGAGATGAAAAATGGAAAAAGTTCTTTAATCCATGTTATTAGTGAGACATGTCAACTTTGTGAGAGTCCATCTCATACTGCTCAGACGTGTCCCTCTATATCATCATTCCATGAGTGTATAAATGAACAAGCTAATGCACTAAACAGCTATAAGAAACCATTTGGCAGTCCCTATTCTGACACATACAACCCCAATTGGAGAAATCATCCTAATTTCTCATGGAGTCAAAATCAGTCTCAAAACAACTCGGGTATGCAACATATGCAATCCCAAAGGCAACCACCAGCATCATATCCTTCCATGTCCCAAAATTCTCATCCATATGTCCCCCAACAACCAAGGAAACCAACACTGGAAGATACATTACAACAGTTCATGCAACAAACTAGTCAATCGATTTCTAAATTAGAAACACAGATTGGCCAGTTAGCCACTGTTGTAGGAGAGAGGGAAAAAGGAAAATTTCCAAGTCAGCCCATTCCCAACCCAAAGGGTCAATATCATGTGAGTGAACAGTCGACCTCTGGTCCAACTGATCAAGTCCAGTCAATCATAACCCTAAGGTCAGGCAAACAAGTTGACAACCAAGTCAAAATTCCAAGAAGGGAAACTGTGAAAGGTAACCATGAACCAGAAAAGGAAAACAAAATGGAATCTCAAGTTGACCAAAAAGTCCAAATTCCCGATCTTGTCCCCAATCCTCTAGTAGAACCTTCAGTTAGGAACTTTGTTCCTACTGCACCATTTCCTCAAAGACTCCAAAAGCCTAAGAAGGGGCATCATTACAAAGAGATTATGGAAATATTCAAACAAGTCAAAATCAATATTCCATTTCTCGATGCAATTCAACAGGTCCCCTCTTATGCTAAGTTTTTGAAAGATTTGTGTACGGTTAAACGTGGATTGAATGTGTATAAAAAAGCCTTCCTTACAGAGCAAGTAAGCTCAATTATCCAGCACCGCACACCACCTAAATTCAAGGATCCCGGTTGTCCTACAATCTCATGTACAATAGGTAACCAGATAATTGAGCAAGCTTTGCTTGATTTGGGTGCGAGTGTAAATCTGTTGCCATACTCTGTGTATGAGCAACTCGGTCTTGGTGATTTGAAACCCACAAAGGTAGTGCTACAGTTGGCAGATCGTTCAGTCAAAGTACCTCGCGGTATCATTGAGGATGTGTTAATTCAAGTTGACAAATTCTTCTTTCCAGTAGACTTCATAGTCTTAGACACTCAACCTGTGGCTAATCCCAATAGCCAAATTCCTGTTATCCTTGGTCAACCATTCCTAGCCACTTCAAATGCTTTAATCAATTGTAGGAATGGTGTCCTGAAACTTTCATTTGGAAACATGTCTGTTGAGCTTAATGTTTTTAATGTGAGCCGACAACCATCAGACTCTGAGGATATAAGTGATGTGAATCTAATAGAGAGCTTAGTACAAGAGACTTTTGAACATTCAAGTTTTGATGATCCTTTAGAGGCATGTCTAAATCACTTTGGGTGTGATTTTAATCTGGATAGTGCTTGTGAAGAAGTGAATACCTTGTTAGATTCTGTCCCTTTTATGGACATTGATAATTGGAAAGCCAAGGTAGAACTCCTTTCACCAATTGAATCTAAACATGTCTCATCTGTTGAGTCACCTCCAAAATTGGATCTGAAAGTTTTACCTTCTGAACTGAAGTATGCCTACTTAGGTCCAGATAAGAGTCTTCCTGTCATCATTGCTTCTGAGTTAAATAAAGAACATGAGGAAAAACTCTTAAATGTCCTTAGGGAGCATAAATCGGTTATTGGGTGGACTATAGCAGACATTAAGGGTATATCTCCATCCGTGTGCATGCATCGTATCCATCTTGAGGAAAATGCTAAAACTTCGCGAGAAATGCAAAGACGGCTTAACCCCAACATGAAAGAGGTCGTTAGGGCAGAAGTCTTGAAGTTGTTAGATGTGGGGATCATATATCCTATTTCCGATAGTTCTTGGGTAAGTCCTGTTCAGGTCGTGCCTAAGAAATCAGGTATCACGGTAGTCACAAATGATGCCAATGAGTTAGTACCGACCCGAATGACCACTGGATGGCGAGTGTGCATTGATTATAGGAAGTTGAACTCTGTCACTAGGAAATATCATTTTCCACTTCCTTTTATCGATCAGATGCTTGAGAGATTAGCCGGTCATGAGTACTACTGTTTCCTAGATGGTTATTCTGGATATAACCAAATTCCTATTGCACCTGAGGATCAGGAGAAAACCACATTCACTTGTCCTTTTGGAACATTTGCCTATAGACGTATGCCATTTGGATTATGCAATGCACCTGCTACTTTTCAGCGGTGTATGCTCAGCATATTTTCTGATATGGTAGAACGTTTTCTTGAGGTGTTTATGGATGACTTCTCCGTGTTTGGCTCATCCTTTGATGAATGTCTCATTCATTTGAAACTCGTGCTTACACATTGTGAGGAGAAACATTTGGTCTTAAATTGGGAGAAATGCCATTTTATGGTGAAAAAGGGAATTGTCTTGGGGCATGTTATTTCAAAGAAGGGTATAGAGGTTGACAAAGCTAAGGTTGATCTAATTTCCAATCTTCCACCACCACGTACGGTCAAAGAGATTAGGTCATTCTTAGGTCATGCAGGATTTTATCGTCGATTCATTAAAAACTTTAGCAGCATTTCCAGACCCCTTTGCAATTTACTTGCTAAAGATGTTGCTTTTGTCTTTGATGACGAATACCTGAAAGCCTTTGAGAAGCTCAAAACATTGTTGACCACAGCACCTATCATGAAGCCACCGAGTTGGGATGCGTCTTTTGAGATTATGTGCGATGCATCTGATTATGCAGTTGGAGCTGTGTTAGGGCAACGTGTGAATAGGCTACCCCATGTGATCTATTATGCAAGTAAGACATTAAATGAGGCACAACTGAATTACTCTACCACTGAAAAAGAATTGTTAGCAGTTGTGTTTGCATTAGACAAGTTTAGGTCCTATCTGTTAGGGTCTAAAGTCCTCATTTTCTCAGATCATGCTGCACTTAGGTATCTCTTCTCTAAAAAAGATGCTAAGCCGCGCTTAATTCGATGGATCCTATTGCTACAAGAGTTTGATCTAGAAATTCGAGATAAGAAAGGGTCTGAAAATGTAGTAGCTGATCACTTGTCTAGGCTCATTCTTGAGACATCCCTAGACTCCATGCCTATTCTTGAGTCTTTCCCTGATGAACAACTCTTTGTTGTATCTGAGTCACCTTGGTTTGCCGACATTGTGAACTATCTTGTCACAGGTCAAATGCCTTCACATTGGACTAAGCAAGATAAATCCAAATTCTTATCTGAGGTCCGTCACTTCTTTTGGGATGATCCGTACTTATTCAAGTATTGTCCTGATCAGATTATTCGAAGATGTGTCCCCAATTGTGACCAAACTAGTGTAATCTCTTTTTGTCATGATCATGCATGTGGAGGTCATTTTAGTTCAAAGAGAACCGCTGCAAAGATATTGCAATCTGGATTTTACTGGCCCTCAATCTTTAAAGATTGTCATTCTTATTGCTTAGCATGTGAGCGATGTCAAAAGTTAGGGAGTATTTCACGTCGAAATATGATGCCTTTAAACCCAATTCTGATTATTGAAGTTTTCGATGTTTGGGGCATTGATTTCATGGGACCATTTCCTAATTCATTTGGCAATTTGTACATCCTTGTCGCAGTTGATTATGTGTCTAAATGGATTGAGGCAATTGCATGTAAAACTAATGATCACAAGGTAGTAGTCAAGTTTTTGAAAGATAATATCTTTTCACGTTTTGGTACACCCCGTGCTATTATTAGTGATGGGGGGAAACATTTTTGCAATAGGGTTTTCGAAGCATTAATGAGAAAATATTGTGTAACCCACAAAATTGCACTTGCTTATCATCCCCAGACTAGTGGTCAAGTTGAGTTATCCAATAGAGAAATTAAACACATTTTGGAGAAAACGGTTAACCCAAATAGGAAAGACTGGTCCTTGAGACTTAGTGATGCACTGTGGGCATACCGTACTGCATTTAAGAACCCTATTGGAATGTCTCCTTACCGAATGGTGTATGGCAAAGCTTGTCATCTCCCAATTGAGTTAGAGCATAGAGCCTTTTGGGCTATTAAACAACTCAACTTTAACCTTGACAAAGCAGGAGTCCATAGGAAGCTTCAGTTGAATGAGTTGGAGGAAATTAGGAATGATGCTTACCAGAGTACAAAAATCTATAAAGAGCAAATGAAAATAAGGCATGACAAAAGTATTCTTAGGAAAACTTTCACACCTGGTCAAAAAGTCTTGCTTTATAATTCTCGATTGCATTTGTTTCCAGGAAAGTTGAAATCTCGATGGTCTGGTCCGTTCATTGTTCGAATTGTTCATCCATATGGAGCCATTGAGATTGAAAATCCAAAAAATGGTGATGTGTTCAAAATTAACGGTCAGCGTTTGAAACCATTTTTAGAGTTACTTTCTTAAGAAGGGGAGGAGATCTCCCTGAGTGATCCTGTTTATCAGGATTGACCTATGTGGTCTTGTTGTACATATCTATTTTAGGATTTTTTTTTTTTTTACTTTATTTTTAATTTTTGTTTTGAATTCTAACAACTTATTGTTGTTTGATAGCAAGTTTGACCAGATCAACCTACCATGAGTCAGGTGATACCTTTTCACTCTTGTCTCTTTGTTTACAAAGTGTGAGTTTGTCCAACATTAGGGACAATGTTGAGTTTAGGTTTGGGGGTATGGTGTCTAATTTTTGTTGTGTAATTCATTAATTTAAAAAAAAAATAAATAAATAAAAATAAAAAAAAATTTGTTTTTACGCATGAATGTTTTGCATTACAAGTTGATTGAGTTTGTGTTTATGATGTGTGAGTAGTATGTGATGCAATATTCCCGTTCATGAGAGTAATGATTAGATCGAGCTAAGTGAGGTGATGTGGTTTTACATGGGTGAATAGATTAGTGAAATTGAAACCGAAAAGGACGACTTTGACCTATAAGCACAAGCACACATTCACTATGGGAAAAACAATTGATCTTTGACTATATAGTTGAGAAATTAATTTTGCCAGATTAAAATGGGAGATGGGGAGTTGATATAGATGAAATGGAGAAAATTTTAAAAATTTTCTTTGAAAAATAAAATGCAAAAAGTAGTTCTTCGATCTGAGTAACCGGACCTTGGTATCACCAATATCATTGTTCGCGTAAAAAGGGGAGAAAACTAATGAGCATAAATCCCAATAAAGAAGTTAGGGCCCAGTTGGTTGGGATTAAAAATCCTCGCTGGAAAGTCCGGAGCTTAGAAAGATAAAAAGGGATGAAAAGTGGAATGATGGAAGGAATAATTTTTTGGCAAAATTTGATCAATGAAGTAGAAAAAGAAAGATTGAAATACCATAGTAGAATGTTCATAAAAACACGGATGGTAGTCTGGATTGGGAGTAGAAAGTAACGAAATCTTTTACTTTTGTGGGAACTATTCATGACACGAATCTTGAGATTAGTTATTGTTCGGTAGTGAATGGGAGTATTTGCATCCATAATATCTTGTGCATTATATCATGACTTGGTTAAATTCGAAAACAATATATTAAATTTTGAAATATATATAAAATTCGAAAAAAAAAATATAAAATTCGAAGAAAAATATATATATTTCAAAAAATATATATAAAATTCGAAATATATATATATTTCGAAAAACAAAATTCAAAAAAATATATAAATTTCAAAAAATATATATATTGGTAAAATGTCATATCTTTTCTAATGAGTTAAATCAAACTACTTACCACCAATATCAATTAGTGGTCTTCTTATATATATATTTTTCCAATATATATATATATATATATATATATGAAATTTATATGATATTTTCAAATTTTATATGATGTTTTCAAAATTTATATGATGTTTTCGAATTTTATATAAAAAAAATCAAAATTTATATATTTGTTTCAATATTTATATATATATTTGAAATTTATATATTGTTTTCGAAATTTATATATATATTTTTGAAATTTATATATTGTTTTCGAATTTTATATATGTTTTTCGAATTTTATATATTGTTTTCAAAATTTGTATATATTTTTCAAAGTTTATATATTTTTTTCAAAATTTTTATATATTTTTTATTTTTTTAAGGGTAAAATTGTATTTTCGCATTGGAAAATCTTGTGGAGGGGGTAAATTGCCCTTAAATTGATAGTTGGGGGGGATTTTTTGCTCCTTTTATACTTGAGAGGGGTTTCTTGCCCATTGGATAATAGTTGAGGGGTTTTTTTTTACACTTTACCCAAAAATTAATGAGTAATAACTAATAAAATATTTAGGATTCATAAAAAAGTTATATATAATAAGTAAAAAATAAAATTAAGGGTAAAATGCAAAAAAAAACCTTCAACTATTACCCAATGAGCAAGAAACCCCCCTCAACTACAAAAGGAACAAAAAAAAAACCTCAACTATCAATTTAAGGGCAATGTACACCCTCCACAAGATTTTCTAAGGCAAAAATACAATTTTACCCTTGCAAAAATAATATATATATATAAAATTCAAAAATATATATAAAATTTAAAAATATATATAAACTTTGAAAAAAAATATATAAACTTCGAAAATAATATATAAAATTCGAAAAACATATATAAAATTTGAATATATATATATAAAATTCGAAAAAAGTATATAAAATTAAAATAAATATATAAATATTGAAACAAATATATAAATTTCGAAAACATCATATAAATTTTGAAAATATATATATATATATATATATATATATATTGATAAGTCCATTTTACATACATATTTTATCCCCAATTGTATATTTGTTAGTATGTAAAACTATTTATTTTAATTAATTTAGAAGTGTAATAATGATAAATGCATAAAACTTAATTTATATAATAAAATTGTTGAATAAATCATTTTCAATGTCATTAAATTACATCTACATTTATGTCTTTCATTTATAGGTGTAAAGTGAGAAATGAATCAAATGCACATGGATGAAAGTTGGATGAATCAAATGCACATGGATGAAAGTTGGATGATTCAAATGCACATGGAAAAAGAACAAAATGTGATGGAAAGTGATGAAAAAGAAAAGAAAAGAATATTTCATTTCTCTTTACAAGTTGTAATTTGATTCCAATATTTCTATATAAATATGGATACATCTTGAAGAGGAAAGAAAATGAAAGAGGAAGAAGAAGAAGGAGGAGAGCAAGAAGGACACCAAAGAGGAGAAGAATTCATCTTCAATTCCGGGTTTTATTGTTCTTACTTTGTTATTTTCTTTTTAAGCATGTGTAACTAAATCCTCAACTAAGGTTGAGGATGAAACCACCATTTATGAAATAAATTCCTTTTAGTCTTTTATCAATTTCCATGTGTATGGTTTAAATGCTTATGATTTTCGTTTCATAGTATTAATTGTTTTAAATTCCTTTCACTATAAATATCATGTATTTATAGTAGTTAAGAATTCTTATCACAATTAATCAAGCTTGGATTTGATGAGTTTATAAGTAAAAATCTTTGATCTTATGTGATCCATTAAATTGCATACATAGGATGCTTAGAATTTTACACTTTAAAGCGAAGGAAAATCTATTTCTTGAAAATATATTTCATTAGTGCGTTATTGTTAAATATTGAGAAAGTAATAAGATTGATTTCTAAATTACTACTCTAAAATTGGAATTGATAAAGGAATAATTAGAAGTTTATGGATTAGTGGTGGTGGATTCCGATACCTTAGTATTTTCTCCCTATTATTCTCACTTTAATTATTTGTATTTCTATATTGCATGTTTAGTATAAAAATCGCTTCAACAAACAAAATTTGAGAAACTAGGTTAGTTTTAGATTAATTTGAGTTTAATTAAGTTCTCTTTAAAGCATTCCCTTGGGTTCGACCTCGTTCTTGCATAACCTAAATTACAATTGATTCGTGCACTTGCGAGTAATATTTTAAAACACACCATATATATTGGAAAAATATATATAAAAGAAGACCATTAATTGATGTTGGTGGTAAGTAGTTTGATTTAATTCATTAGAAAAGATATGACATTTTACAAATATATATATATATATATATATATTCGAAAATTATATTTTTTTTTTGAATTTTGTTTTTCAAAAAAAATATATTTTTTGAAATATATATATATATATTTCGAATTTTATATATATATTTCAAATTTATATATTTTTTCTACTAATTTTATATATTTGTTTCGAATTTTATATATTATTTTCGAATTTTATATTTTTTTCAATTTTATATATTTTTTCAAAATTTAATATATTGTTTTCGAATTTTATATATTTTTTTGATTTTTTTATATTTTTTTCTAATTATATATATATTTTTGAATCATATATATAATTTGTGATTTTTTAATTTAATTTAAGGGTAAATGTGTCTTTTACGAATTGAGGGGGGTTAATTGCACCAAATTGATAGTTATGGGGGGTTAGCGAGTGTTTAACAAAACCGTACTCACCCCATAACCCGTGACAGATTCATTTCTTTTACCAAACTCGTCCCTATAAAACAAAAGATATTCTCAAACCTTTAAATAAAGGTAGAATGGGACCGAGCTCTGACGGAGAGTTACAAATTGCCATCCCTACATATAAACCTTGATTCAATATTGCAACTCCCAAAAATAATTAATTGGTTAGTAATGAAAAAATATATATATATTGAAATTCTATATTTGGTTATATAAATGTCTTTTAAGTAATATTGCATTTGCCATTTGGGACCATTAAAGGGTAGAAAGATATAAAAACTTATTTTCATAAATATATTCATAATGAGCTTACAAATTAGTTAAATAATAAACACTTTTATTATGATGTTACATTGTTATATGTATATGTGTGTATATATAGTGTTGAGTAATTACTTAATCATTTTTGGTTTACTCAAACAAACTAAAAGCATTATTAAGTTAATTAATATAAATATATTGTATAATTTTATGCACTTTTGGTTGGATAATATGCCATCAAATTTATATTAATAATTTTATAATATAGTTTAATACGAAAAATATATCATGTATAATTCAATTCAAAGAATTTGTGATTATTTACAAAAATAATAATAATAATAATGGAGCATTTTGCCATAAAATGAGATGGTTTAGTAAGTTTGTTAATAAATAAAGTATACGTGGCATCACTAGTGTCATCCAAGTTTGATATTGCATTACCACGCCCGCAGTCAATACTGCACACTATTGCAAACATAATTTTTAGATTCAAATTCATCACATCCGTAATACGTCAGATAATTCTCTACAAGGGAAATGTCTCTGAACCTTGAACTGCATAGTTTAACTACAAAGGATGATGGAAACTATCCTACTAGGAGTCTAAATTTTAACAAGTTGCCATTGTTGTAATGAAAAATGGTGACTAGCTAATACAAAATCGAAAGGAGTTTGAAATTGATAAATGTAGTGTTGGGAGTAAAAATAGAAAATAATAAAACAATCACACACAAAACTCACATATAGGTGTATTTTACCCAAAATTTAGTTATGTGATCATGGAGTCCACTAAAATAAATTTGGGTTAATTTCATTTCCACCTTATGAGGTTTGTCCTTTTATCACTTTGACCTCCTCAAATTTGCATATCTTTATTTGCACCTCCTATCAGTCAGTTTTTAGTGACTAACTTTACAGTGAAATATCTAAAATACCCTTAAGTCAAACACTACTTAAATCAATTTATTTCTAAGATAGTGTAACTCCTACATCCAAACAAACTCTAAACCTATATTCAAACAACCCTAACTCACTCTCTCTATATATCCAATCAAACCCCCCCTCTCTCTCTAATGAAATTGATTGCCCATATATATATATATATATTTGTATATAAGTAATATATAATATTATTGAAATTGTATTCCAAAAAAGAAAAAAAAAATTGCCGCAATTTTATCTTTTTGTCAAAATTGCCGATTTTTTTTTGTCAAAATTTCCGGAAAAAAAAAATTGTCGAATATATATATTTTTTGCCGAAATTTCCAGAAAAAAAAAATTGCCAAAAATTTCGGATTTTTTTTTTTGATAGTATGCTATTGTACTACAAGGAAAAGACATACCGAGTTTCAAAAATGTCCATCTCATTAGACATTGTTAATTTGGTTAATTACACCCTACTTACATTGATAGTCATGATAATATATCGAATTATCAATCATGTGTCAGTCAATCAATTTTTTATCATAAAAAGCAAAATTGGACACCTAGGTTTGTCTCTATTTCGGAAAAAAATAATAATTTGCCGACAATTTTTTTTAAAATATGTATATTTCGGCAAAAAAAAATTTCGTAGTTGCTAAAAACTTTCGGACCAATTTTTTTTTTTTTCATATTTTATTTTTCATGACTCCCTAAATAACTATGCCAAAGTCAATGGTGACTTTGAATATATAATTTATAAGATAATACATCATAAACTCTAAATTTGTATATAAAATATATATTAACGTATTAATATATATTTCATCTTTGCTATGCGAATTTTATATGCCAACTCTATTTATAAAATGAAACTTTCAAAAAAAAAAAAAAAGTAATAAAATGAGGGGATCAAATTGATAAATTAAAAGTAAGCAAACACTACCCTTACATCTAAACAACAAGATGAGAGGTAGAATATGAATTAATATTTTTTTATTGTAAGTGGTCAAACTGATAAATTAAAGTAAGAGGTGTAAATGAGTTGTGTCAAATAAAATAAGAGGTGCAAATAAAAATATGCAAACCTAAAAGAATTAAAATAATAAGAGGACAAACCTCAAGAAATGTAAATGAAGTTAACCCAATAAATTTTATTCTAAATGAGTACTTACGGTTTTCAAAATTTACTCTCTTATGTTGGGCACACCCAAAAATAAGAGAAAGTGATATTTAAATGGTTAGTACATTCAAATAGTAGAAATACAAATTAATATATAAGGTCGCACATATCGAAATTAACATAAAGTAATAGTTAATAACTAATATTTTTTTCGAGCCCACCCGTCAATTTTCAATGTGATCACGCTTCACAATTTTAATATGGAGTCTCTTACAAGATTTCATTCAAAGAAGCTAAAAAATTAGTATATTCAATAAGAGACTAGGTGGGCTTGTATAATCATTGATCAAATGTACTCCCTATATTTTAAATTAGTTGTTCAAGTTGGATATTTTGATTTTTTAGGAAAATATGTTTTATTGTAAAGATATTAATGAATTTTTTATTTTTATTCTTGTGAAATGAAGAAGGTGTTATGCCCGAACCAATTCTAAACACATACACACACATAATAGAGACACTAATATTTATAGTGTTTCGGTCCAATTGGTACCTACGTCCACTTTGAGAAAATTTTCACTATCTTTCGGTTGAAGAAAACCAATGATGGGGATGATGATACAATATCACTCGACTCTACCTCTCACACTCTCTTACAACTCACATAACCTCTATGGGTTTCTTACAATGTTCTTATGTCTTGCTCTTCTATCTTACACTGCCCATATTTATAGCAGGAAGGATAAAATACAAACAAATATCCACTTGTACAAGCGTGGCATACATATCTTTACAGATGCATGTGGATATGATTCTGAACTCCAAGCGTGATCGTATGCTAACTGTTATTCTTGTCTTGACTCAAAGCATGCGTGGCTTGAGATTCTTGACTTCTCTGCATGTGATTTGTTTGATATGCAGAGAGATGGGTATGGAACTGTCAATTCTCCCCCTTCCATACCAATCGGAGGAGAAAGTCTTCAGCTGCGCTTCAGTTGATGTCCATCCTGGCTATGTCTCTGCATAGCTCTAGCTTCTCTCGAGTAACCACTTTTGTCAACATATCTGTCGGGTTCTTGTCTGTGTGGATCTTCACAATCTTCAATAATTGAAGCTCCATTACTTCGCGTATCTAGTGATAGCGAAAATCGATATGCTTTGTGCGGGAATGGTACATTGAATTCTTGCTCAAGTCCAGAGCACCTTGATTGTCACAATGCACTTTGTATTATGTCTGACTAAGACCCAGTTCTTGGAGAAACCGCTTTACCCACAACATTTCCTTTCCAGCTTCCGCTACGGCAATGTATTCTACTTCAATTGTAGATAAAGCGACACACTTCTGTAATTTGGACTGCCATGATACAGCTCCTCCTGCAAAAGTAAATATAAATCCTGATGTAGATTTCCTGTTGTCAAAGAAATCTGCTCACAACGCCTACAACGTGAGCTATATCCGGTTTAGTGCACACCATTGCATACATCAAGCTACCAACGACTGAAGAATAAGGGATTGTTTCCATCTCTTCCTTTTCTTTCGTCGAAGAGGGACACAATCGCTTGCTTAGGTTGAAGTGATTAGCCAACGGAGTACTGACTGGCTTGGCATTTCCCATGTTGAACTTTGCAATCACTCGTTCAACGTACTTCTCCTGTGACAACCACAATTTCTTGGCTTTCCTGTCACGAACAATCTTCATGCCCAATATCTGTTGAGCTGGGCCTAGGTCCTTTATGTCAAAGGACTTGGACAGTTCTTGCTTCAGCTGGCTGATCATACTAGCATCCTGTCCAACAATTAACATGTCGTTAACATACAACAATAGAATAACAAAGTTACCATCTGGGAATTTCTGAATGTAGACGCATTGATCTATAACAGTTCTTTTGTAACCATGACCCACCATGAATGAGTCGAACTTTATATACCATTGCCTCGGTGCTTGCTTGAGGCCGTAGAGACTCTTCTTCAGTTTGCAGACCATATGCTATTTCCCTGTAACTTTAAAACCTTCTGGTTGGTCCATGTAAATTTCCTCCTGTAGATCTCCATGGAGGAATGATGTCTTGATGTCCATCTGTTTAAGCTCTAGGTTTAGACTAGCTGTCAATCCGAGTATCACTCGAATTAAGGTCATTTTCACCACTGGTGAGAATATCTCGTTAAAGTCGATGCCTTTCTTCTGTTGGAATCCTTTGACAACCAATCGGGCTTTGTGCTTTATCGGCTTTCAGTTGGCGTCTTTTTTCAGCTTGAACACCCATTTATTTTTCAATGCTTTCTTGCCTTTGGGAAGTCTCACCAAATCATAAGTCTGGTTCTTTTGCAAAAAACTCATCTCTTCTCGCATAGCTTGCACCCATTTACATTTGTCTGTATGGGTCTTTACTTCCTGAAAGCATTCTGGCTCTCCCTCATTAGTAAACAGAATATAGTCTGACTCCGAATATCTCCTTGACATAATCAGAGGTCGGCCTCTTTCAGATCTTCTTGTCTGAGGCTCTTCAACTGGAGGAGCTACTTCTGGTTATGTAGCTTATGGTGTAGGGGTTTGTGGCTCCCCCTGCTCGACACCCTCAGGTTCTTCTTCCTCCTCTGCTTCTGGAATTTCATCATCTGGGATCAACTGTACTGGTGCAGGATCTGGGATGATGTCTGTAACACTGGGAATGGTACCACTAGACTTTGTGGTCTTTTCAGTGTCTTTGTATGTCTGGTTCTCTTGGAACACAACATCTCTATTTCTGATAACCTTCTTTGATTCTGGATCCCATAGTCTGTATCCGAATTCTTCGTCTCCATAGCCGATGAAGATGCATGGAGTTGATTTCAGATCGAGCTTCTGTCTTTGCTCATTGGATACGTGTACAAATGTCTTGCACCCAAAAACTCAGGTGAGAGTAGGAGGGATCTCTTTCAGTCCATACCTTTTCTGGTACTTCGAACTGTAGTGGTACTGATGGTGATCTGTTGATCAGGTAGACGACAACTCTAACTGCTTCACCCCAGAATGGCTTTGACAACTTAGTCATACTGATCATACTTGTAACTCTGTCCATAATGGTCCGGTTCATTCTCTTGGCTATACCATTATGTTGTGGGGTACGTGGGACCGTCTTCTCATGTTGGATACCGCGTTCAAAGCAGTATGCTCGGAACTCATTGGAAGTGTACTCGCCTCCATTGTCTGATCGGAGACACTTTAGCTTCTTTCCGGTTTCCCGCTCTACCATGGAGTGGAATGCCTTGAAGTAATTGAGCACCTGGTCCTTTGTTTTCAAAAAATATATCCACACCTTTCGTGAAGCATCGTTAATGAAAGTGATAAAATATTTGTTACCGCCTAAAGAGTCCACTTCTAAGGGACCACAAACATCATTATGTATTAAACTCAACAACTCTGATATTCTTTTGGTAGTTGATTTGAAAGAGACTTTATGTTACTTTCCAAATAAACAGTGATCATAAGGGTTTAATGGAATACCTTTTGATACTACGATTAGTTTCTTCCTTGCCAGTGTAAGCAACCCTTTATCTCCCATGTGTCCGAGTCTTTTGTGCCACAAATTTGGTGAAGTCTCATCTTCAACTGCATTGAGACTGTCAGAAATTACCTTCACATGGGTTTTGTATAATGTGTCATTTATTTATCCTCGAGCGACAACCATGGCTCCTTTTATCAGCTTCTAGGTGCCATTGCTGAAGTGGCTGTCGTAGCCTTCTCGATCTAAGGTTGTCCCAGAAATGAGATTGAGACGAAGGTCGGGCACATGACTGACATCTTTTAACACCATACTGCAACCAATACTGGTCCTGATCTGGATATTGCCGATTCCCACGATCTTTGAGAAATTTGTATTGCCCATTCTCACTGTACCAAAGTCTCCAACTTTGTACGAGGTGAAGAAATCACTGTGGGGAGTGGCGTGGTAAGATGCTGCTGTGTCAATCACCCACTCGGCTTCATTGTTTCCTACGTGAAGGCATACCTCTTCATCGACTGAGCATATAGTGATATCTCTTGTAACAGTGACCATGGAGTCGTCATCTTCCTTCTGTGGCTAGTGGCTGCTTTGACCTTACTCCCTTTGTAGTTTGCGGCAATTCTTCTTTAAATGTTTTGCGATGCCACAATGATAACAAACATATTTACCCTTTTATTGACTTTTGTCATTGTTGGGTCTGCCGCGGGTTTAGGACCTTCCTCTACTTCTGCCTCTGCTTCTGCCTCTACCAGTTCCGTAAGATTTTCCTTGACCTTCTGTGACAAAGGCATGTGATTGGTTCATGCCGGTCTCCTTCCTTCGGGATTCTTCGCTGAATATGACATCCTTTACTGTCACCATAGTGAGTTTGCCGTTCGGTGCTGAGTTGCCGAGGGAAACCACTAGTGTCTCCCAATTTGGTGATAAGGAGCTGAGCAGAAGTAGGGCCTGAGTTTCATCGCCAAGATTTAACTCTACAGCTGTAATCTGGTTCACCAGGTTCTGAAACTCGCTGGTGTGCTCGGCTACAGAGGATCCGCTCTTCAGCTTAAAATTAACTAGTCGCATCATAAAAAGCGCTTTGTTTCGAGCAGTCTTGGCCTGGTACATATCCTCAAGCTTTTTCCAAAGCTCGTAAGCGTAGGCCACTTGCGCAACATGGTGGAATAAACTATGGTTTATTCACTGTCTGATTTGGCCAATAGTTTTTCTATGCATCTTGGTCCAATTTTTCTTTGCGATTAACGTGGGTTTTGTGCCTTCGTTTTCCAATGGGTCCGCCAAATCCTTACAATTAAGGAGATCCTCCATCCTGGGTCTCCATATGGTATAATTTGATGCCTATAATTTAATTATGGCTCCGGATCCTGAATCTTCCATCGAATCGGATCAAATTTAAGCTCTTCCTCGCTTGTTTGATATGTTCGGAGTAGAATCACGCAAAATGAAGTGTACCGTTGCGTCCGGAACGATCGAAAACCTTAAGATCACCTCTGACTGAGCTCAAATCCGACTTAGGATGAGTCCGGAATAGTCAAAATAACGGCGAGGGGCAAAATTATAATTTTGCAAAGTATTGCTGATGTGGCAACAACAGGGAGTGACACGTGGCAAGACACATGGCAGTATGGCAAGGGGACACGTGGCATAATATGGGGATGACACATGGCAGATAATGACGTCAGCAGTGACGTGGCAGCTGGGTTAACGTCAACAGTGATGTGCCAGTTGGGCTGACGTCAGTAGTGATGTGGCAGCGTGTGAGCGCGTGGTCTCACGCGCGCTGGAGGTTGAAGGCGCGTGGGGCGCGTGGTACGCGTGGGCCTCACGCGAGCTGGAGGTAGACGACGCGTGGGGCGCGTGATGCTAAGAGCTCTGACGCGCCGAGCTTTAGGCGGCGCATGAAGGTGCGTGCGGTGGTGTTTCCGGCGGTTCTCAACGGGAAACTCTTCTTCTGGAGATGGGTCGCCTGGAAATGTGATTGGTGTGGTGTTTTGCGAAGTAGGTTGGTTCGAAATAGGATCGGAAAAAACGAATTTGTTTTTCAACTCCTAAGCTCTGATATCACTTTGTTATGCCCGAACCAATTCTAAACACATACACACACACACAATAGAAACACCAATATTTATAGTGGTTCGGTCCAATTGGTACCTACGTCTACTTTGAAAAAGTTTTCACTATCTTTCGGTTGAAGAAAACCGATGATGGGAAGGAGGATACAATATCACTCGACTCTACCTCTCACACTCTTTTACAACTCACAGAACCTCTCTGGGTTTCTTACACTTGTTCTTGTGTCTTGCTCTTCTATCTTACACTGCCCATATTTATAGTAGGAAGGATAGAATACAAACAAATATCCACTTGTATAAGCGTGGCATGCATATCTTTACAAATGCATATGGATATGATTCTGAACTCCAAGCGTGATCGTATGCCAACTGCTACTCTTGTTTTGACTCAAAGCATGCGTGGCTTGAGATTCTTGACTTATCTGCATGTGATTTGTTTGATATGCAGAGAGATGGGTATGAAACTGTCATAAGGGTAATTGAAAAAAATGAAAAATTACATTTGTATTGGGATTTAAAATGGAACAAATATTAGTCAACTAATATGGGATGATGGGTGTGAACCCGATCTTTGTCGCCAAAGCAAAACCAAAGGATCGAAAATATACACTTTAAAAGAAAAGTAAAACAATGGAGAAAAATAGATTTAGAGAGAATTGGATCTCGTTGAACATAGGAGAATAGAGAAAATTCGGTCCCTTTCATTGAATATTTACATGTTTATTTATACATGGATTGGAGTAACGGTTATGGATTTGAAATAATGGGGTAATCATGGTAATGAATTGAGTGAGTGATTTCTTCCCCATCATTATGATATTTATTAGTCTGTTACTATCTTTGAATTTTGTAACGGCTCATGTCAGTGTTTGATGGACTTGCACCTTCTGGGATTTCGCTCGTTGGGCTTTTGGTAGCTGGGCTTCTGTTTGCTAGGCTTTAGTTTGCTTCTGATGGGCCAGGTGGAAAAATGGGCCTACACTTTGCCCCCAATTCCTTCTAATTTGATAATCATCATAATTAAAGGGAATTAATTATACGATATTCTTCAGTTTGTTGGGGATTCATTGATAAAAATATCACCACGATCAACTGTTCGGCTTGTTGTCTAATTACTGTCAACGTCACAAGTTACTTCTCAAGACTTTTTTTTTTTTACTTAGTGATGAACGCATGAGAGCATTCCCTGTATTTGATATTTCAATGATTAGGGCCTTAAGACCCTTAACATAGATGTATATATGCCAATAAGATTTGACTTAAGATGTTCGGTATAATGCGCTAAAAAATTGTAGTTATTGTCTTTTCTATTACTTTTTTTCTAAAAAGTAGCGATCATTTGATTGAAGATATTTTTTTTTTGTCACTTTGATCTTGGCGATTTACTTCCTTCTTACTCTTCGCTTTGATCTTGGCGCTTAGCTTTCTTCATGCCTACCGTTTTGATCTTGGCGAGCACCTTTCCTCTTGCCTTTTGCTTTTGAGATTTGGCGTGGCTTCTTTTTGCCTGTTGCCATTTTTTGTATCTTAACTATCAGCAATTAGATGGTGGTTTGCCCTTTTTGATCTAGGTGACAGACATTCAGTTACAATTTGCCACTTTTTGATCTAGGCGATTTGTATTCAAGTGTAGTTTGCCACTTTTACATCGCGACGATTTGCCAATTTAGAAAGGCATATGTATGTGCAAAATATAAAAATAGATGTAGGCACATATTCATAGGAAGCATAAAATACAAAATGACATGGAAAAAATATGCCCTCATTATTATATTCTTGGGGTCTCTGGTTTTTGTCACTAATAATGTATAGCTGGTATCATGAAAACATAACCTCTCATGTGATTAGTGAATCTGAAGTTCTTTCACCGCTATGCATCAAGAATGGTGTAAGAATAGTTTTTCTAAAATTTTGGAGTTCACTATTTTACGATAAGACGTCCATATGTAGGTGGAACGTCTTTTATCAATTATAACTTAACGGGATTTATATATATATTAATGGAATAAAAATAAATTTAACAATATTTATCTGTATGGATGATTGACAATCGGGGATCAGCAAGAATGATCAGTTTTTGAGATTTGCACGGATAATCGTTCGGTGTTCGGCCTTCAGCATTAGATTGGTGTTTGGACTTCAGCAAGAATGTTCGGCCTTCAGCCTTCAGCCTTCAGCATCGGATTGGTGATCGGCCTTCGGTGTTCGGCCTTCAGCATTGACATTAGTGATCGTACGGTGTTCAGGCAAAGGCAAAGGTGATCGGCCTTCAACATCAAACAGTGGTGATTGTCTTTGGCGTTTGGCGTCGGATTGGTGATCAACCTTCGGTGTTCGGCCTTCAGCCTTCAGCGACTGTATAAGGGATCAACCTTCGTGAATAACATGTGTGACCACCAATGGTGATCAACACTATGTTTTATTCTCCATTTCTATCATTTTTAAGATTCTCCATTCTCTCTGTTACTCCATCATAAAAGAGCTTTTATGTGTCAATTTTCCATAGACGGCGCCAAAAAGTGTGAACCAGATCTTTGTCGCCGAAGCAAAACCAAATGATCGAAGTTATACACTTTAAAAGAAAAGTAAAACAATGGAGAAAAATAGATTCAGAGAGAATTGGATCTCGTTGAACATAGGAGAATGGAGAAAATTCGGTCCCTTTCATTGAATATTTACATGTTTATTTATACATGGATTGGAGTAACGGTTATGGATTTGAAATAATGGGGTAATCATGGTAATGAATTGAGTGAATGATTTCCTCCCCATCATTATGATATTTATTAGTCTGTTACTATCTTTGAATTTTGTAACGGCTCATGTCAGTGTTTGATGGGCTTGCACCTTTTGGGATTTCGCTCGTTGGGCTTTTGGTAGCTGAGTTTCTGCTTGCTAGGCTTCAGTTTGTTTCTGATGGGCCAGGTGAAAAAATGGGCCTACAATGGGATTATATTTTTCGAAAAAATCTGTTAAAAATCCAAGAGTTTTATAACTGCAAAATTCGATTTCCAGGTTGGTGATGGTCCATTGACTTAAAATAATATTGTGAATTAGGGCTATATTTGAATCGAAGTAAATATTATATACAATTATGCAAAAATTGTTACCCATGTAATTAAGTTGACAAAAGTGGATATGTTGCTTAGGGTCCATTTGGCTCACAAGAAAATTGTTTTCTTTTTTTACTGTTCACCCATTTCAAAAATAAAAACACGTTTGACAAACGCGTTTACCGTTCACTTTTTTTTCCCAAGAAAACTGTTTTCTGTGAATAGTGGATAAAAGTTGTGAAAACACCAAATACAACTTTTAGTTATTTTTTGAGTTTTTTCACTGTTTAGGGTACCATCTCCGGTACCGCCCCCATCGCCGCCGCCACCAACCACCACACCACCAGCCCCCGCCACCAGTCGCCGCCGCCGGCCCCCACCACCTTCGGTCTCCGCCGGCCGCCGCCAGTCACCTACCACCACCGCCCCCCGCTGCCGCCCACCAATACCATTTTATTTTTCAATATAAATTTTGATTCAAACGTTTTTTTGTTTTTAGTTTTTTGCTGAAAAAAATAAAGACAAATATAAATACAGTTTTTATATTTGAAGACAGACAACAAATATAAAAAACAGGCTTTCCAAACCCACCCTTAATGTAAAATTTTTGAATTTGACCTAATAATTGTTTATAATTAATATGGGAATTAAATAAGCAGGTGATCATTTGCTATATATTAACATCATAAACATTCTACACCAATTGGTGACCCGTCCAAACAGAAGCTTCCAAATCAAGGCAGGAAATATCTTAGAAACTTACAAAACTTCTTGTGATTGATTAGACACACAAACGTAAAAGTAAAGAAAACTTATACTATCTCGGTCTAATTTTTCTTGTCCCATCATACTTGTGAAATTAGAATTTTAATGTAATTTAATATTTTATTTTTGGCAACTATCTTTTTTTTCTATTAACTTTAAATAAATACCAGATCCCACCACAATACTATATCATTAAGATCAAAATTAAAAATTTTACACTAATCATATTATATCAATAAAATCTTAAAAAATTCAAATTGGACAACTATTGCGAGAGGAGGGTGTGAAAGAGAATTTTTATACAACCAAAATACAATTCAATGGGCCGGCCCTTTTCTCCTGTTGTATCCAGGACACAGGTAGGTCCCACTTCTCTGATCATAACCTGCATTGACCAAAGTAAACTCACAAATCACAATCTATTATTATCTATTGAGATAAATTATCTAAGGTGCAGAAAGAGTGAGAGATAATTTTTTATATCTAAAATTATACAATTTCATCAATTATAGTTAACATGTAATTATATATTTAACAAAAAGATTGTCTTAATTAAAATAAAATGACACCCATTATCATAATTTTGTAATATTTTACTTTCTGTCATCAAAGCTTTTGATTTTGTATTTTCCATGCATATATATATATATATATAAACTTGCAGGTTTTAAAGCCCCAACTACCATTTCAAAGGAATTACGGGCCTTAAAAATCAGCCTCATCTAAGAGAAGAAATGTAATGACAAAAAAAGTTACAATATAAACGGAAGTATGAAAGAAAAGCTATAAAATTGAAAGCTGGATCAATAAATTAAATTTCAACGGATGATCTACAATTTTCTGGATTGGATTTCATTACTGACCCAATGCAGCTAAAGCTAAGCAGTACATATAAATATAAATATATATATATATACAGAGAGAAAGAGTTATTACTGTTGAAATTCTATGTTGACCAAGCTAGCTGAAGAATTTGCAATGGTCCCAAAAGCGGTTTGGGACAAAACCATGGTGGCGCCACCAGCTGACGGCGGCGAAGGTATGGAGGGAGCATAATCAACAATTATGATCTGAATAGTTCGATTTGGAACACAAGTTCTAGGTTTTGAGGCACTTATGCACCTCACCAAATATTGTCTCCCACAAGCTGCCCCATTGTCCCATATTCCATCTCCAGCTGCTCCAAACATATTGCTCGATGGAAACTGTGACGGATCATTCCCGTAACACGTTGTTGCTATATATATATATATATATATTCCCGAATTCAATATATATCATTAATCATATCGAATGATTGAATATAACAGTAACCAAAGTTTTGTTTGACAATTTCTATATATTTTTACAAAAAAAAAAAAAGAATTAAACTCGTAATTTTTTTAAAACGTTCTTGAAGGTTCAGAAGCTCTGAATTTTGTCATTCAAAGCAAGTTTTCATTCTAAAACATCAAAAACAAAATTTGAAAAATTAATACAAACACGGCCTAAAGAAGCTACAAATTAATATAACAAAAAAGATCGTAAAGTATATTTTGCATTTTCTATAGTATATATGTTATATATATATATGTACTTACGTAAATATGGTGGACTGTATTGGGCAGTGGTGCCAACATCGCCATGAGAGGTAGAGATGATAAGGAGAAAGAGTGATAGCCATTGAAGGAGCGGATGAACTTTAGACATGTCAAGAGGGCCGGGAGATAGATTGAGAAAATTAAAGTCTAGAAGACTTGTATATTACTATATATATAGGGTAAATATCACAAACATTCCCTGTACTTAGACCTAATTACAGATAGTTCCTCCAATGTTTCTGAAATAACACTGCCCTCCCTTACCTTTACCACTGATGTAACACTTAGCCCCTTCTGCTTGAGTCAACACCGGAAATTGACTATTTTAGTCAATAAAGTTGTTTTTTTAAGTGAACATCCCAAACTACCCTCTCCACTCTTAACTTTTGCAAGATTTTTTACAAAAAACTTGCAAATAATCTATTGATATTTGTGTGTGTGTATGAATATTTATATGCATGTATAGAAGGAAAGGGAAAAAAAAAAAACCAGAATGTCTGAATCAAGTTATAATATTTCAAGAGGCAGCACTGCCAAACATTTGAGGTACATCAACATAAAATGCCAATGTGGTGAAATTGTTGCAATAAGGGTTACAAAATCAAACAATTACAACAACAAAAGGAGGTTGTTTTACGCATGTGAGAAGAAGATTTGCCCACTTTGGGAGTGGTGCAACCCTATTGGCAGTGAAGTACAAGTAAATGAAGAGGTGGTAGTATTGAAGAAGCAAATGAAAGAGAATACAAGGTAAATACTATCATATTTGCATCATTGCTGCTTGCATTGTTGTGCATTATCATCAAGTTGTACTAGTATGCATGCAATGCATATATATTGTATTTTTAGTTTATGCAAGAATCAATGAAAACTATGTAGTAAGCATCAGTACCAATATTTCAATTTATCACCACTCCAACTACAAATAACAGTGCATTTAGTTCAAAATGAGCACTGCTCTCCAATCTACAACAAGTTAAACTAAGTGCTTGTTTGGCAAACAATGTGGTGTTGGTTTTTGGTTTTGGTCTGGTTGGAATTGGAGTTGGGTTGGGTTTAGTGTGGTTTTATTCTGAATTGAAACCATGTTTGGTGCAGATGGTTTTGGTGTGAAAAAAAAGTGAAATTGAAAAACCAAACCATGTTTGGTAGAATTGGTATGAGCTGAAATTTTGAAACCAATCATATTTGGTAACTTGGAATAGTTTGACATTTTATTTATTTAAAATAACATTTTGTAAATATATATGTTTTAAAAATTAAAATATATAAATATTTAATTTTTTTGAAATATTTAATTTTTCATAAATATTTTATTTTTTTGAAATATTTATAGATAAAATATTGTATATAAGATATTTCAAAAAAATAAAATATTTTGAAAAAATAAAAGATTTCAGTAAAAATACATATAATTGTATATTTTTTTAAAAAAAATAAATATTATTTTATTATATTTTATTTTTTCTAGAAATATTTGTTTTCCAGAAATATTTTATTTTTTATGAAATATATTTTTTAGTTTGATTTTGTTGAAATATTTTATTTTTTCATAAATATTTTATTTTTCAAATTTATATATATATAATATTATAAATGAATTGATTTGTGTTAAACAATGGTACACCAAATTGAATTAGTTTGGGTTAAAGAATTGTTTTGGTATGAGAAAATCAAACCAACTCCTTCCAAACCATCTATTTCAATGGTGTGAAAAATGATGGATTTGTTACCAATGGTGCAACACTATTCAATCCCAACTCCTTCTACCAAACATGAGTCCAACCACAAATTTCATCCCAAAACCACAAATTTCACTCCAAACCCTCCTACCAAACAAACACTAAGGGTGCGTTTGGAAAACCTGTTTTTTGTATTTGTTTTCTGTCTTCAAATACAAAAACTGTTTTTGTATTTGTCTTTGTTTTTTTTAGGAAAAAACAAAAAACAAAAAAGCGTTTGGATGAAGGTGTTTTCACCACTTTTATTTGGTGAAAATTCTATTTTATGGATTTAGTGTTTTCACTATTTTTATCACCTAAACAGTGAAAAAACTCAAAAAACAACTAAAAGTTGTATTTGGTGTTTTCACCACTTTTACACACTATTCACAGAAAACAGTTTTCTTGAGAAAAAAATAGTGAACAGTAAACGCGTTTGCCAAACGTGTTTTTTTTTTTTAGTATTGTGAACAGTAAAAAAACAAAAACAAAAAATAGGGCATCCAAAACGGACCATAATTGTTTCATTCTATTAGTACCATCAAGCAGGGCATTACCAAGCTATGATCCCAAAAATCAATCACTCCAAAGAAAAAAAGTGAAAATCAATCAAACATATAACTGACTTTAAACACCATCATAGAGAACCTAATTACTAGTGATTGATACAGATCAAAGCTTCACCCAAAAATTACCCATCATATCAGTGTCTCCATGTACCCATGTGAATTAATTTACAAAATACTGTTGGAGATGTAAATAGTTGGAGTGGATTGGCATGCTAGTTACCACAATGCCTATTGAAAAGACATTTAAACATATATAAGAGTTGGAATGCAACTATATGCAGCTCATCTAAATCACTATATTGAATTGCAGTGTACCATATCAGAAGAGGGTTGGGGCTGGGATGTGCTTCCACCTCCACCACCACTTCCTTCACCTTGAGTCTGTTAGAAAAAGGTTAGAGAGTTGTAAAATAAATTAAATAGTTGTAAACAAAATTTAAATAAATTGTATACCATTCTAGAGGGTTGTGGTTGGGACATGGATGCACTCCCTCCCCTACCACCACCTCTCTTAGCTCTGCGACCTCCCAATAACAACATTATTTGATTTGATCCTCTACCAACTTGGTTTAAACCTCCTACCATTGGATGTTTTTTTTAAAAAATTGTAGCATATTTAATCATGCTAAAGTTTGTGCCAATAATGTACACATAATTGAGGAAAAAACATTTACAAATCTTATAATTTCCCATGTAGTTGAAGTTGGTGGTGGTTGAGAACTGCTTACACCAGGCCTTGTAGCTGTAAGGGTCTATTCCAATAACAATAGGGTATATTATATAGTAAAATTCAATTATTAAATCGATCTTATTAATAATAATGCAAACAAATTATTCCATACCTGAAATCCACTTGAACTATCTTCATTCACTGGTTGTGTATAACCTCTCTTAGAAATTTTTTGGAACAAGTCCTTTTGTTATGGCCAAATACCTTGCAAATCATGCACCTTATGGTCATTGCCCTTCTCATGACACTAGTTGCTTGGACTGGCTCATCTGGATCCATCCTCCTATTTTTCTTAGGCCTGCCAGGCCTTCTATATGGTGGAGGTGGTTCAAGTGGTCGCCAAATACAGATGGCCACAACTTATGGTCAATAATTGGATGAATCATTTGACCATGAGCTTTCAAGTAAGCTTCCTTTGTGTATTTTTAATCACAGTACAACTCCACATTCATCCTTTTGTAAGCCATAGCAGCAACATCATGCTTATAAGGCAGACCTGAAATCTGCCAAGCTCTACACACGCATGTTCTAGCACTTAGGTCAATGACAGTTGTCCTATTTTCATCCATAACCTCATACTCATCCCCACCAGTAAATATGATTGTGCATTGTAATGACCGGCTTAATTTAAATAATTTCTTTTTCTTCGGTTAATATATATATATTTTTATCTTGTGCATTACGTGGCATTGCATGTGTTTTCGTGCATTAAGAATTGCATGATTTTATTTTTTTTGTTCATTCCTATGTTTTGTAAAATTTTCATTTTTGTCGTTGACCGGGTAGTTTCGATATTTTAATTAAATGTGGGGGTTACTTTTGAGTTTGATAAAGATGAGAGTAACTTTTGCAATATATTCATTATGTGTAAATGTGTGACCGAATTCCACATGTTTATTTTTATTTTTATCTTCAACTTTCCAAAAGCATATTCCTCCATCATTTAAAGGTGCAATCATACATCTATTATATTGACACCACTTTATGACATTATTGATGAAAATTTTCAGCCATTATATTGATGTGTTGAGGTTGGCTTTTGCATATTCTCAACAATCAAGCAAAACCATTTTTCCATCATCCTCTATTTTTCTCCTATCTTCTTCTCTCTACATTTTGGGCATCTTAGAGTGGGGATTCAATTTTGTGCTCAACTAGGAAGTTGTTCTACGTGTTCCGATTTTCGGTTTAATACCAATTACGGTATGTGATCTATATTATTTAATTTGATTTGATTTTTCAAAAATTCCAGATTGCTAGTTTACATGTTTAGTGAAAATCAAGGTTTTAGATCTCTAATTTATAATATATGTACGGATCAAAATTAGTTTATGAAAATTTTACAGATCATACATAGGTATGTGATTATATGTTCCTGAAAATTTCAGAATTTATAAATAAGTAGAGAGTTAATTAAAAATTTAGGAAAAACATGTTATTCGGATATTGTTGTTGCTGCAGACAGTTTTTTTTACTCGGTTTGAGCAATTTATAGACCATGTTAAATTATTTATAACTTTTTGAAACTTTTACAGTATGCTTTTGTATATGTCTATTATCATATATCAAAATTTCAGATCATTTAGATAAATATTTAATTTTCTAAAAATCACGGAAGTAGGCTGTCCAGTGATATTTTACTGCTTGCTGATCCGATTTCGGTTTCGGTTTAGCCAATTGTTTCATATGGTTTTGTATTCTTATAAATCTTGAAAATGTTATTATAACATTTTGTATATGTCTAGGACATATTTATTAAATATCAAGAATTTTAAGTTAATTTATACTGGTAATAAAAATTATTGAGTAGTAACTGTTCAGTTTCAATCGTAGTTTAAAACCGGAACTTGTGTTACCAATTTGAGCTATCTATAATTCTAATTTTGTACTTATAATTTTATCACCTGATATTGAGTGTATATGATGTAAATATGGAGATTTTGGTAGTTATATAATTCATGGATAGGTTTGTAAAAATCTTGGAGTAAAGGGTGTTCAGTTTTCGGAACTGTTAGGAAAGCTGTCTTTTATAATTATTTTGGACCACTGTCCTTTGATTAAAGCTTATGAACATTTTAAAGTAGACCTACGTAGAAGTTTGGAGTGTATCCTGTAAATTTCATATTTTTATCAAACCTGTAGATGTTTCTAAAAATCATAGATTACCTGCTGTCCGTTTTACGGTAGTATTCGAAACCGAACTTTTCGATTCTTAATTAAGTAACTAAATTTTGTCTATTAATCCCGAATATTTTTGAGTAGATATTTATATATATCAGAATTTTTATTGGAAAATATTATTATAAAAATAAATATGGTTATGTATATAAAAATTATTCAATATGTGTTAATTGATTTTGGGCATAACATGGTACAAATGAAGGCGTGAAGGGAGAACCGTTCGTTTCTTCATTCTCTACACAACCATATTGTTTTGATTGTTGGTATTTTACTGGATATATTATCAAGTTTGAGGTAGGGATTTATTGGGGTATCGTGTGAGTTTAAGAATCTTCATTTATGCATTTTAATATTTATATATAGATTCATCATCATATTGTGCTATTTTTGACATGAGTTGTGAAATTACATTAATGTGTTTAAATGCATTGATTCATGCCATGATAGAATTTTTATTAGGTGGATCATGGAGTGCGGATATATTTTATTACTTATGTGCGCATGTGAATGACATTTATGAATTGTGAATTGTGAATGGTGGATTGGTTGTTGATTTTGGGAAATGGTCATGTGGTGTGAGCAATTGAGGGACGAATGAGCTCCCGGGGTGCAAGTCCTCGAATTATCGCGCGATTGGTTAACGTCACCGTAGGGTTAGTAGCCCCAAGACGGCTAGGCAGATGAACAGGTAGTTCATGTCCTAGGGTTTGTTTCACGACATAATTTTTCCATTTGATGATTTTGAATTTGATGTTATTTCGGTTGTGATAGTTGGATTTGAGTTCATATTGAGAGTATTGGTTTTAATTTCGTGATTATAGAACTTTTAAATTATCTTGATGATATTATTTAAATTGTTCTACATGAGTTTATATTGTGATTCATTTTGCATTTATATCTTGACATTGGACTAGGGTAGAGACTTGACCCTATACGTATTCATTAGTTTACATACTTGCGGAATCTTACGCTTCATGATTTTTCTCTACTGGGCCGTTTGTGCTCACCCCTTATCATTTTTCAGGAAAAGAACCGTTGGTGGATGATGCATGAGCTATTGGAAATTTGTGAAATTTGAACTTATAATAATTACATCTTTATGTAATAATAAAGATTGTGTGCTTATTATGATTTGTAATTGTTTGGCTTTGGACTAGTGTGTTCGTGTTGTAATTTGATTTGATTTCGGGATTTGTGTGTGATTTTATTATTTTTATTTCACTTCCGCGCTAGTGAATTATAAACAATGTCAGTTGACCAGTTTGACCATTTGATATTTTTATGAATTTTAATTAAATTTAAGTCATTATCCGGGTTTTCGGATTCGGGGCGTGACATGCATTGCCTAGATTCCTCAACTATTTGGTTTAATCTTCTCCTAATTTTAGGAGTCACCACAGTTTGCCAAGTACAAGCCACCTCAAACCTCTTTTGAATCCTACCCATCAGTTGTTTCCTAATCCATTCTAGCATGTTAAGTATTGTACCACCCCTATGTTCACCAACCCAATTGTTAAATGACTCACTTAAATTGTTGGTAACATAGTCATTCTTAAAAGATTCATCAAATACATGTCTAGCCCATGAGTTGAGAGGTAACTCCATCAAATGAGTATAACCCTTTGGTGACAAATTCCTAACATGTTGCATTGTTTCATTAAAATCATTTTGGTTATAGGCTCTAGCAGCCTTCCAAAAATATTTCCTTAACAAGAGACAAGAAAACCTTTTTTTAAAGTTGTTAAAAAGATGTCTACAACAATACCTGTGATTTGCCAATGGAAAGAGTTGGGACATTGCAGAGGCACACACCAGTACCCATCATTAGTGAACTACAATTAATCACAATTAACTTAATAAATTCATTAAAGAACAAGATTTCTACCTTTTGTTGGTCAGACATGAAAGTCCATTGAATATCATCACAATCATTCCCAATTATGGACTGGAGTCTTGTCAAAAAGAATCCCCAACTGTCTCTCCCTTCATTTTCAACAGCATATGCCACTGGAAAATACCCATTATTCCCATCAAGTGTAGTAGCTGCTAGTAAAACACCCCCATATGGTTCTTTCAAGTGGCAACCATCTAGGCCAATGAATGGCCTACAACCATCTTTCAACCCAGTAGTAAGTGCCTTGAAGCATATAAAAATTCTCCTAAACACAGGATTCTGATACAAGTCTGCTTTAGCTCTCATAATGTTACCCACACTGCCAGGATTTGTTTTAACTATTTCATTGCAATAAGCAGGGAGTAATTTGTATGCTTCAGCATGATTGCCTTCAAGAGTGTCCAATGCATCCTACTAGGTTGTATGCCATATATGTTTTAACAACAGTTCCTAAACTTGACACTTTTATCTTGGGATTCTCTCTAATCCTGTCTAAGAATCTTCTTGCAATCTAAGTGGATGTTGCTTCTTTAGAATATGTCTCTTTAACACAAGTATGTTCTTTAGTTATATATTTGATTTAATAGGTGACCTTATCAAAGATAAGAGAGGCATGAACCCTCCATGGACAACCAATGATAGCACAGTGACATGTTACCCTATTCTTCTCAATTTTGTCCTTCACCAATTTAAAACACTCTTGTACTGCATAATCCCTCAAGACATCTCTAAAGTGTTTTACATTTTCAAACAAAAGTCCCTTATTAAGCTCTATCTTCTGACCAGGAACTCTATGGAATTCTGTCCCATACAAAGTTTGGTCCATTGCTTTACCCTTAGCCCAAGCTTCTTTATCAAGATCATCTAGGATTTCTAAGCTTGATTTTAACCCAAACTCATCCCCAGACCCATAGTCAGACAACCCATCCTCTCTATCAATTATAACAGATTCCAAGTTAGTTTCATCAACTAAAGGACTATCAGTAAAACCCCAATCTCCCCATTCTTCATCCTCTGTACTAAACCCCATAATATAGTCCTCATATTCATATTCATTTTCATAATTATTTTTCATTGACACCTTCTCACCACCATCACTATTACTACTTTCATTGTTATCACCCTCATTAAGTTCAACATCAATCATTGGAAGTTCAATATTATCAAGCTCAACATATAACTGAATGAACTTTTGATATGGATTAGAGTGCAACCTAAACATTTCTAACATATCATTATCTATTTGCACTTTCATTTTGTCATTGGTGTCAGGCAATAAACAATGCATTATAATGGTTACATCTAATTGTAAGGATAAATTTTACAAAGAAACTTGCAAAACATCATCAATCAAATCAATCATACAATATCTGTCTGGATCAACATCATAAATTTCTTTGACAGATGATTTGTAGTGCACTCTAATCTCATGTAGAATATCACCCATCTGTTTACAGTATATACAAACAACACAAACATGCATTATAAATTTTGATTTTAGCCTAAACAAATCAATTAACATATTAAAAAATGCAGTCATAAATGTCATGTACTATTCAACATGCATATTTTCATGCACATGCACAAATAGATTCATATCCACCTACAAAATCCAACAAAATTTTCATATTTGAAGTTGAAATCAACCATTCACATGATAAAAAATAGGCAAATACTACCACCACAGACATATATATAACATGCAAACAATATACCGACACTATATCCCTCTTAAACATCTAGTATATATATGTATATATATAAATCCATAACTTATAAACAATACACTCCATATAAACCACAATATATATGTATATATATAAGCCCTAAAATAAGCATACAATGGAGATCTATTTACAATATAATAACAGAGAAGAGAAGAATAAGAATATATACCTCTCAACGATCTTTGATTTAGAACAAAAACCCTTCAAAACACCTCAAATATTGTTGATTGCAACGTGAAATAAAAAATTTAGGCCAAATCCTCCAAGAAATCTCACTTTCAAACAACTTTCAGGTTGGGGGTGTAGAGACTCTACGAAAATGACCCATCTTCATCTCAAAACTAGAAATTTCTTTAGGGTTTATGATGAAAACGAAGAGAGAGAGAGAGAGATTTTTTATCGGCTTAAGGTTATGGTTAGCAACTCAGATGGATCTGATCATCATCGTCTAAAAAAACTAGGATTTTAGCGAGCATAAAGCAGAGAACATGAAAAATCAGAAAGAGAGCTAAGATATGTTTATTTGCTTCGTCTCTCTCTCTTTCTCTCCATTATATATATATTTGTGTAATGAATCACAAATATCAAGGGTTAAAATGATATGACCACCCACCTAATACACCTCACTTCCCGCCTAAAACATATAACAAGGGTAAATAAGTATTTTCGCACCATTCCAGAATATTCCATTTATATGTGTTTAGGTTGGAGGGCAATATTGTCAATTCACACCAAAATTTGGACGGTCCACTTTTCCGGTTATGACAGGGGAGGGCAGTGTTATTTCAGAAATGTTGGGGGAACTATCTGTAATTAGGTCTAAGTACATGGGAGGTTTGTGATATTTACCCTTGAATATAGGGTTAAGTACAGAAAACACCCATGTTGTATAAATATGGTGCGTATAACATCATATACTTTAAAAATATGTGTATTGATACCAGTACTTTTGGAAAACGTGCAAACACCCCCTGCAAGTTTAAAAAACGTGAGAATACCCCCTGCAAGTTTCGAAAACGTGTGAATACCCCCTTCTTTCCGGTCATGTGCATCTCACATAACTTTTATACTCTCTTAAATACCCATTTTACCCTTTTTCTTCAAAATATATATATAAATTTTGAAATCAATATATAAAATTCAAGTTCAAAATTTATATATATAAAATTCGAAACCAATATATATATATATATATATATATATATATATATATATAATAAAATTTTCAAAATTTATATATATAAAATTCGCAAACAAAAATATATAAATTTCAAAAATTAAATATTAAATTTTGAAAAATATATATAAAATTTGAAACAAATATATAAAATATGAAAAAATATATATATACTTAAAAAAACATATAAAATTCAAAAAATATATATAAAACTCGTAAAAAAAATATAAAATTTGAAAAAATATATAAAATTCAAATAGTTCTGCAAATATAAGTATAAATAACACAAGTGACCAAAGTACAATACACCAAAACAACATTTAAAGTCAAAGAAAGTAGAAAATAGAAGTATATTTTTCCCGAATTTTATATATTATTTTTTGAAATTTATATATGTTTTCGAATTTTATATTTTATTTTCAAAATTTAATATATATTTTTCTAATTTAATATTTTTTTATGAATTTTATATATATTTTTTGAACTTATATATGTTTTTCCAAATTTTATATAATTTTTTTAAATTTATATTTTTCTTTTCAAAATTTATATTTTTTCGAATTTTATATTTTTTCAAAATTTAATATATATTTTTTGAATTTTAGATATTTTTAAAAATTATATATATATTTTTACGAATTTTATCTAATATTTCAATTTTATATATGTTTTTTGAATTATACTAAGAGCATATATGTCATTTAAAATGAAATAGGGTCAATTCTCACACAAATAAAAAGATTAGTGTGAAATTAAACCAGGAGGGTGTTATACGCAACGCACGCGACCGAATATATATATATATAGGATAAATAACAGTTTCACCCCTATTGATAGTGTAAATTACACTCACACCCCCTCAATTTTTGCTAATTACAGTTTCACCCCCTCAATTCATAATTACAGTTTCACTTTCACCCCCTCAACTCATTCTCCGGCGAGGTCAAACCGGGTCAACCAAAATCTGAGATGCGAAATGATCAAATTACCCTTATATGTGTGTAAAGACTTGTTTGCCCATCTAAAATGATGTGAAATGCCTAAACTACCCTCATCACTTATATATATATATATATATATATGTGTGTGCATAAATATATGTATATACCCATATACATATATGTATATGTATGAATTGGATATTGGGCAAATTCAATTTATATCATAGAAACATAAATTGGGTCCAAGATCAACAAATACGTCCTATAAAAAGCATGATTTAGACCAAAAATATCAAAAAATCAACACACTCATTTCATATGTATGTAGATATATATGTGCGTATATATATATATAGATAGATAGATATATATAGTTATATATGTATATATATGTGCGTGTATATATATAGATTCGTGTATATCTATCTATATAGTTATATATGTATATATATGTGCGTGTATATATATAGATATATATATATGTGCGTATATATATAGATAGATATATATAGAGACCAAAAATATATATAGATATATATGTCATTTTGTTTTGATTTTTCTGTAATTGAAAATGGACAATTAATTGAGTATGGGTAGGAATTGAGGTTTGATAATTGGTAGTTCATTTTAGGGTTAGGGTTTGATTTGAGGGGTTTTAGGAAAGAGTAGGGGTGAGATGAAGAAGATGATGGAAGGGTAAATAGGTAATTTAACATAAAAGAATATTTGATTATTTAAAATAAATATAAAAAAGGAGTATAAGAGTAATTGCACATATCCGGTCGCTGGATATGGAATCCAGGGGGTAAAACTGTAATTAGCAAAAATTGAGGGGGTGCGGGTGTAATTTACACTATCAATAGGGGTGAAACTGTTATTTACCCATATATATATATATGTTTGTATAATGTTGTCAAGTCAACGAGTAAGCTGGAATTTTAGTTAGATGTCATGCATGATGCACCGGACCAGACGGCGGGTAGGATAGTTACAGTACATGTAGTAGTACTAGTATTCGGCTTTGACGGGTCAATGGGTCCATGCCAACTCACGCGGGTGTATTTATTCCCGCCACAGTCAATATTGGTACCGCGTCGTTTTATGTAGCAAATCTTAAATTTAGGTTTTGTTTGAATTTATTTTTCAGAAGTTATTTTTTATTTTTTAAAATAAAAAATTATTTTGATTATTATTTATTAAAATGATTAGAAAAATTTTTGAATCATAAAAAAAGGTATAAGATCCTATAAATTTTTATTTTTATTCTTTTGCGTAAAAGAATAAGTAAAAACTATGCCAAATAAAGACTATGAGTCCGTTTGGATAACCTGTTTTTTGTATTTGTTTTCTATCTTCAAATATAAAAACTGTTTTTGTATTTGTCTTTGTTTTTTTCAGCAAAAAACTAAAAACAAAAAAGCGTTTGGATGAAAATTTGTATTGAAAAATAAAATGGTATTGGTGGGCGGCGGTGACCGGTGGCGGCGGGGGCGGTGGTGGTGGGTGACTGGCGGCGGCCGGAGGTGGCGGCGGTGGGGCCCGGCGGCGGCGACTGGTGGCGGGGGGTGGTGGTGGTTGGTGGCGGCGGTGGCGGAGGTGGTACCCTAAACAGTGAAAAAACTCAAAAAACAATTAAAAGTTATATTTGGTGTTTTTATCACTTTTACACACTATTAACAAAAAACAGTTTTTTTGGGGGGAAAAAAGTGAACAGTAAACGCGTTTGCCAAACGTGTTTTTTTTTTTTAACTCGGTGAACAGTAAAAAAACAAAAACTATTTTTCCGTATCCAAACGGGCCATAGTTTCTCTCATAACTAAGAAATGACTTTATATAAAAAAGAAAAATGTCATCTTATTGCATATCATTTTGCTTCATTCAGATTCTCATGCTACTAGTCTTGTAAACTTTAAACATATATATCTATATATATATATATATTTTGTAGACTTGTAGTATCAGAAAAGGGTAAAGTAGTATTAAGAAAATACAAGGTATAGTCAACAGCACTGGTTGTGCATTAATGCTTTATCTAATAATGTTTTTTATCATTTGAAATAGGAATATGGATCCACTTGATGTTACCAAAAGATAGAGGCGTAGAGAATCTTATGACTGTTCTATTGGTATTTGTTAGACCATTGTAGATTACAATGTGAATTACTTGTAACTCACTAATCAGTATTGACTTTTCTTTTTCTTTTTTTGGGCTTACACTATTGACAATTATAAGCAAATTAGTCCTTCTGGAGTGTCATTACTATTTTCGACTGGTCCGCCATCTACTAATATAATCAATTTGTGATATTTCTAGATGTGTATTTTTATAATCATTATATAATTAATTTACTTTTAAAATTATTGTATAATTAATATAGACCGCAATCTACTAGTATAATCGATTCGTAATGTTTCTAGAATGTACCGATATCGTACATTACATCCAAACCAAAGGCTCCATGCTTGCGAATGGGTCCATTTAATGGTGTCTCCCTGGTTCTAATTATATCAGTGACCGCATGGGTGTTAAGGACGTCATTCATTTAGTATATATAAAGATTGGATATAGATAGAGCAAATACATCAACCAAAAAAGTCAAAAAGACAGTGTAAGCTAAGTGTGAAAGCCAAGAACAATGGCATAAATTGCTCAGCCATGCAGTCAATCATTACTGCAAATCATATTCAAAATGGAAACCAAACTGATGGAGACATTTCGTCTCCTCCAACACCTATGGCCATAAACTGATTTTTGGAGAAATTAGCACTGTTTCTTCTTAATTGTTACTTGATATGTTCATTTACTGTAAACACAGAATTCCTAAAATGACCAGTAGGCTCAAGTAATATCCACAAAAAAATTCTACCATAAAATGGGAGGTCCAAGAGAAGAGGTTCAAAAGTTGTGCATATGGCCAATCACACAATGTGGCTCATCTATAAAATTGAAAACCATATTCAACAAGATCAAGATTTGGAAGAGTGAGAACAAAAAAAAAAGTACTAGCTCCGTCCATTGTGGTATCGAAGAGTCGTATTACAGATAAATAACATTCAGTGGGAGCTGGCAGCATATATAAAACTTCATTCAGTAAAAATGGGCAAGAATAGCACCAGGCCTCTTGTCTCAAATAATGCATTTACTTCCACAGCTTCCTCAATGACATGTTCTTCTCCGTCTCCTTCTTCATTACCTTTGCCACTGCCATCTCGAAATCTTCTTGTGTGACATGAACCCTCCTTTCCCTCAAAGCAAACATCCCTGCTTCAGTGCACACAGCCTATACCAGAGAACGAAGCAAAGCATTAGTGTACAATCAATGGTACTCTGAAGAAAACATTTCTCATCTCAATCAAAAGATCAAGGACATTGCCAATGAGGACTGTAAGAGTTGATTTTTAAAAGACTTTTTTAAACAGATTAACAGCTTTGTTGATCAAAGAACACCACTCTTCACAAGATACACAGGAGGCAGGTAACGTGTACAACCTTTAATCATTCTTCGACAAGGATGGAATATAAATGAGCGGGTGACCATTGGCCGGTGTGGACAGGGCCACCATTATATGTTTATAAATCATTTTAGGGAGTCTGCCCTGAATAGATTACATACTCAAAATAGTTGTCCTAAAACAACCTTGGCTTTTATGCTAGAATCCAAGCCCAACTATAGAGAAGAGATTTAACTACCAGAAATACATGATACCTAATATACTTTAGAGTGTGAACATGGTTTATTATACACATACATACATATTGTTAAACAACTACTCAAGCGCGACCTGGGTCAGTATGAGCATTTTTTTAAAACTAAGCATGGTCAAAGAAGTAATTAGGTGTACAAATCTTTGTCCAATCCAAACGCTATTGGCATATCATATTAGTTGCAGAATGCTTAAATGTGGGAGGTTCATACTTACCTGTGGTGTGGTCCAATGAAAATTTTACATGTATTCTAAATGTTTAAAAAATTACCTTAAGTAGATTACTTTTTAAATTTGAAAAATCAATCAAATCAACGATGATGAAAAGATTTTAAAATTTATGGAAATGTTTCAAATTTTTAAGACACATATAAATTTTTCATTGGACCACACCACGTGCAAGTACTGCGCGCATGCCCAACTCCATATGCGAGTAACAGTATTACAATCCCAAGCAAGCCACAGAGAGCATATTCTGAATATCTTCCAAATATCTTTAAAGTACGAAGAAAAATTAATGATAACAATAGAACCAAGTAAAATTTATATTTGTCCGTCAGGCAACCAAAAATTATAAGCTAGAGAGAATACAAAATACATCAACAGCCAACAGATGAAAGACATTCATATAAAGGGTAAAACACACCTTGAGCTCTGCACCGGATGCACCATTCATCTTCCCCGCAATCTTCTTCAAATCAATCCCACGCATCAAATTCATCCTTCTGGAATGTATTTTTAAGATATCGAAACGAGACTGAAAAGAAATTATGAAAAATCAATTAAGTATACAGATCACTTGGTTATTAATCAAAGCAGCAACTAAAACACACAATCATGTTAAAAAGAATTTCTCATTTGAAAGAACAGCAATATTATAAGAATGGTCAAGGACATGATCACATGGTGTTGAGAGTAAAAATTATGCACATACGCATAAAACCCAACGCTTAGGGCCCGTTTGGTAGGCGGTCCGGTTCGGTCTTATTTGGTCTGGTCTGGTCTTATCTGTTCTGAAAGTCTGTTTGGTTAAGTTGTCTGGTCTTATGTTCTTATTCAAGCTGTTTGATCTTATGTTTGGAAAATAATACAAAAAATAAAAAAATAATATATAAAATTCAAAAAATATATTAAGTATGAAAAATATATAAAATTTGAAAAAATATAAAAAAATTGAAAATAATATAAGAAATTCAAAAATAATATATAATTTCAAATTTTATAAATTATTTCTAATTTTTATATTATTTTTTGAATTTTATATATTATTTTTTATTTTTTATATTATTTTCAAAATTTTTATATTTTCTCAAATATATATATATATATATCAAATTTTGTATATTATTTTTGAATTTTATATTTGTATCAAATTTTATACATTATTTCAAATTTTTTATATTATTTTTCAAAACTTATATATTATTTTTTAAATTATATATATATTTAAAATTTTATATATTAATTTTGATTTTTATATATTTTTTTCGAATTTAATACATTATTTTAAAAAAATTATATTATTTTTCAAATTTTATATATTATTTTCGAATTTTATACATTATTTTTTATTTTTTCTATTATTTTGGAATTTTTTTATTTTCCCAAATTTTAAATATATTTTTTGCATTTTATATATTAATTTTGAATTATATATATATATTTCAAATTTTATACATTATTTCAATTTTTTTATATTATTTTTTTAATTTTATATATTATTTTCAAATTATATATATATTTTAATTTTATATATATTTTTCTAATTTTATGATCCCATGTGTTAAGATAATTGTATATAAGACCACTTGAGACCCCATGAGACCATCATTTTTTGTTGTCTCAAGTTACCGATCCTTATTTTTTTGGAACCGTTTTTTTGGAACCGTGTTGCCAAACAGTGTCCGGTCCCAAAAAAATCAATATGAGACCGGACCACATGGAACCGGACCGCAAACCAAACAGGGCCTTAACATCCATGCCCCACCTACTGCAGACACAAAATGGATAATTTGGCAACTGTAGCACATACCTCTTCATTAGGATTGGGGAATTCAATCTTCCTGTCAATTCGTCCTGGTCTAAGCAGTGCATGATCCAGAATATCAATACGGTTCGTGGCCATCAGAACCTGCACAAGCAATACCAAATTATACGGGGAGCAAAATAGAAGGCTGTGTTTCCAGTTCACTCAATCTGCATTATCTATGAAGGTATAAAGCATTACCTTGATTTTGTTTGATGCTTCAAATCCATCCAGCTGGTTGAGAAGCTCCAGCATAGTCCTCTGAACTTCACTGTCACCATTACCACTTCCAGATTCCATCCGAGCAGATCCAATACTATCAATTTCATCCATAAATATGATAGATGGAGCATGTTCCCTGTGACCAATAAGAGAGCCCAAAACCATGGAGGTAAGATACTAAGCAAAATAATTACAGTGCAACAGCTTTTCAAAATGAATATTTTTCCGAAAACACATTAACAGCATATATAATTGCCTGATCATTTGCAATTCATTCATTATGTGATCCTTCAGCAATTTAACACCTAATGATTGATCTTTGTTGATATAAATACCATCTCCAAAGTTAAAATGGCTTCCTTTGATACTTCTCTTGTTATTTCACATGGTGCAACTAGTCAAAATAGGCTGAACATGGACAACAAGACATGCATATGCGTGTGTGTACAATTTAGGAAAGAATGGAATGAAACAATTACAAGAAGTATTCCCTCCCTAAATGCCCTTGCCTTGTCATATAGTTTCCAATTGAAAAAAAGAAAAGAAATCCTCCATGTATAGAAGCAAAAATAAAAAGCAAATGCAAACCTAAAATGCAAACAAACAGTAAACAGTTGCAATCATGCATGTATGAGCCAAGAGGCCTTCATATAAGTTATTCCAAACAAACCTGGCCATCACAAACAGTTCTCTGACCATTCGAGAGCCTTCCCCAATGTATTTCTGAACTAGCTCGGAACCAGAAACCCTGATGAAAGTACAATCAGTGTGATGGGCCACTGCCCTGGCCAACAATGTTTTCCCAGTACCCGGTGGGCCATAAAGCAGGACTCCCTATATTGTGAGAACACGAGGTGGTGAAAAACTTCGCATATAAACCTGGCTATACAACTGTCCTCAGAATCAAGGAGTAAACATAACTTAGCACTGTAAAAGTACCTTTGGTTGAGCTATTCCAAGACTCTCAAATAACTCAGGATGTTTGATTGGAAGCTCAATGACCTTTAAAGAAGATTAATGGGCAGAAAAAAATAATACAGATCATGAATTTTCAAGAATTCCACAAACATTATTAAAGAGAGAGAGAGAGATAGATGCATATAGAGGATATACATAAGAATATAAATATGCATGAGAGATACCTCCTTTATCTCTTTGATTTGCTGGTCAAGCCCACCAATCATATCATATGTAGAATCAGGAACTTTTTCAACTTTCATTAGGTTGACCAGGGGATCCACTTTGCTGGGCAAAATCAAATGAAGAACATAGCTGTCATTACGGAGGGCAACCCTCGTAGATGGTGTGAGCTTCGTAATGTCAATGTTTTTATCTATATCAACAACATATTTTCCTTCAGGATGGACCTGGAAAAAAAAAAAAGGAACAGAAGGAAATAAGAGACTGGTGGAGATACAACTGAAAATAAAGGACAACTGGACGCTACTAGAATTCATGCAAGAGAAATTAGATGTCTCACATTTTATCTGAAATACATGCATGAAGGAGTGGAAGAGCTAAGTTGTAAAATTGAAAATAGTTGTGGTCGGATAGAAAGAGAAATGAGTCTTGAAAACTTTCTAGAAATTTGAGCTGAATTTTTTAATTTTTTTTTGTAACCGTGATGTCCAGGCTAGCTTACGCGCGCACCTTGACTAATCCACGAGATCCGTGCAAGGCGACCCCCCCCCCCCACACGAATCGGGTAAGGCTCACACTATGTCCACAGTTGTGGCCCTAACGAATTGTTTGCACCTAGTAGGAATCAAACATGAGACTTTATGTTTCTTGAGGCACCAAGTCCCCAGTCTTTTCCAACTAGGTCAACCCGCTCGGGTTAGAGAGCTGAATTCATTTTGACATCTAATGTCGTATGCTAGTAGACGTGTCACATTCAAAACACTTAGACATTAAAGTAAGTTATTCTCTTCTCATTCAAGCTTTGAATAAAGCTAACCCATACTAAAGCAATGCATGGCATACAGATACAACTAAGCATGAATGTAGCCATCATACTTCCATAAAGATTATACACAGGCATGACAAAGGAATTATAGATGTATATAAAAAATAATACCAATTACATTAGAATTTGTATTTATACCTTCACATACGTACATAAGCGTGTACATAGGTTATATCAGTGCATGTCTAATGTTTGGAGCAGTGGATGTCTAGTGTTTCGATAAATGCATCTCTAAAGCATCTTCATACAAAATGAAGATGGGACAAAAGGTAGGTAAATTCCAAGTATTGCAAGTTATCTTCATCTTTCCTAATTTATAAAAACATTTTGCAACATTAAAAATACTAAAACATTTCTAGAACAAGTTCCAATTTGAAGCAAACTGAGCATTAAATACAAGACACTGTATGTATAGAGAAATTAATGTTTCGAAAAAATGTCGTAAGGCATTGTAAAATCGATTCACAAGCTTATGGAACTTTTGAGATTCGTTATTTTTACCTTTGACATGTATTACTTAAGGTTTGAACACTTCATTTTATTTTCAGACAGTAGAATATTTAGTCTTATTATTATAACTCAACTGGTGAAGGACTAATTAGTTCATAAATTATGAAAAATATTAGACATGTGTATCTTTTCTTTTGGCGTTCTATTGAGAAATTGGGTTTTCCAGTTTCGTATAAACGGTACAAGGATGCTAAATGTTATTTGGTTCAATCGGAATCAGTCGAGTTTCATAAATTCATGTACACTAAATGGAAAGAGGCATCTTCTAATTTGGACATGTGATTGTACATAAGTAATGCTTCCGCATATACTTATTCGCATACATTACTTTGTGTGAGTGTATATATTGGTATGTAAAGAGTTAATCAATGGACACATGGACCTAAGATGGCACTAGGAGATGACCTACACAGGTATTTAATGACTTCGGGGCTGTGCCAAGGCTTCCCAAAGAAAAGTTTTACATTAAATAGGTTGATCATGTTGAATAGGTACATAGATACATGTATTGAACTCTTTCAATTTTAGTTTAATCTTTTTTATTTCATTGAATCCACCGCGTGACCCTTCTAATCATATATGAACATTGATAAAGCCCTAATACGTAATTCAGTAAGTAATACAACCATATTTCAAAGTACAGACACGTAAAGGATTCACAAGTGCAGACACATACTATACTACTTACTTTCACTAAGACCTTCGATTTTCCCATAACTTTGACGACTTCGCCGACATATGATCCAGGCTCCTGAAGCAGCTGTAATTCCTCTTTAAGCATCCTCACTGTCCAAAATTTACATTCAAATACATACATATATATATATAGATATAAGTTAAATATATTTGTTAAACAGTAAATATGGTACTGCAATTCAGGTGAAGTATTTTCCACAGAATTGAATAGAATCACAAAATTTAGGGTTAGGGTTTCATGTGAAGTATTTTCCACAAAATTGACTCCAATTACGAAATTTAGGGTTAGGGTTAATACCTCTGGAATTGAGGTCGTTACGTTGGGCTTCGTGTCGATTGAGATTGTGAGTCCTCTGGCGAACTTGGAGATGAAGATCGTGGATATGCTGTTGATAGTATTGCCTCAAACCCTCGCCTTGCTTCATCGTCTTCGTTGAACAAGTCTCCTCCTGCATTCTTTCTATTCGGCTCGTCTCTATCTCTGCCGTCGCCATAGTCGCTTGATCTAGATACAAATTCACGATCTTGATTAACAAAATCAAGCTACTTCAGATTCAACTTTGCTTCGTGTATATATATATATATATATATTATTACATATAACTCGGTGGCTTTTCTCCCACAGGACCCCCGCTAGTTTGGTTAATCATACAACTAAGGGTTAACTTCATTTAGACCTTTGAGGTTTATTTTTACTTCAATCAGACTCCCTCAGGTTTGCAAATCTTCAATCATACCCTCTTATAATATAAAATGTCTAAAATACCCCTAAATCAAACACCGCTAAATCAATTTTATTTTAGAATAGAAATAATCTTATATTCAAACACATATTAACCATATATCCAAACACCCCACCGTGACCACCACCCGCCTCCACCACCCTATCGCCGCCGCCACCATGAGTCGCCACCCACACCGCGAGCCGCCAACCTCTCTCTCTCTCTATGTATATATATATATATATACACACATATATATGTGTGGGGTAAATTACACAAACTATCCCTCAACTTTGACCTAATTATAAATATTACCCTTAACGTTTTATTAATATCAATTACCCCCCTTAATTGCATCGGAACAGTAATCCAACTATTAATAGTAGGGAAATGACTGATATACCCTCATATATGTGGAAATATTTCAAGAGTTTTCTAGAGCCACGTGAATTTACATAATTACCCTCAAAAATTTATCTTTTGGATAATACAAAATATAAATTTTATCAAATTTATTCCCACTACTAACAGCTTTCAAATTTATAATAACAGAAATGCAATTAACATATATAATAAATAGTGAATAAATATATAATTTCTGAAAATATATATAAATTCGGAAAAGAAAATATAAAATTTGAAAAAAAAAATTCTAATAAGATGGTTCATTAAATATGATTATCCATATTTTTTTTGAATTTTATATACTTTTTATAATTTTATATATATTTTTCAAATTTATATATTTTTTGAAATTTATATTTTTTTCAAATTTTATATATTTTTTCTAATTATATATATATTTTTCGAATTTATATATCTTTTCCAAAATTATATATTTTTTCCGAATTTTATATATTTTTTCTAATTCTATTTTTTGTTTTCAAATTATATATATATATTTCAAAAATTTATATGTTTTTTGAAATTTATATATTTTGTTTTCTAAGTTTATATATTTTTATACATTATTTTTGTTTTATCAAATTAACATATAGAATATAATATGGTGAATTAAGTAGGGTTATTCTAGTAATTATCATTACAAAAGTAATGGTTAAAACGTAAATGTATGGGTAGTAAGGGTAAAATAGGATTTTCAGTTCCAAAAAATTCAACTTTGATGAATATGTGAATTTTCTAGCGTTGACTTCTACCGGAGGGGGGGAGATGTTACAACGGAGCAAAAGTAAGGGTGATAATTGATATTAATGAAACGTTAGGGGTAATACCTGTAATTAGATCAAAGTTGAGGGATGGTTTGTGTAATTTACCCTACACGTGTGTGTATATATATATGGGTTTGTATATATACGTATATTGGTTCAATTTACCCTAAAATCAATAAATATATAGGTTTGTATATAGAAATTAAACTGAGATTGGGATATCGGTTTAGGAAAATTGAGATTTCAATACATTCATATATATATATATATATATATATATATATATGAGTTTGTATATATATATACAAAGAGAGAGAGAAGTTGGGGTTGGAGGAAGCAGCGTCGGCAAAAGTGGTGGTGGTGGCGGCCGTGGGGGGTGGGGGGTGGCGGTGGGAGGGGTTGGGGTTGGGGTTAGGGATGGGGTTTGGGTTGTCGGATATAATTAAAAAAATTAGTTTTAAAAAAAATAAAATGTGTTTGTAAAAATTAAATAATTGGGGTTGATGTTGGGATTTTTGGATTTAATTTTTATTCACAAATTCAAAATTTTAGTTTCCAAAATAATTAAATATTTGTTTGTAAAAATTAGTTTTTTTAAAAAAATATGTGTTTGTAAAAATTGAAAGAATTTTATATTTATTTTCAAATTTTATAATTTTTTTTGAAATTTAATATATATTTTTTGAAATTTTATATGTTTTTTTAATTTTATATATTTGTTTCGAATTTTTTATGTTTTTTTAAAATTTTATATTTATTTTTGAAATTTAATATATATATTTTTGAATTTTATATGTTTTTTTAAAATTTATATATATATTTTGAATTATATATATATTTTTAATTTTTTACTTATTTTCGAATTTTATAATGTTTTTCAAATTTTAATATATATTTAAAATTTAATACAAATTAAATGATGAAATGATTGGAGGGGGTCAAATTGATAAAATTACATATCCTTGTTTCCAAACAACTCTAGGTTATCCCATTGAGGGTAATTTATGTATTTACAAAAAAGGTTAGGATGATATCATTGTTAAAGGGGTGTAAGTGATGAGAATATCAAACCTGAGGGGTGTAATTGAAAATATTCAAATTTGAGAGAGTGTGATTAAAATTAAAACAAATTTTAGGTGGTGTAAATGAAGTTAACCCTACAAGTAATGTAGATTATAAATATATGTGATATATAATACTGCTATATATAGTTTGTAAAAAATATATAAAAATTAAAAATATATATAAAATTCGTAAAAAAACATATAAAATTTGAAAAACTATATAAAATTAGTAAAAAATATATAAAATTAAAAAACATATAAAATTCAAAAAAATATTTAAAATTCATAAAAAAATATATAAAATTCAAATATATATATAAAATTCGTAAAAAAAAACATATAAAATTCCAAAGAAAACATATAAAATTTTTAAAAAATATATTAAATTCATAAAAAATATATAAAAATTAAAAAAACTTATAAAATTCGAAAAACCCATATTACCAATCAAATAAAATATCTCGAAAACATAAATATCATTTTAATTTTAATTAAGAATAAAATCATATAACTTTATTATTAAATCACATGAATGGGTAGATTATGTTGGACCCTCCATATTAAAAAAAGGTTAGTTCAATCCGCACTTCGTTTATTGTATGGAAATGGAAAAAAGCTATTGACTTCTAAAAAGCATTTTTAACATCACAAATTATTTTAAAACTATGACTATACTCTATTTGTGACATCTAAATGTTTTTGAAAAAAAAAATTCAAATATAGTAGAAGAACACTTTCTTGGATTGTATTATGATTTTCCTACCCCTTTGTTTTTTTGGATAATCTTGTTTGAATATACTATTGTAGTGTGACAAAGGATTATATATATATATATATATATTGAATTTTACATATTTTTTTACGAATTTTATTTATTTTTTTCGAATTTTATATGTTTTTTTTGAATTTTATATGAATTTTTTTATTTTATATATTTTTTACAAATTATATATATTTATATATAATTTTATATGTTTTTTAATTTTATATGTTTTTTTACGAATTATATATACTTTTTATGAATTACATATGTTTTTATTTTAGTTTATATATTTGTTTACGAATTTTATATATATTTTATGAATTTTATATGTTTGTTTTTGAATTTTTACAAATTTTATATATTTTTTCGAATTTTATATATTTTTTACGAATTATATATATATTTTTACGATTTGTTTTTTGAATTTTATATGTTTTTTGAAATTTTTATATGTTTTTTATATATTTTTTTTTTATGAATTATGTATATATATATTTTGAATTTTATATGTTTGAATTTTATTTGATATATTTTTTCGAATTTTATATATATTTTTACGAATTATATATATATATTATGAATTTTATATGTTTGTTTTCGAATTATTTACAAATTTAATATATTTTTTCGAATTTTATATATTTTTTACGAATTATATATATATTTTCACGATTTTTTTTTTTGAATTTTATATGTTTTTTTGAAAGTTTTAAGTTTTTTATATATATTTTTTTATGAATTATGTATATATATTTTTTTAATTTTATATGTTTGAATTTTATTTTATATATTTTTTTGAATTTTATATAATTTTTTTACGAATTTTATGTTTATATTTTCAAATTTTATATGTATTTTTTAATTTTGATATATTTTTCGAATTATGTGTATATATTTTTGAATTTTATATGTTTTATTTTTATTTAATTAAATTGCAAGGGTATTTTGGTCAAAAATTATAAGGAGGGAGGCAAGTTGATACATTTTGGTAATCATAAGGGGGTTTTCTGTATAGGAGGGGGGCAAAGTGATCTTTTTGAAACCACAGGGGGGTTTACTGAAATTAACTCTAAAAGAAAAGAAAACAAGGATATGGCTTTTCATGGATAGCTTAACCCTCCAAATCTCTTAATTGCTATTCTCCAAAAAATGAGATTTGGAGAGAAATGATAATACTTCAGTGATACTTTTATAATACCAAATATTATCTTAATATTTTGAAAATAAAAAGGGAAAATTCCTCATAAATCATACTTTATACACCAAAAGACAAATAAGTCCTAAAATATTTCTCTTTAGACCAAATAAGTTCTACTTTTAAGATACATTTCCAATGAAATTCTAAAATATTTCTCTTTAGACTAATAAGTCCTATATTTTGAGATTCCTTTCCAGTAAAGTCCTAAAATATTTATCTTTGGACCAATAAATCCTACTTTTTGAGATTCCTTTCTATTTAAGTCCTAATTTCTTTTTATTTTTATCCATCCTTAGTAAATTAGTTTTGATGATAACTTTATTCATTAATTCATACATAGTTTATTTTTTTATAAGTTTTAGTTACGAAAAATAGTATATTACGAATTTAAATAATAATTGATCTAATTTAAATTTAATTTAATAAACTTGAATGCATATATAATAAATTTACTAAAAATATAATAAATTACTATACATAAAAATAATAAAATAAAATTTCATTCAATTTTTATAGTTTAATGTAAGTGTTCATGCCAAATTTGAATTAAAAATTTATATTTGATTTAATATCTTTCATATAATTTAATAAGGGTGTAAATAGATTATTTAGTAATTTAGAATTTATATGGAACAAGAACACTAAAAGTAAGAATTTCTAAAATAATCCAACCCTTATCAAATTGTATAGAAGATTTTAGATAAAAAATTTTAGGACTTCATTGGAAAGGAATATCAAAAGTAGGACTTATTGATCCAAAGAACAATATTTTAGGACTTATTTGTCTTTTGGTGTAAAAAGTAGGACTTATGAAGAATTTTCCCAAATGAAAAACTTAAAGACATTTGGTTATTAGGATATAATAGTAAATTGGTTAAAACGATTTCTTTTCTTTTCTCTCATCTTCCTTATCTAAACAAAAATACTATCATTTATATGATTTTCCTTCATAATTTATCCAAACATGAATTTTTGACATTGCTATATATATATTCCCCCTCCCCTCCCCCTCATTTTCTCTCATAACTAGTGTTATCATTTCTTTTCTTTTCTCTCTAGTTAATCCAAACGAAACCTTAATTTCATTCATGTTACATTTTTAATTTGACGGTGGTTATTAAAATTATAATTCATCAATTAGTAACAACAAAAAAGAAACAAATCATGACTACATTGTTAGGATGGTGATCAATTGGCTTTTTATTAATAGATAATACATAAATAGAAGTCAGATCTTAATTTTGATTATAAATAGAGGAGGAGGTTGAAAGAGGGAAAGTTTTACCAATTATTCTTAGAAGTCAGATCTTAATTTTGATTTCACCGAATTATAATTTATGGGGAAAATTAATAGGATTTGTCGATATTAACACTATATTATACGTCTTTGTTTGAAAGTGAAATGCAATGTTTAAGAAATATTATTTGGATTAGTTGTGTTATTATTGTTGTTGTTGTTTTAACAAAGATATCATCGCGGAGCCATGTATCCCCTCCCACAATTTTCAAAAATTACTTTTACTATCATAAAAAAATGTATTTTATATGAGTAAGTCCATAAAAATTATATATGGCCCCTCTCAAAATTTTAAAAAATTCTTTTACTATTTCAAAAAATTATATATTTTATGACTAACTTCATAAAAATTGCATATGGCCTCCCAAATTTTTTTAAAATTTCTTTAATAAGCCACAAAATTATATATATTTATAAAATAAACTAACAAAAAATTGCATCAGGCCACCCCAACTATTATTCCTGGCTCCGTCCCTAGATATCATAATAAATTTTATTACTATATTATTTTTTTAAATTTGCTTGATAACTTCTTTAACTTCCTTTTTGGACGGACTATAATATTATGAATTTTTGAGATGTTTTAACTAGTAAAATGGGTTAAAGTTCACTCATAAATTTGATTAAACCCATAAGATGTTTTAGTAAAATTTAGTTATGGTGATTCTTATTAATATGCTTTTTAGTCTTTAGTGAAGCATAAATAAGGTGATTCAACTTGTGATTTGGTTCAACTATTCGAGAACATAAATTAACCATCATTAGGAATCAATTATGAGTGCAAAACAAAAAGATAACTAGTTATGAGAAATAATTCAAGTATTGAAATTTAGGGGTGGTGATAGAAATTATAAATTTGATTCTTAAAAACTCAGTTTGTAAACACCTTAAAATGTTCAACACTTCTTCGAATCCTTCTATTAATTTTTGGAATTTCTTTATATACATATCCTAAATGGACTTCATCCTGTACATTTAATCAGGGTCCTTCATTACATACCTCCTCTGAATGGGCTTTATTATTGGGTTCATAAATATCTTGCTGGCCCATAAACTTGATGGGCCTGATGACAGATGGGCTCAATTGGGCTGGACATTTTCACTATTACACAGGCCCTATCCTTTGTGATGGGTTGTCGATCTTCCCGGCCCATTATAAAGGATACAGAGTGGGGGCAAGATACATCACCCCTGATCGGGATGACGTGGCTGACACAATTAATACGACGGTTGTACAATCATTGTAACATTTGAAATTCGTGGTCCGGGTGGCCTTGGTTGGCGAGAAGGGAGGCGCACGTGAAGCGAGGTGACGTTTCGGTTCCCGAGCGCACGGCTTTTCAGGCGCCCCTGAGGCTTCTATAAATAATGCCTACAGTGCTATGGACTCATTCCGTTTCACAGTTTTAAAAATTTTTAGAAAGCTCCCTGCACTTGAGACCTTGACTTATCATTGCCAGAGTCTACCTCCACTCTCAGGAAAGCGTCAGAAATCCTTCGGGGTTCATCTTAGAGTAAGTTATTTCTTTTCATCTTAGCGTCTTTCTTTTCGAAATGTCTGATAGTGATGATACCCGGTCGGGTAGCGACCGTCTACCCTCCTCTGTAAACCCGGACGCATCCCTTAGTTCACCCTCAGTGGAGGTGGTTAGGACAATTGTGTCTAGCCCACCTGAAGTTAACCAGAATGTAGCAGCAGCCGGAAATCCGGTTGCAGGGGTTTCGGGGGATCAGTTCTATGCTGATCCCCTTCCCCCTATGAACAGGGTAGAGACAGTATTAAAAAGGTTAAGGGTTAAATGCGGGGTACCCGATGGGGTGATTATCAAAAATTACCCTAAAAAGTATGATTTTAGGAAGGGCGAGGGAATTTTGGACCATCAGATTTTGTTGTCGGCTTTTCACCTTCAGGTTATTAGATTCCCGATCCGGCCCTTCTTCCTTTATGCCTTAGCCACTTTAGGCTTGGCCCCACTTCAGGTGGGGCCTAACTTCTTCCGGGTCCTGGCCATGATTTTGATGATCAATCGGGATCTGGGACTTGACCTTGGTCTGGCGGAACTTCTGTTCTGTTACAAGATACAGGCCCAGAAGGAGTGCAGGGGCCGGTACAACCTTTTTCCCATTAGTGGGAGGAAAATTTGTGATGGTACGGAAAAATCCAATAAAGGGTGGAAAGAGAGGATGGTCCTTGTGAGCGGGAGTTGGAGACTCCCGAGCTCATCTAGATTCAAAGTACCCAATGAGTTTAACCAACACCTTTTCCCCTCTTTCAAGCCATTCCATAGGGGGGTATGCAACTGTGATCAGTGCAATGATAAGTTGGGCCTCCATGTGCTTGAGTTTTTGGGAGCACCCGATGAATATAAAACCTCAAACTATATCAGAACCCGTTTTGAATTGCTTAAATCAAAAATTTGGGGACAGCCTTTGAGGATGTGTACCAGTTTCTTGACAGGTTCTAATTTGCAGGCCCTATCCACAGAGATGCTGAGGATCCCGCAGGCGGTGTTGAAGAAGACGACTAAGCGAGCAGTCGGGCCTCAAGCCTCAAATTCAGCCCCCGGTGAGATCCAGACCGGGCAGGGATCACAAAGTGTTCCAACCCCTCCGGCTGTTCCCGTTATCCCGCCCCCAGTAGAGAATATCCCGGTAGTTCCATCTCCACCGATGGGAAATGTGCAAACCGGCCAGGCTCCTACTCAAGGATCAGAGGAGGTTGTTCAATCCTCAGTGGATGTTCCCATCCCTGAATTCCGATTGGTTGAAGGGGAAACGAGCGTGACTGGGGCGCGACATCCCCGATCGGAGGAGAATCCACCCGAACGGTCCGTCAGGGCCCGAACGTCTACGCAGGAGTCTCCTATCGTTCTAGATGACAGTGGGGCCGCAACTGAAAAGGAGCTGCCCGTGCCCTGGGCGCCGAAGATTAGACTCCCGGGCGGCGACTTTCTGGTTGCAGGGCACGCAACAATTGACAACGACACTGCCCTTCGGGCTATGGGATCTCAGATCTGGACACCCATAGACCGAAAGAGATTGAGAAACATCGATCGGGAGGAGTTGGCACTGACAGGTCCAGAGGTTGCTATGAAGGTAGTGCTTGCATCTACAGACTCCTCCATTGCTTTTAATATTTTATTTATTTCCTTATCAGGCTAACACTTGATCTTTTGGCAGATGCTCTACCTGACGCAAGCTTATAATGCGAAACTGGAGGAGGACTCCAACTTGCTCAAGAAGTCCAACGAGCTCCTGAGACTGAAAGAGGAATCTCGAATGAAGGTCGCCACCAAACTGTCCATATCCAACGAAAAGTTGGATGTCCAGTCCCGAAGGGCAATCGCTGCAGAGCAACAGCTTCGGGCGGCTGAAGACAAAATTAAGGAAATGGAAGCAGTTCGGCGGGCTCTCTTTGCTGAGACGGAGGCCCTGAAGGCTGAGAATGGGAGCCTGAAAGCTAATATTGAGAACTTGACGGCTTCCAATTCGAAGCTCCTGGAGGAGAGGGCTGAGATTGAGAATCTCCTCGCTACGGAGAGGTCGGTGGTGGAGATGTGACACCGGGGTGGGAACGAAATGTATAAGCGTTTCTGCGAAACCTCCCAATACCGGATCGGGTTTGGATGGAGGTCATGCTTTAGTGACATGTAGAAACCCATCGAAGAAAGGACTTTTGCCTCGGTGGAAGAACTGGATGAGAGTTTGGGCATTTCCCCACCGTACGACGATCCGGTTGGTGGTCCAGACGACGTTCGTTTTTGCGAGTTCCTGACCAAGCCTCTCCCAGGAATGAGCATAACCGCCCCTCCTGATCCTCCGGCTCCCGATGGGGCCATCGTTTCAGTGAACCCAGATGTATCAGGCACCGGCGTCGTCCCTTAGCATTTACTGTTTATGAAATGCATTGTAAGCCTTGGCCACAGGGGCCCATTTTTAATGAAACATAATTGGTTTTGTCCCGTCGACTTTTGACTTTTACAGTTATAACGAATATTGGTTATTTTGTTTATTTTTGCAAAGTTTTACAGTTAATGCATCACTTAACCGGGATCCGTGTTGTGACTTCGGGCTCCTTAGGCCATGCGAAAGTCAATGCAACACTTGGTTTATTTTTGGAACAAGGATCACTTCAGGATCTGTGTTGTGACTTCGGGCTCTTCAGGCCATGCGAAAGTCAATGCAACACTTAGTTTATTTTTGGAACAAGGATCTCTTCAGGATCTGTGTTGTGACTTCGGGCTATTCAGGCCATGCGAAAGTCAATGCAACACTTGGTTTATTTTTGGAACAAGGATCACTTCAGGATCTGTGTTGTGACTTCGGGCTCTTCAGGCCATGCGAAAGTCAATGCAACACTTGGTTTATTTTTGGAACAATGATCTCTTCAGGATCTGTGTTGTGACTTCGGGCTCTTCAGGCCATGCGAAAGTCAATGCAACACTTGGTTTATTTTTGGAACAATGATCACTTCAGGATCTGTGTTGTGACTTCGGGCTCTTCAGGCCATGCGAAAGTCAATGCAACACTTGGTTTATTTTTGGAACAATGATCACTTCAGGATCTGTGTTGTGACTTCGGGCTCTTCAGGCCATGCAAAAGTCAATGCAACACTTGGTTTATTTTTGGAACAATGATCACTTCAGGATCTGTGTTGTGACTTCGGGCTCTTCAGGCCATGCGAAAGTCAATGCAACACTTGGTTTATTTTTGGAACAATGATCACTTCAGGATCTGTGTTGTGACTTCGGGCTCTTCAGGCCATGCAAAAGTCAATGCAACACTTGGTTTATTTTTGGAACAATGATCACTTCAGGATCTGTGTTGTGACTTCGGGCTCTTCAGGCCATGCAAAAGTCAATGCAACACTTGGTTTATTTTTGGAACAATGATCACTTCAGGATCTGTGTTGTGACTTCGGGCTCTTCAGGCCATGCGAAAGTCAATGCAACACTTGGTTTATTTTTGGAACAATGATCACTTCAGGATCTGTGTTGTGACTTCGGGCTCTTCAGGCCATGCAAAAGTCAATGCAACACTTGGTTTATTTTTGGAACAATGATCACTTCAGGATCTGTGTTGTGACTTCGGGCTCTTCAGGCCATGCAAAAGTCAATGCAACACTTGGTTTATTTTTGGAACAATGATCACTTCAGGATCTGTGTTGTGACTTCGGGCTCTTCAGGCCATGCAAAAGTCAATGCAACACTTGGTTTATTTTTGGAACAAGGATCTTCGGGCACACCAGCAGATTTTATGATTTACTTAATTGGCCATAATAATGATTTTTAATGACCAGTTGCTGTAGCCTTTTTACAAAAAGATCCAAGTAAAAACAGGACTTGGACCATCAAGGGTAGTACCTCTTGAGGCGAGAGGCGTTATGGGAGTTTGGTTCCATTCCGCCATCAATATTCCTTCGGACTCGGTATGCTCCGCGACCGATGACTTCAGAGATGGTGTACGGGCCCTCCCAAGGCTCCCTGAGCTTGCCTACAAGCCCGATTTTGCGCCTAAGGACCATGTCTCCGATCTGGAACTCTCTTCTTTTGACTCTTTGATTGAAGTGGTTCCGGACTTGCTGTTGGTAAGCAGCCAGCCTGATCCCGGCGGCCTCCCTTCTTTCATCCAGAAGATCAAGATTCTGAGCCAAATGCTGGTTACTTGGTCCTTCGACCCAGGCCTCGCTCCGGAGGGTTGGAACCCGGATCTCAGTCGGAATCACAGCTTCAGCACCGTACGCCATGGCAAAAGGGGTCTCTCCCGTGGGTTGTCTGGGGGTCGTTCTGTATGACCAGAGAACTTCGGGCAGTTTCTCTAACCAGGCCCCTTTGGCTTCTTCAAGTTTTTTGGCCAGAGTGTTGAATATAGTTCGATTTGTCCTTTCCGCCTGCCCGTTCCCTTACGGGTAGCCGACGGAAGACGTGTTCTGGTTGATACCATGTTCGGCAAAGAATGCTCTAACCTCCTTGTTGTCCAGGTTTGTTCCGTTGTCCATCATGATCGTTCTTGGTAGCCCGAATCTGCATATAATGTTGGTCCATACGAACTTGACGACGTGACTCCCTTTGACGGTGGGATAGGCTTCTGCTTCAACCCATTTGGTGAAATAGTCGGTTGCCAGAAGGACGTACGCATTCGACCGGATTGCTTTCGGTAAGGGTCCCACTATATCCATTCCCCACCGGGCGAATAGGTGCGGTACTATAGTGGGATGCAGGAACTCAGCTGGGCGATGGATTGCATCCCCGTGCATTTGACAGGGCTTGCACCTTCGGACGTATTCTTCGGTATCCCGAGAAAGGTAGGGCCAGAAGTACCCTTGAGACAGCACCTTATGGGCGAGGGACGTGCTGCCGGAGTGGTTTCCACAAGCTCCACTGTGAATCTCGTGCATCACTGCTCTAGATTCTGACGGCGTGATACATCTCAGGTAGGGACCAGAAAAGGATTTTCGGTAGAGTTGCCCGTTTATTATTGAGTACCGAGCCGAATTCCTCCTGACCTTGTGAGCTTCAGCTTTACTTTCAGGAAGAGTTCCATTACGTAAGTAATTTACCAGGGGATCCATCCAACTGGGCTCCCATGGGATGAGCATTACTCGTTCGGGCTCTTGAATGCTGGGCCTCTGAATAAAATCCAACAGTGCAACCCGAGTTAGATCCTCTCCCGCTGAGGAAGCTTGATTAGCCAGGTGGTCAGCCTCAGAGTTTTCATTCCTGGGGATTTGGGTAAAGGTAACTTTGTGAAAACTTTCTGTCTCCTTCAAAACTAGCGCTCGATACAACTTCATTGTCGGGTCCTTTGTTTCGTATTCCCCGTTGATCTGACGGACAATTAGTTGAGAATCACTGTGTACTGCTAAGGACTGAATTTTGAGGCTTCTGGCTACCCTCAAACCGGATACGACGGCCTCGTACTCTGCCTCATTGTTTGTGGCTGGGAACTGCAACTGCACCGACATATGAAGGCGTGTCCCATCAGGTGTTAAAAATTCTAGGCCAATTCCTGATCCGGAAGAGCTGGCTGATCCACCCACAAAAATCTTCCATGTATCCAGTTCACTTAGAGATTCGCCCTGAAAGGTCAGGCTTCGACATAATAACCCGTAGGGGTGTAGCTGTTGGGATAACGATCGGGTGGGCTTCAAAATAATGCCTTAGCCTTCTCTTGGCGTTCACCAGTGACATAATCAGTTTTTCTTGCCTGCTGTATCTAGTTTCTGCCTCAGCCAAGGATTTACTGGTGTAGAATATTGGCATTTGAAGATTCCCGTCCTCTCTGATGAGGGCGGCGCTGGTTGAAGCGGAGGATACTGCCAAATAAAGGTATAAGACTTCATCGGGGGTTGGTGTAGACAAGACGGGGGGCATGGTCAAATATTCTTTTAGCCCCGCCAGGGCCTCCGATTGTTTGTGACCCCAGATCTCTCCCTTCTTTACCTTTATTGCCTGAAAGAATGGTCGGCAGCGATCAGTGAGTCGTGAGATGAATCTGCTAAGTGCTACCACTCTTCCCGTCAAGACTTGAACGTCTTTATGTGTTCGGGGCTCCTTCATCTCTAGCAGGGCTTTGACTTGTGTCGGGCTGGCTTGGATACCAGTCCGGTCCACGATGTGCCCCAGGAACTGCCCAGATGATACACAAAAAGAACACTTTGCTGGATTAAGCTTCATGCCATGGGACCTGAGGGTAGCGAACACTTGGCGCAGGTGAGTGATGTGGTCCTCATTCTTTCTGCTCTTGACTACAGTATCATCAATGTAGGCTTCGATTACTGTGCCCATCATGCTTTTAAAGATCTTGTTGACCAATCTCTGGAAAGTAGCACCTGCATTTTTCAGTCCGAAAGGCATAACTTTAAAGCAGTATGTACCTGTTTCAGTAATGAAGGAAGTCTTTTCCTCATCCTTAGGGTTCATTTTTATTTGGTTGTAACCTGAATAGGCATCCAGGAAAGTTAGACGGTCATAGCCCGAGGTAGCGTCAACCATCTGGTCGATCTTTGGGAGTGGAAAACTATCCTTCGGGCATGCCTTGTTCAAGTCGGTGAAATCAACGCAAACTCTCCACTTGCCATTTTTATTTTGGACAACCACGACGTTGGCAAGCCATTCGGGATACCTGACTTCCCGGATGAAGCCGGCCTGGAGCAGTCTGGATACCTCATCTGCTATAATTTGGTTCCGATGTGCACCCATTCGCCTTTGCTTTTGCCTGATTGGTTTGACGTTTGGGTCAACATGCAATGAGTGCTGTGAAACGTCGGGATCTATCCCCGGCATGTCTGTATGCTCCCATGCGAAGACGTCGGAGTTGTCCTGCAGCAATTGTGTTAGTTCTTCAAATTCAGAATCGGTGAGGGTTGTACCTGCAAAAGTAACTTTTTCCGGGCTGTTGGGCACAACACAGATCGGTTGTAGTGGTTCAACCACAGTCGGGGTGCCCGGCTCCCCATTCTTTAATTGCTATTTGGAGCACGAACTTTGCTCCTTCGATCGAGGTACCCCTGGGGCCTGAGCCTTCCGGATCTCCTTCAGAGTGACCGAATAACATTCCTTGGCGGCCACCTGGTCACCCTTGACATCAATGGTGCCTGTACCGTCAGGGCTTAAGCATCTCATGACCTGGTGAAGAGTTGAAGGCACACCTTGCATTCGGTGAATCCATCCCCTTCCCATAAGCAGATTGTAGGAGGGTTTGGCGTCCACCACAACGAACGTCTCGTTCAGGGTCCTATGGGCGGCAGACACAGGTAACTGAACTTCACCGATCGGCTCGATCTGCCTGCCGTCAAAACCCGCGATGGGGCACCGGGATGTCATAATTTCAGAAGGGTTGATTTCGAGCTTTTCGAAAGCCCATTTGGTGATTATGTTGGCACTGCTCCCAGGATCGATCACGACTCTTTTCACAAGGCAGTTGGCCACCATTAGGGTCACAACCAGAGGGTCTTCATGCGGGGTTTGGACGCCTCGAAGGTCCGACACCGAGAAAGTGATGTGAGTTTCTTCAGCCTTGTACCGGGCTTCACTAATTTCGTTGACTTTTCTCATTTTGTGGGCTTTCCGTAGATAGCTTCGGCGCGATCCTTCGGTTTCTTTGGGTGGGGGGCCACCATGAATCATATTGATGATTTTAACCGGTTGTGCATCCGAGGGGTTTCGAGGGACGCCGGGGGCGCGTTGATCGGTTCTTGGCCTGTCTCGTTGTACGTAATCCCGGAGTACTCCGCGAAGTAGTAACGTCTCCACCTGTTGCCTTAGATTGCGGCATTCGTTAGTGATGTGCCCGAAATCACCATGGAAAGCGCAGTGTTTTGTCTTGTCTCTCTGGTCAAGTGGTTGTCGCATGGTAGGGGGTTGCTGGAAAATCCCTTTGGCCTTGTTCTCCTGGTAAAGCTTTGCAAGGCTCACCTTCAGGGGTGTTATCCTTTCTTCTAACCTGGGTCGTTTGGATGGCTTTGGGATTGATAATCCCGCTGGGGCAGACGATCCCGGTGGAGTTGATCGCTTCCGATCGGTCAATCGATCCTTGGACTGAATTTCAAGGCCGACAAAGGCTGATCTTCTCTGCCTGATAGTTTCTTCCTCTTCAATTCTCAAGTACCCCTGGGCCCTAGAGTTTAGTTCCCCAATTCCCGATGGAGGGCGCTTCACCAAGGATTGATGGAATTTTGTTCCAGGAATGAGGGCCATCCTGAATGCCTCGACCGCAGAGTGCTGGTCACAATTATCCACAGAAGAGGACTCGATGTTGAATCGGGATAGAAAGCTTTTCAGTGACTCTCCTTTCTCCTGGATCATGGTGAAGAGGCAGGATATGGTCTTCTTCTGTCTCTTGTTTCCATAATACTGGGCGATGAAGAGCCTGGTCAACTGTTGCCAGCTGCCAATGGATCGGGGTGGCTGCTTCCTAAACCATAATAGGGCGGCCTCAGCAAGGCTTGTGGAGAACACCTTACATAGCAGGGACTCGTTCTCGGCGTACATGGTCATTTTCTGATGAATTTGGTATATGTCCTCTTCGGGATCCCGCGTGCCATCATAAGGGGTGAACTGTGGCATAACGAACTTCTTTGGGAAAGGCTCTTGGGTTATTTCCTGAACGAAAGGCGACTGTATCAATTCAGTGGACGCCTGGATGGCCATGTCGTCCGTAGATCGAGACCTCAAATCTCCGAGAACTTTCCTTTGGAACTCGTCCATCATTGCTTGAAGTTTCTGGGGGGTTATAGACTCGTCGACTGCTGGAGCCTTTCGCGAGCGCTGAGAAGATTCGGCGTGCTCTTTAGGTTGGTTCAGAGAATGGTCGATCGCCGCCACCGGAGGGTTAGGTGTAACTGCCGGTGAGGCAGCTGCTGGTGGAGCCAACCTCTCCCTGAGCTCTGCATTCTGTTTCTCCAAGGCCATGCTACGTTCCTCTGCAGCCGCCAAGCGTTGAAGAATTTGCTCCATGGTCTGGGAGTCCTCTGCACGATTGTCCTCAGTGGGCCAAATGCCTGCTTGTGAACGGGTGACTGGCATTCTCGTCCGGGGAGGCGGTGAGTGGAGGTTTTTTGGAAGTGGAGGGTCTTTTGCCTGTCAAACAGACTTAGCTTTTCGAGATGGGAAGAAGGAGGCGATTTTACAGGTACCGAAGGGCATTTGAAAAATCAGGAACCTCTCTCGTTCCCACAGACGGCGCCAATGCGTAAACACCTTAAAATGTTCAACACTTCTTCGAATCCTTCTATTAATTTTTGGAATTTCTTTATATACATATCCTAAATGGACTTCATCCTGTACATTTAATCAGGGTCCTTCATTACATACCTCCTCTGAATGGGCTTTATTATTGGGTTCATAAATATCTTGCTGACCCATAAACTTGATGGGCCTGATGACAAATGGGCTCAATTGGGCTGGACATTTTCACTATTACACAGTTCTTCTATAACAGTTATGAAAGTGCTTTTTATTTATTATTTTTTATTATTATTATCTTTTTTTTTTTTGTATTAATTTAAATAGAAATTGCTTTAAAAGTGTATTAAAAATGCGTCTCTATTTGAAACTTCAAACTCTGATTTTCAGTTATCTAAAGTGACATGCAAAGCAAACTATTATTTAGCAACGCATTAAAATAGCTTCAGAAATGAAGATTATGGGATACAAAATGTGTACTAGAAAAGAAGCTTTCAATACAATAACTATGGTATAACTGATTTAAAACTACCCACTTTGAAAGTAACTGAAATCCTTGTACAGATCAAACAAATATTCTTCGGAGGTTTGCTTGCAGTGTTCATATGATTACAACTCAACTGTCCTCTCATGGCGGCTTGAAGGAAGATCGATACTGATCAAGACAGCGCGCTAGTGTGAATGTCCACAGTGTCAGTCCAGTGCAAAGTCCTCGAGCCATATTATAACTTCATTCCTCTTCATTAAAGCGAAGCGAAAACCAGATATAGAGATCAGTAAGCGGGGAAAGAATTATTGTTATTAATTGCGATTGGGAGAAAAGAATTGCAGAACTAAATCATGTGACCTGGGATGTGAACTTAAGATTTATTTAACGACACGAGCATCAAATTGGAAAATCCTCATAGAATCTGCATATCAGATGAATAAACCTGATATTGCATTTAATTTGCTGCAGTGAACTGTCCCTGCTAGCGAAAAATATCTATTTTGCATGCAATGTAGCGAAAAAGTAGATTGTCGAATGGGTTGAACTCATTCTCAAGGCAAACAACAAGAAGAAACCATGTTCGAAGCAATCTAAAACAGATAAGAATTAAATGCATCAAGGGACTTGTTTTTCATACCATTATAAAGCTCCATGTTCGACCTGGATCATTGTAGCGAGCAAACAAACAACCTTTTTTAGGTCTAAGACCATCTCTGATAAGACTGGAACGAAGTGCTTCTTCCTTCTCACGAACAATATCCTCTGTCGGTTTTCCACTGAACTTTGAAACTGCAGCAATGCCTCCTTCCACTTTCCTCAAGCAAATTGATTCTTGATTGGGATCTGGTAAGCTGGTAAAGAATAGTGACTACATGTCAATTAGTTATCTCACGTTATAAAAGAGCTTAAGCTTAACTTAACGTGGTTTAGTTTATCTCAGCAATTATATAGTAATCAAAGAAATCCAGCCACAGCTTTGATACGGGAACAAAAAATCACTTTACGTGGTTTCAGTTTTACTATCTACGAATAAAAATATATAAAAAAAATCAGTTTTACTAATTTTGAATATGATAGAATATAGTGGATGCAATTCACCTGCTCATATCTTTCTCAGATGGAAGAACTATTTGAATAGACACTTTGGACATTTCAGCATCAAGTGCTTGAGTGAAGACAGGAGTAGTCATCGGTATTTTCTCCATTGTAGAATTCTTCCCAAAAATATACCTATGTAAATGGTATTAGGTATCAAATTATGTAGCAAATCGAGAAAAAGGAAATTAAAGAATACACATAATTCAGAATGACACTCACCCCGCAACAGCATTAAAGCCGGTTGACCCAGCCAGCTTATCACCATCTGTTTCTACAACAATGAACGGTGTGTATTTTCTCACCTGCATTTCATCTGAAAATTTTAGTTAAGTAAGCCTCCCTCAATATGGTACAAAGTCATGAACTTAACTGGAATCTCGGCAAAACAAGTTATTTTTAGTAGTCAGAAGTCCTTGCACAAAAGCGCTAAATGTCAAAGAATGCAATAGTAAAATAAAATTGCTGACCAACAAATCAAAATGGTATGAAGAAAAGAAAATAGCTTAATTATTGCTCATGAGATGCTCGACAATCTATATCTATACAAAAGAACAGACTGCAGATCGGTAGGCTCAGTAGATTGCCAAAACAACTCCATTATCTGATCGGTTCCAAAAATTAGGTGCAGTGTTTTGCTTCGATCTTGGTCTGTTGAATAGAAATAATTGTAGATGATATAAATTCATTACTGCAGCAACAAGTATTCAAGGAAATACTAACAAACCTCATACTTTGCAGTCTTTTTCAGGATCTGATATTTGGGTGATTCCAGTTCTGGAGTCTTGTAAACCCGCAGCTAAAATGAATTACAACATAAATGTGAGAGGAACACTCAATTGCACTTGAAAATTTTGGAAACATAATGGCAGTTACCTGCTTTATTACATCCAATAAACCTTCCAGAGAAAAGTAGTCATTTTTCTCTATAGAATCCCAATAGTCCTACGAAATGCGTGAAAAACAAAACAAAACAAAAAAAAAAGAGTAAATCACTACTTCTGATAATACTAACTCTTTCATGTTTATATGGTCTAGAAAGGGATCTTACCACATGGCTGCAAAACTTCCCTGTCTCTGGGTTGATGCCCATAACAGAAGTTCCGGTGAAAACCAGTTCTGGTTTCCATGGCAGAATGACGAACCGCATTACCATAGTCCACCTTGTAGTTATTTCATAAGGTCCTGTCTATAGAAACTCAATCAGTCAAAGAAAATTCAATTTCGACTTAACTCCATTTTAGGAAACCCCAAGTTATAAGACGTTCCAATCGTTCCTTCCTAAAGGGCTTGAAACCATACGATCGCAAAGTTGGAAAGAACTAAGAATCGCCTTAAGAGTATGTGAGCCTCCACTTCCCAACTTACCCACTAAAGATGTTAATGATCCAATCACATGGTGGTTGCAGAACAGAAATAACCGGGTTTTAATCTGTAGCAAACAAAGTATTTAAACCAAATGGGAATAGCCCAACTGGTACGAGCCTCTACTATCCAAAGGGGGAGGTCAGGGAGGGAAAACATGTGTGTGAGACGGTATGAGTTTGGTTTGCCATCCAAAAGAAGAAAAAAAAAATTGTAAGAATATTTGTTTATGTAATGGCATGATTCTGATAAAAAACCGTGTTGAGAGTTGTGTGTTTAAGATTAAGTTGTTAAGTGTTAAATGTGTGTATAAAGTGGTGAAGATACAAAGAATATCGAGTGGAACAATGGCTGGAAGCGACAGTGCAAAGAAGCAAAGATTTTAGAGATATTGGTATTTTGTTTCACCGAGTACTCGGTGGGAGTGTTACCGAGTACTTGGTAAGGTGCGAACTTTGGCACATTTGCGCAAAAGTGAAAAAACTTACAGAATGTTTTGCATACTTTCGCGCAATTGCGCGTGTATGAAGGTTCACCAAATATTCGGTAAGTGGCAAAAAATTGATAATTGCAAAATTGTTTTGGAAGGTTTGCCTTGCCATGCAATTAACTTCTAACTACTTTGGGACATGATCTGAAGTAAAAAATGGTATATTGGATTATTATTGACATATTAGTTTATATTTGAAAGATTTAAATGGTGGAAATACAAATTCTGATTGAAAAATGATTTTTACCATTAATTGATCAAATCTTCTTTATATATATGAGTAAAACCTAAGAGAACGGAGTGACTTTTTTGAGAGATCTCTGCAATTCTTCCACATATTCATATACTTCTACAGAGATATATATAGAGAGAAGATCATTGAGTGATTATATATTTTCTAGTTCTCTTTTGGTTTGAGTTTTTCCAATTGTGCTTCTACACCGAAGATCTATGCACAATTAAATGATTTAGTTGCTAAAAAATCATCACACTACCTTGATCGAAGCAGGAGGCTTTGTGTTCTTTGATCCGTTGAGAAACAAAGCCGTTAGAGTACGAAGATCGGAGCAAGAGCTTCGTGGAGTGTGAGTGATTCAAGACTGTCAGACGTCGAGTGGAGAAAGGCATATTATGAGTGATTTGTAAGTCTAAAACTTCATAGAGTCTTGTATTTCTTGATTCATAATGCATTGATACTTGAACGTATCCGTGATTTTTTACTTGGAGTTTTTCTAAGGTTTTTTCACATAAAAATATTGACGTCGTCTCTTGCTTCATTTTCTGCACCTATATTATTTATTGCGTGGATTATTGCTTTAAACGATTTGAATTAAAATTGACTTTTCCGCAATTAAAATTTTAATTTGTCAATTAATTCATAAAAAGCCTATTCACCCCCCTCTAGGCTTAGTTCACCATCTTCTAGGTATTTTCAACAATAAATCCGTTTTCAAAAGGAAAATAATTATGTCACTAGAAATGAACAAAATTTTCTCAGACGCTCGATAAAGTATAAACTAAAAGGGACTTTACTTTATCCGATGCTAAACACACAATATAACAACGATTCCTGAATTGTTATGCAGCAAATTTAGAATTACAAGGCAGACCACATGCCAAATGAAAGTATGTTAACTAATACTCTACATCTTAGCCCAACTGTGCAGTAAGTTCGGAGAGTAGCACCTTTGCCCAAAGGCAAGGCAACCCGAATTTGGCGTTGGTGGGGTATTTTGGTATATTTCACACCTTTTATATTGTTAAAAGTTTGGCAGTTGCAATATTGGTTTTGGTTTTTGTCACGGTATAATGTAATCATGTAAACGGACAATATCGGTGTTAAATGCAAATATTTGTGCTACATAACAGCAATAACCCATTTCAGAAATGTTACCAACCGGACTATACCTCCCATATAATAATATTCTGCCAAACATGGTATAGCCTAAGTTTTGGTTGAGCACAAAATTGGTAAAGCATAAGCCAAAATCTCAAAATTAATCGGAGCAAAGGCTTGTATAGTTGATTTAACCCATTTTTATCTGCTGATTGATACTTCATTTGGGTCATTGATTCCAAACCCAAAATAGAAATCTTCTTGGTAATCCTTATGATCAAGTACAAACATTATATGTGCGCAAGTATATACATATATACACACACATACACGCAGTACATTAGAAAGTTATACCTAGGACTGGCAATTCGTGTCAACAGGTCGACCCACTGGTCAACAGGACAATCTGATACTAGTTGATACGAAAATCAAACATTTTAAATATGATACAATCCAACACGAAAAATAAAAAATAAAAAATAAAATTAAAATTAAAATTGAAATTGAAATTGAATTTGACACAATTCAATAATAGGTTATTAATTTATTTCAATCATGACCAATTAAAGAATAAAAAAAATCAGCAAATAAATATAATCATGTCAAACGAGTCCATTCGTGTCAGAAATTGCCAGCTCTAAATTACTTATACCTGTTTGGCCCAGTGTAACTGGAAATCAGGCGTGAAGAGATTCTTCAAGAGAGCTATGTTGAAGAGGTACCCACTTATGCTATCATGCTTCGTGATTGGGTCCCGAAACTTGACGCGCTCATCGTACGCCGTCCGATCGATCCCTTGATCATCGAAGAGGTGCGGGAGGTCCTCGTACAAAAAGTCCACCAGCCGTTTGACATCCGCCGTTGATTTTGGCGGGCTTTCTTCTACTAAACTTGATCTAACGACCCACTTGGATTTTTTGTCAGTTCTAATCACTAGGCTTCCGTTCGTAAAATGTTTGGAAGAGGAGAGGGAAATTCCGACGGGTTTGGTGACATGGAGTCGCCGGGAACTGACGCACAGGCCGGGAATGAGGCCGGAAGTGTGGTCGGAAAGAGCATGTGCAACGGCCATTTGTTTTGGGTGGAGACAGTGAGATGGTACATGTTGATGTGGCTTTTGGTTTTTGGTATAGACTGTGGAGTGATGATTCTAAATCTTAGCCATAAAATGATTGGTGGGTAATATTTGTTGGAGGCTTTGAGTTGATTATATATTTGGTTTAAAGGTGGTTCAAGCTCTATTTCCTTCCATATTTTTTATTTATTTATATTTTTTATTTTTATTAACTATTTTTTAAAAAAAAACCCACAATCAAATACATGTGTGATTAGCATTAACTTGTGCATGCTATTCATATTTTATAAACAAAAAAGATAAAATAAAAAACGTCTCAATGAATTTGCTGACTTGACATAAATGAATATATATGAACGATCTTTTGAAATTCAGTGTCTTCGCTGGCTACTTAGACATGTGCAGGCTCTTTGCATTTTCGGTTGAATTTCATTTATAATGAGTTACTTAATCACATCTATAATATTATTCGCTATGAGTATGAGACTGCATGATTTTGTTTTTAAACGGTCACATATTATTTGAAAACAATGCTAACACTTCACCTTAATCATACTCAGTCATGTATTTATACTTGAAGAATATAGCAATACTTTGATACTGTTGAAAACAAAGCAATCATCACCAAACACGTTTTGATTTCAAAATCATAAACAGTAACAAAGCAGAAGCAAAAAAATATAATCAAAAGTATCAAGCAAACAATCCCTAACAACATCCCAACCAATGATAACAAGAAATAGGACAAGTTAGAATGCCCAAGAATGGCAGCTCCAAATATCTTCTGGGCCAAGTCCATGGACTTCTGAGTTGGGTTTATGGGCCAGCGGAAGAGAGTGAGTGAGAGATTAGGGTCCGTTTGGGAGATATACACACACACATATATATATATACATATGCATATATATGTACTCATAGAGGGTATATATATACAAATATGAATACACATTCACACAAATATATAATCACAAACTCACAAATATACACACACATAAACACATACATCTAGATTTTAAAATCACACATACACATCCACATACCTATATGTATATACACACACATACACATGCATATACACATACACACACACATATATTCATACATATACTTGTATACTTATATATATATTTATCTATATTGTTTAATTTGATTTTAAAATTATGAGTTTTTACATTCAAATTGGATTTGGGATTGAAATCCAATTACACTTGAATTCCAAGACACATTCAAACAATGTATTTGGAATTGTATTTGAATTGAAATTTTATGGTATTTCAATTCCACAAATGCAATTCCAAATCCGCGCAACCAAACCCAACCTTAATGTTTTCAGAATGGAGCAAAATGTATATAGGCACAAAATTAGCGCGCACAAGGCAATCCAATCATTAATATACAAGGAACCAAAGAGAATTTGGTCTGTATAGGCAATAGAAGCACCGATTTTCCACTCTGGGGATGATCTCGAATTCCAATACAATATATATATATATATATAAAATACATATAACGATATATCAATAACACCACAGTAAGCATTAGCTAGTGTGACTGCTTATACAATGTCTAAGATGCATATACAAAATAACCATATAATTTATATATGCATATACTTATATATTGCGGGTATAAAAGAAATTCACATATCCCTGCAAGTCCACAGGCCTTAAACCACACAGTCCTGCGAAATCTAAAATGTTTCTTTTATTGCAACTTTTTACCAAGCTAAGTAGAATTAACAACTAGTAGCTTTATACCAACAAATATCAAGCTCCATAGTCCATACTCCACACACATAAAGCATGTCCATGTCACGTGCCTCACAGACTTCTCAAGCACTTTGACACACATCCTCACGAGGCCGTCTCAATTTGCAGCCAAGCTGGCCAAAACACCTTTTGTATCCTCTCTATATATACATACATAACTACCATTTTGATATACTCATTCAGTATCTCAACTTATTAGCTTCTAAGTTTTAGTTTTTCAGTACTCACTTTATAATCTTGTTTCAATTATTCTCTGTAATTTAATGGAAATGTCACTCGTGTCAGGGTTGATTAGCTCATGGTCCAAGATGCCCAGTCATCGTATGCATGTAGAGAATGACTATGATTCTCGTGATGTTTATGACCCAGAAAGAGTACCGATGGAAGGAGATGGTGACGACGACGACGATGATGATGGCGGCTACGATTATGCACCCGCCGCTTGAATGAGTTATAGATTAGTATCACCTTATGAAAAGTTGAGAACCCTACTTATAAAGCAATAAGCAAACCCTACTTTTGTCAAATGTTTAAGGAAAAAAAGAAAAAAAGACTGGGATGTGCTTTAGTACTCAATTTTAAGTCTGTTGAGGCCAACTGCACTGGTCTTTCTTCTAGTAGTAAGTTGGCTCTCTAGTTAGAAAAGGAGCAGTATGTTTATGAGGTATTGTTCAATAATCTTAATTTGGTTTATACCATATATTATGCTCCTTACTAGGTATCCATGATTGTAGTAATCCCTTAAAAAAAAAAATATATATATATATATATATGAAGAATAATAAATGGTCTATGTCAGAATCAGGAATTTTGGTTCTTCCCAGAATGTTGTTATTATGACTACATCATGTTGTCATCTTTGTTGAAAGTTGAAACTCTCATGTTGCATAGTTTTGTCTTGATTCAAACACACTACTAAACTGTCCAAGGGTTCAGTCTATATAATACACCACAGGAAATTCTGAATTTTGTCACAAACACTGCAAGAAATGTTGGATTTCAATATAAATACTTTACTACAAAAGCAAATTTGTGGTTAAAATTCACTTTTTGGCACGAAAACCTTTTTTTTTTTTTTTGTGGCGAAATATAATTCTTCACGGACTTGTGGTCACAAACTTTATAATTTGTAGTTGATGAATATTTTACACACAGTACACAAATTTGTACATCCGACAATGTGAGACCACTCATTCCTAATGTTTTTAATGGTGGTTCTTTAACCTTTATCCTAATTTTTGAGGTAGAATTCTGAATAAGACAGCAGGTACATCAAGATCTGGTATCTTCTACTCTATGATAACTTTTTTTGTTTAATTCACTGTTCAAGAAGACATTTCTGTGGACCAAATAGCAATTGAACAGCTTTAGAAAATAAAAGAAAAGAAACGAATGACTACGCAGATCAAGTAATCAGTCTCTCTTATAGTTATTTTTGTAATTAAAATACATAATTCATGCCAATGTTACAAAACTACACCATGATGCATACAAAATTCGCAAGCGTCACTCAGATTTTCATATGGATTTCATCAAATTTATTCTCCCCCTACCTATACCGTATCAGAATGCCTATATAGCTTGTACAAAATAATGGTGAATGCTATCATAAGAGCTTACCAGGTCCGAACTCGTTGGTTGAAAATTTGATATGGTGCACTTCCTGGTATGCTAAGCTGTGACTCCTTCGGACTGTCTCTCATCTATCTTCTTGCTCACCAACCTGAGGAGCCGAAACTTCAGAATTATCTGTCAGCTCATATTCAAATATTTCTATAAATATGCCATTCACTCTCCAATGATCATGTATATTCTTACTGCCTCTTCACTTCTCATGGAGCTGAGTTTGAATAACTGGCAGCCACACACACGGAGAAACTTTTGGGTTCCAACCCAGTGGTTAAACCAGTTAATGATACTGATATACAGCAAACCGCTAATTATAAAAAATTTGAATTCAGAAGGTATAAAACTGAATTGGTACAATTGCCACATTATCAAGGAATAAATGTTGTTTGAACCTGCTGAAACATGGTTTCATTCATCACAAAAATGTTGGAACTGCGTTATCTCATTCCATTTCATTTCCCTCTAATCCTGACAATGGTTTAGCCATGCTATCCAACATCAAGTGAACTTCTTTCATCTGTGGGTGAGATGTGTCTCCCGCAACGAATTCATGGACATTGCCACTGACCTCAATTGAACTACACCCTGGTGCCTTCTTGACTCCAAGATTTTTCATATTCCTTCTCACTTTATTCGCGTCTTCCCATCTGTAAGCGGAAGCATAGATATTGGCCAGAAGAGTATGGACACTGGAATCATTAGATTCAATTTCCACGAGCCGTTGAGCCAGACGTTCACCCATATCAACATTACCATGGATTCTGCAGGCACTCAACAAAGCACCATAAAGTGGAATTATAATCTCATTTTTTTGGTTTGGCACATCTTCAATTAGTCCTTCTGCTTCATCCAATAATCCAGCACGACCAAGAAGGTCAATTAGACACCCATAGTGTTCTAACTTCGGTACGATTTGATACATCTCTCTCATCGAATTAAAATACCAACGGCCTTCCTCTACCAAACCCCCATGACTGCAAGCACTTAAAACGCCAATAAATGTGATATCATCGGGTTTGTAACCCGCTTGTTTCATTCCCGAGAACAGCTCCAGTGCCTTTTTGGTTTTCCCGTTCATGGCAAGCGCACAAATAATTGAAGTCCATGAGGCCGTGTCTTTCTCTTTTAACTCATCGAAAATCTCCATGGATTTGTCTATGCAGCCACATTTTGCATACATATCTATGAGAGCAGTGCCAACAACCGCGTCAACTGTGATTCTGTTGTCATTTATATAACCATGGATCCATTTTCCTTGTTCCAGAGCTCCCAACTGGGCACATCCTGTAAGAAGAGTAACAAGCATGAAATTATCTGACTTAACTCTTTCAAATTGCATCTCCCGAAACAGAGCCAGTGCCTCGTCAACGCGGTTAAACTGCACATACCCATTAATAATAGTAGTCCAAAGAACAATATCCTTAACCGGACTTCTCTCAAACAACTCTCTAGCTTCATCCAACTGACCACTGTTCACATACCCAGACACCATACTGGTCCAACAAATCACATTCTTCACCGGCATTGCATCAAAGATTTGCCGGGCTATACTTAAACATCCACACTTGGCATACATATCCAACAAGGCATTGGAAATTATAGTGGTAAATCCAAGCTCGTTGCTAACATACCGGTGAATTTCTTCACCAAGTTCCAAAATTTTCAATTCTGTACACGCCGAGAGTGTACTTACAACCGTAGCTTCATCAGGCTTCAAACTACCTTCCCGTTTCAATCTCCGAAAAACATCAACAGCATCCTCAAATCTCTTACACCTAACATACCCAGAAATCAAAACATTCCAAGAAACCACATCTCTCTCGGGCATTTCATCAAACACCTTCTTCAATTTCAAAACACAGCCCAGTTCAGCATACATGTCCATAAGGGAGTTACACACATAACAATCAAACTCAACCCCAGTTTTCACAACAAACCCATGAATCTTTTCGCCCACCAAAGCCTCCTTCAGGCTTCCAATGGCCTTGAAAACAAATGGGTATGTGAAATTATCAGGCCACAAACCATGTACCCTCAATTCATCATACAAAAACAGAGCTTTTCTAAAGCTACCTTTCTTGGCATAGGCTTTGATCATTACATTGTAAACGAACAAACTTGGGTCTTCAATGTAACTGAAGATTTTTTCTGCATAGGCCAAGTTTCCAAGAGATGGGTGTGTGCAGAAGACCATGAGCTTGCTTAAGGTGTCTGTGTTTTGGTGCGCACAGATTCTGAAAACTTGGGTTTGGATTTGTTTGAGCTCTTTCATGGACTTGCAGTTTCGAAGGCAATCTATACATGTTTTCTTGGTGACTCGTGTGTATGAATTGGTAGTGAGCAACTGAAATGGTTTTGAAAGGAATTGGCGCGAAATGGACTTGAATAACAGAGAGTTCTGTTGAGAGATCATGTTGCCTAGAATGAGCTCCTTTAGTTACGTTATGAGCTTCTTCAGCTTGATTGATTGATTTCTGTATATACATATATGTATATATTTGTAGTATTATCAATTATGTCATGCTTCTTAAGTTCTTTGTTGCGCGTGTGCAAATTGTCTTAATATTTTGCACAAATATTTTCTTTTATCTTTTCAGTAACTTCAGTAAAATTTGAGACTCCATCTAAAGTCTTTGTCATAAAATTATCTCCAATTAACTAATTGTGTGGCATTTTCAATAATATGGCGATTGTACAGTAAATATATTGTTATAAACTTTGTTTTTCTTTTTTTTGGTTAAATCCTAATTTATTTTTTGAATCTGTTATATTATTACTGAGACAAACTATCTTTCAGTGTTTGCTTTTTCTTTTTTTCTCTGTTTCAGTATCATGTTTCCCTTTAAAATTCGGTGTAAAATGGTCATTGTTTAAGTTGAGAAGAAAAAATAGTCATTCTAGTTTTTATGAATTTACTAACCAAGCAAAACCAATGAAACGACAGCGATTAATGAACATTCCATTCCATTACATTTCCACACACGCCAAAAATCCGCAATACCCTTCAAAAATTCGTTAATTACTCCAAAGCTAACACCTAACAAAAATCATTCCTAAAATGAATTTTACAGAGGTTTAACACCTGAACATGACACACTTCACTACAACTGTTTTAAATTAAGCACTCGAGCGCTTCACAACAGTTTAGTTTATCGTTCCTAAAATAAATGGTTTACAGAGAGGTTAAACCGAAAGCTTCAACATTCGTCTGTGACTTCTTAATGCATTGGCAAATATACTGATCCTGTTCAAGAAAAAGTTCCTTAAAACACATATTTCGGTTATCCACCAATCCATTCCCGACTTGGATTATGATGAAAGCGATCAAATTTGAGAATCCAGCTCCTCATCAGCATAACGTCTGGATGTAAACAGTCGAAGTAACGTGGAGTGTGAACGTAACTTCATTACACCACTGCGCTAACTAAGAGCCGGCCCACAAGGAGCTAAGTTTCGCTGCAAGTTTTGCACTCTTGTAGTCCTCTCTAAGCTGAATAAACCTGAATTTGCAGTCAATAAAAAAGTTATACGTCTCGTGGACTAAAAGAATAGATGATTTATAGAGACCGTGCTTCTACCCTTCTATCCAATATACTTTTTTTCAAAAATTTTAATTTAGAGAACCCAAATTATATTTTATCTCAAATAAAAGCTGAATATTAATTCAAAGTCTAAACTAACAGAAAACTTATTCCAATTATGAAAAATTGGGATAATATGTATTACACTATCAGAAAGAGATATTTTCATTAAATTGTGAAATCTCATTTGTCACAAACATATTAGCTTACTTCCTCTATAGTTCCATCACTTTCAATCAACATAAAAGTTTTGGAAAGGACTACCGCGAACACTTTTGGGATGAAAATCATTTTGGGTCTGCTGTCATTGTCTTTCTCCTCTTCCCCCGTACACATTAATGATTAATGTATCTAAAAATCCTAATTTGAATATATGAATATCAATAAATCAAATCACCCATGATTTTAAGTAAACTTGTATTGGACTACGTATTAAACGGTTGCCAGAAGTAATAACGTGAAGTTTCTAAAATGAATTCTAACTAGAGGAAAATCTGCAGTGATAAATACGTGCCATAGAGCTGAAGTCTAACATGTTCTGTAAAAATCTGTCTCGGGTGTTGAGACATTCGGGTTTTAATATATATAAAACACTGCTGTACTAAATTACCTCTGGGCATCTTTCCGTATACTTGGGGTACCCTCAAACAGGGTGGAGAGGCTTTCAGGAGCAACGATAAAGACATTGGCCATGCTGGAGGCAAAATTAAATCAGCAAATCAGTACAGAATGATAAATCAGATGCCTGAGATCTAACAAAACTGTTTCAACTTACATGCCCAACAATTCAAATTTCTCATCCACGGAAGGAGCATTGAAACGACGCACAAATTCACCATACTCGGTTATGTCACGCTTCAGCCGCAGCCCTCCACTATAAACAACAGCAAAGTAAGTTAACTGGTGAAATTTCAGAATTATAATCTCATACTCCAAAATCTAATTGCTTTGAAGAAAAACTATGATGTGAAAAGAAACTTCCGGGAAAAGAAAAAAATTATGCAAGAAGAAGCTCAGTATGTGTCATCCGGTGAGGGATGGATAAGTTCTAGCCAAGTCCTCCTAACCATTAAAAGATGCACTGGTCTTACGATTATCTTTAGGCCCAATAAGTCCTCCTTCTGGAACATCTTTTAGTTAAGTTCTAAATCACTAAATTTTCCATTGACCCTCGCTAAATCACATATAATATATGCTCAAAGTTCCATTTAAATATATAACTTAAGATATAAAATTTAAAAAGAAATGAAAAGAAAATATTACCACCAGTAAACTTAAAAAGAATACTTGAGTTTAGGCTCGTTAACACACAACACAAACATGTAGCAATGCGAAAAACAAAAACAAAAACAAAACTGTCTTTGTCCAAATTAATTGCCATTTTAAGCTACATGGACAAAATGCTAGATTCACTTTTGATGCAATATCTTAACTGCATACAACAGCAGCAATTTTTGTCATTAATTCAAATCTTGTTTTGCAAAAAAGAGGTTTCAAATTTTTTTGCTTCTGTTTTCTTTAACGATCAAGTTGTCCAAAATTTCTGAAGTTTCTAACATCAAATTCTACCTACATTTACACAAGCACTTCCTCAATACGGAAATCACTTCCCTTTGTTGCAGACAACCTGGCACAGCCACAATCAATATGCAGACCCATTTGGTATGTCAATAGGCGCGTCCTTTTTTCTTTCTTTTTTTCTCCCCTCATAAATAGTAGGAATATATTAACATAAGAATAATAATATGCTACCAAAGATAACAAGGTTGAACCTGGTGTTAAAAGTGAACTTCTGCCAATGATTTAGCAGCCCTTTGTGCAAGCGGTTACCCTACATAGACAGATTCACCGTGTCATCACTTCAAACCGTGAATGGATAATTAAATACAACAGGAAAAATTGCTGAAAAGAGTAACAGAAGATGGATTTCCATTCACTGAAACCATTGCAAACAGAAATTCGACAATGTACAAAAGGTAGGTCTCTATCACTTCAAGATGATTTTTAGATGTTTCACTTAATGGAATATTTCAATTATTTTATATTAATGACCATAGTTTGGTGGCTTCATCTTTTGTGTTCATAAAAAAAAATTCACTTTCTAATGGTTGACCTATTTTAACAATCATTACACAGACCACAAACCATGCATTCATGCAAGTAATAGCATGGGTGACATACGATTATTACAGAAACTGCAGAGATGCAATCATAACCAGAAAAAGTTGCAAAAAAGAAAGTTGTATCAACTAGCAGTGATACATCTGTGCAAGATCATGAGAGAGAAGAGATTCAATCACTGAAACTCTTGAACTTCCGACTACCAACATCCACACACATACTGTTCAAAATTCAAATAAGGCAGAAAAGGTTCGAGAGTAACATTGAATTGACTGAAATTAAAGATAAGAGAGAGAAAAATCATGAATACCAATTCAGTAAGGAAAGCTTGCTTGTTAAGTCCTTCCAATGCAGTGAATGCAGATTCAAGCACCCGCGAAAGGTATGCTACAACTCTGGCAAAACGAAGAGAGAGGTTAAAATTAGTAACGGAAACAACATACACCCTAGATCCCATCTATAGGTTGTTTCAGGGATCCCACTTTTTATGGTAGTGGAATTTTAATATATTCTATTGTAGTTGTAAGAAATGAAGCTACACATTTGTCCTTATTTAAAATATAGGAGTAGTGTTACAGTGTGGGTGTAACAGGTTGGTTACTTTGCGGTTCGACCCAACAGCTTAAGCTATAAGATGATACTAACACCCACCCATAACCCATTTATACTCAAGTACTCAACACTCCAACACTATGCGGGACTTATAACATTCTCTCACACTCGACCACATGCTCTCATTGTGGTCAGATTACCTTGCCTACCTGAGCGGTGGACCTATATACCTTCTTCCCGGGCGCTTGCGCGGCATCAAATCAAAGGTTGGGTCTGACTCTGATACCAATTATGACGGATCGGGTGCTTCGCAGTTCGACCCAAAAACTTAAATTATTACATGATGCTAACACCCTCCCATTTATACAAATACTCTCCTCATCCGAATCCGATGCGGAACTTGTAACAGTGGGTATTAGATGACATCTACTTTCTTTTTAAATTTGAAAAGAGCGGTTTGGGTATGTTATAAAAAATTATACATCTATTTTCAAATGGAACATGTATTTGGGGACAATCCAACATTGAAAGAGGACAAGAATTATCGGGTGGAGGGAGTATAAAATAAGGGGCACATCTTTCAGGAAGTGTGAGTAATAACCCAACCAGAAAAATGATAAGAGGTAAAAAAACACTAGGTGGCGAAAAATGAAGAGATGACTGCCTCCTTGAAGTGTGAAAAAAGTAGTGGTTACAATTCAAATGCCATGAGAATAAAACTGATTCACACCAGAGGGTCCGGAAAACATCATGGATTGACTACGCAATCATGCCGTTTTGAAAAAGAAGAGTCATAAACTGGCTGTACTAATTAATGTACAAGTTCAAAGTTCGCAAAGTTATACCTTGTACAAGCATTTGTTGGCCGATGGTCAGGAGCAATACCATCATCAGGTGACCGATAATCTGTTGCCTTCTGTTCAGCTGACAGCAATCGCTCTACCTGAACAGTTTTCGTAAACAAATACATTTGAGTATGTAGCTTGAGGATGAACAACATTGTACCACAAAGATACATGGAGGACCTCGAGTCACAATAAAGACACAAATCCAAACATCAGAGAATAACAAAAAATACAAGGTAAAATATATCGGATACATATAACCACCATGACATACGGCTGACACTGAAAAAGTGGCTTTATTAAGAGCATGTTTCTAGCCTTGGTGCACTTGGACCTATTTTTTCCTTTTTATGAAAATTCATTGATCACAAACCTCGGCAATAACAGTTTCAATGCACTGTTGAAGCCCTTTGTAAGCAGCACCCTCTGCACTGGACATAGCTGTTGCCATTTCTTCACAGGAAGCAGCATGTGCACCATCAACAGGTAGTAAAAGCCGAGATATAGAATTTGCAAAATACTGAAAGAAACAAAAGGTTCAAATCAATTTCAATTGCAGAGAAGTATTGGAGCATTCTCCCACAAGCTTTGGTAAGAAAATCATACTTGCTGAACAATAGCCACACTGCTTGCGCAACGTTGTACGGCCACCATAAAGGATCTAAAACTGCTTTCACCGGCAGCAGCAGCAGCTTCTGCCTACGCATGATCAAACCATCTATCATATCTCAACTATTCTCTAATTTAAAGAAAGAAAAACAGGAGATTATTTTAAAGTATTCATATAATACACAAGAAAGGTTTCTAAAATGAACGGCCAAAAGAAAATGAAAAAGGAAAGGGATAGATAAAGTAACTACAGCAGAAGCAGCTGCAGCAGCCACCCTTCTACTAACACTTGTGCCCAGCACAAATCTTTCCCTCAAAGATGCAGCTTCAGTCAGGCTGTCTCTAGCTCGTTCGAGCCCCTCTGTTATGTATTGACCAACCTGCAGAAGGACAGGGAAAGGGAATGCAAGAAGAATAAGGGAAGTATGCACCCATGACATAGTAACATCAATGCCCCAATATACAGCTAAAAGTTTAGAATGGAAATTTGATCAGACAACTTACTTGATCAAGCAGGCAAGTGAATACAGCTTTTACGTTAGCTGCAAGGGTAGCAGGCTATACAAAGGCAGTTTTAAGAATCAATAGGCAAGAAGACAGCAAATTATTTAAAACTATAATACTGGTGACATCCAATATTAGAAGTACGCACCCAAGAATCTAAACTATTACACAAGTATATGTTGTAATTAAGAGAAAATAAAAATAATAATAAAGATGGAAGAAAAAAAGAAAACGGAATCTTATCATTTTGAATAATTCTAAGATCATTTCTAAGGGAAATTGGTTAGAACGGTCCATTTATAAAGTTAATAGTGTCATTTACATCATTTTTTCTTCATATAAGGATATTTTTGGAATTTAGTATTTGGTCTTCTGATTCACCTAAAAGGTGAGTGACAACAGTGTTGGTTAAGGTGCTTTTTAACATCTTGGGAGATTGACCACGACTTTTTTTCAGAACTTTAATCTGATTAATTCCGAGAAACCTCATAAAGTCTGAGAGTAATTATGGCATGTCAGTACAATCTATTCTACCTAGTGACGGGATAAATAATCAGCAACTCAAGCATGAGAACCTCCACATGACCCAAACTGATTCAACCTGTTAGTCCTTATCTTCTGACACAACACGTAAATGGGAGCAGCACGGATGATGGATCTTCTTTTAGTATGTTATATGTTGTCCATCAAGTAAAAATTGCAAGGAAATTCAACTAACCCAAAAACAAAAGAGAATCTAATACCAAATAAAAAACGCAATACATTACTTAATGCGGATGTAAATAATTTCTGTGAGGGATATATAACTCAATTCATGCATGGTAACTTGCTCTTTATAACACAACCTTTTGAATAGAACATATTACAATTCCCAAGAGCCTCAACTCAAATGCTGTGGTGTATTATCACAAAACGAACTTTAAGGTACCACTTGTGTAAACATGTTAGAACTATCAGAAATGAAAGCAACACCAAATCCCTAAACAAAGTATACCTGAGATGACAACAAAGTGCATCTAGAAATTGCTTCTTCATTCCACCGCACAAATTCTGTCACCACCGTAACAGATATCTGCTGATGGGAAGCTGCTATTGAAGCTCCCTTTGAGCGTCCAATTGACCCAGTTGACTCAGATGATTGCTGGTTTTCAGCACGCAGTTCCTCCATCTACATGTTAAATTTGGTCGTAGGAAGTTGACAACAGCATATCGAAGTCATAACTCCAACTACCAAAAAAAAAAAAAAAAGAGGAAACAGAGAGACAGAGAGGCTTCAACCTTTGCTTTATAGAGTTGTCTCAGTGAGGCCTGTTCATGCTCAATATATTGATCTTTGTGAGCAATAAACAAAGACTCTGTTAGGCCTGTATCAGAAAAAGAAAGCTGATTACGGTACGAAAGTGAAAACTACATGAAACAAATTTCAGTACAGTGTGATGCAACCAATGAGAAATTTAAACAAACTAGTCAATTATGTTAGCTTTCATTTGAAATAATCAAGACTATATATAGTTTTTTTTTCGTAAATTAACTATACTTTATTTAGTTGGTATAAATAAAATCCTACAACAAACTCATTCCAAATGAATATTTGCAATCTTTACTAGTTCACTACTATAAGCAATATGAATAACAGAAAGTAAACTTTGTCCATAAAATATGACCATAATTCATGCATTTTTCTTTCCTTTAGCTAAATAATACACCAGTAGAAACAATTTTACAAGGTTAAGTGAGTTACAGCATTCCTGCAAATGGTCTCAATCCTCTTTTTATGGCTGGTGCACTTTGGAGTACTTTTTTCTTTTTTCTTTTTTTCTAATTTAATTCCAGCCAAACTTCTTTACATGAGTTGCAATCTAATCATGACCAGAAAAGCCAATTTCATGTTTCCGTCACCAACATCATGAATATTGAAGCGTTTTTAATCTACCACGAAGACCCTCTCAAGTGTCGCATTTCTCTATATAGCTACTTCGCTATCCTTCTACTTATATAAACATTATGAATATAGATCAGGGCCAAATTGAACCAACAATGCTGCCTCACACAAATCATAACTTATTTACCATTTGATCAAGTGTAACCTCAGCAATGTATAGCCACTCACAAACAGGGAGTCCAGGTACTTGATCTAAAAAGACGCTAGTGATGTTCTTTTAAATGTTACCTTCAACCTCCAAGTCACCACACCCCACAGCACGTAGGTCTCTAGCAAGTTCCTGCGTTTTCTCATGCGCCACAGCTAGCACTCTAAGATACTGAGTCGGGAAAACACAACTGGGGTCAAACTCAAACTTTTAACATAATAAAAGAACAATTGCAGCCTCAGTATTTCAACTCACTAACAGAAGTCCGCCTTCTTCCATAGGAGGTGGATTAACAAGAGATGGTTTCTGCAACAGTCTGTCAAGAACTGTAGTTACTCGCTGCTCCAAAACTCGCTGAACAAAAACCACAGGAAACTGGTCATGATTCTAACTTTACCAACCAATATGATCCTAGTATATTTACTTTGTATGAATGCATTGCACTAAACACATATGAGTGAGTTGAAGATCAGATACCTGAACCAAAATCGCCATAACATCATTCGGAGAAGGGAATACAGCCATTATTGTGGCTGCTTCTTTACGAACGGTATCTGTAGGCAAATCATTACAAGTCAAATACATTGCGTCCTAATATCCTTCATTGAGATAAATTGCGATCTTTGAACCTGTGATTTCTTTGTACAACGAAGAAAGTCCACGTGCCACATTGCTAGGACTAGGTAAGGTACCCTGGTCACCAAGAACCAATCTAATATCTGCAGTCATAATCTCCACGTCAATAAACATTGGACGTGTTGCCACATAATGCTGCATAGCGCTTGTTCCCCTACTAAACTGCAGTGCCATAGAAATAATAATAATTAGTAAATAAGCTAAGAAAACATCCATATTAGCAAGATTCCTTTATTGTCTAACCAGTTATTCCTAAACTGAAGGGTATAAATAAAAAAGATCTGCTTATAAAGATGAATACATCCAAACACTCACATACTAATGAAAAGAGATTGCAGAGAAGTAACACAAAAAGATGTATTAAATCCACTCATTCGCAAGAGGGAAAGAAAACACAGTCCCCTGCCAAATATAAAAACCACCATTGAATAGATGCAAATACATAGTTGGAGACTCCATTCATCCAACTCTGAGCGGATATGTAACAGAAGCAGCGGTGAAAATGGCCAATGTTATCATTTAAGTTAAAGAAATTCTAAGGTGGAATGCCTTAAGCACGATTCTGAAGCCCGAATAGCCCTTTCGTAAATATATCCACATTAATTATGAATATATCTGTGTCATCAGTGCCTCTCATCACACATCCACTCAAAATTTGCAATCCGGTGACATCCATCACTGAAGATGATAAAAACAATAAATGTGCAGAGCCCAAACTATTTGCTTCGTCAAATACCAATGACACAATTGTGGATGAAACACGAGTACTAATAATCTTTTTGTAGCTGTATCTCATCAAGAGAAAAAGCCATCTAAAAGCTTTACCTGGTGAAAACTCACAATGAATGAATAATCATAGACTTGTAGTCTACTATCTCCAAGTAGATGGTTGAAAACTTGTTAAAATAGTTGCAGGCAAACTTGGGGGAAATATAACAAAATAAAACATACTTCAATTAAACAACTGAAAAAAAAAAAAAAGCATCTGATCACACATTGATTTCAGACCAAAGTTATCGTCTCACAACACCATAGATATAGATCCAAACATCGATACCAAAAAGTGTCGGCTAAGCCCGCTATTAATCCCATCAGCCAATGTATGCATCGGAGAAATGTATGTTCATAGATTTGCTGCCAGGCACTTGCCAACTTGTCCCAGGCTGCCACAAGTCAACTCCAACGCAGGTTTTTGGTTGGGTAAGGTAATGCTTTGACTTCACTGAACTCCTTGTTAATACACCAACCAATAAAACAAGTGGACAAACTAACCCAGTACTAATGGTTTATACACACATACAACTCTTACTGTTCTATGCTCAATATTCAGCTTTCTTAGATTGTGGATCTTTGCATTTTAAATGCTTAATGTGTTTCAAGCCCTCAACAGCTGTGATTGATTTAGGTTTTAATAAATGCTGGATTGCATTCCAATTAAAGAGCTAGGTGTTTTAAGGGTATATTAAGACTTTAATTCTCTAGTTTTTAACTTCAGATTAGGGATTCTTTTTCCTTCTCTAGAAATTCTAGGTTTCCCGTATGGGCTTTTTTGTAGTTTATGGCTTAACAGTGGTGTATAATATACTTTAGGGTAGCTTTACAAGTGACATGAAAACATATTAACAATGCAATACTGCCTTTTTTAATTGAATTCACCATCCATTAAGTTACTACCATTGCAAATAAAGCCTCTAAAACATTAACCTAACATGTTTCCTTGAGAAGATTATTGCCCTTAGAAATGATCTGGCCCATTAAATTTACACAACTCAAATAATTTCAAGTCACCCAGATAATAAAATTATAATTTCAAAAAAAAAAAAATAATAATAAAGTGGTACCTTATTCTCCAAAATATTATACTCTGACTCTCAGCACATAACACGATACACATGCCAAAATATATAACCTAAAGGTGCCAACATCATAGATCCATATTTAAGGCTTGAAAAAGTTTTCCTTTTTTTTACTTACTTTGGTTCCCTAGAATGAATTGTGCACGATGTTTACAAATACAACCATTTAAAATCTAATTAACCAACAGGTAATATGAATTTCACTTGAATTACCTGAGATAGTATTTTAGCACACTCTGCCATAGTAGACAACTCTCTTCTCTGTGAGGCTGCATCGAATCGAGCCAACAACCGATTCTCCAATTCTACAAAAGTGATAAAAGGTAAAAAATGTCAACAATATGTCATCTTACAATAATATATCATTAAAACCACAAGGGATTTAAGGATGATACCCTTCCAACTCCTACATGTGTGCACACATGAGTTTACAAGAATAATATCAAAAAGTCGTTCCACATATAAAACAAATCTTTGTTCATCATACTTCTCTTCCTCTTTTGTCCAATACAAGTTGACACCAGTTCAGCTTTAAGTCTCATATATTTGAGGGTTTTTTAAAAAAAAAAAAAATTTGCCCCAATCTTGATTATTTATATAGTAGGGGAGAATAATGGCAAATTAATAAAGGAGAGAGAATGAACTTTTGAAGTCCTAAACAAAATATTCAGAAACTCAAAGCCCCTCCTTCAGTAGAGAAAATCTATCTCCAAATTAGAGGATCTGAGAACCAAATGAAAACTCTCTTAAAAAACATGGAAAGTTAGGTCGAATAAGATAGTCGCATCTTGAAAGTCCTTATTGGTAGGTATAAATATGCAGCCCACTAGCAAGTCAACTGCATTAAAAACCCAATCCTGCTGACTGGGAAGCCGGACAGCTTTAATATCTGTCCCGATTAAGTTATTAACCACAAACTCCGCCAATAACTATTTGACCAGTTCCAAAACAACACATGCAACCTCCAACCCCCCACTGCCCAAGAGAAAGAGATATATAAATAACTATAAGACCCTTCTGCCAAGATGCAAGGGTTTAAATAGATGGAAAGTTGAGACTAGTGCCAATCAAATGTGATTGTATCTTTAATATACATACTATGCTGAAGTATATGTAGAATACAAAAGATAAATTTGCTGTCAGTGCCACATCTAGATATTCCAGAATTTTTCTTCTTGCTTCATTCAATGTAAAAAAAATAATAAATAAAAAATACGAAGACAATAAATAATAACAAACCGTTGCAATATTCCTGAAGGTTAGCAACAGCAACTTCCAATCCTCTACTTGCAGTTGCATTTCCCACAACTGATGGTGCAGATATTCCTTGTCTTCCAACATCTTCTTCAGCAAAAGACCCTAAATAAACAGTAGCAGCATAAAAGGTTATAATTGTTCACAAAAGCTCTGCAAAAAAAAACATGAGACAGAAAAACATGTTTTTGCATTGTCCAATTGTGTATGATTGTTGGTGCCTTCTTTTCGGTCTTTTCGGAGTACGGTGGATGATGCCGGCATCGGTTCAGGATGTTATGGCCTCTTGGAGGAGCGTGCCGATTGGGGCGCATGCCCGGCCTTTTTGGAGGGTTGCCCCTCTATGTTTATGGCGGGTGATATGGTTGGAACGCAATCTGCATTGTTTTGAGGATGTAGAGTCCCCTGTGAGGGCAATCAAAGATCTCTTTATTTCTTTTTGTTTAGATGGGTGGAAGGTCGTTGTTGTAGATCTTTAGATGAGAAAGTTGAGTTTTTGGGATCTCTTGGCCCATAGAGGTCTTTGTTTATGGGATGCACTCCCCGGTTGAATGCTTTTGTTTAAATAAAACTTACTTTTCAAAAAAAAAAAAAAAACATGAGAATGTCGCACTAAAATTCATGGAAATGAAAATAAATTGAATAGTTCAAGGAATCGAAACAAGTATGTGTAACTCAACAAACATTTCCACACAATGTTTCTACAACCAAATTCATATATTAGAAAACATTAGAATGCTGCAGTAAGAATGATGGAGATGAAAATAAATCAAATAGTTCAAGGAATATACCTCTGCAAGTGTGTTTTCGTATCAGAATAGGAAGATTATACCATTAAAAAACAAGAAACTGAAGATTAGTAGCTGAGTGGAGATCCTTAGCTAAAATAAGGGCCTCCCTTTGTATGGGATTGAGGAAAGAAGCGCATATGGAATAACTCAAGGTACTATATGTGCTTAAGTTCTATTCGTAGTCGTGTCAGTACTCATGGTCTTCATTTAATGCAAGTCTCAATCATTCGGTCTAACTAATATAGCTCCTCGAGTGACTTCACTATATGCAGAGTCATGATTTCCCCTCCTTGCGTTAGGCCTTAAGGATGGTTATCCATATGGCGTTCCTTTGGATCTCAGCCTCCCTTCCACTAGTCACAGATTCCCAAACAAATAAATACAATATAGGGATTTGACCAAGTCTTGCCTTCCTCGACTTTATTACTATATTCCCTTTATCTTTTACTCGATCTCTTCATTTGTGAGGAGGGAAAGATTCATGCGTGCATATCCAATTTTACAGTTATTTTGGTACCTTTCCAGTTGGCCATTTTTCAGTTTGATACCACAAATAAACAAATCCCCGCTGGAGCAGGCCATTCCATGGCTCAGATAAGGAGAGTAGAAAACAATATCTCCCCTCTTCTGAACCAGATGGTCTGCGTGATTATGTAATTTTGTCAAATAATGACACTCAGCCCTTGCAGGAATTCTTTGGTCTTTACAATATCCATAAAGAACTTACTAAAAATAAATATATATATATATAAGTAAGTATATGTAACTCGTCAATATTTTAGTACAACCAAATTCATATAGGAAACAAATATTTGTCCATCTATGTGTTGTAATTCATGTATGCAACAGGTATATGATAGCCCTTCAACATTGCTGACATGTTTGATGAATTTTTTAAAAGCAGAAGTAATGATCATCCAGCAAGAGTATCGTTATTATAAATGAATGTTTAGATTAGTCAACTAAAATTTTGAAACAATACTATATCGACAGAGCCAAGATAAAATTATAAAAATGCTTTCAATCTGGAATGAGAGGGGCAAAAGGACTAGTTTAATGATATTAACCTCAAAAAGATGTAGAAAGAAGGAAGATATGTACATGGACTTAATAAGGGAATATTGGATTCATTGAACTTAGCACAAACAAAAAACAGGCACATAAGATGACAACAAAATCATATAACACCCGTGCTCTTAGGTATATTCCTCCTTGCCCACTGATTCAACTTTCAAGTAGTAAGAGGGGGAGGGGAAGTTTATATAATGAGTGACAAGTTAATAATGAACATCATTGTGGTTACGAAAGGCAGTAAGAAGTTTGTAAGAAATAAGACTGCAATATTGCAAGGTTTTGCAGGAAAACAATGGCATCTTACGCAATTTCTGTGCAATTGAAGCAGCCTCAGCAACACGACTATCATCAGAAAATAAAGGTGAAAGTTCCATTAAGTCGCCTGGGCTGCTATTGAACTCCATCAAATACTGAAGAACAATATCAACTAAACGGTGTTAGAGATTCATAAGCAAAATTACTTCAATTAGTACGTGCATACACTAAGATACCTTTATGAGATCCATTGTCTGGCTTGCAGTTTCACGCTGAGCATCTGCACTCTGAAAAGAGAAATCCTCAAATAAATTGAAGGAAAGGACCACACGTACCCAAGAATAATAGCAAAACAACAACATTAACCTATGTGCATAAAGTAAATCAAGTGTTGATTAATCCATTACATAAACTCTACCTGCAAATGATCTCCAATTTTAGCAGCAGTCTTTCCAACACTTGTAATTCGTGAATCCAGCCGTGCAAAGCTATCAAACAAGCCATCTACACCTTTTTCCAGCTGAACATTGAGATAAAAACATGAAAGGTAAGTGAACTGTATCTTAATAATAAGTACGAATTAAATTCAGGTCAGGTTCATGCAAACAGTTCACAGCACGATGTAGTTCCATTATTTATATAAAAAGATATACATCAATAAACTCTAAATAAGGATTTATCATAAACTATAACGCAATGTATAGGGTGAAACATTTATCCTGAAAAGTCATTTCAAACGTTTAAAAGATGAAGATAATGCTGCCAACTTCGGGTTGCTCGTAGAAACCCCCTCTTTTTATGTAGAAATTAGGTTTATCTAGTTATTTTCCCATAGAACAAGGGAAGTAACTCATCAATGCACTCTAAGAACTAACCTCTCCAAGTGTCTTGCGGTGCTTAGAATCTTGGACAACAACCTCCTTCTTTAGATTGAGAAGTTTTCCATCAATCTTGAACACAACATAATCAGTCAAATATCTTTAAAAAGAAAACACCCCAACAGATAGTCTAGATGAGTTTGCGGATTTATCCCACAGTATTAAATAAATACCTGTGTTCGAAGATCAAGTAACTTTGTACAAGAATTCTTAAACAACTGCAATAGTGCATCTACTTCCGGAAATAAAGGGCTTGATAGCCCTTGTGCCGGTTTCCCCGCATCAGAGGGAATTCGCATATTCCCATTTGGCAAATCATCACCAGTATGCCCTTCTAATGAATCTGTTTCATCTTCTTGATATGATGGGAGGAGCCCATTTACTAAGTTTCCAAATAAGGCATCAAATGAGAAGTCCCCCTACATTGAAAATTTTAAAAATTGAAATTAAAGGTCGTGACGTTCATTCAGATGCCAAAAGTTTCGGTAGTAGCAGTTGAGCACGGTAGAAGAACTTATCTACTTACGAAGAAAATTAAAACAACGAGACATTAAACTGACATAGTTTGAGCCCTTACCTTAAAGTGGTCCACATCTAGCTCAAGTGGAACAGAGTTTGCAGATGAAGATCTTGAAATTCCATCACTCTTGGTTCTTTCTCTACTCTCTTTCATCTTTTCCATGCGGACAAAAAGTCAGGAAAAAAATGAACATACGCAGTTGGAAAAATAACATAAGACATATACATCATCAGCTCGAACTTATATGAAACAGCACTTGACGGCCACCATTACTTCACAAGAATATATGTAGTCACTATGAAATGTTCATCAGATAGCTGTACCATTAGGTAGATATAACCAAAAATATTTCCTTGTCGGTGCGGCGTGGCAATAGGCCAGGTTCTGGCTGAATGTGGACCAAGTTTGGTCAATATTAGTTGAAAACTGCATATGACGGTTCAATGGGTCTTCTTCAATCACGTTAGGTAAATAATACCAGAATACAACTTCATGTTTAACCAGCCCATTAAATTTTGTTTTAGGGAAGTAAAAAAATTCTGTACATTCATAACCTCTTTATTTTGGAACAAGGGGCCATAAAACATATTTCCTTTCAAAATTTTTAGATGAAATCTCGCTGATATCTAAGTATTAACGCAATTAACTTTGCTCATATTTTTTATCCCTACATATTGTTGCAATTAACAACTTAATTTTGCTCATCCACACTAAAAATTCATAATGCATCCACAATAGCAGAAAAAGAGACATTAAAGAAGAAAAAGAAAACTAACAACAACTTCCGCGCCATGAGTTCTCATTAAATTAAAGAATCATAAACTTAAAGCATCTCAGTTCAAATCACAAACACACACACACACACACCCCTCCAAATATATGCACATATATATCTATATACATATGTAGATATATATTCATATATGATGGTCAAATATACCCTATCAGTTTTGCCAATTTATAGTTACTGATCCAACTTTCACTGGATTCATGCATACATTGGAAAAATTATAGCGTGTGACACTCTAGATTTTCTCCATCATTCTATCAGTGCCTTATTAACCAGTTCTTAACAAATTATTGAGTTAAAACAAATTTTGGAGTAATGGGTTCTCAAAACACATAGACCATGTCCATAACATCAATTCAATTTTCCAGTAGTAGGCTAAATACTGGAATTTCCATGATCCCCAGTTAACCAAATGAGTCCAAATTCTAAAACAGCTTTTAGATCGATACATATATATATATATATATGTAACAACTAAAGAAACCCATAGTAACCCAGTTGATCAAAACAACTACAAAGTCCTATAAATTCCGAAATATACAATATTAATAAGCAAAAATAAGAGAACCTGATCTAGTTTTGGAATGGGTTTTCTCTTTGACGATTGAAACCCTAAGCAAGAACAGACGATTGAAACCCTAAGCAGACGTTTCGCGCGTTTCGATCTGGCAATTCGTTGAATACAAAGAATGGGGATGGAGAAGATGAGCTAAGTGTGTTGGAGTCGTTACACCTCTGCCTCGCCTCGCCTCACCGGGTCGAATTATGGGTTCAATATGAATTCCCTATTCAACCCATTCGGCCATTTGTGATTGGTTTCTTGCTTTCAATATAATTTTTTATTTTCATGTAATTAAAAATTAAAAGATTGAACATAACTTCATTTTTTTTAAATTCAACTTTTTCCCAAAATTGAATCAAATATGCTCAAAAATTATGGAAATATATATTTTTTATATTGTAATAATTGACACGATCTACGAACACACTTTAAGTTAATTATGGTAAATGAATCAACACAATTAACTTGTTTAATCAATTAAATCGGCTTATGTGATTTTAACTCATGTACTCTTTTAAATTTATTTAATTAAAGATGTGGTATCTTGTATAGATGAAAATATTTAATCCTACCACATTTATGTCATATTTGGGACGGTGGAATGAAATGGAATGGAATGACCATTTCATTCATTCCTTGATTTGGTATGATACTGACGCAACACGAAATGTGAATGGGTGTCGAAGACTCCGATGGTGTAGGAATACACCTATGAAAAAAGTTTGAATCCACCAACAAAGATATAAAACTCATAATGTTATTGATCAAATTATGTCTTATAATACTAGCCAAGAGTGAGTATTTATATCCTAACTCTTTGTGTGAAAACTAGTTACAAAATATAAAGACAAATCAAAAAAATACAAAGCAAAATAAACATGTGAGCACAACTTGCTAAGAAGTGGGCATGAATACATCACTGAATGGACAATTGCCTACTTCTTTGAAATTTGACAATGGATAGCTGCCTAAATCTGCTAGTTGGCATTAGCCATATGTTCTGCATTAGTCCCCCGATTTTGAGAAAAGTTTGCCCTCGAGCTATGTTCCGGATAGAGAGGATCATTATCGGCATGATATTCAAACATATCAGCTACATTGAAAGTGTTTGAAATACCCATGTTGTCAGGAAGATCAATAATATAAGCATTGTCATTGATCTTTTGCAGTATGTTGTACAGACCATACTTTTTCGATTTCAACTTGTTTTAGGTACCCACGAGAAATCGTTCATTGCACAAAAACACCATGACCTGATCTCCTTCATTGAAATGTTTGACACGGCGGTGCTTGTCCGCGTTTGCTTTATATCGAGCATTGGTTTTCTCAAGTTTGGCCTTAGTCTCACGATGCACAGTTTGAACATCTTCTAATACACTTGCAGCAGCAGCACTGAAGTTATGATTTTTCGGAAGTTTGACCAAGTCGACCACATGTTTCGGAGTAGATCGATACACTAGTGCAAATGAAGACTTCTCGGTTGCACTATGTATAACACTGCTGTATGCAAACTCCACTTGTGGCAGTGTTATATCCCATTGTTTCAGCTTCTCTTGACAAACACTTCACACCATATTTCCTAAGATCCGGTTCGTCACCTCAGTTTGTCCATCAGTCTGTGGGTGTGTCGTGCTGCTACGATTTAATGTTGTCCCAAACATCTTCCACAATGTGATCCAAAAATGGCTAAGGAATTTAGTATCCCTATCCGAGATAATGGATTCTGGATCACCATAGAGCTTCACCACCTCGCAAAAAAATAGACGAGCAATACTTGACGCATCAGCTGTCTTGCGACATGGAATAAAGTGTGCCATTTTGGAGAATATGTCTGCCACCACAAAGACACTATCCACACCTCGTTGTGTCCGAGGTAAGCCCAACACAAAATCCATAGCTAGGTCATGCCAAATGTCGTTAGGTACTGGTAAAGGCATATAAAGGCCAATATTTTGAGACTGACCTTTAGACACTTGATAAGTGTAGCACTTTCTAACAATTTTACCAACGTCTCGCTTCAGTTGCGGCAAAAAATATCGCTCTTCTAGGCTGGCCACCGTCTTGTCTCGACCCAAATGTCCGCTAAAACCGCCTCCATGCAAGTCTCAGATTAGTTTATCTCGCAAATAAGATCTAGGAATGCATAATTGATTTCCTTTAAACAGAATTCCTTCATTAATGAAGTAATCACTCATTGGCTCCTTAGCCAAACACTTTTTCCAAATCGGTTGGAAGTCCTCATCTTCGGCATATAATTCTTTTAAACAATCAAACCCAATTACCTCCTATGTTAGAACCATGAGCAAGGTAACGCGACGGCTTAATGCGTCAGCCACCCGATTCAAAGTACCTGATTTATGCTTGATTACAAAGGGAAATTTTTGTAAATAAGTGGCCTACCTCATGTGCATCTTATCCAGACTCTTCTGACTGGTAACATATTTCAGAGCCTCATGGTCGGTATATATAATGAACTCTCGTTGTACCAAATAATGCTCCCATTGCTTAAGAGCTCGGACAATGGCATAAAATTCTCAATCGTTTGTCGGGCTTCATTAAGTTTCTCACTAAAGAAAGCAACAGGTCGCCTTTATTGCGATAACACTGCCCCGATGCCGACTCCACTTGCATCACACTCTACTTCAAATAATTTCTCGAAGTTGGGTAATGCTAAAACCGGCGCGGTGCTAAGCTTCTCTTTAATAAGAGCAAAACTTTGATCAGTTTTGTCATCCCAGAAAAACTTTCCCTTTCTTCAGACACTCGGTAATAGGAGCAGTGATAATGCTGAAATTTCATACAAATCGTCGATAGAAGGTCGCTAGTCCATGGAAACTCTGACCTTCACTAACCGTCTTAGGAGTCAGCCATTCGCGAATAACCCGCACCTTCTCCTCATCCACTTGAACACCCTCTGCACTAATCACAAAACCAATAAATATTAAACTGTTAGTAAGAAAATTACACTTCTTTAGATTGATGAGTAGTTCATTTTCACACAACCATTAAAACTTGTCATAGATGACCGAGGTGTTCATCTTTCGATTTACTTTAAATCAGTATGTCATCAAAGTAAACAATGAAAAAAGTACTGATGAATGGCCTTAAAACTTGGTTCATCATCCTCATAAAGGTGCTCGGTGCATTCGATAGCCCAAACGGCATAACAATCCACTCATATAAGCCATCTTTAGTTTTGAAAGTTGTTTTCCATTCGTCTCTGGGTTGGATCTGAATCTGGTGGTAACCACTGCGCAAGTCAATCTTTGAAAAGACTTGTGAACCCCCAAGCATGTATAGCATGTCGTCAAGCCGAGGAATGGGGAATCGATATTTCACAGTAATCTTGTTGATTGTTCTACTATCCACGCACATTCTCCATGACCCGTCTTTCTTCGGCACTAGCAGTACTAGAACAACACAATGACTCATGCTTTCCTGAATGAACCCCTTCTGTAGTAATTATTCAATCTTTTACTGAAGAATGGTGTTCTCATTCGGACTCATCTTGTAGTGTAGTAGGTTTAGTAAACTAACCCCCGACACTAAATCAATGTGGTGTTGGATGTCTCTCATAGGTGATAGCTTGTTATGAAGCTTCTCGGCAGTAAGATCGCAGAACTCCTCGAACATCGGCTACACTCGAGTAGGAAAACAACTTGACTTACCATCATAATCCTTGGTCACCATTCCATTTACAATTACTGAAACCACTTCTCTAGATTCCTTGATTAGAGTTTCAATTTCAGCTTCAAACTCGACCATAGTAAACAAGGCCGATTTTCTTGTCTTTGGTTGGCTTGGAGTGCCAACTTGCTTGGTTAGTGCCATTGCGATTTTGTGACCTTCCCAAATGAACATACATGTGTTATCTCGACCTCGATAAGTGATATTGACGTCATACTGCCACGGCCTTCCCAATAACACATGGCTAACATCCATGTCAACCACATCGCAAGAGATGTCATCGTGATAATGTTTCCCAATTGAGATGGGAACTTTACACACCTCATTTATTCTTACTGATGGGCCATTTTTAATCCATCCTATCGAATATGGGGTTTTGTGTGTTTCTATTGGTAGACCCAAATAGTCGACCAACTTTTTGGCTACAAAGTTCTCGCAACTCCTGTTGTCGATGATGAGATCAATTACTTTCTTGTTAATGGAACAAGAAGATCGAAAGATGCTATGTCGTTGGTTTTCTTGTTTTGGTGACAACAAAAATCTTTGCATGACTAGATTAACCCGCACACCTTTTTCCTCGGCAAATTCAGCCCCCTCATAGGTTTGAAGCCTTACACCATCTTCTTTATCGGCACCACTGCACTTGTCATCTTCCTCAATTAAATTGACCAGTCGGCTTTTAGGACATACATTAAATCGATGCCCAGGTTTTTGGCACCTGTAACACACGTCTGGAGCAGCTCGAACATATGGGTTTTGGTTCCGATTTTGAGCTTTGTTATTCGACACACCGGGCTGAAGTCGGTTTGCTTGCGTACCGGATTGAGATATGATATTGCTTTCACCTGTGGCTCATTGAGTACGACTTGGGGTTGTATTAGATTGTACTCATTTTCCTTTTTCCAAGCTTGGTGTCGTCAATTCTGGGTTAGGTCGGCGAAACTCGTAACTAGGACGACGCTCTAGTAATTAGGCCTTTAATGCCATGTTGTGTGCTTCATCCATGGTCCACAATACTTGCAGACCAATCTTCTCGCAGATTGAAGATTTATCATGCAACTCTTTAGTGTTCTGACTCCATAAGGTTATTTTGATCTGACAACCTCAAGAACTCCGAGGTATAATCAAATACACTTTTGTTACCTTGGGAACAATTTTGGTAGAGTTGGAACAAGTATTGCTCATAGTCCGCGGGCAAGAATTGCTCCATGATAAGTTGTTTCATCCTTCTCCAAGTTCGGACAGCGGGTCGACCTTGACGTTGTCTGGTTTTTTGCAATTGATCCCACCATATTGTTGCACCTCCTTTAAGACGAAAGACAACAAGCTTTACCATATTTCCTTCTGGAATATCCATCATCTCGAAGAACCGTTCGACTTCGGAAATTTAATCAATAAACTCTTCAATGTGGAGGTTTCCGTTAAAATATGGGAGATCGGTCTTCAAACGATAGTCGTCATAATCTTTGTTTGGTGGCAGAACCGGGATAGGTTGAGCCACAACTTCGTCATTCGAATCCCCATCGACCTTTGGGCGAGGCATAGGATTTTGACCCCGAATGTCTCTATTGATAGGTTGGTCTCGGGCAAATCCTTCGGCGCGTGCTCTGACTACAGTGGGTTGTTGATTGGCATTGATTGTCAACCCAAACAAGGTTTGATTCATTTGGTCTATCTTTATCGAGAGTTGACCAATCTGAATTTATTGTGCTTCAATTGCCAAAGTCTTTCTACCCCACGATCTGCGTTGACGGGGTTGTCGTCTCTTACAGTGTTAAGAGCCATTGAGCCAGGCAAATCCTCGCTCTGATACCACTTGACGCAACACGAAACGTGAATGGGTGTCGGAGACTCCGACGGTGTAGGAATCCACCTGCGAAAAGAGTTGGAATCCACCAACAAAGATATAAAACTCAGGATGTTATTAATCAAATTCTGTCTTATAACACTAGCCAAAAATGAGTATTTATATCCCAACTCTCTGTGTGAAAACTAGTTATAAAATATAAAGACAAGTAAAAAAAATACAAAGCAAAATAAACATTTGAGCACAACTTGCCAAGAAGTGGGCATGAATACACCACCGAATGGACAACTGCCTACTTCTTTGAAATTTGACAATGGATAACTGCCTAAATCTGTTAGTTGGCATCAACCATATGTTCTGTATCAAATACATTGAATGAGAATGATCATTTTGAAGGAATGAAATTTCATTTCAATTAATGAATTTTCATTTTATTAGTAAACCTATCGAATGGTTATTCCGTTGAATGCTTTTAAAGCATGAAATTACTAAAACAAACATTTCACGTTTCAATAAGCAAATCACCTTCACCACCATGCCATCAACTTCTACCACCGCCGCCACCACCTCCATTGTCTGTCACTACTATTTTCGTTACCTTTCACCTTTTTTGGTAAATTTTTTTATGAAATAATATTATTTAATTAAAATTATATATTTATCACTAAGAGGTGTATTTTTGAGAAATATTCTTTTAAGTTCATTCTATTCCTAAAGTGCTTCATATTTACAACCAAACAATATAATGAAAAATGGTTAATGGTTATTCCATTTCATTTTCATTCTCACTTGTATTCCATTCCATTTATGCGTATCAAACATAACTTTATATCTTCTTACTTTTGATATTTGAGTTAGGTAATAATCCTGCACTAGAGCCAATTATAATTATTTTTTATGTTTTCAAGTATTATTATTAGGCCGAGGGTCATATATAATCCCTAATTTGAATAAATTATAGGATTTTATATAAGTTTTCAAAATTGTAGTCTTGTGTTTGTGTTTCGCAATTTATTTATTAAATGAGTTAGATATATGGTGTTGTATAAATTTGTTTGTAAATTTAGTGTAGATGTATTTTACCACTAACAAGATAGAAATTAGTAAGTATTCATTTCAAATTGAACGAACAATGTAATATTATCACTTAAGAACTTCACAACATAAATTAAATAATTAACAATTTACTTAAATTTAATTGTACAAAGAAAATATTTTTTATTTTAGGGGAAAGACGAAGAAAATATTATTTTTTTAGAGGAAACGGCAACAAAAATAATATATATATATTTTTTTATCAAACTATTACAATACATATAAGAAAATTTTAAAATGTTAATAAAATTAAATTACTGGTATACCATCTATTATTATTTTTTCTTTTTCATAATATATCTCCTGTGTGTGTGCTCTATTTGATATATATCTCAGATCCAACCTGAGTCCTCCATTTCTACCATACACCACCTCGTCTTCCCAAATCCAGTGATTGGAGTTTCAGAGAAGCCGCACTGTTTCACGTGCTAAGGTTCTTTCTCCGAACCCTGAAATCTTTCAATCTTGCTTTGTGTTTGTACCTCTGTTTCTCATTTCTGCATTTTTTTTCAGTGTCGGTGATTGCTATATACTCATTTCATTAGGATTTCGTTTAAATGCTTATTCCAACACATTAATCTAATCTCTGTGCTCCAAATATATCCATTGCCACTAATCTTGATTACCCATTTCCAATTCTTGTGCGATTCTGCTAAATATGGTGGTTTTTAACTTTTTATCTTACTCTGTTGCACCAAATTTGATAACCCAATTCAAATTTGAGTGCAATTCTGCTAAATTCGGTGGTTTTTCTTATTCATTTTCGAATTTGACAGTCACCCACATGATTAATTTTCATCCAGGTCCTTAATTTGTTTCAAATTTCATACAAATGGGACTATACATTCCAAACCTAGCCACAAAATTTCCTAATTTTGTTTAGAATTTCTAGATTTATCAGTGATTTCAGGAAAAGAGGTATAATGCTGAACAAAGAGATGGATTTGATTCGATTAGATGCATCTAAGCAGTCTTTTCGTTGGCTATGCTCTCTGTTCCAGCTTGTTTGCTGTGATAAACAAGTTTGCCATTACCAAATTCAACTACCCTGTTCTTCTAACAGTATTGCATTACCTTACTTCAGCTCTAGGACTGTGGGTTTTGGGTAAATGAGGGTTTTTGCACCACATTCCGATCGTCATTGAAAGTGCCAAGAAATTCATCCCCGACGTGGTTGTTTTCTATATAGCAATCTTCACTCACACAAATTTGCTTTGTCATTCCATTATCGATATGTTTATTGTTTTTTGATCATTGACACCCCTTTTGGTTGCCATTGTTGATACTGTGTTTAGAAATAACCATGCCCATCAAAGTTCACTTCCCTTTCTTTGGTGATTATTTTGGGTGGTGCTGTTGGGTGTGTTGCCACGGATTCGGGTTTTACGCTCACAGCATATTCGTGGGCATTTGCTTATTCGATCACAATAACGACTTAAATGATTTATGTCAAAGCACATGGTGACCAATCTTTGATTGGACACATGGAGGTTTGTGTTGCACAACAATTTTTTGTCACTGATGATGGCTCTGTTGTTTTAGATTATGACTGGAGAGTATGCTTATGTGTTCCCTGCTGTGGGATCGAGTTCGGGAGTTGGCTTGACACTGGTGCATTTGCTGCTGTGGCATTGTCTTGTGTGTTCGGTTTGCTCATCAGTTTCTTTGGCTTTGCTTCCAGTGCCAGGAAGGCAATCTCTGCCACGGCGTTTACTGTGACTGGTGTGGTTAATAAATTCCTCAGTGTTGCTATCAATGTGCTGATTTGGGATAAGCATGCTAGTCCATTTGGTTTCCTTTGCTTTGTCTCCTCTTAACCATAGCAGGAGGTGTTCTTTATCAGCAGTCGGTTACTGGGGTTGTCAATGCTCCATTAATACGCGACTCTGCAGTGTCTAAGCTGATGGACAATTAAAATGTTGGAGACGAGGATGAAGAAAAGGGCATATTTGGTAAAATTTCTTGTAACTGAGTTTTTTCAATTTGAAGAGAGTGCTTGTTTGAAATTTATGTCTATCATTAGCTACTTAGATATTTTTCTTGTTTTGAATTTGCACAATATTATTGTTTTGAGATTTATTTGAACGCTTTCTCTGTTTGGCCTTGTTTTACAGTCGAGAAATGATAGAAGCTTGGGTTATCATTCATCTATTATTTTGAGATTTAATGATGGTGTGCCGAGTCCCGTGTGATTTAGCTAACACTATTCTAGTAATATAGAAAAGACCACATTCATGTTGAATTTTAGGAACTTATATTGCAAACCATGCTACTGTTTAGGATGTGTGACCAATGCTGTGAGTAGAATAACCACTGCCATCTCTTATTGGAGTATTTGAGAAGCATTATCCTGGTCATATCTTAGGAGGGGTTTTGCTTTTATTTCTGAGCTACAGGCGTTGTTTAATTTTTTTTTTGGCACTAGCATGGTATTATTATTATGCTTATCTTTCTTGTCCCTTCGTTAATGGTTACATTAATCTTGGTGTGGGACGAGTGATTGGACTTGCAAACCCAATATTGCTCGTAACAAGTTTGTGGTTCATGGAGTTTTGAGAATGATTTTTGCAATTTCTTTAATATGCAATTATGATATTCCTGTACTATATAAACAATACTTTAATATTGGGAACCTATAGCCCCGTACGACAATGGTAGATAACTTGCTACTGCTGGTTGTGAGAATTATGAGGAAACATCTATGGCAACTCCAATTCTTGACCCAAAAAATGAAATTTCAGCAGTTAAGGGACCAAATTGATAACTCACAATTGTTGTTCTCTGAGATTTATTCTCCTAGCTTAATTCAACCTCTTGTTAGAAAATTAGAGAATATGGATATCTTATCGATATTTTGGAGTGTAATTCATTGTCGAGCTATGGGTGAGTTAGTTTCTCATGCCTTAGTGAAAATATTGGGTTACTTGTAATGCAGACCGTGAAATTTACTAGTCACCAATTTGTACAACTGGGACCCAAGTTTCTAATCTAGGTGAACTTTTTTGTGAACGATGGATTGAGTCCAGAAAATTATGGGAAAACTGTCCTCCTATGCATGCGTAGAAGCTTCAAAAGAGAGCATTTTGATGACCAATCTCTGAGGAGTGAATTTGTAGCCCTGAAGTGTAACCAACTTGTTTCCCACTTCCTCCGGCCCTGAGTGGCAAGTTTCAGGTCAGTCGTCCTCAATGTGAAAAAGTGCGGCGGTATAGACATGTTGCAGTAAGTATACACGTAAAATACGTTGGCAAGTTTCAGGTCAGTCGTCCTCAATGTGAAAAAGTGCGGCGGTATAGACATGTTGCAGTAAGTATACACGTAAAATACGTTGGCAAGTTTCAGGTCAGTTGTCCTCAATGTGAAAAAGTGCGGCGGTATAGACATGTTGCAGTAAAGTAGTATGCCTTAGACTGTAACTTGGTTATGTATAACATAACCAAGTTGCTTACTACTTCCTAGGGTCCTGAGTGAAAGTTTCAGGTTGCTTGTCCTCCAATGTGAAAAGAGAGTGTGGTTTATTCTCTAATCTTTATAAATGTATCTAGGAGTGAGTCCTGTGTGAATAACAAAGATACTCCTCAATGCCAATAAAAGAAGAAAATAAATGATCGGAAAAAATAGAACTGAAATTATGCTAAAGCAGTCCCAAGATAGATTTATTTATATTGTTTTTTCCCAACTGCAGTTGAGATTAATTTGTGAGAACCATGCAATAACACTAGAATTGAATTGGACAAAGTGTAAACTTTGAGTTCGGTAAGAATCCACTTCGATCTGTAGTTCGTCATCAAGGTATTGATTTTTGTCGCGGTTGGGTTGTAAGGGACTCGGATAATATCGGGCTTAAAAGTGAGTATTAGAGAATATCGATATTGAATAATGATGTTGACATTTTTTAAAAGCGTTACGAATTGGACGTACACGATGTATTAGATGAGCGTTGATACATAATATATCGAATGATAAAATGAGCGGTATCGCGACCTTTAACTACCAGAGCGTTATAAATATTAGGCATCTTGCTCGGACGAAAAGCTACATCTAGTACCGGGCCAATGATTTGAGCGATACGCCCCAGGTTTTTTTTTCAAGCGTGGAAATTCCAGGACCAGAAGTAGTAGGATTGATTACATAATCTCTATTACTAATCCTTTGTGTACTTTGGTGTTCCTAACCATCCACTCATTTTGCTTAACCCCCCATTATAATAATACATATATGGTAATAAAAAAAAAGTAAAAACCCCATACAGTTAATCTTTTGAACCCGCTTCAAGACATGATGACTAATCAACCAATCTTGGGGTAAACAGCCTTCACTGTATACATAATATATCGAATGATAAGGTGAAACATGGGATTGACATAATAAAGTGAAACATGGGATTGAAATATATCGAATGATAAAGCGAAACATGGTTCAATCCCCTCTCATTTTGGACTATTTTTTTTTTATCTCCACTTGGTACCTTCAAAAGATCCAAATGCAACATTTATAATTTACAACAAAAAGTCCACTTCAGGCCGCTCCCAATACTCCAATAACATAAGTCATCCATCTTTGATATATATATATATATATATATATATTGCTCGCATGCTTCATTTTGGTTACTAACAGACAGCAAACCCAAGTAGGATTAAGCTATTTCGAATAAAGTTCAATGCGTTCTTATTGGTATGCATAACACTAATCACTATGTGCCAATCCATGTCAAAGTCTTTATCTCCACCATCCATTTCCCCGACCATGACGACATATCCACATAGGATGCACCGCAGGAAGGTTTGTCTTCTGCTTATTGACGTCGATTTTTCCATTAATTTATAACATTATTATACTAACCTTAAATTAAGAATTAATGAAGTCAACAAAAGCCAAAAAAACTGTCACAATATAGTACGAGTCGATGCCACCAATTCGGATTAGTTACACAAACTTGCAATATGCCCCTCTCCTCCGAAATGGAGACTCACCGGAGCTCCACCACCGTCGGTTTTTGCCTCCTTCCATCCGAGCTCATACAACACATAATCCTCAATCTAGCTTTGCCCGAGATTGTGCACCTAAAACCCATCAGTAAATTCATGCATTCCGTTATTTCGGATGAAAATTTTATTCGCGAGCACAATATGCATTCAAACTCGTATAATTGGCTCTTCATTTACAAGAAGCGATGGAGTCGCTTGTCGGCACTTCATGGCTTCACCGACCACTCTGATCGATGGTTCAAATTTTCGATTGCCGGAATTTTGAACTCCATTGTTCCTCCTGGTGAAGATCTTTTTCTCTTGACGGCTTCGGGTAATTATTTTCTTTTCGCCTTGAACAGCAGTGGGGAAGTTATTTCAGTTAATGTCATGACAAATACCGGTAGAAAACTCCCTCCAAGTCCACTAGGACCACGCGGCACATCATCGTGGCGCCGGTCCAGTATGAAATTACTATGTGACCCTCCCGGGTCGGGTCATTTTCGGTTCTTATTTGCTGAATTGAATGAGAATGCTCCAATACTCTTCGAATACAACTCTGATACTGACAAGTGGCACTCTACGGAGGCAAGAGAAAATGACCGTAATGTGCCACGTGGCAGGGGAAGAGAGAGTGATGTTGTTTTCCTCAATGCAGTGAATGGGAGGAATGAAAGTGTCATTCTTGCTCTTCCATCGCAAAGCGACTCCCCGGTGGTTGTACGGCCGAGATTTGATTTGGAAGGGAACGAGGAGGCGCAAGTGGCCGTTGGATTAAGTTGGGGGAACGCGATTGATAGGTTACATGTCTACGGTGATGGAAACATGATGATCGTGAGATCAAATAGTGATGATAATGCGAATGAAAGATCGAGATTATTAAAGGCAGTAGAATTGTGGGGCTTGAGCCCAAATGGGAGGAAATGGGAGTTGACTTCAAAAGTTCCAAGTGGACTAATTGAGAAGATTAAGAAGCCCTACGGAGTTATAATGGGGTGTTTAGAGGAAAGAGAGGGAAAGATTAGGGCTGTTTTGATGTCTAATTTTGAGGGTACATGGGATATTATTTGGCTATGTTATGATATAGTGAAGAGACATTGGAATTGGGTCCCACTCCCTGAGTGCAATATGAAGGGTTCAAACATGGCGGGAATTACCTTCTCCTCTGGTCTCACCTTGTCCTGATCAAAATTGTCATTTTGTATTATATATGATAAGTCTTGCATTATTGGGTATTTTGATCTTTTGTTGTTCACAACTTAAAATGGATCACTATTTTAAGAGATGGGCTTTTCATACTGTCCTTAACTCTTCTGCTTGAAGTTGTTCTTTAAATCACTTTCTTGAAAGTTGTATGTTGTGTTTTTTCCTTTTTAAGTTAGATGTTTAAAGTAGGGGTGATAATTTGTGTTCGTGGGTTATAGTATTCGTATCGGGTTGGGTTGGGTTGAGACGATCTAGTTTATTAAATGAATCATATTAAAAAATACCTGATTAATATACAGTCTAATTAAAAATATCGAAGTATATTTCACTTTTGGTCCGGATCAATGCAAAATACCTTAAAAAAACTACCAGCAAGCCCGCAACTGCACGAGAGCAAATTGCTTCTAGTTCAACTTTATTCCTTATTGGACTGTGGGCCTAGGGCTGCAACTTAGAATGGCCAGCCTGGACCCGAAAAACCAAACTTGGGTTGGGTCGGGTTGAGCCCAATATGAGACAAAATTGGGTTAGTATAATAAATCATATTTTGGTTTCTTAACTTTCTTAAAAACCACCACACCAGTCACCCTCTGAACTCATCTTTATCTCCCACTCTTCCATATATCACACAAGTACACGCATAAAATGTATATATAGTATACACATAGAACATATGGATGATATGAAAATGCAAGTTTCTTCATGTCCATAAACTAAAAATTATAACCGTTGATATTATCATATTACTATATGCAATGTGATTTAGCATTTTCTTTGTTGAGTTGAGATGTATTGAATTATCCAAACTTGAATTTGGGTCGGTTCCATTAGCCAATCCAGGTCTCCCAACCCGTTCCATAGTTTGCTGTAGTGTCCAATAGTTTATGTGTCATTGTCGCCTTATTAATAATATTTTTTTAAAAAATTGATATTGTTCTGCAATACTAATATTTATTTTTATGATTGATATTGTCCGAATATGTTATCACTATCACGATCAAAATCAATATTGTCCAAATTTATTACACTATTATCACGATTACGGTCAAAATCGATATCGTCGACATGCCCCATTCTCATCAAATGTTAGTAGTTGTCTTTAACCCTCCACGGGTAACAACTTACATATTCATCACTGTTGACTTTGGCTTCATAACATCAACCACAAATTTTGTTATAGCCAACTTTGTGAAAGCTAAACCAGTTTGTTGGACCCCCATGACCCATCCCAACCTTTCTCATTTTGGGACCAAACCACCCTGAGCCCCAGTTACCTCTGGGGCATCTCTCCCCATGATATATCCTACACTATACACAACTATTATATACATACATATATATATATATATGATATATGATATATGATATATGATGATGGGTGTAATAACGTGATAGTGTCAGCTAAAAGAACGGAATGGACGTTGAATAGGGGTGTCTGTCCCAAACACAACATGTTCTCTAAGGGAATGCTGGTCCCAACCTCCCACTACCCTCCCTTCGATGCCACCATTTCTTATAAACAAAAGCATACGTGTCCCAATCACATAGGCCCATCACATGCCTCTTCTTCACCTTGGGTCCTCACACTCTTTAACACTTTCCTCACTTGATTTCCTTCTTTTTTAGCTACCTTTCTCATGGTCCCATTCTCCACGGACCACCATTACCTTTGCCCCAATGCTCCAACTACTATATGTGTGTGTGTATATACTATATATGTATGTATGAATTCATTTTATCTATATAGGAGTTGGTAAGTGTACAATTTGTACTCGCAAGACCACCTCGTGATACCTATTTTTTTTTTCTGCCCCATAAATTAATTCCCAATATCTTGATTCCTTTTACCTTGGATAATTAACCTCCTATATATCTCATGGGATAGATAGGCACGGTTATAACTTGTAATTTATTAGAAAGGAAATTTATCTCACTACAAAATTTACAAACATGTGATGATTGTTCAAGTACATGTCAATTAGACACCAAATGATTATGATTCTAAAACTATACTTTTATCAATGCATTGTTACAAGCCCTTTTCTCTTAAAACAATAAAAATATCAACCAACACGGAGTATCTTAGTTTTTTTTATCAAATTTAATTATAAATAATATATATATATATATATATATATATGTGAGTGTGTGTATATGGAGCCATGGATGCAAAATTCACATAAATCTGTTGAAAATTGTTTAAAGGAAAAGATGGAGCTCAGTATGCCTGTTGTTGCTTTAATGCTTTCCTTTAACCCACGCATCCGAATCACATTAAAAATTAAATAAATAAATCAGAAGAATATATACTGTGAAGAAGACCTATGCCTGGAATTAATTGACTCATTGAACTATTAAATAGATGCATGTGCCCCGAGATTTCCCCCTATATGCCTTCCATATAATAATATCCATATGACATTAAGATTATATATATATATATATATATATATATCTGCATGGCCTAATTAACCTTAGTCTTGCCCAGTCTCAACTCTTCATTTTATATTCACCTTGGGATATGACTATTAAAGAATAAATTCATCCTTTCTCAATAACATCAACTAATATTAATTATATTAGTCCGCTGTTACGTCAACATGATTTTGAATATACATATATATCTAAAACATAAAAAACACTAGAACCCATTGTAGCCGTTAAATACTGTGTGGGGGGATCATATTGGGTGAGATCCCTCTGCCAACAAATTTTGTAGATAATATAGTATATATAGATTATAGACGCATTATATGTATATACATATATGAGGGTTGGCAATTACAATGACATGTACGTGTTGATGATGTCCATGCATGATACATGTCTGGGTGCCGAATATTCGGCTTTACAAAGTCATGGATGAAGCCTTTTTATGGACACACTGTGGATCAAGTGCTTACTAATGCAATGCGCTCTGTGAAAGCTGCTTTGTATTCTGGTTTCTGCCATTGTGGTTTCATGTGACAGTCCATAAGGTACTTGAGTTCTATCGCGGGCAATTTCTGACACGATTTGATACGTTTGACACGATAATATTTATTATTATATTTATTTGCTGATTTTTCATGTTCTTTAATTGATCCTAAATTGAAATATATTAATAAATTATTACTGAATCGTGTAAAATTCAAAAAAAAATATTTTTTTATTTTACATGTTGAATTGTGTCATATTTAAAATATTTTATTTTCGTGTTGACTAATATCAAATTACCCTATTAACACGTGGGTCGATCTGTTGACACGAATTGTCACTCTTCGTATGAACCACCCCTGACCTCACCCCTACACACACATATATATATATATATATATATCATATCGTAATATCGATTTTTATTGAATGTGACAAATTCAGACAATATTGATATTAAAAATAAATATAAAACTAATATCAATGTCGTATGATGCTATCGATATCTCTAAAAAAAATTACAATGTCGTATGATGCTATCGATATCTCTAAAAAACAATTACATATCATCCCGAATCAGACAATATTGCGAACCATTACAAATAATGTGGTTAAATTAATATTTGTAGACAATTTAATTAGGGTCCTCAACTTTTCCCTTGATTTCTAAGTCTTTGTGTGTATAACGACCGGCATTCACAATTTGACAGAGACATTGTTGATGCAATGAGCTAATCTTTCATTTTCTCTCTCTGTCAATATGCAGTACTCATCAGTAATCAGTAGTCTCATCGATACCTAATTTTATTAAAATAAAGGAGTAAAGCTACAATAAGGACAGCCTCATTAGTAATTACCACAATTCAATTATGCATTAAGTTAGTAGCTTCCATAATTTGCACATATTAAAGTATTAAACAACCTCAAAATAGTTTCAAATAAAACTATCCGTATTAAAGTAATCTTGTTTCTAAAATAGTTTAGGATTTTTTTTTATATTAAGGGTAAAATGCAAAAAAAAATCCTAAACTATTGCCCTTTTGCAACTAATTCCCTAAACTACAACTAAATCCCTTCAACTATCAATTTGTTGTAATTTGCCTAAATTTTATCACAAAAGACTATAATACCCTTTTTATTCAATTTATCAATTCCTTAAATTATATATGTAATCTTTTTCTTATTTAGAATATTAAATACACCCTTCACCTTAATTATATTAGAATAAATATATCCTCAAATCCAAAAAAAAGAGAGCTATATTTGTAATTTCTTTATTTTTAGAGTAATTAACTTGCTATTAAAATTTATTTGATTTAAATAATAAAATTTATTATCCTTGTTAAAACATTATTTAAAGTAAAATGAAAACTTCTTTTCATAAAAATATGTTTATAAATGACTCACGATTTACTTGAATAATAAATACATTTTAATTTCTTATGTTATATAATTTTTTTTGAATAATTACTTAAGCATTTTAAATATTTTACTTATTTTTTATTTTAACAACTTAAAAGCATTATTCAAATAGTTTAATTATAAAAATTAAGTATAAAATTATTGAATGGAGAATATGCCATCAAATTAGTATTAATTGTTTCATTATATATAGAGGTGACAAACGGACGAGTCATAAACGGGTCAGTGATCCGTTATGATGGGTTAATAACGGTTCGAGTCGTAAATGGGTTGGGTCAACCCGCGGGTGTGTGAAAAAATAAAAAAATAAAAAAATTACCTTTAAAAAAAAAGTTCTCGCAATTTTAAGTTTGGAAACAATTTTCTTTTTCCTTTTTTTGGTAAATAATATCAGAGAATAAACTAATCTTTAAAGACTTCTCATGTTGGGCATAATGCATTAATAGCCTCCCGTTTCAAACAAACCAAACCTTTAATTAAATAATTTAGGGTAAATTACACAAATCATCCTTCAACTTTGACCTAATAACAGATACTACCCCTAACGTTTCATTAATATCAGTTATCACCCTTAACTTTTGCTCCGTTGTAACATTTCCCCCCCTCCGGTAGAAGTCAACGCCAGAAAATTCAAATATTGGTCAAAGTTGAATTTTTTGGAACTGAAAACCCTATTTTACCCTTACTACCCATACATTTACATTTTAACCATTACTTTTGTAATGATAATTACTGAATACCCCTACTTAATTTGTTAATTTGATAAAACAAAAATAATGTATAAAAATATACAAAATTATATATTTATAATTCTGAAAAAATATTTTGTATTTACTTTTTATAAAAATATAAAAGTATTTTTATATATTCGGAATATTTCCGATTTTTTTTTCCGAATATATAAAAATATATAAATTCCGGAAAAAAATATAAAATTATAAAAATATATATAAATTCGTAAAAAAATATAAAAATATAAAAGTATTTTTTGAATTTATATATTTTTCCGAATTTTATATACTTTTTTCTAATTTTATATTTTTTTTTCGAATTTATTTTTTTTTCCAAAATTATATATTTTCGGAATTTTAAATACTTTTTATAATTTTATATTTTTTTCCGAATTTATATATATTTTTATATTTTTTCCGAAATTATATATTCGGAAATTTCCGGAATTTATATATTTGGAAAAAAAATATTCAGAAATATTCCGAATATTTTTTTCCGAAATTATATATTTTTATAAAAAGTATATAAAAAGTATTTTTTTCCGAATTATAAATATATAATTTTATATATATTTATACATTGTTTTTTGTTTTTTAATTTGAGGGTAATTATGTAAATTCACATGGCTCTAGAAACTCTTGAAATATCTCCATATATGTGAGGGTATATTAGTCATTTCCCTATTACTAACAACTGAATCACTGTTCTGATTCTGTTCAGGAGGGTAACTGATATTAATGAAACGTTAGGAGTAGTACCTGTTATTAGATCAAAGTTGAGGGGTGGTTTGTGTAAGTTTCCCAATAATTTAAGTTGACGTGTCATTTTAAGAAAGTACTATCGTACGCAGAATACCCCTGTTCTGCAAGAATACATTCATTTATTTCAGTTCTTCTAATTAAAATATTCAAGTATTCAAATCTTCAAACCCATCCATCACGGCAAACAATTAAATTAGATTTGAAACAAAAAAGAGGGATCTATACCATTCAACAAGTTGGTCATAGGTCACTGTGCTTGTAAAAACCTTGAGCCATGTCCAAATTTGGGGGTAATACCGTAATACTAATACTCTTTTTTATCCTTACTTAAATTATTAATAACACGTATATTAAATCACTTACCCATTACCCAATTCATTAATAATACACGTGTTAAACCATTGTCATTACCCAATTTTGACGAGAGGCTGCGGGCGGATTGATATGTTTGGATAATTTTTGTCATTTCTAATTATATATGCTAATGAGAATAATACATTAAGTAAATTCGATAAATAAAGGGTATTTTGGTTATTTAAAATATATTTATAAGAAAATAGGATAGATTGCAACAAAATAGCATAGTTAGGAAATTTGTTGCACAAATCATAATTATAGGGGTTATTTACATATTTGATCATAATTCAGGAAAGATAATTCAAGAAGATTTATTGCATTTTACCCTTATATATTAATCAAAGAGTTTCATGATAGGAAGTAGAAGAGAGAAAACATTGACATAAAACCACCTAGAGATGTCTTTCTTCTACTTTTTCAAGACAGTTGAAAGGTCTAAGTCCAAGTAGGAGTAGAAATTAGCCAACTACCCAAATATATATATATATATCAATAGCTACGAAGAGTGAAATCCATTGTTCAAAAGTGCAAGGGGACATAGAAAAAATTGAACCTTCAAAATGATTATTTCAAATGTTTCAGAAATGCTTTGAGAAATAGTTTAAAAAAATAGAGAGATTCTTTATTTGGGTGCATATGCATGCTCACACAAGATGGAAAATTAAAATATATAGATTACTCAAAAACTCAATTGTTTAGTGATCTGACTAATTAATTAATTTTACTCAATTGTTTATTGATCTAATTAATTAATAAACTTTACTCAATTGTCTATTGATATAATTGATTATATATATATATACAGTTTTTATTCAATATTTTAGGGCATGAATTATTGTTTTTAAGGGTCACTTTCAAGTCAAGATATTAAATCCATATTTTGTTGAACGCTTTGCAATGATGTCCACATCAAGTGGTCCATCAACCAGTTGCGTTTTCTATGATACTGCCCAGACACAAATACTTATATAGTATGAATTATTGAAATTCCCTTCTTTACCCCTCTGCAAATAGCGTCAGATGATTTAAATAGAAATCTTTTGGATCCAAGTAGCCCTGGATCTAAATACCACCCTTTATTACAGTGGCAGCAAATATATATATATATATATATATATTGCAGTGTAATTCATTGATGCTCTTGACTGTTTCAATAAATGATGAACTTATTTACTTAAAAAATTAAATAACAATTAATATTATTTTTTTAGTGAGAGTGAATTGCACTTAATATTTTTATTAGGATTATTTGCAGGGAGACCCCCTGAATTATGGGTCAATTCCACTCAGAAAGTGGTCAACACGAGTGTTGGTCACTTGCCCCCTCAACTTTTATTTTCCTTGCAATCACATCTTCTTGAGGAGTTTTTGGCACTTAAAATTACTCTTGTACCCTTACTCTAATGTAAAAGGCTTTGAAATTACTCTTGTACCCTTGTTGGTTAAATTAGAGGACCAAACAATCCTTGTGCAAATTATAAAACATATAAAATACGAAACGAATATATAAAATTCGAAAAAAAATATAAAATTAAAATTATATATAATTTTTGAAAAAGCCAGTTGGTACTTGGCAAATAGTTGTGCAAATATAAGTATAAAAAATACAAGTAACCAAAGTACAATACACTAAAACAACATTTAAAATCAAATAAAGTAGAAAACCATGAACAAATGTTAGACAACTATACAAGTATACATTAATTAAAATTTTAAAGAGCCAAAATACAAGTTTGCTTTCGAATTTATTTATTTTTTCCGAATTTTATATATGTTTTTCAAAATTTATATTTTTCCCCGAATTTTATATATTTTGTTCCAAAATTATATATGTTTTTGAATTTTATGTATTTTTTCCAAAATTTATGTATGTTTTCAAAATTTATATATATTTTTTGAATTTATATATGTTTTTTCGAATTTTATATAATTTTTCAAAATTTATGAATTTATATATGTTTTTGGATTTTATATTTTTTTCAAAGTTTAATATATATTTTTTGAATTTTATATTTTCCTCGAATTTTATTCATGACATTTCAAAGGAAAATATTTTGTGTCATGTAATAACTCATATAAAACAAGGGCATTCATGACTTTTCACAGTTTCAAGGGTGTGATTGCAAGGAAAATGAAAGTTGAGAGAACAAGTGACCAACACTTGCGTTGACTACTTTCTGAGTGAAATTAACTCATAGTTCAGGGATCTCACTGCAAATAAACCTTTTTATTAATATACAAATTTAATATTAAATAAAATAATCCAACAGGAGCTAAACTAGTTTAAACATTTTTTCATCATAAACATAATTCATCTCAATAAATGAGTATATTGTAATAAAGTTGCCATAAAATATAATAGTAAATATGTGAAAAAATCATTTTCAAACAATTGCATTTCAAGGTAACAAGGTAATATATACAACACAATATACATATCACCCCTCTCTCTCTATATCTTCCTCTCTCTCGTCATTTTCAAATTCCCACTCCTACACTCACCAACACAACTCTCTCAAACTTCTCATTTCTAGAGACACTCTCTCTCTTTCCAACTCCAATTTTTATTTTTTTTTGTAAACTAGGGCTAGCTATGATCATCAGAACCTTTTCATGATTCTCAAATCAGACGGTGCAAAATGGGCCCCTACGACTCTTCAATCTCATCCGTTGGCAGCTCCTCCTCATGCGCCGCCAAAACACCCGATCACATTGACGGCCTCCTCGCTGGCGCCGGCTACGAGGTCCGCTCGTCGGAGCTCCGTCGAGTCGCTCAGAGTCTCGAACGCCTGGAAACCGTCATGGTCAACGCGCCAAATACCCAAATCTCCCACCTCGCAAACGACACCGTTCACTACAACCCCTCCGACCTCTCCTCCTGGGTCGACTCACTGCTCTCCGAACTCAACCAACCCGCCCCGATACCATCCGATCTATCCGAATACTCGGATCTCACCTACGTCGACGCCGTGGCGGGTCCCACTTTAAATCACACGGCGGACACAAACGCGTGGACGGATCATCATGCGCCTCACCAACACCCAAACATTACTGCCGTTACGGCGATGGATGAAGATTTCGGTATTCGGCTCGTACACGTTTTGCTGACGTGTGCGGAGTCAGTCCACCGTGGCGAGCTCACATTGGCGGGCTCGCTGATCGAGGAGATGCAGGGTTTGCTGACACGTGTTAACTCAGTATGTGGCATCGGGAAAGTCGCCGGCTACTTCATCGAGGCGCTGAGCTGCCGGCTCTTCTCGCCGGGAGGGGCCGCGGCAATCGGGTCGGGTTTTGAAAATGAGATATTGTATCATCACTTCTACGAAGCTTGTCCCTACTTAAAATTCGCTCACTTCACTGCTAATCAAGCCATCTTGGAAGCATTCGAGGGTCATGATTGTGTCCACGTCATCGACTTCAATCTGATGCACGGTCTGCAATGGCCCGCATTGATACAAGCTCTGGCCCTACGTCCCGGTGGGCCCCCATTTCTCCGATTGACCGGCATTGGCCCACCGTCACCGGACGGTCGTGATTTGCTCCGGGAAATTGGGTTACGGTTGGCGGAGTTAGCCCGGTCTGTGAACGTACGGTTCACATTTCGGGGAGTAGCGGCTTCACGGCTCAATGATGTCAAGCCGTGGATGCTACAAGTGAACCAAAGAGAAGCCGTGGCTGTTAATTCCATAATGCAGCTCCATCGGCTACTCGGGTCAGATCTTCCCGGGTCCCCAATCGAGTCTGTTCTGGGGTGGATGCGGAATTTGAACCCGAAAATCGTAACAGTTGTTGAGCAAGAAGCAAACCACAACCAAGCCGGGTTCTTGGAACGGTTCACGGAAGCTTTGTATTACTATTCAACGATGTTTGATTCACTCGATGCTTGTTCGTCTCAGCCGGAGAAAACCTTAGCCGAGATTTACTTACAGAGGGAGATATGTAATGTGGTGTGCTGTGAAGGCTCGGCTCGAGTGGAGAGACACGAGCCGTTAGCCAAGTGGATGGCTCGGCTAGGTGGAGCCGGCTTCGGAGCTTTGCACCTCGGCTCGAAAGCGTTCAAGCAAGCCAGTATGTTGCTGACTCTGTTCTCGGCTGAGGGGTACTGTGTGGAAGAAAATAAAGGGTGTTTGACTCTCGGTTGGCATAGTCGGCCTCTCATTTCAGCTTCGGCTTGGCAAGCCCTACCTGAGCCCAATCCAAATGTGGTTCCAAACCGTTAAATACAATAATGTGACCGAGTCAGACTCAGTTCTTCAATTCACAGTTTTCTTAGTTCAATGCGATGTTACTTTAGGAATAGTGTTGTTTTTGGTCTCCACTTAGAATGAGCATTTTCTATTAATCTACATTTAGTAGTTTTCCAATTTTAATTGATCATAAGGAAATGGACAAGTTTGAAAATGCATAATAGATATATGCTATGGGGATATTATTAATCTATTACCCATTTCAAAGTTTATCTTTGATGTCTGATGCTATGACTGCACTAGAGAATGATTTTTCCTGCAAATTTAGCATCTGTAAAGAAAATTTTGGATCGGTCAAAGATGAAGTTGCGAAAGAATAACCGAGTTGTGAATTATTTAAACTCGATTCATTTATTTAACAAGTTAAAAATATATATTCGAATTCTACCGATTTGCTTAGATTGGTAAGCCGGACTCGAGTTCTTAATAAGTTGAACCCAACTTACTATGAATGCCACAATTCAATTGCAACCCTAGTCAAAGCTATTTTGATAATCATTTGATTGTGGAGGGGATAGAGAATGTGCAAGATTTATGATAGTGAAGAAGTATGAATTATATATTTTTTATGGACAAATTAAGATGAATTCAGAAGTTGAAGAAGATTTTTTTTTTTTCTTTTCGTGATAATCGTGATGTTCATGACAACTTACGTATACCTTGACTAATTCACGGGATCCGTGCAAAGCGACCCTTCCTCCACACGAATAGGGTAAGACTCAGACTATATCCGCGGTCGTGGCTCTAACAAATTGTTTGTACTTAGTAAGAATCGAACATAAGACCTCATGCTTCTTGAGACACCAAGTCCCAAATCTTTTCCAACTAAATAAACCTATTCTGATTCGAAAATTGAAGAAGATACCATTATCTATTATGAAAATATTCTCAATCCAACTTTTGTATTACGGGATTTACAAGAAGGGATGAGTAATAAATATATATATATATATATATATATATATATATATATATATATATTCTCTTTGTTTTTAGTATTTGAAAGGACTTCATAGTTGAAAAGATCAACGAAATGTACAATTCTTTAGAAATTTATAATGAGAAAATTTTGTCACAAATACGTGTACATTTCAATTTACATATTGGTAAGTGATACTAATTCAAAAATGTAATTGAAGCATACTCATTTACAAAAATAGAAGATAATAATTCAATACAATAAACAAATCACACTAGTTGAACTGATTAGACTATTAAACCTGAACATTATTTTGCAAAGTTAGTTGAGCTAGCTAAAGAATATGAAGATTAGCTATATATATAATTAATCATTTTGCTTTACTATATATAGAATTGCTTCAATATATAATCCAATTCCAGTTGTGTCTGTTGAGGTTTAGGAGCTTTTACTATTTCAAGTTGCAACAAGCAATGAGCAAAATTCTTGTGTTGTGTTTAATATGCAGGAATAGAATGTTTATTCCAGTCATTTTCTTGTTTGATAAGTATTATAAAATGGGAATAAACATTATCTCGGAAAATAATTTCATTACTAAACTATGGAATGAATATTTTATTTTCTTATAAAATTTTAAAAATATTTTATTCTCTGGTTATTGATTCTCTAACTAAACAAAAATATCAAAATGATCCTTTCATTCCAATCTAACAATCATTTTATTATATTCCTACTTACCAAATCGCAAACATGAGGATATGAATAAGATTGTAGATTTACTTGGTGAAAATATTTGAAATTATTAAGTTGTAAGTTTCACCTAACACTATATTAATTTGAACGTCATTCCTTTTAGGCCCAACCAACCTTGGCTGGCATTGGGATTAGATCAAAATAAAAGTGATTCCTGATTCCCATAAAACTAAAGAAATATCAATGTCATATCATATAATATATCTTGTGATGACAGTTCATAGAGTATTATATTCCATGTTACATGCTTGTTCCAAATTAGTAATACATCATTTTCATCATAAAAAAAATGCTGGTTGTTGCAGTGATTTTAAGTTAATTTTAACGCTCCTTCAAGCTAAATAAACCCTTTTTCCTTTTATGGATCACACTGTGATCACAGTGTTTAGCCTTTTTAATCAAGTGGACCATATTAATTATATTCACTCATTGGTGCTTAAGAATACAAATTGAGCAAATACACTTGTTTGCACAGCAATATCATTTATATTTATCCATGATTGGGTGTACAAGAATTCGAATAATATCATTTTAAAAAATAATATCAAACTAGTATTAATGTTGCTTGACAATATCAACATATTTGAAAAAAGTTGAACCGAATAATACTTAGGGCCTGTTTGATTTTTATTTTTATTTTTTATTTTGTGTTTTTTTCTCATTTTTCACAATAAAAATATGTTTGGCACCAATATTTTATTTTTTACAGTAGAAAAACATAAACCAAATAGTGTCATTTTTAGAAAGTACTAAAATAATATATATTTTTTTTGTATTTTTTGCACTGTTAACAAAAATAATACAGTAAAAAAGAGCATAAAACCCCCATATGCTTTTTAAGAGTTGCAAAATACCCCCTATGCTTTTTTTTTTTGCCTCATTTCATTACCTTCACCTTTCTAAAATAAGTAAACTAACCCCTTAAGACCACTATATGCCCAAATTAACCCCAAGGTTTCATTTTATCATTATCATTTATATTAAAATTTAAACAAAATATATATATTAAGTTTTGAATTTTTTTTATAAAATTAAAAAATAATATATAAAATTTGAAAAAATATATAAAATTCGTAAAAATTATATAAAATTCTAAAAATATATAAAATTTGAAAAAATATATATTAAATTTTGAAATTTTTTTATAAAATTATAAAATTTGAAACAAATATATATAATTCATAAAAAATATATATATTAAATTTTGATTTTTTTTTATAAATTTCGAAAAATTATATATTAAATTTTGATTTTTTTTATAAAATTAAAAAAAAGCATATAAAATTTGAAATAAAAATGATGTACCTAAAAATATAAGAAATTATATTGCTGCATGTTGTACCTAAAAATGATGTAGGTTAGCATGCTGATTATACTTTGAAGAGACGAAAAATGTGAAGAACAAACCCATAAAAATCATGTTTTAATATTAATTTTCTCTCTTATCTAGTGGCTCATAATTTACAGTTTCCCCAATGTTTCTAAGTGAATCTGCATATCCAATAAAATAATCAATTTTGATTGTCCTATTGGGATCACAAAGCACCTCCAATGACATATAAAATTCAAAAATATATATATTCAATTTTGAAAAAAATATTAAATTTTAAAAATATATATAAATTTTAAAAAAACATATATAAATTTCAAATATATATATAAAATTCGGAAAAAAAATATAAATTCAAAAAATTTGTTCGCCGAATTTTATATTTTTTCCCTAAAATTTATATATATATTTTCAAATTTTATATATATATTTTTTTGAATTTTATATGCTTTTTTTATAAAAAAATTATATTTATTTTTGAATTTTATAATTGTTTTCAAAATTTAATATATATTGTTTTGAATTTTATATATTTTTAGAATTTTATATATTTGTTTCGAATTTTATATGTTTTTTCTAAATTTATATATTATTTTTGAATTTTATAAAAAAAATTCAAAATTTAATATATATATTTTTGAAATTAATATATTTTGTTTAAATTTTAATAAATATGAATAATGATAAAATAAAACCTTGGGGATAATTTGGGCATATAGTAATGTAAAGAGGGTATTTTGCAATCCTTAGAAAGCATATCAACATCAAAATCAAACTAGTATTAATGTTGCTTGACAATATCAACATATTTGAAAAACGTTGAACCGAATAATACTTAGGGCCTATTTGGTTCATATTTTTTTTTTTTTTTATTTTGTGTTTTTTCTCATTTTTCACAACAGAAACATGTTTGACACCAATGTTTTATTTTTTACAGTAGAAAAACATAAACCAAATAGTATCATTTTTAGAAAGTATTAAAATAAAAATAAAAATTCTATTTTTTGCACTGTTCACAAAAATAATATTGTAACAAAAAAAATAAGTTACTAAAATAAAATAAAAAATATTATAAATTCCACAGCAGAACCAAATGGCCGTGATGTATTAAAAGATACGGTGAAACCCTAATACAGATATTGACATATATATATATATATATGGGTAAATGGCGCAAAACTCTCCTATAATTTGAAAAGTGTGCACAAAACCCCCTCCTGGTCACTAAACGCTCATGTACTTTGAAAAGTGGATGAATACACCCCCTCTTGTAAGATTTTAGGTGTGATTTTACCTAATTGTCTTTCATATTATATTATAATTTTATGATTATTTTCAATAAATCCCCCTAAACTATTAAACTTTCACATTGCCCCCCACCATAAAGGGTAAATTACAATTTCACCTCCTAAAATTCGAAAAAGTATTTAAATTTTTTAAAAATATATAAAATTCGAAAACAATATATAAAATTAGAAAAAATATATAAAATTAGAAAAAATACATAAATTTACAATATATATAAAAAATTAGAAAAAATATATAAAATTTCAATATATATATAATTAGAAAGAATATATAAAATTCAAAAAAAAAATATAAAATTAGAAAAAATATACAAAAGTTCAAAAAAATATATAAATTTTAAAAATACATATAAATTTTAAAATATATATAAAATTCGAAAATATATATATAAATTCTAAAAAAAACATATAAATTTAAAAATATATATAAATTCAAAATCTATAAAATTAGAAAAAATATATGAATTCAAAAAATTATATAAAATTCATAAAATGTATATAAATTCCCAAAAACATATGATGGTTCATTAAATATGATTATCCAAACCAATAAATGGGATGATTCATTAAATATGTTGTCGAAAAAACCAATAAATGGTGCAATTTCTAACCATGCTATAGTTTTCATATCCACCTTCACGAACATACTACAAGGTCTATATGCTCAAAATAATAATAAGCTGGAATGAATAACAATTCTTATTTACCTAGACAAGAAATTAAAATTTATACAATTTTGATTCCATAAAAACTCAAACATATTTAGAATTTATGTATATTTTTAGAATTTTATATATATTTTCTAATTTTATATATTTTTTTGAATTTATATATATTTTCAAATTTTATAGATTTTTTTGAATTTATATATTTTTTTGAATTATATATATATTTGAATTATATATATATATTTCTAAATTTTATATTTTTTTTGAATTTATATATATTTCAAAATTTATATACTTTTTTTTGAATTTATATATTTTTATAATTTTATATATATTTTTTGAAATTTTATATGTTTTCTGAAATTTATATTTTTTTTCCGAATTTATATATTTTTTCCCAATTATATATATATATATATATATATATTTATTTTTATTTTATTTTTTAAAAAAATTATATACTTTTTTTTAATTTTATATATTTTTTCAAATTTTAGGACGTGACACTGTAATTTACCCATTATGGTGGGGGCAATGTGAAAATTCAATAGTTTAGAGGGGTTTATTGAAATTAATCATAAAATTATAATATAATATGAAGGGCAATTAGGTAAAATCACACCTGAAATCAGACCATAGGGGGGTGTATTCACCCACTTTTCAAAGTACAAGGGTGTTTTAGTGACCAGGAGGGGGGTTTTGTGCATATTTTTTAAATTATAGGGGGGTTTTGCGCCATTTTCCCATATATATATATATATATATGCATGTATATATGATTTTTTTTTTTGTTAATGATGACTCTGGTGGTAATGAGTCGGTATTAAATGAAGCAAAAGGGAAGGGACACATTAATGTGATAATGAGGTGCAGGTAAGGGTGCATCATCACATGAAGGGTCATGTCCACCCTGATGCAACTATAACCATCCTTTCTCTGTCTTGTCACACTCATTACTAACTCGAGTACTCATATATTTAGCTTCCTAAATATTGGTACTACTTATATTTAATATGCTCCAATTTATCAAAATTCTGTTACAGGTGATAAACATTTTCAATACAAAACAATAGATTAATTTGGTTAAACCATTTTCAAATTGGTTGATTAGTTGAATTCCCATAAATATGAACTTTTGATGATTCATTTACCTTAATTTTTTGTTCTTCACACTTGAATCAAATTAGCTCTTCAATTTCTTACTCCTTGACCACAAATCAACATTTTGGATTCAGTATTTTCCTTTTTGTTTGCTTAATAACTTAAAATGACAACTTGCATTTATTACAAATGGATTTTGATCCTCCAAGAATTTCTCTCTCCCGCCTTTTTCGGAGTTGAATTAGTAATTAAAAGTGGTCAAATCATTAAATTATTTTTTGATAATTGTATCATCAAAATATTATATTTTAAAATTTGCTAACTAACGATTTGGATGTTTCAGAAGATCGGATAGAAAAAATAGATAAAAGGCTCTTTATCTCAAATACGCATGCAACATGAACATATGTATGTGAAGAAATTTTTAATTAAGATAGTACAAAATGCATCAAAATGTTGTTTTTACAATTTTGTTGTTATTTTAATAATTGATTTCTATTTTAATTAATTGATTTCGTTCTTCAATATTTATGACACAGGATCTCAAGGTTGTCATTTTTAAAAGGGCTATTATCAGAAAATGCCCCTATAATTTTTAAATTGTTCAAAAAGAAGTTATGCGATTTCAAATTTAATCAAATACTCATTTATCCTCTATAAGATTACGAAAATACTTTCTAAATCTATTTCATTTTATTTATCACAAACCCACTTTCAATTTAAATCCTAATTTCAACCAAATTCAACTCTAATTCATTCTATTTATCACAAACCTACTTTTAATTTATAATTATCTCTCTCTATATATATATACCTCACCAATTCCTTTTTCCCCTTTTCTTTTGCTTTTAAATAATTGAACTAACTACTTTTTTTAAAAAAAACCAATTATATATATAACTGTATATATATGTGCGTATATATCACTATATATATATGTATATAATTATCTATAGTGATATGTAGAGAGAGATATATATAATTATAAATTGAAATTAAGTTTGTGATAAATGGAAATAATTAAAGTTTTGGAGTAAATGAGTGAGATAAAGTGAATTTGTGATAAATGAAATGAATAATAAGTTGAAATTGAGTTTGTGATAAATGGAAGGAATTAGAGTTGAATTGGGTTGAAATTGAGATTTAAATTGAAAGTGAGTTTGTGATAAATAGAAAGAAATAGATTTGGAGGGTATTTTCATAATCTTATAGATAACAAGGGGATATTTGATTAAATTTCAAATTATAGGATTTTATTTAAAACACAAGGTTTTTTTTGAATAATTTAGAAGGGTTTACTTCAAGAAACCTCTATGCTTATTCAATTTAATCAACTAACCTCCACTTTGTCCCATATACTATCTAATTTCATCACATGCCTCATCCTTCTCACATTTTGAGTCAAAATGTCTAAACCACCCTCTTTTAATAATATAAGAGGGTTTAGTGAAATTAACCTATTAAAAATTTATTTTTTGAAAATAAATTATATTTTTCGCAAAAACTATAAATTTCAAAATATATATAAATTTCGGAAAATATGATTTTTTTACGAAAAATATATTTTTTGTGAAAAATACATATTATGTTTCAAAATATGATTTTTTTTTTTGAAAAATAATTTTTTTGCGAAAAATATATATTATGTTCCAAAATATGATTTTTTTACGAAAAATATTTTTTTTTGTGAAAAATATATATTATGTTCCAAAATATGAATTTTTTCCGAACCGAAAAATAATATTTTCGCGAAAAATATATATTATGTTCCAAAATATGAATTTTTTTCCCGAAGAATATTTTTTTTGCGAAAAAGTATATATTATGTTCCAAACTATGAATTTTTTTACGAAAAAGTATATATTATGTTCCAAAATATGATTTTTTTTCTTAAATATATTTTTTTTGCGAAAAAGTATTTATTATGTTCCAAAATATGAATTTTTTTCCGAAAAATATATTCTTTTATGTTCCAAAATATGATCTTTTTCAAAAAATATTTTTTTTGCGAAAAATATATACTATTATGTTCCAAAATATGATCTTTTTTTGAAAAATATTTTTTTTTGCAAAAAATATATATTATATTTTCCGAAATAATTCATATTTTGGAAAATAATATACTTCCTCCGAAAAATATATAATTATATATTTTTTAATTTATAATTTTTGCGAAAAATAATTTTTTTAAATGATTGATTTCACTAAACCCCCTTATACTATTGAGAGTAGTTTAGGTATTTTGACTCAAAATGTGAGGTGAGGGGGCATCATGATGAAATTGAATAATATATGGGCAAAATGGACACAATGATGGTTAGTTGATTAAACTGGATAATATAGGGGAGTTTCTTGAAATTAACTTATGTAGGGGTTTTCTCATAATAGTCTTTTTTTAAAGGAATATTATTAGTAAACCCTCCTATAATTTCATTTTTATCCACTAACCTCCCTTCAATTCAGAAAACCCCCCTATGGTTAGCAAAATGTATCAACTTGCCCCCCCTCCCTATAATTATGGACTAAAATACCCCTGGAGTTTAATTAAATTAAAAATATATATATAATTTAAAAAATATATATACATAATTTGTAAAAAATATATAAAAATAAAAAAACATATAAAATTTGAAAATATATATAAAATTCGTAAAAAAATACATATAAAAAAAAACATATAAAATTCGTAAAAAATATATAAAATTAAATATAGTGGAAGAGCACTTTCTTGGATTGTATTATGATTTTCCTACCCTTTTTTTTTGGATAATCTTGTTTAAATATACTATTGTAGTGTGTCAAAGGATTATTTATATAAATATATATTTTATGAATTTTATTTGTTTTTTTGAATTTTATATATTATGTTTTCAAATTTTATATATTTTTTTTTACGAATTTTATATATTTTTTCAAATTTTATATATTTTTTTACGAATTTTATATATTTTTTCAAATTTTATATGTTTTTTATTTTTATATATTTTTTACTAATTATGTATATATCTTTTTTGAATTTTTATATATTTTTTTAATTTAATTTAAATTCTAGGAGTATTTTGGTCCATAATTATAGGGAGATG